>OY759266.1:44327368-44442368 GCA_963662155.1 Lamellibrachia columna
TTGGCAAAGTCATTGTAAAACTGACTTCTACCATGTATAGCCGGCTTTGCTGTTGAGTTGCGAGGAGTACATCTGTATGATGTATATCTACATCAAATGAGCTGCGGCCTTGAAACTAGACTAGCGACTCACTATGCATTCGACACAACAGGAAACATAAATGTCATTTTTAGTACATCACAAAAGTGTTTTACGTTTCTGTGGTGGATGGTTGGAATATAAATGTACTATTAATGCAACCTTACCACCCCTGCTGCCACGCGAGTGGTATCGTCCACCGCTCGCACCTGTTGACCGCTGGGGTAGCCAGGCACTGCCTTTCCGGTTTTGAAAGTCATCCAGTTGATATTTACAAAGTTTATTTGACCACCTCCTCCTCTCCTCCACTTCTGATGTCATAATGTTGGAGTACATGTGGTAGCATGGCTTATGAGTCTTCCGTAACTATGTATGGGCAGGTAGCCCATCAAATTTGATATATTATGGTGACTACCTATTTGATTTGTTGTGTGATTTATCTATGATGTTTTCTGTAAACAGGTATGTGCATATACTTTTTTGTTTTATTGGATACATCAATAAGTAGTTATAATCAACTTGCGTATACAATGATTATATTTACTGCTGTACTTGTGATGCACACAACTTGGCTATAAATATGCCGTTTACCAACCTTTACTGATGTATCCGCCTTAACCTTTTTCCATGCATCAAACTAGCTTCGGCCACAATTGAAACAAAACTACGCAGCCACTATGCATTTGACACCACAGGAAACATAAATGTCATTTTATGTAATTTTTAGCACAGTAAAACAGTGGTTTATGTTTCTGTGGTGGATTGACCGCTGATGTTTTGAAAAGTCATCGAAGTGAGTTGATATTTACTAACTTTATTTGATCAACACCTCCTCTCCTCTATCTCTGATTTCATAATGTTGGAATACATCCAGTAGCATGGCTTATTTATGATAGCGATTCAATATGCATTCGACACCACAGGAAACATAGAGTGTTTTCTTAAATTCAACGGAAGCAAATGGCTTTTATAGAATTTACTTCACGGTAGTTTTGCTGTGTTGTTTTTCAATTAGTATTCAGAATACACGGTTGCGAAGTAAGGATGTTTTACTTAACTATTAACAAATTCCTTTTAAATTCATAGAAATTTCTCACAAAAAAACATAGGTAAAATCAACACATTCTAGATACCATTAAGTGAATATATTTCATAAATTTATACAAATATAAGCTGCAGTAATTATTCTTACTGGTGTCTGATGACTTCGGATAAAACTATATTAATGCTAGGTTACAAATATGTTCACAGCAAATTAAAACATTGTGTTATTGGAGTCAAATAGGAGTCCCTTTAAGGTGAAGGAAAAACATTTACATAACAAACGTTCTGAAGGTTTCACAGCAATGTTCTGGGGTAGGCGCATTTACCATTGTTTATATGAAGATCATTCCAATATGTTACCTGACTGACCAGTAGTAACACCTTGGTAGTAAATGCACTTCCAATACAAATGTATGTGGTTTGGTTAGAGTGATGTTTGCTTACATGCAAACGTCAATTGTGTGCATGTACTCACAAGTTTAGTAATTGTTTTGCATTTTTTTGCATTTTGATCAGCTATTTCTAATTCTTGGTTGTTGCACTAGCCTTTTGATAAATTCTGTATTTTGTTCCTCGGTGGTTTCTTCGGCTAATGACATATCAGAAGCTAACTGAACATTTTCATTCCTCAAACCATTAAAAATTAGCATATCACAATTTAAAATATTAAGTCGGGGTACTTTCTTGTGTAGTGCGTGTTTCCATTCGCTTTGTTTTAACAGCTGGGCTTTATCTTCTTTGTCTTTCATTTAGGTGAAATTTCCACTGAGATATTGAATTAATGAAAATATTCCGATATTTGTTTGCCGAAACTCCAGCACTTTCTGCCCGTTTTTTTTACAAATTTTGTAGGGCATATGAACAGAACAGAGAACGTTATTATCTTACGAAGATGGACACCCTAAAATAGGGCCAAACATTAACTGTGGACCAAGATGCTTGGTTAAACTGTTGATAATATTTTTAATATTAAAAAATGTCAACATGGTAACATACAATGGTAAATTAAGAAAATAACTACATGCCCATGATGTTTTTGAAACCATGAAGGGTACCTGTTCGATCATCTTAGGCAGCTAATGGGAAATTACGCCTATTCTTAACCAGGTATATATAAGATAACTTAACTTTCATTGAATAGAAACAAGAGGTAAATGTCCATCTTCTGTACATGAACAGTGCCATAAGTCACACAGAAGTAATCAGAAAGTCAACGGCGCAAGATACAAAAGTAATGGCGATGTCGATCAGTCACACATTTACATAAGTCAAAGTTTGAATGCATCTGTGCACATCTTTGATATTTTTGTAACATGAATTCTCACACCACAACTTCCACAACAACTTCTGTTAAGTTGCATCTACTATTAAACTACACTCCAATAACGGTCGCACGCACGCACGCACGCACGCACACACACCGACACACACACACACACACACACACACACACACACACACACACACACACACACACACACACACACACACACACACACACACACACACACACACACACACACACACACACACACACACACACACACACACACACACACACACACACACACACACACACACACACACACAAACACACACACACACACACACACACACACACACACACACACACACACACACACACACACACACACACACACACACACACACACACACACACACACACACACACACACACACACACACACACACACACACACACACACACACACACACACACACACACACACACACACACACACACATGCACACTTCACGCAATGGCCTACAAACGGACTCGTCATATTAGCCCAGCTCTGTTTATAAATGGCCTTCTTTTAAATCATGACATCGGATCAGAAATCGGTCGCGATGTCAAAGCATTGTCCCATCCACGACCGCCGTGACCGACAGTAAGCGCACCCGTCTTTCATTAAAGCTCAAGCCGGGATTGTCGCCTCGGCGAGTCGATTGGCCGCACCCGCAGTGTTTAGACTTATAGGGGGTGATTAATGATGTAACTCTATGGTCTAGACACGTCTCTTGTCTAAACGCACACATAATTTAGGTGCGCATTGTGTCGTTTGCTTTAAAGATGCGTTGCTCACCGGTGAGGTGGTGTATGTCTGAACTTCGCGAAACTAAGTCAAATAATACAAATTCGTAATTAGCAAATTGTCATCATCATGATATTGTCTCTTGAATATGACTGTTGTCGCAGCCACACCGTGGATATTGTTCCTATTGGCATATTATCATACCCGGATATGCCGTTACAATCTTTCCACCCGTTCATAACATTGCTGTGAACTATAGTTTCCGCCCACGCTGCATTATATGTTCTTATCATTACCTAAATATCGTATCGTAGACACAAACGACACGTAGATAAAGCGATAGCATGAACACAATAAAATGATCCACATTCAATGTTGCGTTGATCAATAAGACATGTTTGTGTTGTTTCGCAGATAATGGCTAATGCAAGTCGACCAAACGTGGCAGACGCACCCACTACAAGTTGCGACAACGCGAGGGAGGTGGCTGCACTAGCCACGGATTATGACATATTCAACAACACAATCAAGCCTATGTTAAACAACACAAACGTCACCAGCACGGTAGAGTTGCAAACCTGTAATGTAGCAGTCAACTACGTAGAGCTCGAAATTGAAAATGCTATCCGTCTCTACTATCAGGTGTTCATTGCTCTGTTCGGGATCGTCGCCAACGTTCTCGCGTTAGTCGTGACGCTCAGCAAGCGCATGCGCAAGCACAGCACGTGCTTGTATATGAGCGCCATCAGCGGCAGTGACGCAGTAACGCTGGTCATCAGTTTCGTGTGGTGGTTGGATCGTTACGTCAACACGAGGACCGTCTGGTCGTGTAAACTGATCCTCTTCTGTTTCTACTACGCCATCCACTTCTCCGTCACGCTTCTGGTCGCCATGACGGCCGAACGCTTCGTCGCCATTCGCTTCCCGTTCTGGGCGCACGTGCACCTCACGCGCCGAAAGTCCGTGTACGCGATCATCGGCGTTGCTATGGCGATCCTCGCGCTCGACGCTCACAACCTGATCACGCGCACGTTGTTAGTGAATGCGAAGGGATGTAATGTATGCTTCGCCAAGGGGTCGGCGACCTTGGACATGTCTTACGGCTTCTTCTACATTTACATTTGGCCGTGGATCGACGCCAGCGTGTACTCGTTCTTTCCGTCCATCGCACTCGCCATCTTCAACCCGCTCATCATCCACACGGTCCGGCAGCGAGCTGCCGAACAGAAACAACTTTCAGACGGCGGCAACAAGCCTGGCCAAGGGACGAGTCAAAAAGGCACCGAACAACAGATTACAACCATGCTGCTCTTCGTCACGTTCTCCTTCATCATCCTAACAACCCCCATGGCTGTCACACTGATTCTCGAGAAGAGCTGGGATCCGCCGAAGGAAGCGCACGGCAGCGCCATCTGGCGACTATGGCGAACGATCGTGTCCAATCTGATGTACACGAACCACGCTATTAACTTCTTGTTGTATTCGCTGAGCGGACAAAAGTTCCGCTTTGAATTGAGACGCATCTTTCCGTGTTGCAACGTTGGAGCGAACGGGGAGTCGATGGAGATCAGCCGCAATGTGGACGCACCGCCGTCGGCGGCTTCGGGAAACGACACGGCCGGCACCTTCACTTCCATAGATACCCGGATGTAGTTTCTTCTCCTAGGCATCGGGCAGCAAATGTGCCGCCACCTTAACCTTAATGGACTCCCAGAAGTAGTGTCTTTTCGGCGGCAACGGGCATATCTATATATATCTATATTATATATATATATATATATATATATATATATATATATATATATATATATATATATATATATATATATATATATATATATATATATATATATATATATATCGTTGCTTAGGAGAAGAAAGTGCATCCGGCTACCAATAGAGGTTAAGGTTCCAGCAAATGTTCTGCCCATTGCCGCACTACATCTGAACATACAGTTTCTTCTCGACAACAACGATACCTTAACCTCGGTAGAAACACGGATGTTGTTTTCTTTATGGCAGCAACGTGCAACAAACTGGCCGATTCCTTATCTTCGATGGATGCCCCGATACATCATCTTCTCGTAAGCATCGGGCAACTTACCTGAACTAAATAGACATCTAGGTGTAATATCTTCTAGAACGTCGACTGGGGAAATTCATTCGGCGTTTAAAATCTCGAACAAGACCTGGAAAGTTATGGTTGTTTTCTAACGATATGTGTAATGTTGTCCTTTTGGAATGTAATCGAAGTATAAATATGTCGAAGTATGTTATTTTGATACTTGTTGACTCAGGGAGTGTGTTCTGATATTAACATAGACATACAGACAGACAGACAAAATTGTTTATTGGTCCATTTGTACAGTAACAATAATTAATACACTACAAAAAGTGTGTGTAAATTAGGTATGTAAGAACATAAAATTATACAGAAAAAGTTGGATTTGGGAGACTCCTATTAAGATTAAAGAAGTTGCTCTCATAGGAGCCACTTTGGTACGTTTTCAATTAATGTATTGTATATTTCCGCTTGCATAAATTAATGTTAATGCCTATAGCTGGATTAATTATTTATTATTGACCATGCGTGCAAGTGTAGCAGTTAATAATGGTGCATATGCGTATATAGCTTTTTATTATATAATTTTGACTGATTTGGACATAGCGTTCAGAGTTGATGTATAATCCGCTATAATAAAACTCGACTTGTTGTCGTCATCGGACTGGAACCTGGCTGCAAGAACAAAATGGCAACATCTGCACATGGAAAATGGACTGAAGAACAAGAGACATCCACCCAGGATGTTGGCTGCATGTACAAGAAGCAGGACAAGAACGGCATTGACAACATCGACCCTGAAGACAGCGTGTCTCAGGTTAGCCATCTCTCCCGCACGTCACGCGGCAGTTCCGTGCGCTCCAGCGCCAGCCTCTTGAGGCTTCAGGAGAAGCAGCGGCAAACGGAGCTGATGGCCCGCGCAGATGCAGTGAAAGAGCAAAACGAATTGGAGATGGCGAGGCGTCAAGTTGAAATGCAGTTTCGCAAAGTTGAAGAAGAGTACAAATTGACTTTATTTGAATTGAAAAATAAAGAGGAAAAACTGAAGCTGCATACAGAACTAAATGTCAGTGCAGTAAAACTACAGGCACTGGAGAGGTATGAGGAGGCAGAGGAGATCAAATCAGTGTGCCCTCTCATGCTCAAACATCTACTCCATATACAGCTGGACAACTGTCACCGTGCAGTGAAGGCGACTTCTCTACGGCAAGTGGTCACATGATCACTCACGGCGAATCGACAAAGAATTGGATGACTCATGCGCCATCAGGACTCTAACAGACTCTTACTGTCGCACGAGCGCCATTTATCGCCCGGCAACAGGGCCAAACCTGCGGTTACTCACCAACTGACCATGTCGCAAATACCAGTGAGATATTGGCAAATGTCCTGGACAGTTTGGCAAATAGGCTTTCGAACCGTGAACACTTACCCAAGATGATGCCTGAGAAATTCAGTGGTGACCTGCTCCAGTACCCATACTGGAATCAGTCGTTCGAGACGATAGTGGAGCAGCACACCAATGTTGTGAGCCAAAGAATGTTTTTCCTTGGAAAGTGCACCGTCGGGGAGGCACACACGGCCATACAAGGATATCTCGCACTGAACACCGAGGAGGCCTATCATAAGGTTAGGGCCATTCTATGCAGGCGATATGGCGACAAGGCCACGCAGTCAACTAATCACCTATGCTCGTTGGATTCGGAGGAGGAAATCACAAGGTCGTGTCGAATTGTGGACAAATGGCTGAATAGGGAGGACGAGGAAACACAATGCTACCCTCCTTTCGAGCCATTCTGTGACTTATTAGAGCAAGAGGCGCGCATCGCGTGCAACACTGTCTACTTTAAACAGAATAGCACAGAGAGAGAGAGAGAGTAAGGAATGTCAGACCTGTGGCGGACTCCATCCAACTTTGCTGCATTATGATGCTAGACAGGAAGGAAATGAAACCACAGAAGCAAACACCAACGTGACTGCACACTGCACTAAGGCCAGTGCTGCGAGTGTCACATCATACCAGACTGACATTTTCGACGTGGCAGGCCACTACAACTCGCTGATTGTGCCAGTGGTGTTGTATCACAAGGACGCACCAGATGAGTCCATCATGGTGTACGCACTGTTGGATGACCAATCCAACTCGACCGTCATCGCCCAACAGACCATGGACAAATTGAAGGCTACTGGACAACTAGTCAAGATAAATCTGGCGACGATGTTGGCAGAAAAAACAATCAACAGTGAAGTGGTGCATGGACTGTCTGTATGTAATGTCAGTGAAGGCACCCCTATTCCTTTGCCGGGAGCGTACTTGAGGGAATCAATTCCAGCAAACAGGAGCTTTATCCCACAGCCTTGAGACAGCTATGCAGTGGCGCCATCTCGCCTCTGTAGCAGAGCAGTTACTTCCATACGAGGAAAATGTAGAGATTGGACTGCTCATTGGACTGGACTGTCCTCGAGCCATTAAGCCCACATAGCTGATACCAGGAGCTGGCTGGGGAATTGCTGGCATAGTGGACCCCTCTCATTCTCAGCTTGTGAGTGTAGCCAATGACAAGCCTAGTCATTTGACATTTCGCACCCACGTCACGGAGATCAGCCCCTTGACAGTGTGCAATATGTTCGACCTTGACTTCAACGAAAGAAAGTCAGAAGAAAGGGTATCTGTTGAAGATCGTCGTTTTCTGGAGAAGCTCTCCGATGAAATATATAGGAGATCTGATGAACACTTTGAACCCCATTGCCTTTCAAGGTCGATGTCAAGCTACCGAATAATATAGCAGTGACACTCAAGAGACTTTCCCTCCTGAAAAGTAAATTTCTATGCGACAGCCAGTACAGGGAGGACTACTCAAGGTTCATGGCAAAGATAATCACCCTTGGATATGCGGAACCTGTGCCGGCTGAGGAGTTGACCTTCGCTGAGGGAAGGACCTGGGTCATTCAACACCACGGAGTGTACCACCCCAAGAAGCCAGGAAAGAGTGGTTTTTCATTGCAGCGCGGAATATAGGGGTGGGGTACTGAACCGTCATCTACTATAAGGCCCAGACTTAACTAATAATTTGACTGGTATCTTGTGCAGGTTCCGTCAAGAGCCCGTGGCAGTAAGTTGTGACGTTGAAAGCATGTATCACCAGGTCGGAGTCAATACGGAGGACAGAAACTTCCTGCGTTTCTTATGGTGGGACAACTGCAATTTGGACAGTGAACCAAAGGAGTATCGGATGAGAGTGCATCTATTCGGTGCAACTTCATAGCCTGGTTGTGCAAACTATGCACTCAAGGCGACGGCAGACATGTTCGAAAAGGAATGTGGAAAGCTTGCAGCAGACTTCGTCAGGAGCAATTTCTACGTAGATGACGGCCTCAAGTCTGTGGCCACACCAGCAGAAGCCCTACAGCTGATGGAAAGCAGTCGCAACATGTGCAAGAAAGGTGATTTCAACTTGCACAAATACATGTGCAACAGCAAAGAAGTTCTTGTTGCCATCTCCCCTGAGCTACGAGCCAAGGATGCTCAGAATCTGGATTTGACTTGTGACTCTCTACCCATCGAACGGATTCTTGGCATACAATGGTGCATCGAGTCGGACACGTTCCAGTTTCTTATTGAAGTGAAGGACATACCACTTACTCGGCGTGGGATTCTCTCGACGGTGAGCTCCGTGTTTGATCCACTTGGCCTGGTTTCCCCTTATGTCCTAATCGGGAAACATATCCTACAGGAGCTGGTCCGTGATATTGGTGAATGGGATGACCCTATTCCCGATGAAATGAAGGCCCGACGGGAGAGATGGCGTGGTGAACTGCCCTACCTGGCGGACATCTACATACCCAGATGCTGCAAGGACAAAGATGTCGATACACCAATCAATGTGGCGTTGCACAATTTATCAGATGCCAGTCTGACAGGTTACCAACAGTGCAGTTATTTGCGGTTGATGGACAGTCACGACAAAAAATATCCTGTACCCTAGTAACGGGAAAATGCCGTGTTGGCCCTTCAAAGTTTGTGATCATACCGTGTCTCGAGCTGACTGCAGCAGTATTGTCAGTCAAGGTTGGCAACTTCTTGCAGAAAGAATTGGCCATCACGCACTACTACTGGACGGACAGCAAGGTTGTGTTCGGCTACATAAACAACGAGTCTAGGAGGTTTAACATCTTCGTTTCAAACCGGGTCCAGCAGATCATAAACAGCACGAAAGTGAGTGCATGGAACTTCGTCGACACCAAAAAGAACCCCGCTGACATTGTCTCGCGCGGCACGAGCGCCAAGGAGCTACTGGGAGCTACTGATTGGTGGAAGTGACCAACCTTCCTCTGATCTGCCACACCGCTGCCATTAATACGTGAGTGCGTGCCAGTTAGCCCAGACGATCCTGAGGTCAAGAAGGTTGTTGCATACACCGCCCAAGCCAAGCCCGCCTTCAGTAACTTTCTGGACAGGATCGGATACTTCTCCGACTGGCATCGCGCTAAGCGTGCCGTGGCTGTATGTCTCAGATTCAGGGACATATTGAAAGCAAGAGTAGTGAAAGGACCAGTGAACATAGACTTTGACAAGACACTCAGTGCTAAAGGAAAGCGTGGTTACAGACCGGTGGATGTAACAGCATTGCAGCGAGCTGAAAAGGTCATCATCGTGGCGGTCCAAGCAAAGGTCCAAGGGAACTGACCACTCTTTGTCGGCTAGGAGCATATGCTGCTGACCGAAAGCAGTGTGCAAAAAGCGAAACCTGTCACTCAATATGGACAGTTGTCTCTATCGTCTAGATCCATACATGGGTAGTGATGACCTGATACCCGTTGGCGGCAGGATACGACGTGCCAATATACCCCGTGATTTGGCACACCCTGTTGTCTTACATAAGGAGAATCATGTGACAAGGTTGGTGATTAGTCATCACCACCAGCAGGTTTGTCATTCCGGCCGCGGGATGACACTCAACAAGATACGAGCATCTGGCTATTGGATCATAAAGGCAAGGGCTTCTGTCACTTCACCTGTGGAATTGTGTCAAGTGTAGGAAGTGGCATGGCGGGACTGTGACTCAAAAATTGGAAGAGGATAGGTTGAAACCATCGGAACCCTTCACCTATAGTGCTGTGGATTTCTTCGGCCCCTTTCATATCAAAGAAGGACGGAGTGAGAAGAAAAAAATTGGGAGTTCTTTTCACGTGCATGGTCAGCCGGGCTGTGCATATCGAGACGGCAAACTCCATGTCAACGGATTCATTCATCAATGCCTACCGACGTTTTGTAGGCCGACGTGGACCCGTCAGACAGCTGCGCTATGACCGCGGTACCAATTTCGTGGGAGCCCGCTCTGAACTTGAGGCATCTTTGACTGAAATGAACGATAGAAAGATCACAGCAGAACAGCTGAAAGAAAAATGTGAATGGGTGACCTTCAAGTTAAATCCCCCTCACGACAGCCACATGGGTGGTGTCTGAGAGCGGATGATCCGATCTGTCAATGCACATGGCGATCGATTGGATGACCAGCAACTGCGCACTCTGATGGTGGAAGCCGAAGCCGTAGTGAACAGGCGGCCGTTTACTTTCCCCGACACCACAGTTCCCGACTCTGGGGAGCCCCTCTCACCGAGTCAGATTTTGACTTTAAGTCACGAGTCGCGCTACCACCGCCCGGGATCTCCATGAAGGAAGATCTGTACTGGCATAAACGTTGGCGTCTGGTTCAGTTCCTAGCCAACCAATTCTGGAACAGGTGGCGTGTAGAGTATTTACCGGCTCTCCAACAAAGATCCAAGTGGAACAAGCAGCATCGCAACCTTAAGACAGATGACATTGTCTTGGTAAAGGATGAATGCAGCCCACGTTGTCAGTGGCCTTTGATGGTTCGCAAGGTCAAGGTGATGATAGGAAGTTCGACATATGATCGTCCAGTACACAAGCTAGCGCATCTCTTTGCACCGGGAAACACCGACGAGGAGCCCAATTAATCATTAACTTGTATAATGACATTTGTTTTCGGACATTGAGTCATTTTCTATCGGGTGTGGTGATCATACTTAGAATTAACATATGTTGACGTTTTTTTGTGAGTTAAATTAGTAAATGGTTAACTAAATTTAGAGGAGCCACGTAAGTGCTAGTAATTCTATATACTGCTAGTGCAGTTATGTGGTGGCGCCATCTGGTGGGTGCATGTGTGTTATATAGAATGGGAGCAGAGATTCCGCTAGGGGAGTGTTATGGCATCGTGGTTTTGTGCGCGGCTCGTGTTATAGGCGAAAATACAAAGATTTAGGAGATGGCAACCCTGGTATCAAGGTAGAGGCGTGTTTAATATGCTATAGCAAAACTGTATGCTGGCTTTGAGCTTATAACATTCATTACATTTGATAAAACCTGACTTGTAAACTAGCTATTGTTTTTCCCCGGCCCCAACTTCTAATAAGTAGTAATAAGGTGTATTTGTGCATTTATAGGCCTTTATTGGTAATGTTCATGTTTTCGACACATTTGTGATGTTTCATTTATACCTTATTTTTCATCTTGTATTTCAGTTTTACG
Source organism: Lamellibrachia columna (assembly GCA_963662155.1). Taxonomy (NCBI): domain Eukaryota; kingdom Metazoa; phylum Annelida; class Polychaeta; order Sabellida; family Siboglinidae; genus Lamellibrachia; species Lamellibrachia columna. The sequence continues at coordinate 44,339,163 of OY759266.1, forward strand.
TAATTAAACATACAACAACATTGAATGATTTGAACATAGCGTTCAGAGTTGATGTATAGTTCGTTACACCATCAAGTGTTAATGTTGGTATTATTACCTTTTTTTGGCATTTGAAAAATCATATATTTTATTTTGTTGATATTTAATGATAACTTATTTAATTTTAGCCATTCTGCTAGGTTGTGTAGTTCTGTATTTGTCATATATTCAGTATCTGGATTACTAGAGAAGTATGATAGGCATATGTAATGAATTTAAAGACATACTGGCTTGTGCGATATCGTTAATATATATATATATATATATATATATATATATATATATATATATATATATATATATATATATATATATATATATATATATATAATGAATAACAGAGGACCTGATATTGAGCCTTGTGGGACCCCCGTGTTTATAGCTAAGGCATTTGATGTTATGTCATCAATTTTTACAAATTGCTTACGATTTGTTAAGTAACTCTTTAGTAATTGTAATGCTGAGGATTCCAACTCATAATGTTCTAATTTGTTAAGAGGATTGTATGGTCAAGTGTATCGAATGCTTTCGACAAATCAAGAAATATACTTATGGGTAATTGGTTGTTATCCAATTGTGTAGTGATCCTATCGATTATTTCTAGAGCTGCATATACAGTTGAATGGTGGGGTCTGAAACTGTATTGATTATTAGACAGTAGTTTTGTATTGGTAAAATACATGAGTAATTATTTATTCATATTTTTTTCCAAGACTTTTGAAATAACAGGCAAAAGGGATATTGGTCTATAATTTGTGAATAATGTGGGGTAATTTTTCTTAAATATAGGAATAACTTTTGCTACTTTAAGTTTATCAGGAAATTGTCCTGTGTTCAGCATATGATTGATTAATAATGTTAAAGGTTTCACTATGTCCGGTTCAATGAATTTTAATAATTTCCTGGTTATTCCATCAAAGCCATAGCTATTTTTATTTGGAAGATTGTTCATTATTTTTGACATGGAAAAAAGTTGTATTAAAACGGAAACAAAAGTCAATAAAAAAAATTTCGGGGAGAATTAAAAGGAAAAGGAAAAAGGAGAAATCATATTCTGGCCGGTCTGCCAGTTGGCATAGAAAATATACTAAACTCAGTTTACTGCAAGTGACTGAGTAATCATTGCCGTTACAAAAGACCACAATACCGCGATATATTGTTACTTCTATGTTGCAATTCCTAGCAGGTAATCACAGCGGGCATGGAGAAGAAATAAATACATAAACATACCCAGTTTGCTGCATGTGACAGAGTGATCATTGCAGTTAAATACAACAAAGGACGAAAAGAAACCTCACAAGAAAATAAAATAATACTAACATATTAATAATATTATAATAATGTTCAACCTCTGCCTCATTCGCATAGGAGGTTTGACATTCATTGCAATAAAAAAAAAAAAACTCATAATTATAGGATAATACAAAAATACATTAATAGCATAATATGTTGTAATTCATATGTTGCAATCTCTGGCCCGATAATCATTGTATCATATGCCACTTAGAATGTTCAGAAGCACAGTATTAGCAATGTTCAAAGAACGTTTCAAAATAATGTTCGGAGACGTTTATTATATATCCAAGTCTTTGATTCCCATAATGCCACTACACAGTATTTTGACAGTTGCCACTTGTAATGATTAAATTTTGCCTGCGGCTTCTGTCCACGCGATGGGTGTAGGCCTGCCTTGTTTGTTAACTGTAGAAGTTCCTTAGTGCAGGTCTATATTGTCGTCACTCCCTCATTATTTTTCAAGGAATGCTCGGGGAATGTTCAGTGGACAGTGAACATAGATAGGTGTAGGCGTTCAGTGGACAGTGAACACAGATAGGTGTAGGTGTTCAGTGGACAGTGAACACAGATAGGTGTAGGTGTTCAGTGGACAGTGAACAAGGAATGTTCAGATCCATTTAATACATGTCCAACTTTTAGGGTTTCTTTGATCATTCCGGCGTTTGTCTTTACGAAAACTCTCCCTGTATGTGTCCAACAATCATTGATTTTGCTTTACTTTTTGAATGATCTGGCTTTGTATCCTAGTGATGCCCTCTTCGACGTTAGATCTTCGTTGATGTATACTTGTTCGTCTCGGCGATGTTGGTTGTGGTTTTTGAGTTTGGTTCGTGAGCGATACGCGTCATCTCTTGTCGCCTCGCTGCGAAAGGGCACTATGATCGTGCGTTTGCGGGAGCAACCACGAACGTCAGTCTTCTGGCCAAGGCGAGATTAATTTGGCCTTCCAATCTGACACATATTCTTCGTCAACCCTCACAATGCCTTGATTGGGGCTGCAATCTAGAAGGTCTACAAGACAATACAAAGAACATATTGCAGTGCCCTCACTTTACATGTTAAACAATCATGCAGGGCGCGATGGCCTAGTGTTTATGACATTGGACTCTCAATGGAGAGAACCAGTTTTCAAATCCTCTTGCTGCCGTTTTGAAGCTTGGACAAATTTGTGTACTCCACATTGCCTCAAATTCTCTCAGCTGTATGAATGAGTATATGTGGCTATAGCAAGTGAAGGGTGAGAGTAGACGCACGCTTTCAAGCGGCATATCGTCGAATAAAACTGGTTATAATCGGGCCGCCGCTTTTCTCTGCTTGTCTCTTCGCACCTTGACGACCGCTAACGTACCTTTGCGTGGTCGCCCGTACACAGTCCAGCTCTGTTTTCGTGGATCTTGCAGCCTTGCAGCTTGCAGCTTGGTGTCTTGGTCCATCCGCGAGAGTCGATCAGTTGCTGTTCTGGTGTCCCTGCTCAGTTGTTCGATGTCATCAGCGTAACCAAGGTATTTGAGGCGCACATGAGTGTAATTCCGTCGTCGGGCTCGGTGCAGAGAGCGAACACAGAATCCAACGCACAGATAAATAAGTGGGGCCTGAAAGAGTCGCCCTTTAATACTCCACGGTGCACTGATATGGCATTAGGGCCCTTAACGACGACCTTGGCCTGTCCGTACACTGACATGATGACGTTGATGAGTTTCTCTTGGAGAGAGTGTTCCACTAGCGACATGCACATGTAGTCATGACTGAGACTGTCGAATGCAGCCCTGTAATCAACATACACACACCGCACTTCCCCCCGCAGCCACAATGTCGTCCACGTTCTGTCTTAGTATGAAGAGGTTGTCCCGGCACTCCCTTCCTTCTCTGAACCCTTCTCTGAATGTTCTTGTTCCTTCCCTTCTCTATCGCTGATGGAAGGGCAGCTGCCGGAGTTGCTTCCCGATCGGACGCGTGGAGTGAGTCATCAAACAAGCATTGTGTACGACAGTAGGAATACATACCTGTTGCTTCTGGGAACGTGGAACTGTGACAGCCTGACAGGCACAGTCTCTGCGAGAACGACCATTACGACGTGTTGGCGCTAACGGAGACTCATTAGTCATGCCCAATTGCCACTCACCAATACATTCCATCTGCACCAGCGCCAACAAGCGACCAATATAGTGGCGTCGGACTAATGCTGTCGCCTCACATGACCGCTTGCCTAACATCAAGCGGATCCCACAGTTCGCTGATCGCGTGGGCTCATTTCAGGGGCCGCGCCGTCAAAATGGCGGTGGTGTGCGTGTACAGCCCCACCCATGGATTGTCACGTGGGTCGATTGTGCATCCATCCGCGAGCAAAAACGATGGTTACATTAAACTGCTCCATCTTCTCCAAGACTACAAACTGTTTGCAGTCTCGACGGACGGACTAGAGCCACATGTGTCGGACCATCACGAAGCAGCCCGGGGCAGATCGACTAAATCCTGGTCTCGGTGGGCCAATGCCGCATCCGACATACGAGTAAGATGGGGCCTGAGCATGATGCGGTGGGGACGGAAGTACGACCACTTCATCACAGAGATGATGTAGCATATCAAATTGCAGAAGATAGAGACGCGACGTCGACACAACGTCAGCGCTCTATGCGACGATGGCACAGTTCGACACCGCCGTCCGCCAAGCGCTCGCAGGGACACATGGCGGGTCCAAAGAGCAGCGGTGAGAACGTCTGAAGGCGGCAACCACAGCAGCAGCCGACCGGACATTGCCGCCAGAGCCAGTGAAGAGACGCTCTTAGCGGTACATTTCAGCTGAGACACTGGCACTGTTGACAGAGCGACAGGCGCTCTACGATACTCCGACGGACACAGAACGCAACAACGAATAACTGGTAACTGGAGGAGGTTAGTGAGCGGCATTGTTGAATAGATGCAGCTGGCAGACGAAAAGGGCGATGCGAGCAAAGTACATCGTCTAGCCCGGCAGATGGGAGCGAATGGTAACAACAGGAGTGGTACAAAGGTACCGCACAGTATCGACGGTGATGTGCTGGTGACAGAGCAGCAACGACTCGATGCGTGGACGCTCTTCATATCCCACAAATTCACACCCACCGGCAACACTGCACCCGACCCACTGCCTGCCGAACCACTTCCGCCCGAGGTAGCCGAGGCTGCGTGTGCACCTATGTTGCGCGTAGAAGTGGACCAAGCAGTCAAGTGGCTACGCAGTGGACACGCCATGCCAGAGTACCCGAAGGAGTGGGACAATGTTAGGATCACCACATAGAAATATTGCTTTGTTACTGTGATTAACTTTTTTAATTAACATATTTAATTCATAACTAAAAGTCTGTATGTTTGAGTCTGGTTTTCTATATACACAATAATACAAAAAATTACATTCTTTCTTTTACTAATGCATAATTCAATAGTGATGCATTCCATTAGATCAGGAACTTTCATAGACATAGCAAGATAGTCTTAACGACAGTTTAACAATCGTAGTTGTGTACCTAGTCCGTTTTAATCAATCGTTCCGATGAATATTAGTGCTTATGGCGCAATTTCCTACCATTGCTTGCACAGTTTAAAAGCTTAATCATGGCATAAGTTATCATTTCGAGCAGGAATTCCGAAGTGAGCTAATTTATTTATTTAAACTCCAAGAGGGACGTCATGCGCGAGCACGTGCGTGCGTGGTGCGCGTGTGTGTATGAATGCGTGCGTGCATATATTTATCCTTGTCATTCTACAGAACTGAGAGACCTTAGTTACAAATAACGCCTAAAAGAATGTGGTTTAAGAACGTTAGAGACAATGACGTTAAGAAAAAATCAAATTGAAGTTTTTTAAGATATTCAATGGCTATGAAAATGTTGATAGAAATATGTTTTTCTCACTTATGGAAGATAGTGGAACTAGAGGACACCAAGTAACATTGGTGAAGGATCAGTGTAGATTGGATATAAGAAAGTACTCATTCTCACATAGGACAAAACATGAAAAACAGATTGACAGATATTTCAGAAGGGTGGACTACTGATGACAAATTGTTCAACTTTCAATAAACCATTATGTTCCTTTTTTACTTGTCATCAGGCATGGTGGGTTAATTTCAATAGTTAATTGTTAATTTCTTAATTGAATTAACGCAATTAAGTTAAGGTAAAATGAAACCAGAGGCATTGTGTTGGGCCTTTGCACCTATAAGAGTGCTTAAAAACTAAACATTTGCAACTATAATCAAGACTATCTCACACACATGGTTTATTGGGAATCTGTTTTAAAAGTGCGTGAGTCTAATGTAATTTTTCGTGAAGGCTGACATATTCATCAGTGTTTGCAATTTTGACCAATCAGCGGCGAGCAACCCCTTAACCCTCAACTCGGCTGTGACGTAGGTTGTGCATATCGCGAGTATTTTTAACGTGGTTGACATGTGCAGTTACATTTTGATTTGCTTTACATTGGATTTACACGCAGCAAAAAAGGTTACAATACTGTACTGTGCAGCACTCGGATATAAACATGATTCAGCGAGGTAAAGAGAGTTGTATTTTTTCTATTTTCTCTGGAAAAAAACAGACAGTAGTAAAGCAATGAATTCATAATTGCGGGCGGGCTGGTTGGAAGCCCATACGGTATGCTAGACTTTGTTAGGCCCATTTTTAAGAGTCGTGTTTTGAAGTTGATATATTTTCATCAACTAATGATTCAAGATCCTTCAAAACGTCGGGGACGGAGAACGTTAAAGCCTGAAGTGGTACCGACAATCTTCCAGCATATACCTCAGCCGAAGGCTTCGACACAACGCAAACACTCGATCATGATAAGAGAACTGTGAAATCGGAACGCGAGGTGGATAGTAAACAATGAATGAATGGACTATCTTGCCAAATAAGTTGATTTTAGACGCAAACAGCATGTCCGAACTTATTGGCAAGTATGTGACTAAAATCGTCTACGTTCAGGCGTTTAAAGTTGGAGTTGTTGGAAACCTAATCAGCACTCTCGACGTAGGATTTTGAACAAATATGGCGCTGCTGGTCACGATTTTCGGTGTTCAACGAGGTATATTTAGTTAACCACTTGCGTGATATTCTTGAATATAGTTGCAAATTGTTAGTTTTCAAGTACTCTTATAGGTGCAAAGGCTTCAAAAATGCATTTGGTTTCACTTTAATTTACTTAATTATCTTTTCCAGAGAGGCTAATTTAATTTAATCAATTAACTTTAGCAAAATGGGTTAATTTAATTGACAAATTCCCAATTAACTTTCAAGTAAGTGATCATGTAACTGTTGATATTACTGGATAGTTCGCAGCCCTCTTATCAATGCATTTCCAGAAGGCCAGTCGCCACTAGCCTGAGAGAGATACGGTTCAGGCATGTGTGAATGGGAGGGATAACATCAGATATCCCATAGACACTGTACCAACTGGGGTGGGCTGGTTATTCATTCACCTGTAAAATGGATGGAAGGCCTAGACAATAGAATATCCTCCGGTAGGGAGATAAGTTGAGGCTAATCTATAATTTGTGTGCGTGTACATCTAACGGTTAATGAGGAGATGTAGAGAAAGGTAACACATTTTCAGTTTGGGATATTTTTACAGTACCAACTTATAGTGTCTAATGCACGTTTCCCGCATTGATAAAAACACGTTTGTGTTGTATCAAGTAACCTCTACTTAGCAATTACACAAAACGGTTTATCTTTAACCCCAACTGTTATTTAGCAATATGTGTTTGAAGTTGTGATTTTACGAGAGATTCTGCGGCGAGCAGACGACTTTCCTGCGCATGCGCACTGATGGGCTGTGATAATTTGTAACCAAGGAGGAACGGAAACATAGTCAATCATGTTGGCATATAAAAACAAAATTTATTGCACATTTTTCAATATATGTATTCAGATAATAAAGTTTGATATAATTTGCGAAACCATGTAAACTATGAATGGTGATCTTGTCTTTTAAAACATCAGGTGCATTCTTTATGGTATATGACAAACTGTACCTGATACTTTTTTCGAACGACTCTACGGAAATAAATTAGATTATATGAAAGTAGTTTTTATATGTATTAATTGTTATATGTATTTTGATTATATTATATGCAATTATATTCCTGTACAGCGCTTTGACATTTTATTGCAAATTGCGCTTTATAACAAAAATAATATTATTATTATAATCAATTAATTAACATGGCTTGTGTTACAGGTAACTGTATAAAGATGTCACGGCACTATCACATTAGTTCATTCTACCTTTAGATAATCAGCTTTCGATTGCGTGAGGCGTTCATCCACGAACGCACATGCAACTTCAACTCAACACGATTGTCGCACAAAGCAAACCTCTACAGATGCGATGTGGACAAAGGAAGCCATCGGCCATCCACCATTCGTCTATTTATACGCAGCCCTTGTCAGATGTTGGTCAACCTAGGTTACTACATATTTGTGGGCTACCAGCATATGTGGAACAAATCTAACAAACATAGCTACATAAACAGTTCACTTTTCACAAAAGCGTTATTCATAATTGTTTTATTTATAATACATCTATAAAGGTATAGTATAATCTCACAAAGGATGATCTACTCAGCGTTTTTCTAGCTTACCTATAATTCCAGCAACTTTAGCTATTTTACCGTTGATGTATTGTATGTGGAAAGACCAGGACAGACTAGAATCTATTTCTAGGAACTTTGTGCTTTGTACCAGGTTCATTTATTGGCTGTCAATAAAGATGTTAATTGGATACACTTTTATCTACTGACTAGAACACAATAAAATGTGTTTTATTTTAATTAAAAAAGTACATTACGGTTTAACCAGATTACTAATTTTTGGAGTTCTTGATTCCTTAAAGTTTCAAACTAGCCCAGTTTTAAATTCAAAATTGTAAATAAACCAACGTCCGAAAAATATCAAATCTTTCGCAAATATATATTTAGCAATATCAAAATATGATCAAACAAGCAAATTACAACTGAAACAAACAAAAAAAGGTCAAACTGTCGACATGGCCTGAGACGTGAATTCGGCATATGTAAGCGGGCGGGTGGTCGCATTCCAATCTCCGAGTCTACGTTACCACATTGGTGTCGAACAATACAACATCGCTGTCGACATTACTGACGCCGCTGATATTGATATTCGACTCAAATTTGTTTGGAGATGGCCCCGGATCATCGCTGTGTGAGTCAACTTTGAAAAACCCGCTTCGACTATCTTCACATAAACTACTCTGAAGCTGGGTACAAACATGTACTATGCCAACATTTCGCCGGCACATTAAAACTAAAATTACATAAAATCACACACACCCGAATAGGATTTCATACGCGCAATTTGCCCATATAAAAACCATTACAAACGTTGCTGGTCTTGCTATATTAAACGGTTTTCGACGCATTTAAAATTATTTGCGTTTATCAGAACGAAGACGTACAAGTGATTACGTCAAAGTAATATGTAAGATAACGCACATTATTTCACTTCACATTACGCTCAACGCTCCACCCATTCGCAATCGATAATTGGATGCGTGCAACAGTTAAGAGGTATAAAATACTGCGTCTACTGCGTCTTCGACAGTAGCAACACGCCAGCAACCTAGAGACGTTGCGTCCAGGAGACATGGCGTTTGTAATACTGAGATATCTGCTGACTATCTGCCTAATCTTGCCGCGTCAGAAGTCTCTTGTCGTAAGTCAACTAATCACTAGTGGAGTTCTTTCTGAAATGTCAGGAAACGGTGCCCGGTTGTCGGGTGACGGCGGTGCAGAACAATTTGGAGATTATGAAGCAATTGGAAATATGTTCGATAAGACGTCATTCAACGACACTGAACTGTTCCGAAACGACTGGGATGGTTTGCTGAGGTTAGACAACGAGCACGTGTTATGGGTGAAAGTCATTAACATCGCTCATACCACATTTGCCTGCGTTGGCTTCGCTGCCAACTTTATAACTATTGTTACTATTGCCAAACACGGACAAGATTTTTCGATGGTAATGCGTGTGTTGCTAACGCACCAAGCCTGGGTCGACGGACTGGCCTGTGCAATAGCTGTGCTAACCTCTGTACAACCGTTTGTTCTTTGGAAAGTGAACTTGTTCTACGTGGACTACATAATATGCCATGTGTGGCACTCTGAAGCGATGTACTGGGCGATAATAATGGTCAGTATATGGAACATGGTACTGATCGCTGTTGAACGCTATATCGCTGTACTTTATCCTTTCAAGCACAAATATATTAATCGGAAACACGTCGTTGGCATATTTGTTTTGATGTACATTTTCTTTGCATTATATTTACTGACTTCGGGATTTCTAAGAATGGCATATTACAAGGGTTTATGCTGGCTATCGTTGGACACTGATTTCATATACTATTGGTCTATTACCAACTTGTTCTTATTTTACCTAATTCCCATGATGAGCTTCATTATCCTATACGGACGTGTTGTATTCACATTGCGCATTCGGGGTATTTCCGGGTCTGCAGTTCAATCTGACGTCATCAACGCTGCAAGCATTACCCTCTTGAAGATGGCCATTGCAGTGACGTCAGTGTTTGCTGTTACCATTGGTTACGCTCAGTGTTACTTTACCCTAGTATTCACTGACATCATCGAACACGTGATTGACTCGCCAGTACAGAAAGCCGCCATTGTCTTGAACACCTGCAACGTAGTGGCGAATCCGTTTCTCTACGTCTTCATCTTGCCCGCATTTCGTCGCAGTATGAAGAAGACGTTTCGTTGTATGTTTGGAGGACAGACATCTAACGTAGACTCGTCGAAGACAGTAGAGATGACTGGTCAGTCAAGGTCCGACCCCAATCGCGACACTGGAAGTAGAACAACACAGACCTCCATCAGCTCGAGTGACTCACGCATTTGAGTTTGTCAAACAACTCAAACAATTGTGACATTGTGTCAATCATGTATACATAAATGTAATAGGAACTGGGCGTAAATGGTTTGAAAAAACTCATACAGGTACGCAGCATGTATTGTATAAACGCACGCACGCACGCACGCACGCACCCACGTTCGCACGCACATTATTATTATGTCAATGTCCAATGTCATCATGTCAATATCATCTATATGATAATGTTTGCATGGTCGATACCTTAAGTATTATTTTTGTGGCTAGATATAAGAGTAACGTTGTGACGTAGTATGTTTTCTTCGGAAATGAAAAACGTGTAATTGTACACACAATAAATGAGCATATGGGTGTAGCATTTCTGCTATTTTTTTATCATAATACTAATTCATGTTTTTTATTTATTAGTTAAGCCTTTCAAGTATGAATGAATGCATGGACGTTTGTTGAAGCTGATCAATGTTATGTAAGTTATTTGCTCAAGCATGTCCTTGTCCGCATTTACGGCGTAGGTTTGTTTATCTTAGAGAATGATGCCGCGATTTTGGGGTGTGTGTTTTTCTTAGGGACTAGACCAGGAGACGGTGACTGGTGAATCGGTGTCATGTGTTATCTTAGAAACAAGGAGTATAAAAAGAGACTGGGTGCACGTGTGATGATCTCAGAGAGCATATCACGGTGAAGTAGAGTGGACGCAGAAGGTCGTGTAACGCAGCCTGGGTGCTCGGATGTCAAGTGAAGGGCATGTGTGAGTCAGCCACGTGGAAAGTAAGCTTTGCCTTTGACGGTAGAATTGTATACTCTCCACAAACGTTAGAAGGAGAAGGGGAAAGGGAAGACAAGTAGTGATCGGGCACATTACCGAAAGACGCAATATATATAGAAAGTGGTAGAAGGACGCCCATCCACTGCGTCTATACTCGTGAGGCAACGAAGGTCATGAGGACGGCGGACGGCGGAGCGAAGCAAAAGGCAGACGGTGAGCCCTTCGACAGAGGAAGGCACGCTCTTCGGCTGCAGACGGGACGCCTTTCGGCAGCGGACGGCCCGCTCTTCGACGGCCGACGGTATGTTCTTCGGTTGCGGACGAGACGCTCTTCGACTGCAAACGGCACGACTGCTGAAGTGAGACGTCAAATGGCGACAAAACTCCGTTCACGATGAAAGGGAAATAATCTCCAATGTAAAGACGGGCGATAATGAGAGAGTCGACTGTGTTGATGTTTAGGCATTGTATGCCTCAAAACCAAATGTTATGTTGCTTAGGCGTTTATCTGCTTCAGGTGTAATTTGGATGTCGTCTAGGCATTAAATGCTTTAGATACAACCGTGCAGCTGTGGGCACAGGGGGGCGGATGTACGACTAGTCACGTTAGATAAGCCTACACGTCAAAGCGGTAGATCTCCCTGCGGGAGTATGTTGGAACAGTTTGTTGTGTGAATTAGGATTATATGTTAGTAGACATTTCTACAATTACACTGGGTGATTAACCCCGATCCGATAGTCAGATAATCGGAAGATTAGATTGTATGACATAGACCCAAGAGTCATCATGGAAGATAAAGGATCATGATCGCCTACACCTGCAACAGAAACGGCATCTGCCAATGATGAAACCGATGACGAATTTGGTACCGATACGGGAAGTGCGAGTAAATTAATATCGAGGACACCACACAAACACATTTCTTACATTTAGCTGTACCTAGGTTCGATTCCAGATTGTTGGGCATGAGAATAAGAGTCACTTGTTTCAATACACATACACATACACATACACATACACACTAAAATACAATCACTCTCGCTGTTACAACTCCACCAAATTACACACGCACAACAGCTGTCATATTAAATGCGAACATGCTGCAAACTAAACCAAGAATCCCAACAATCACATCCGAATCACTTGCATTAATATCAACACTTATTGCCGACTCAATTCTGACCCTCCACTGACACATATGAACATAATCAATGAAAGGACGGGTTTTATCGGTAGATGTGGTTGCAGTTGTAATTGCGACCAATCTGTTCACATGTAAGACCCGGGATAGTCATAATTAAACAAGATGAATAACACAATTGTATATACAACACCAACCGACTAGTGTGTTACTTATTTTAGTCCAATATATTATTTTATGAACTAAGCATGTTTACACTCTTTGATTAATTCTAATTGCAGATACAATTGTTTTGCACAATATCAGTAAAAACCTATTTGCATTTAATTGTTTTATTTCAATGCAAACCACGTACAGTGGAAAGTTACAAACTATGGAACAAAAAACTACAATATCCAAATGTGTATATGTCTGTCGTATCAAACCACAATATATTAGGCAACTATATGACAACAACAGCTAACAAACACAGTTGTAATGTTGGGCATTATGAGCAGTACCTGTGGCAAGTTGCCCCTCACATTTGATTATACGCTAGTTCTCTGTTGGAGGACACGGGATATTGTTACAGGTGGGGAAAGGTTACAGCTGCGATGGACTAGGATCAGTAGCAAGTGCCTGCGAGGGGGAGAATACAGGCATTGTTAACCGTTACTAATTAGGGATATATTTATAGCTGGGGATAGGATAGGCCTGCGGTGGATTAGGGTCAGAAGGAAGTACGGGGGAGTTGGAGAATCGAGGTATTTTAAACCGTGACTAAATAAGCATTCAATGATAGTTGGGGACTAATTAAAATTGGGGTTAATTATGATAAGGTTGGGTGTGTTGGCGGGTGGGAAATTGGAGAAAATACTTACTTTTTTCGAGTGACTCTTCTGATCACCACACCTTCCCTAGACAAAACCGCCAATACAACATAACATAAGTTTAGAATCTATGGTCGTAAAGTCCATAATATTTGTTGGGTTTGGGTTAGGTATATATGATTACATTGTTTACTTCCGAATAATAAACCGGAGTTATGGGTCTATGAGGGGCGATTTATACGATCATCGTTGTCATTTGTCAGCAACATTTTCTGCGCTGACAAACACGTAATATCACATGTAGCTAAATGCATACCATGCAAACGGAATGCGATGTAACTTCGTTTAATTAATTAATTAATCTGATGGCATGTGTGACAGGTAACTTTATAAAGATATCACGGCACTATCACATTAGTTCATTCTACCTTCAGATAATTGGCTTTCAATGCCATGAGACGCATATGCAACTTCAACCCACCGCGATTGTCGCACAAAGCAAACCTCTACAGATGCGATGTGGATGCGATGTGGAAGCCATCGGTCATCTAACAATGTTCGTCTATTTGTGCGGTGCCCTTGTCGGATGTTTATCTACCTAGGGTTATACATATTTGGGGGCTACCAGCAGTTATGAAGCAAACTAACTAACATGTCTACATAAACAGGTCACTTTTCACCAAAGCATTATATGTTTAATGTTGTCTTTAATATACCGTCGTAAGATCCACAAAGGTTAGATATATACAGTTACACTGTTTGGCTCCGAACAATAAGCCGGAGTTATCGGATTATGAGAGGCTCATACAACCATTGTGGCCATTCGCCATCAACATGTTCTGCGCTGAAACACGGCATCTCACATGCAACTAAATGTAAACTGAATGTGACACAACTGTTCTCGTTTAATTAATTAATCTCATGGGATGTGTGACAGGTAATTCTATATAGATGAGACAGGTAATTCTATATAGATTACATGGCACTGTCACCTTCGTTCGTTCTACCTGCAGATAATTGGCTTTCGATGTCATGAAGCGCACACCCACGGATGCACACGCAACCTGCAATCCAACACGATTGTCGCACAAATGCCACATGGATAATGAAGCCATCGGCTATCTAACAATATTCGTCTATTTGTACGCTGTTCTTGTTGGATTTGCATGAGAAAAAAAACCAATAATGTTAATGGTAAGCAATTAAATTCCTCATGCTTTTTACTCTAATAAAAATAATTGAGACACAATAGGTGTTTGACATCAACCAGACAGAGATCCTTAGGAAGTACAAACACGACGCAGTACTCACGCTGTTGCGTACTGTTACAATGTGAGATGGCTATAAATGTATGTAATCCAACCTTCAATAAAACTTAGAGATTACATTGGTAAACGTCTTTACCAAAAGTGCCAAACAAAAAGTGTTACAAGAAGAACAATCTACAACTTAAGAATATTTAAAATCTCCTTTACGAATTTAATTAGCTTTGCATAGCTTGACAAAGTAAACAACTGATCCATTTTAAAAGTATTTGGCCTCACAAAAGAATATCTAGAAATAGACTTTTCTCTAGCTTCTTGAAAAAAGGACATTAAACAAATAATGAAACACATCCCCAATATCATTACAATCACATATCAATTCCACTATACCTGCTTTGCTGAATCGGCAACCGGTGATTATAAGTACGAAATTTATACAATGGGTAAATAGATAAATTTGGTGGTAAAACTAGCACAATATTTCTCCATTTTAAGATCATATTTAATTATCATGTAGTTTGTACACGAATCACTATTGCAAATCACTACCCCATTGTTGACGATACTGGTCAATACGTTTTAATTTGACAACCGCTTTAAGCCATTTAACATTCATTATTTCTTGATTTAACCACAAGTTAGATAAGCCAATGCTATTTAAAATATATTTATCATGAGTAATCCACGGAGAATCTAATATATTTTTTAACAGATAGTTGATATAATAATTTATACGTAGTGCAAAACAGCTTAGATTCCTTTTCTGTCAATAATGTCCCCAAAAATTCAATAATCTACTGTTTATTTTAATATTTAGTGGAAATTGCCCAAGTTCCCCATAGACCATGGAAGTATGTGTTCCATTGTTTAACCCAAGTAGAATTTTACCAAATTTCCTATGCAGCTTTTCAATTAACATACTATCTTCACAACCACATACTTCACATTCATATAGCAAAATTGGGCATACAAGTTCTAACTGGATATCAACAAGAAGTTTTAGTTTCCTAGCTATAGAAATTAAACAAAACATTGCTCGGTTTGTCTGATCATATAAATGATTGGTTTAGAAAAGCTACCATTATAGTTAATCTTAATGCCTAGATAGGTATAATTATCTACAATGGCAAACTTATTTGTTCCAAATTTAAGTTCTGGCAGTTTGCTAATCTTTCCCATTGAGAGTGCTAACAACTTAGTTGTGACTGTATTAACATGCAGTTTCCAAGTTTCACAATATTTAAATAGAGCATCAAGTGCAGATTGTAACTCAGTAGGTTACTCTTCTAATACAATCATCGGCACAAAGCAGCACATCTTTAAATACACAGCAATATCCTCATTATCGAAAAGTTTTCCATTAGACTAGAATGCATTTTAACCCCCATATGTATTTGCCAGATGTGTTTCGAGATCATTCAAGACTAATGCAAACGTTAGTGGTGATAAATGTTCGCCTTGTCGAACTCCAATATTGCATGGGAAGAAAGGTGACTAATGTTTTGTTCATGTATTCATAATACATGATTTAGCTTCATTATATAAATTAAATATAAGAGTAAAAATGTTTTCATCAATATTATTTTATAATACTTTTAACTACATAAATATTTACAGTGTCAAAAACCTTTCCGTAATCTACAAAGGCACAGTATAAGCGCTTCCTTTTGTTTAATTAATTATATATTATAAATAAGTTACATTTATCAAGAAAAATGCATGATCCGTTGTGGAATAATCATGCCGACATCCAGTTTGTTCCTCCCCCATTATTTCTAATTCATCAATGTATTCAGTTAATCTGTTATTCCAAACAAAGGTGAATACTTTACAAGAAACCACTGAGCAGTGTGATCCCTCTGTAGTTGCCTGGGTCAGTTACGGGACCCGTATTTTTCATAAGTAAGCAAAATCATACCCATGGCCCAATCTTTAGGAATATGGCCATATTTTAATACGACATTAAGCAATTCAACATATACGGAAATCAAACAATCCCCAAAATGTTTTAGGAGCTCATTTAGAACTAGGTCCAACCCACACAGCTTATAATTGTTTAACTTATGCATAGCCTTACTTCCCCAGCTGTAGACATACTATTTAAGAAAGTATTATTTTATATCCAGCTGTTGCTTAATGTTGATACCTTGTTGATGCGTAAACGCAGAAACCCGAGCTCTTTTCCTACAGGAACACACAAAGAGTAATTGTTGTTAAAGGTCATATAGCAAATACATTAACAGTTAATAAAATATATGCATCGATGAGAGAATTAGCTGAACAGCTAGTACAAACATGTTCATCGGGGAAAATACCATACATGTAAATCGATGAGATATAGCGTAACCACCAATACAAACTTGTTCATCGAGAAAGTCATTTATTAAATGACACGTAAAAAGTAGCAATGGTGGGGCGGTCACTTGTCCCACTACATAAATAAACATCAGCATAACAATATAATGCTGCAACAGAGATTGGAATAATGCAGACCTAAGTAAGACACATTGTAACATGATACACTGATCAACATATCATCAAATTGCACGCAATAAAACCTTCTAAAAACCCTACGGGAAAAATTGTACAAGAAGGAAAGTGTTAACAATATTGTGCATGCTTTGAATATAATAGAGAATATATGAACTAACTCTGCGGACCGCAACGATTGTAGCAAAGTAAATTCTCGCCTCACATTATATATGTTGCTCCCAGAGAGCTCTACTAGCGTCAGCGAGGTTTGCAACGTAAACTTTAACTTTTCGCGTGGCGTTTTTGGAATAAAACCATTTCGCGTACTCCGGACTGTTTCTCGCGTTGCGAACCGCAACAATTAGCAAAGTAAATTCTCGCCTCATATTATTATAAATACTATTTTGACAAGTATAAAAATATTCATTTATACCCTGCTGATGCTTAATGTTGATTCCTTGCTGATGTGTCATGGCAGAACCCTGAGCTCGTTTGCTACAGGAACACACAAAGAGTAAGTGTTGTTAAAGGTCATTTAATAAATGTATTAACATAATATAATAAAAATACATGTATCGATGAGTGTAGTAGCTGAACAACTAATACTTTTTAATAAACTAGTATTATTTAAGTTTGCAAACTATTCAAAATCATTCTCATTCTGATCCTCTTCCTCATTAAAACTTAACTTCTTATAGTAATCAAAAACGTGTTGTTATTAACTTGACTTACTTCTTTACCTTTTTCACCTCTCGTCTCATTAATAATTTTCCAGTAGTCCTTAGGATTCTTACTCCTCATATTTCTTAATTTATTTGCAACATCCCTAAAACACAATTTGTGCCACTTGTATTATATTTGACATGTCTATTAACACCAGTTTTATCTTTACAGTGCACAGTCTTGGCTTGAAAGAGCTGTTTTATATTTGCAATATACAGCCTTGGCGTGAAAGAGCTGTTTTGTGTTTAGAGTGCACAGCCTTGGCTTGAAAAAAGTAGTTTTTTCCTTTCTTTACAGGTTTGATTAAACCATGGTTTACTGTTAGCTTTTTTATCAATGCGTTTACCCTTCGTTGAAGGTCTATACTTATCATGCATACAACCAACTATTTTAGCAGCACTTTGTACTGTATCGTTGACGTGGGTAACTTTTATTTAAGAAGATCTGATCATTGAGGAGTCACAACAATCCTGCGATCAGAACCATATTTAGGTATCTTAAGGTAAGGTATCATTTACCGAACCCGCATCAATATTATTACACAGTAAATTGTCTAGATCTTTCTCTTAATCTTCAACATCCTTCAAATTAATATTGTTTTTAAAGTCTGATTCACAATCCGTAACCAATTTTTAGCTTGTTAAATTGGGAAGTATGATTATGCTCAACCAACGCATCCTAACATATTGCTGAAACAATTGGCTTTTCAAAGTTGTTGGCAACACTCGATGACGTGTTACCAAACACGAACAGTGCCAAGATGTTCAGCAAGCTTGATGTGCAGGAAGCATTCTAGCATGTGGAACTTGACGCAGCTTCTAGTCTGCTAACGACGATGATCACCCCATATGGCAGATACCGATGGATCAGATTACATTTCTGCCTCAAATTGAGCAGCGAGGTATTTCAGAAAAAGATAAACGAGTCATTTGAAGGCATAGCAGGTGTGATCTGCGTCGCCGCTGACATCTTTGTGACTGGATGCGGAGCCACAAAGATGTTGGCTGAGGGTGACCATGATGGCAACTTGAAACTCCTCCAAACGAAGTTTGACAAGGCAGGGTTTGGTATGGAACTGGCCCAAGCAATGCGGAGACGATACAGTGAAAAGGAAGATCACAACCTCGCCAATGTTGTCCTCCTTCGACTCCGCCAAGAAACGTGTGCTGAAGGTTGACACTAAGACGGACTGGGTGCGGCACTGATGCAGGACGGGAAACCGATAGAGTTCGCCTCCAGGTCCCTCGCGCAGAACGGATAGTATAATAGACGCACTCACACCCTTGAGAAGTGAAACCATGCAAAAAACAGATTTTCGGGAGTGAAGGCACGCTAAATGCAAACAACAGCAGTACTGCTGTGGCTGGCGTCACCTTGCGGACTCTTTAGAAATAATTCCTAGTGTTTTAGCCGCAACATAGCAGCACATTATTATCACTTCTAGCGGCTTTCGTCAGATGTCCGTGTAAGTTATAAGACTAGATTGTATTGATTTTATTGCTCACTCGCCGCATTCTTCGCAAGTAGTTAAGAAGCAGTTTTTACCAAGCAAAAGAGGGCGCCAGTTTGGGAGGGACACCCTGTTTCCGGTTTGCTGCGCATGCGCACAACCTTATGGGTAGCATGAGCGCCCAGGCGGCTGTGGAGCGCCTCCTGGCGAATGGAGTTAACCCTAACCCTAACTCCTGACGACTGGTGCTTACCCTAATCCCAACCTGGTACCGTACGTCTATCTATTGATCGATCTAAAACTGGACACGCCCGAGGACATGCATCTGCGACACGACCATTTTTCCAGACGATGGTGTTCAGTACGTGTACCTACCGAAGGTATAAGAAGACCACGTGTGTGGTTCGTCTATTCATTCGCACCATGTCTGACCTGGTGAAAAGACACATCCTGTGTATACAGGCTCTGAACAGATACAAGAGCACTAAACTGAGAAGAGCCATCATCGCCAAAGCCGACGTCGATCTGCTGTGTGCACTGGCCGAGTGTGCCTATAACATTAAAACAGAACATTCCATTGAGCGATTTAGAGGGGCGACGTTTGAGTAAATACAAGACGAAATTACGCGAATTGTCTCAGAGACGAACACCCGCCGCCAGGAGGTGAGGCATCTTACTGCAACAGCAGGTCGGCGAGGGACAGACCGGGGGCTTCATATCGGCCTTCCTAGCACCGTCGGCAAGTTCGGTCTTTCTACCCTTGCTCCGAGAGGTGCTGCTCAAGAGGTAGAGAGAGAGAGACATGGAACACGCACGCAAGATAGCCTTGGAGGACCCGCGACTGTTGTATACCCTTCGTTCACCACCACCACCCCCACCCCCGACGAGTACCTTAGGTAAGAAGGTGCAAGCCCTCGATGACGAAATGATGACCATCCTCGATAGAAAGGACCTCGACGACAGGACCAAGGTAACATTGTATAATTAGGTGTTGCAGCGGTACAACGTCTTGTCCTATAAACATGTCAAGGAACCGGTACGCGTGGTCGCGGTGAACGAGTCGTGGGCGGGACCGGGGGCGGGACCGGGGGCGCGGGTGGCGGAGGGAGCAGTAGGAAGGATATAGATACGCTTGAACGCATACAAAGGAGAGCAACTAAAATGATTCCAGAACTGAGAGACCTTAGTTATGAAGAACGCCTGAAAGAATGTGGTTTAACAACTCTAGAGACAAGGAGGTTAAGAGGAGATCAGATTGAAGTTTTTAAGATATTGAATGGGTATGAAAATATTGATAGAAATATGTTTTTCTCACTCAAGAAGGATAGCAGAACTAGAGGACATGAGGTAAAATTAGTAAAGGATCAATGTAGATTGGACATCAGGAAGCACTCGTTCTCACAGAGGACAATAAATGAATGGAACAAATTGTCTACAGATTGTGTAACTGCTAGCAGCGTGAATATGTTTAAATCAAGGTTGACACATATCTCAGGAGGGCGGGCTATAAGTAGATTGTTGGACTCTCGATAAGCCAATGGCTTCCTTGTCCACTTGCCATCTGGGCCTTTGGCTAGGATGGCAAATCTTGTTAAATCTTGTTAAACTCCTAGTAGCGGAATAGAGGCCGACTTCGTGGACACTGTTCCCAAGACCATG
Organism: Lamellibrachia columna; assembly: GCA_963662155.1. Taxonomy (NCBI): domain Eukaryota; kingdom Metazoa; phylum Annelida; class Polychaeta; order Sabellida; family Siboglinidae; genus Lamellibrachia; species Lamellibrachia columna. Next base: position 44,359,687 of record OY759266.1, read on the forward strand.
CAGGCCAAAGCCAGACGTTTGATGGAGCATCTCAAAAGAGATATTGCGTGGACCGCTCGTGGCGAACTGATCCACGAGGGTGTGCCGGTTGCCGGAAGTAACATGGTGGATCTCGAGAATGATCTGTTGCGTAAGAGAAAGACCGATCCGACGGGATGGCAGCCATTCTCCGTGCCATCAACCTGCCCATGGAGTTGGTCGGTAACGTCGCCAGGAGAGCCTACATACGTCAGACGACGACGACGACGACGACGACGGCCATTCCATCTCGTCGTCGAGCACCGGCCACTCCTCGTGTTGGTGCGGGTACTGCACGGAGATCACTCAGTTGGACACCCCTCGGCCGTCGACGCAGTCAGATGGAACATTCCATGCTCACCCCACCCACGGAATGACAATGACAAGGCTTTGGCGTCTTTGGCTAGTTGGGAAGACATTTAAGGCGTTGCGGCACGCGTCCGTAGCACAGGGTGCACTGCGATGAGTGATCCACAGGACACGTACCTTTCCGTCGTCGTTGCGATATTTTGCGGTGGACTTTAATTGCTTGCTGACACTATCGCCCGAGGTCGTATACGACAGTCACTATTCGAGATATGGCTTCACTACTGGACTGCTGTTGCTCTGTCGCTAGCGTTGTGGGTGCGATAGTGTGTGTTCTACTATACGTCGGCGTGCTCCTCGTCATTCGTCAGCATTCGTAATGTGGAGTTAACGTCACCAACACCGTCAACGCGTCGGACCTCTTTTAATGGCACCGAAGCATAACCAACTGAAGAGGGACTACTTCGACCCAAAAAGGGTGGCAACTTACGGTGGAGCCGACGCTTTGCGACGCGCCACGCGCGTACCGAGGAAAATCGTCGAAGAATGGTTGTCGGAACAGGACACCTATACCCTACACAAACCAGCTAGACGTCATTTCAGGAGACGCCGCGTCATCATGGGAGGTCTACGACAGCAGTGGCAGGCCGATCTCGTCGAGTTGACGAATTTGCAAAACGACAACGACGGTATGACCTTTCTCCTCACGGTTATCGACGTTTTCTCGAAAGTGGCCTGTTGTGTTCCTCTGAAAAACAAGTCCGCGGCGTCATTGGTAGCAGCGCTGACAACCACGTTCACCAAAGGCTGGCCAAAGACATTGCAGACAGATCAAGGACTCGAATTTCTTAATAAATCCGTTCAGGTTACACTCACAACGCGGAGACGAGCATCGTCGAAAGATTCAATCGTACGTTGAAGACGCGCATGTGGAGATACTTCACGAAACACCAGACGTGTCGATACATCGACGTCCTGCAAGACTTGGTGCAGTCGTACAACAACCCCCCCCACCACCGCAGCATCGGCAGGACTCCGTTACATGTAAATCCAAAGAATCAAGAAGAGGTGCGGAAGCGTCCCTACGGTCACGACGGTAAGGGCGTGCCCAAGTTCCGTTTATCGAATCGCGTGCGCATCGGTAAGTACAAGGGTAAGTTCGAAAAAGGCTACATGGCGAATTGGAGCGAAGAGATGTTCTCCATACACGAGGTTCATCCCTCCGATCCGCCCGTGTACCGAATGATTGACGACCTCGGTGAAGTGTTGGACGGAACCTTCCACCGCGTGGAATCGGTACTGCAGCGTCCCAAGGTGGGCAGACGAAAGGAGACTTTGGTGAAATGGTACGGCTACCCCTCCAAATTCAACAGCTGGTTCGATGCCAAGGCCCTCGTCGACTATAGAGACTTGCCTCGCGTCTGTCGCCACTTCATTCGAGGATGACAGACGAGACGACACCACAGGACTTCACCACCATCATCGTCATAGACGAGGACGAGGAGGAGGAGAAGGAGCAGGAGGACGTATCAGCATCAGCAGCATCATCATCATCATCACAGTAGCAGCAGCAGCAGCAGCAGCAGCAGCAGCAGCAGCAGCAGCAGCAGCAGCAGCAGCAGCAGCAGCAGCAGCAGCAGCAGCAGCAGCAGCAGCAGCAGCAGCAGCAGCAGCAGCAGAAGAAGACAGTACTGACGCTCGGAGCGACACAGACAGTACTCCTTGGCATCTGTTCGGAACCGTGTGTCCTAAAGAAGAAATAGTGTTTCTGTGCCAGGTCGTCGTCTTGTACACGGTCATACTGATAAGCATTTACAATCTGACCACAGGTCACGATAATTCTAATATGTGGACGGCCCTGTTGAGAGGTTCGTTGGGTTACCTGCTGCCCAATCCCACGTTGAGACGCAACGGCGACTGATTTCTATCTGACGCTACCTAGCAACGCTTCCATGAAGGTGCACCCGATAATACCTTGGCCCATTACATCACGGACTTGCCTCAACGCATCTCGGTGTCTGGCGAGTGGGAGTGCGGGCTGGCAGAGATCCAGTACCCGCATACTTGGTACAACGTTCGAGAGGGCGACACCTGGTTCTACCTCAACGAGCGCGGTCCTGTGGGTCTTACCCTGAGTACGAAGATATAGGCTGGGTATTATCACAGTCCTAACGTATTGTTGGACCACGTCAACAAGGCGCTGAAACGCATGGCGACGGATAAGGTGCGGGCAAAATTAAGCTACAGTACCATCACTCAGAAAATGACGTTGCACATGTCACTGGGCACCGACTTCACCATGCCTTACCAGAGTGCAGTGGGTACCATTTTAGGATTCTACCCGTCGGTTGTCACCAGTCCAGTGAGAGATATGCATATACGCGTGTACACCCACCCGAGAGTAGGAGAGGAAAACAATCAAACCTACCCAATGGAGTTAGGTATCACGCCGTCAGCCACCGTGACGTTGAAACCTAAAAAAAGGCTGCTGGTAGCCCGTACTCTTTCCGTCAAGGGGCCAATACCGTGATGAGCATTAATCAAGGGTTCGATACCATCTACGTCTACACGGACGTCATGGAGTCTCGCATTGTCGACGACAGTCTCGTACCGTTGTTGCGATCCCTCCCGGTTCGCGGAGTTCACGGCGCAACGGTATCCGATCGTTTCACTAAAGTTCACTATGTGCCTCTGTTGCGCAAAGAGTTCGGGACCATAGAGGTGGATATAAGAGACGATACTGGACAGCGCGTGGCATTCGAGTACGGTAGAGTGACGGACTCTTCTGAAGATGAATTACAACGAGTATTACGCGCGTCAGGCGGGTGGTGCACTGCCCTACTTTGCCGGTGCACAATACCAACAGGGTCACGGACTAGGCAGTCTGTTCGGAGGTCTGCTGCGCAGCGCCATGCCATTCATCAAGAGAGGTGCCGTGGCTTTGGTTAAGGGAGCGTTGAAGACCGGCGTGCGCATCGCCGACGACGTCTTGTCCGGACAGAGCATAAAAAGGCGGCCAAACGACGCGTCACGGATGCTTGGTCTTTTGACCCCTGGTGTACGACCGCGTAAATGTATAAAACGCGCACTCGCGAAGAAAGGAATCACTACAGCGACGAGACAGCGCAAGAGACAGACGCACAAGAAACGTTCGACGACGATGGCGTTCGTACATAAACATTCGTGCGTAGGGGTCAAGACCGTGCTGGATCTCTTTACCGTACCCCCCACTCAGAACAGCATCATCGACAGCCTTGTAGTGGAACATCAACCCATGGCCTCTCTGGACTCGGGTGGACCGATAGAATTCCTGATACCCGGAACGGGAGACGATTACCTGGATCTCGCCAACACGATGCTACACGTGCAGGTGATGGTGACACGAGCCAACGGGGACGATCTCGACTTGGCCGATCCCGTGGATCCAGTCAATAATCGGTTGTATTCGCTATTTAGTCAAGTCGACGTCTGCCTGAACGGTCCGCTCGTGTCCCCTTCGACCAACACGTATGCGTATCGTGCCTACATAGAGACGCTGTTGAGTTACGGCACCGATAGCAAGGTCACGCAACTGACGAGTCAGCTGTGGTACAAGGACACGGCCACTCGCATGGATGCCGTCGAGATAGTCGACGGAGCGGCCTCTAACGAAGGGTTCGTGGCTCGACGAGCGACCATCGTACGGAGTCGGCTCGTCGACATGATGGGCCGTCTCCACGTGGACCTGTTTCTGCAGGCGTAGATGTCAAGGTACGACTGTTACGCAGTAAGTCCGATTTAGCACTCATGACTGGCGGAGTCGACCCAGATTACAGGATCAACATCGTCAATGCCACCTTGCTCGCCAAGAAGGCCACCCTCAATTCGACCGTACAGATGGCACACATCAAACCTCTCGAGAAGAGCACGGTCAAGTATCCAATGCGGCCCGTCGAGTACAAGGTGTACTCCATTCCCGCAGGCGCTCGGTGGCACACGCACGAGAACCTGTTCCTCGGCACCCTGCCGAAACGTCTGGTGCTGTGCTGCATCGATAACGATGCGTACAACGGTGTGTACGCCAATAATCCTTTTCACGCCAAGAACAACGCCATCAGCTTCAACTCGGTGAACGTGGACGGACGACAGATACCATCCAAACTTTTCCAGACGAATGTCGAAGACGACCTCTTCATCCGGAGCTACATGACTCTGTTCTCATCGACCGGCAAGACGTGGCAAGACGTGGCAAGACGTGGCAAGACGAGGGGAACGGACTGACTCGCAGCGACTACCGGCACGGCTACACCTTCTTCGGTTTTGACCTGACCCCCGATCAGTGCGACGGTGCCTGCTGCCATCTGGTACAAAAGGGCAACCTGCGCATAAAGCTGCAATTCCGTGTCGCGCTGCCGACCTCCGTGAACGTCATAGCCTACGTGTACGAGTCCGTGCTGGAAATAGACAGGATCCGCAACGTCATCTACGACTACTGAGATGGACACCCTGCAGGTCGCTATACTACTGGCGATGGACTCACGCACCAGATCGATCTTTCGCGGCGTCGGACCCAAAGACGGACTGCCTACGACGATAAACGCCCTGCCTGCTGTCTTCGTGTGCAACACCGACGACGGCGACGAACCGGGCGAACATTGGATAGCGCTGTACCTGGATGCCGACGGACGCGGCGATTACTTCTGCTCGTACGGTCTGCCGCCACGACACGCGGCGTTCCGCACCTTCATGAACGAACATTGTTCCGAGTGGACTCATAATAGCAAGAGACTTCAGAGTCCTCTGTCTAACGTTTGTGGACAATATTGTGTAGCTTTTGTATTGCTTCGTTGTAACGGCTTTCCGATGAGAACTTTTGTTAACATATTCGGCACCGATCTAGTAGCTAACGATTGCAGCGTATTCGATTGGCTTAAACAGCTGCGACAAGGTAGACTGTACTATCGTACATCGTACATCGATTGAGCCTCTGGCGAGGTGGATGCACCACCCCTAAGCTCGTGACCTCTGGCATGATGGTCAACATGCGCAAGCCGCCAGTCATCATCATAATCACCCTCGAGCCTCTGGCGAGGTGGAGACACCCCTAAGTTCGCGACCTCTGGCGTCTCATCATCATCATCATCATCATCATATCAGTCGTAGTCGTAGTGATATTACACGCTACCCTTGTTGTATCATCATGCTGCTTGTGTTGTTCAATAAAATACGTGTGCACTCGTATCATACCGTGTTGTGTTGGTTTCTCGTTTCCTCATTAGCTCCTTTGATCGCTGATAATGACCCTGTTAATGTCCGCTACGTAGGGGTCACTCCGTTAGGGTCAGCGTCAGGTCAGGGTTCACCGCAGACGACAAAAGTTAGGGTTACACAGCCGTCAACAGGTTGGGATTAGGGTTAGCACCAGTCGTCAGGGAGCGGTCCACAGCCGCCAGGGAGCGCTCATGCTACCCAGAAAGCTGTTCGCATGCGTAGTAAACCGGAAACCAAATGTCCCTCCTAAACTGGCGCCCTCTTTTGCTTGGTCAAAAATGCTTCTTAACTACTTTCGCATAGTTCACAGTGGCGCCACAGATTACCTACCAGTCTCATTTAGAGGCTAATTTCACACATAGCGGCCACGTTTTATAACTAAGAGACGCGCACTGGCGCACTGCGCGTCCGTAGGGAATAATGCTAAATGTGTGTAACAGACTTTTCACAAGTCACCACTTCGCATAGTGATGACTATGGCTGCGCATTACACGCCCGCATCGATAACCAGTATCTGAGAAAAAAACGAAGGCCAGTACCGTATCATTGTCTCTTCGTTTGATTCAACATATCTGCATTGCAATAACAAAGGTTGCATGTTTTGATATTATGTGATGTTGCTCTGGTTGTGTTTCATTTTATGCGTAAATGTTTCATGCGGACAAAGTAAGATTATATTTTTAAGATGATAGATTTCTAGTTATTTGTTTCTGAAAAATATGATCTTTCAAAAAACAATTATATATTATTATTGTTATTAACCCATGCTTAGTTTGTCATATTGACATTGTAATTTAGAGAACAATAAGATTGATCGATCGAGTTAATTCCTGAATGATTAATTGTCTTCATATCACCTGTGTTTGGTAACGCGTGACAGCACTTTACCATTGTATCGTACCGTGTTGATATATATTTTTTTATTTAAAACATTATCACGAGTTTAAGCAAGCATGTTGCTCCACAGCACTGGGACATGACATTTACCACTAATAGAACACAGGCGGCATCCATTATATGCTGCATGTGGGATGAGGCTTTAAAATGTGTTTATGCTAATTTACAATCTGCTAGATCGGACAAGCTGCAGCGAGCATTTTTTCGTGCCTGGTGGCTAGATGGAAGGAATAGCAATGTCACACATCTGGGTGTTTAGGTCCAAGTTGGCGGCATTTGAGGCAGCACTGCAATTTACAGATCGATTAGGTTTATCGATTGAGTTAACACCTGAATGGTTAATTGTCTCCATATCACCTGTATAGGGTAACGCATGACAGCACTTATTGTGACACGACATTTGCCACTAAAATAACACAGGCGGTATCCATTATATGCTGCATGTCGAATGAGGCTTTAAAGTGTGTTTACACCAATTTACAATATGTTAGATCAGACAAGCTGCACCGAGCCTTTTTTCGAGCCTTATGGCTAGATGGAAGTGATGGCAATTTCACACATATGGTCGTTTACACCCAAGTTGGCGGCATTTGAGGCAGCACTCACCAAAACGTTGTGCGCAGGGAAATTGCATCATTTATCGAAAGCCGAAGTTGATATTTCTTGACATAGGTTTATCTACCAATTTTAACATAAACGCGGGATCTGTACTTACTAAATTCTATATACAATACGTTATAAAACACTTATATTGAGCTATCGTCCTAGAGAGAGACCCAAGCTCGGCAGCCACCAAAACAAAAGTGGTTTGGCATTTTCTAATCGATTAGCAATTCCAGTTGTGAACAGTTGGGGTGGTTTGCCGAGGAGCAATGGTGGATAAGCAAGTTTCGTCAAGTGGGTTTTTAGTTTACGGCGAAACGTTGTTATATTTCCTTGGGGCTTAACAATAACATGGAGTGATTTTCACACAGTAGGTGCAGCAACTGAGAAAGCTCTTGTTCCGACGTTCATTACCAGAAATACCGAAACATAAATACAAATTGTTAGATGGTACAAAAAGGTATTTATTAATAGAATTGATTAAATATGTTGCAGAGGTCATGATATATGTAATATAATGAAAGCCGAGGAGGTCAACAATACAATGCGCATACCATTGCGCATTATACATGGAACATACGACGTATTAGTTAATAGAACAAAGATAGTTAATTAATATAACAATATTATTCAAATTTGTAAAAATATTTAATATGTACTTCGGCCTTCAACTTGCGTTTATTTTAATAGTTTATACTAGTTTGATCCACTTTTGAATTTTGTTATGTTAATAATTTTTTAGTTTTAACAGAAAATGTTTCGTCTTCTATACAATGATTATGTTTACTGGTGGTCCATACAACCTGGAAATGAATATGCCCTTTACCAACCTTTATTTATCCGCCTTTCTATATTAGAGGGCGCTGTAAATAGCATATGTTTCATTTGATATAAATACATAACGGTCTTTATTTATTGGCAAAGTCAGTACAAAACTGATTATATATGTGTATATATATACATCAAATGAGTTGCGGTCACACTTGAAACTAGACTATGCATTCGACACAACACGAAACATAAATGTAATTTTTAGTACATCAAAAAAGTGCTTTATGTTCCTGTGGTGGGTGGTTGTAATATCAATGTACTATTAATGCAACCTTACCACTCCTGCTGCACGCGAGTGGTATCGTCCACCGCGCGCACCTGTTGACCACTGGGATGGCCAGGCACTGACAATCCGGTTTTGAAAGTCATCGAGTTGATATTAACAAAGTTTATTTGACCACCACCTCCTCTCCTCCACTTCTGATGTCATAATGTTGGAGTACATGTGGTAGCATGGCTTATGAGTCTTCCGTAACTATGTATGGACAGGTAGCCCATCAACTTTGATATATTATGGTGATTACCTATTTGATTTGTTGTGTGGTTTATCTATGATGTTTTCTCTAAACATGTACGTGCATACACTGATGTTTTATTGGGTACATCAATAACTAGTTATAATCGACTTGTATATACAATGATTATGTTTACTGCTGTACTTGTGATGCACACAACCTGGCAATAAATATGCCTTTTACCAACCGTTCCTTGTGTATCCGCCTTTCCTTTATTCCTACATCAACCTAGCTGCGGCCACACTTGACACTAGACTAGCGACTCACTATGCATTTGACACCACAGGAAACATACAGGGTTCACTGAATTACTTTATTTTTTTATGTAATGTTTAGCACAGCAAAAAAGTGGTTTCTGTTTCTGTGGTGGATTGACCGCTGAGGTGGCCAGGCACTGTCATTCCCGTTTTTTAAAGTCATCAAAGTGAGTTGATATTTACTAACTTTATTTGACCACCACCTCCTCTCCTCTATCTCTGATTTCATAATGTTGGAATACATCTGGTAGCATGGCTTATTTACGATAGCGACTCCTATGCATTCGACACCACAGGAATCATAGAGTGTCTTCTTAAATTTAACGTAGGCAAATGACTTTAATTGAATTTTATTTAAATTTATTGAATTTACTTCACTGCAGTTTTGCACTTCACTACACATCGAGAAAATTAGAATTCAGAATACACGGCTGCGAAGAAAGGATGTTTTACTTAATTATTACCAAATTCCTTTTGAATTCATAGAAATTTCTCACGAAAAAAGATGGGTAAAATAAAAAAATCTTGATACCATTAAGTGAATATATTTCATAAATTTATACAAAAATATGCTGAAGTAATTAGTATTACTGGTGTCTAATGACTTCGGATAAAACTATGCTATTTTACAAATATGTTCACAGCCAACTAAAAACATTGTATTCTTGAAGTCAAATAGGAGTCCCTTTAAGGTGAAGGAAAAACATTTACAGACATATGTTCTGAAGATTTCACATAAATGTTACGTGTTTGCATGTACTCACAAGTTTAGTAATTGTTTTGCATTTTTGCATTTTGATTAACTATTTTTAATTCTTGGTTGTTGCATTGGCCTTTTGATAAATTCTGTATTTTGTTTCTCGGTGGTTTCTTCGGCTAATGACATATCAGAAGCTAATTGAACATTTTCTTTCCTCAAATCATTAAAATTTAGCATATCACCATTTAAAATATTCAGTCGGAGCACATTCTTTTGTAGTGCGTGTTTTCATTCGCTTTTTTCTTTTCTTTTTAACAGCTGGGCTTTATCTTCTTTGTCTTTCATTTAGGTGAAGGTTCCACTGAGATATTGAATATTTGAAAATATTCCGATATTTGTCAACAACCTCCAGGACTTTCTGCCCATTGTTTTTACAAATTGTGTAGGGCATACGAATATAACAGAGAACTTTATTATCTTACGAAGATGGACAAACCTAAAATAGGATCAAAAATAAACTGTGGAGCAACTTGCTTGTTTAAACTCTTGATAATATTTTAAATAGAAATAAAATATCGACATGGTACCATACAATGGTAAATTAAGAAAATAACTACATGCCCATGATGTTTATCAAAACATGAAGGGTACCTGTTCGAACATCTTAGGCAACTAATGGGAAATGACGCCTATTCTTAAACATTTATACGTAAGATAACTGAACTTTTATTGAATAGAAACAAGAGGTAAATGTCCATCCGCCATACATCAGACAAGTAAATGTAGAGTGCCATAAGTCACATAGAAGTCATCAGGAATTCAACGGCACAAATGACAAAAGTACTGGCGATGTCAATCAGTCACACATTTACATAAGTCAAAGTTTGAATGCATCTGTGCACATGGGCATGATATTTTTGTAACAGGAATTCTCACATCACAACTTCCACAACATTGTCATGTGCATATAATCCATAGTTTATCTTTGTGAGGTGAAGCTTTGGCTTCATCAGAAATGGAAAAGTCAATATACGGCCAGCACCTGTTTTGTCAACAATGTGTTTTCATGTAAGTGGAAGTCCAGGAATGTTATCGAAATCTGCCGCTGTGTATGTTTGTATACATGAACGGATGTTGGAAAGCCTTTTCCAAAGGAGGTTCCGGAACACATACCATATCAAATGGTACATTTGCTATATTGTGTTATTTCTGGCAATGTTTGTCTTGACCCTTGTTCCGAGGTGTTATCCGAGAACCTTTCGCCGTCTGCCGAAAGTGCTTGTTGCACGCAAACGACGCGGAGAGAACGACTTATCCAACCGCCGGAGATCGAAATCAGTATACACAGATTCAAGAGACCACCACACGTCGCACCGTTGATAAGCCACATCCAACGAGTGTACTTCTCTAGTACGTGCGATACTACTCGAATATCTAGCAATCACTTGTAGGCGAAATCGCTGCAGAGGCAAAACGACACCTGTATTTCATTATCCTCCATTCTCTCGATTCCCAACAACTCATCAACTTGGACACGTCATTTCGTACTGGGGTTCGCCTGCCAAGTGTTGCACACGAGTCCGACGAAACAGCCCCAAAACATCCAACCATCATCTCAGCAGACAAACCTTGCTCGCAGACGGGACGGTTTGTGTACAGGCAACATCCTAGTCATAAGTCACGATGCACAGGGACGTATCGCGATACGTATCGCGGGATATCGAGGTTGGTTAAGCCATATTTAAATATTGTATTTTTATTTGCCAGACCGAAATGTATATCAAACAACATCGTTATTATCTGTACTACTAATGTATATTTTTTTTATTTAAGCGTAGCTAGCAGGAGTTGTAATTTAGGAATATAAGTTCGAACAATGACAGTTCGCTTTAGCCGTGTGTGCACTAGCACGTCCACGAACCAGTCACAGCTTTCGGTAAATATTGGTTAGTTCAAGGCATGTCAAGATACTCATCGCAAAAAGAAATTACTGCAAACATAGTTGAGCTCATGATCTCACAACACCTGTCAACTACTGGTGTCCGTCACTCAATCGGTGATGTGTCAACGTCATCCATTTCTGTATTCCAGCCCAGACAGCGAACGGTATCGTGGCGCAGTATTCAACACAGGTGATCGCATACACATTTCAAGAAACTGGTTCTTCTCGGCGATTTTAGTGTCAGCTTTGGCTTAGACCACCCATTGATTCGGCAAGAAACGGATCAAGAACAGAGATTATATTGATTCACATCTTTAAGAAATGCTAACAGTCAGAGAAGTCAATAATGCACTACTAAGCCTCAATCCAACTCCCCGCAACTCAACAGCAAGGCCAGCTAGACATACTGCAAGTCAGTTTTGCACTGACTTTGCCAATAAATAAAGACTGTTATGTGTTTATATCAAATGGAACATTTGCTATATACAGCGCCCTCTAATCGCCCGAGACGGTGGCGGAGTCGCACAAATAATCGGACAAGGCATAATTGCCCCACTGTAGAGCTTATTGCCTGCGTGTGTAATAATGTGGAAATAAAAAACGCGAATGATGGTAAATTAGTATTTCAAATTTATCATTATTTAACCAGTCATAGATTGCACTACGCTGTGGAAATGGAAAAGAGCATTTACCAAATGATGCACCTGCATGTTATCGTAACAATCTAGTACAACATCGATTTACCTATGCGAGGAGAATCCTTTATAGACACGCATGACTCGTGTAACTCCTCCGGATTCACTACTAATGGACAAGCGAATATGGAGAAGCTGTTCGTGTGGCGCCAGCCAGGACACTCTCCATGTGTCAGAAAACAATCCATGTAGTTTAGCAAGTTATGTCTGTTAAGTTGCATCTACTATTATATGTCATCATGCAAGGGTAGCCCACCACTTTTATTTGGCATTTTGTTCGACATTGCAGCACGTAATCGTCCAACCTGGCTTCTGTTGATGGGCTAGTTGGCCCTAGAATATAATATGTGTCGCTTTAAAAACGGTCGATGGTGGTATTAGGTTTGATATGAAATAAAACACGCATCGTCGATACAGATGAACACACACGCACGCACATTTCCTGTCTGCTATTCGTATATCACATGAACAAATACTTACAACATAATGACGGAGACTGTGAAGCATTTCGTATGCAACATCGTCACGAATTACCATTTATGATGATACATTTATTTCAAACGAACTACACTCCAACAAACGCACGAACGCACGCACGCTTGCACGCACGCACGCACGCACGCACGCACTCACGTAATGGCCTACAAATGGACTCGTTGTATTAGCCCAACTCTGTTTATAAATTGGCTTTTTTTAAATCATGACATCCCATCGGAAATGGGTCGCGATTTCAAAGCATTGGCCCATCCTCGACCGGGTCGGGGTAGTTGCTTGGCGAATCAATTGCCAGCACCCGCAGTGCCTAGACACGTCTCGTGTTTAAACACACACATACTTTAGGTGCGCATTGTGTCGTTTACGTCAATGATGCGTTGATCACCGGTGAGGTGGTGTATGTCTGACCTTCTCGAAACTAAGCCAAATAATACAAATTAGTAATTACCAAATTGTCATATTCATGATACTGTCTCTTGAATATGACTGTTGTCGCAGCCACACCGTGGATATTGTTCCTATCTGCATATTATCATACCCATATATGCAGTTACAATCTTTCCACCCGATCATAACATTGCTGTGAACTCTAGTTTTCGCCCACGCTACATTACATGTTCTTATCGGTACCTAGATATCGTATCGTGGACACAAACGACACGTAGATAAAGCGATAGCTTGAACACAATAGGAAAATGCACATACAGTGTTGCGTTGATCAATAAAACATGTTTGTGTTGTTTCGCAGATAATGGCTAATGCAAGTCGACCAAACATGGCAGACGAAACCAGCACAAGTGGCGACAACGCGACGGTGGTGGCTGCACTAGCCACGGATTATGACGTATTCAACAACTCAATCAAGTCTATGTTAAACGTGACCAGCATGGTAGAGTTGCAAACCTGTAATGTAACATTCAACTACGTAGAGCTTGAAATTGAAAATGCTATCCGTCTGTACTACCAGATGTTCATTGCTCTGTTCGGCATCGTCGCCAACGTTTTCGCGTTAGTCGTGACGCTCAGCAAGCGCATGCGCAAGCACAGCACGTGCTTGTATATGAGCGCCATCAGCGGCAGTGACGCAATAACGCTGGTCATCTGTTTCGTGTGGTGGCTGGATCGTTACGTCAACACGACGAGCGTCTGGTCGTGTAAACTCATACTCTTCTGTTTCTACTACGCCATCCACTTCTCCGTCACGCTTCTGGTCGCCATGACGGTGGAGCGCTTCGTCGCCATTCGCTTCCCGTTCTGGGCGCACGTGCACCTCACGCGCCGAAAGTCCGTCTACGTGATCAACGGCGTTGCCATGGCGGTCCTCGCGCTCGACTTTCACAATCTGTTCACGCGCACGATGTTAGTGGAAGCGACCGCTGGACGCAATATGTGCCTTTTCAACGCGTTGGCGACTCTGGACATGTCCTACGGCTTCTTCCTCAGTTACATTTGGCCGTGGATCGACGCCAGCGTTTATTCGTTCTTTCCGCTCACTATGCTCGCCATCTTCAATTCTCTCATCATCCACACGGTCCGGCAGCGAGCTGCCGAACTGAAACAACTTTCGGACGGATGCAACAAGCCTGGCCAAGGGACGAGTCAAAAAGGCACCGAGCAACAGATTACGACCATGCTGCTCTTCGTCACGTTCTCCTTCATCATCCTAACAGGCCCCATCGCTGTCACACTGATTCTCGAGAAGAGCTGGGATCCGCCAAAGGAAGCGCACGGCAGAGCTATCTGGCAACTGTGGCGATCGATCGCGTCCAATCTGATGTACACGAACCATGCTATTAACTTCTTGTTGTATTCGCTGAGCGGACAAAAGTTCCGCCGTGAATTGAGACGCATCTTTCCGTGTTGCAACGTTGGAGCGAGCGGGGAGTCGACGGAGATCAGCCGCAATGTGGACGTACCAGCGTCGGGGGCTTCGGTAAACGACACGGCCGGCACCTTCACTCTCAAAGATACCCGGATGTAGTTTCTTCTCCGCGGCATCGGGTAGAAAACCTACCCGTCAACTTAGCCTCAATGTATACCCAGAAGTAGTTTCTTCTCGGCAGCAACGTGTAGAACACTGACCGAAACCTTAACATCGAAAAATAATACCCGGATGTGGTTTTTTCTCGGCGGCAATGGGCAGAACACTGGCTGGAACGTTAACCTCTGTTGATACCCGGATGCACTTTCTTCTCCGGGGCAACGGTCAGTAACCTGGTCGACACCTCGATATATGCCTGGATAATAAATGTTTGGCCTTTTGAGTCGCAGAAGCAGAAACACCTATTATGGTGCAGTATGACAACCTGCTCCCCCTGCTTATTGCTACAGAGCTTAATTAGTCTGGCCTGGACAAGTTAATTAGTCATGTGATGTATGCATAACCCCCTATTGGCCACTTGTGTGCGCGGATAAAAAAATTGCTGGAAGAAAGCTGGAGCAGGTGATTTTCAAGTCACTCTGTCCGATCACCAGCTATAAATTGTTATTGACTTTGAGAAAAATGTTTTATTCCCACCATCCCTCCAAATATACCGGTTAACCTGTGTGGTTATGCAAATTCTGTTTGATGTATTGCAATATTATGAGGGGACATGACTTACATGTTTAATCTCTAAATATTTATCAAGAATGGTTGAATGGCACTTCTAGGGAGTGAACTACCCCCACGTTGTTTGGAATGACATGAAAAATGTAGCAGGGATAACTATTATATTACTATTACCACAGTCTGACTGGTACTAAGATTGTGTAGTCTATGCTAATGGATCTTTTTCCCTTGTGTTAAAATGCTCAATCTTTATTTAACAGCTAAACAGCTACAGGCTTTTTTTGTCAGATTTGTGTGTAAAAATGTGTTTACATGATTATTAAGGTTAAGGGGGATTATTTCCCCCCGTTAAGACATCGAGGAAACTCGGGGTTATTGCAGTATAAAATTTTTATCTATCACGTTAGACAGGTGTGGTCAGCATAGGGACAATCGTGAATATATGTTGTAATAGATTGCTATATATGGCGCCAATAGTAGACAAAAGTTCATTGAGAAACGTGGGTGGTGACAGCAACAGCAGAAATTCAATGTGCAGCATTCACTGCTGTGTTTGGAGTCATTAGCCTTAGTTCAATTTGTAACATGCCTTGTTTTGTGCGATGTCACTAGCTGAAGTTCAAAGATAAATGATTGTTGTACATATTGAATATGGCACAAATTATTTGTCGTACAAAATTATTGCACGTGTGCATGTCAACAATTGTCTTGGTCATTTCTATAATAACATATTAAAGTTTCATTATATGCAATTTATTATTTATATATAATTGTCTTCGGTGTTTTCTATGCTGAATATATCATATCTCCAAACCTGCAAGTAACATGCATACCATGTACCAATATATCTTAATTATAATAAGTCATATGATTCATGATGATGCATAGTAAGCCTGCCCAACCAGAACAGGTAAAAGTGACCATCTAGAGCGCATTCAATTTAGCATGACCTGGGAGATATCTTATGTCGAAATGTACACTGTTCATCTCGTATAAACTTCTTAATTTAAATATACAACTGGGTCAAAAATAAGTTAAACGAGGAAACTTGTGGTCAGTCTATATATGCGTTGAATGAATTATGATAATTATCTGACAACAGATCTAACTTAAACAATACGTTTTCGGATGTGCTAAGGTAAAGAAGACAATGCATGCTATTATGAATCAATACACTGCCATGACTTTTGGACAATGCGATACGGTCATGATTATTTTACATATACTTACACAGTTAACATTTGCACTAATTTAAGGATTGCTTTCTTATATAATCTTGTGATAACAAATGCAGTAATATATTTCAACAACTGTTTATGCGTACCATTAGTAACGATTCGGACTGAAGCCTACCCGGGTTATACACTATAATTCTCACTTCTCGAAAATGCCAATTTCGCTTTTCGAATATTGAGTGTACGTTATTATTTGATTTCCACAACTGAGATGATCTACGTAGATAGCGTAGGTGTCACTAATGCGTAGATGTCACATAAAGAAATAGTTCGCGATTTACTGCTAGAAGTGCAAACTTTAAAATCGAATATATCCATATCCCTCTACCATTTTTTTATTTCATGCACAGAGCACGCACACACATCAAAGATTACTACTTAAATGGTATCGGTGATGCAAAATCGACTGGATAGAAAATGGCTGACTGGGCCCGTATTCTCGAACGACTTTCGAAATTACGAAATCGTGACACCAGTTTTTCCCAAATAGGGCGCCGAAACAGCGTAACTTTACGACATTTTCGTAAGTGCTATTCTCAAAACATTTAAGATACGAATTTCGTTAAATATGGCGCACATTGTGTTGTAGAGTTACGACAACGCAAGAGGTACTTTTTCGTATGCTCTGCGCACTGTAACAATGGCTGTATTCAGACGGCGATTTCGCCGCAACCGATTGTTACGACATCGTGAAAATGCTTTTGTGGGTCTCGACGACATCCAGGTATGTACCAATTAAACATTTTGTCAAGTTTTACTGTACGTCGTACTTGCATCTGCCGTGTTTTGAAAACGGCACCCAGGACCAAGCCTTAGCCCCCCCCCGGGGGTGGGGTACTGCCATACCAAAGCGGTGGGGGTGTGCCGCCAGAGCCCCACGGAACACATGTAGAGAGAGAGAGGGAGAAATCTAGAAATTTATGGTCACCAAGAAAGAATTATTGAACAATTTATCTAATATATACAAGTGTAAGGTAAGCCCGGGCGGAACGTTTTCATTGGGAAATTTCCTCTTCGGTGAAAGAGAGAATTATCAGGTTTAATTGGGGCACAAAGAGAGAAAATTTACATTTTTTCTTCGGACAGAGAGAGAAAATGGCCAAAAACAGGGGCATTTGCGCGGCACATACATGTATACCTCAGTATAGGGAGTACCCCCGGGCTTAGCCCTTACCAAAGCAGAGCCATAGCGATGCAACAAATAATAGAAACATGTCAAAAAATGGGACCGCTTATTAATTGACTGCGTTGTTTTATAGATTGAATACGTGTTATAATACAATTATGCAGGCAAGTTTAAATACACTTGAACCGCGATTTCTATTACACAAATCCATTATGTTGAGGGGGTGTGACAAGGGTTTCAATTTTCCATCTCACATCTGTTTGGACGACCAACATCCCACCAATTGCGAGAATACACCTCCCATCAATCTTACCTCCCACCTATATCAATTGCCCATGCCATGGCACTGCTATGACTTTTGTGTGTTCGAATGACTAATGTACGTAACAAAAACCACCAAACTTGACATACAAACATTATTTTTCTTATAATAATGCCTTGCTATTTTTTATTTAGCAATTGTTTTTTAAAGCTATTACATCGAAAGAAAACCATTAACTGTAGGAAGACTCAACATTTGAACTTATCAAGGACCATCATACGTATACGCCCCTAATACAGCATTACATTGGTTGATATATAATGGAATACATCATTATAAAGAAAAGACCAAAGAAATAGGGTAAATTACAAATTCTGGCTATTTATTTACAGTTTCCCACAGAAAGACTCATAGAAACAACCGATGCTACAAACATATGAATAGACACATTATATTTTGAGAGGTTCGAACATTTGAAAATCATGACTTCAATTACATAACATGCAGTGCTGTTGTATTATACACAAGTACATAGCATTACTTCAGCCTCTTATCTCACCAGATCATTACAATGTGATGTCCATAATATAAATTACATTTCTTAAAAGTTACTCTACAATGTGTATCCGTTTCAAAAAGTGAAAGTGGCCAGTTCGTAGAATGGCTGGTACAGTGTTTTATTTATATTAACACTAATAAACAATTGCTTTGATGAGGTAGCCATATTCATAACATGCTGTACGCCGAAGTAGACCACATAGCTTATGAGCAGAACATTTAGTGCAATTGTAAAACACATACATATGATATTAATGTTTACACTGTACGTCATGTCAAACATGATCGAGTGATATGATATAGTCCATACAGCAAATTTACTTTTATGATTCAGATTCTTCAAAGATATCATCTTAATTGCAAATGCATGCGCCACGTGAGACACATCATAGAAGACAACGAGCAGTCAGGCACTGTGTGCCCTTGACCGGCTGCTAATTATGTGATCAGTCCTGAATAGTCACAGTGACACAGTGTTCATGGTATTGTGAGACTAGAAGCTTTTATCAGCCACTAACTTGTCGTCTTGGTGTTGCAGTACTTGCAATTTGCATCTTTAATGTCAAGATGCAGCCGTTCTTCCTTAGTTGTCAAGTTTCCTTCTAAAACTACATGTGTAAGCTGTGATGTAGCACTTCACAGATCATTGATATTTATTTGCATATTAGCAAATTAAAGCCATACTTGATACATAGTTTTCCTGTACTACTAGTGGTAAACGTAGATAATCATGTTGTGTATACATATGACACATACTTGTGTAACAGCTGTTATACATATCTGTTGTAATCAACATTTAGTAACACAGCCACTAGCATTTAAATTTTACCACAATATAAACCAACCATGAATCATGTGGGGTACAGCATTATTTGTCTACATTGGTAGACGCCCTTCGTTATGATCATTTAAGGTATACCATATATATATGCATGGGCTAACTTGTAATAATTAACTTTAAAGCCATGGCAATTATGGGATTAAAATATAACTTCAATCTTATTGTAGCATCAGTGATCTACCTGTATGTATAAAATCAATAACACTGTTTTGCTAATCATAATTACATAATTGCACCTGTGTTATAGTATACAATGTACATTTTGTCATACATAACATGACCATGTCATATAACTTACATTGTGTTATTATTTCTTTGGTCAGAAAGGTTGACAGAGTTGGGTAAGTGGCGTAATTAAATATGATATTTGAAATAGGTCATTCCACGTAACACACGATTACAAATACTAATCATAATGTGTATATATTTATATTCTTACAAAGAAATGTGTGTTATTTTTGACACTATTATTGTGTGTGTAGTGCATTATTTTTTACCTTTAATTATTCATGCACATATACTCACGGACATAGTCGTAGATGAATACAAATGTAACTTATGCTGAAAACTCAATATTACAATAAGACAATGGTTTCCTTTCTCTTTATTTGGCAATATTGTTAAATCCACACACGCACACAATATTTCTGAGAGATAACACAGAACAATTGAACAATATAACGATGTCGATGTCAAGACTCAAATTACTGTAATACTGCCACAGACAGTCGACCTCGACAGTACACTAGTCGAAATGGTACACAAATAGAAGTGAAACCATGCGCAAAAACATGTGTATCAATGACGTGGATCCCGAGACATTCCCGAGAAGCGCCCCCATTCTTCGCATAGTTCACAGTAGCGCCACAGTAGCTACCTGTCTGATTTAGAGGCTCCATAGCAGCCGCGTTTGAGAACTAATAGACACGCTTCCAAACCTTCGCACTGGCGCACTGCGCGTCCTTAGGGAATAATACTATAATATGTAGAACGGTCTTGTCACAAGCCACCACTTCGCCTAGTGATGACTGTGGCTGCGCATTGCACGGCCAGCATCGACAACCAGTATCTGAGAGAAAAACGAAGGACAGTACCGTATCATTTTCTCTTCGTTTGATTCAACATATCTGTATCGCAATAACAAAGGTTGTATGTTTTGATATTATGTGATGTTGCTCTGGTTGTGTTTCATGTTATGCGTAAATGTTTCATGTGGACAAAGTAAGGTTCTATTTTTAAGATGATAGATTTCTAGTTATTGTTTTTCAGAAAAATGTAATCTTTAAAAAAATATATATATATATTGTTATTAACACTTTATTGTGCTCAGTTTGACATATTGACATTGTAATTTACAGAACAATGAGGTGTATCGATCGAGTTAATTCCTGAATGAATAATTGTCTCCATATCACCTGTGTATGGTAACGCGTGACAGCAATTTTGGTGACACGACATTTGCCACTAATAGAACACAGGCGGCATTCGTTACATGCTGCATGTCGAATGAAGCTTTAAAGTGTGTTTACACTAATTTACAATATGTTATATCGGACAAGCTGCAGCGAGCCTTTTTTCGAGCCTCATGGCTAGATGGAAGGGATGGCAATTTCACACATCTAGTCGTTTACACCCAGGTTGGCGGTGTTTGAGGCCGCACTCCCTAAAACGTTGTGCGCCAGGAAATTGCATCATTTGTCGAAAGCCGACGTCTTGACATAGGTTTATCTACCAATTTTAACATAAACGCAGGATCGGTACCTACTAAGTTCTATATATATACAATACAATATAAAACACTTATATTAAGCTAACGTCCTAGAGAGAGACCCAATCTCGGCAGCGCACCAAAACAAAAGGGGTTAGGCATTTTCTTATCGATTAGTAATTCCTATTGTGAACAGTTGGAGTTGTACGCTGAGGAGCAATGGTGGATAAACAAGTTTCATTAGGTGGGTTTTTAGTCTACGGCGAAACGTTGTTATATTTCCTTGGGACTTAACACTAAGAGGGAGTGAGTTTCACAGAGCAGGTGCGGCAACTGAGAAAGCTCTTGTTCCGACGTTCATTGCCAGAAATACTGAAACATAAATACAAATTGTTTGACGGAACAAAAAGGTATTTAGTAATAGAATTGATGAAATATTTTGCAGAGGTCATGATATATGTGATATAATGAAAGCCGAGGAGGTCAGCAATCCAATGCGCATACCATTGCGCATTATACATGGAACATACGACGTATTAATTAATAGAACAAATATAGTTAATTAATATAACAATATTATTCAAATTTTTAAAAATATTTAATATGTACTTCGGTCTTCAACTTGCGTTTATTTTAATAGTTTATACTAGTTTTATCCACTTTTGAATTTTTTTATATGTTAATAATTTTTATTTTTAACAGAAAATGTTTCATCTTCTATACTTGTCAATAAGGTCTTGGGTGGGGGTGGCACTTCTCTCTACGGAGTAGTGCCTATGGAAGGTAGCCCCTCGCCTTTGATGTATTATGGTGATTACCAATTTGATTGGTTGCATACATATATTTTATTGGGTACATCAATAACTAGTTATAATCGACTTGTATATACAATGATTATGTTTACTGGTGTACCTATGATCTATACAACCTGGCAATAAGTATGTCCTTTACTAACCTTTACTTATCCGCCTTTCTATATCAGAGGGCGCTGTAAGTAGCAAACGTTCCATTTGATATAAATACATAACGGTCTTTATTTATTGGCAAAGTCAGAACAAAACTGACTTGTAGTATATCTAGCCGGCTTTGCTGTTGAGTTGCGAAGAGTACATCTATATATATATCATCGAGTTGATATTAACAAAGTTTATTTGACCACCACCTCCTCCTCTCCTCCACTTCTGATGTCATAATGTTAGAATACATGTGGTAGCATGGCTTATGAGTCTTCCGTAACTATGTATGGGCAGGTAGCCCATCAACTTTGATATATATATTGGTGATTACCTATTTGATTTGTTGTGTGGTTTATCTATGATGTTTTCTCTAAACATGTACGTGCATACACTGATGTTTTATTGGGTACATCAATAACTAGTTATAATCGACTTGTATATACAATGATTATGTTTACTGCTGTACTTGTGATGCACACAACCTGGCAATAAATATGCCTTTTACCAACCGTTCCTTGTGTATCCGCCTTTCCCTTATTCCTACATCAACCTAGCTGCGGCCACACTTGACACTAGACTAGCGACTCACTATGCATTTGACACCACATGAAACATAAATGTCATTTTCAGCACAGCCAAAAAGTGGTTTATGTTTCTGTGGTGGATTGACCGCTGAGGTGGTCAGGCACTGCCATTCCGGTTTTGAAAGTCATCGAAGTGAGTTGATATCTATTAACTTTATTTGACCACCACCTCCTCTCATCTATCTCTGATTTCATAATGTTGGAATACGTCTGGTAGTATGGCTTATTTATGATAGCGACTCACTATGCATTCGACACTACAGGAAACATACAGTGCATGTACTCACAAGTTTAGTAATTGTTTTGCAATTGTTGCATTTTGATTAACTATTTCTAATTCTTTGTTTATGCACTGGCCTTTTGATAAATTCTGTATTTTGTTCCTCGGTGGTTTCTTCGGCTAATGGCATATCAGAAGCTAACTGAACATTTTCATTCCTCAAATCATTCAAAATTAGCATATCACCATTTAAAATATTCAGTCGGAGTACTTTCTTTTGTAGTGCGTGTTTCCATTCGCTTTTTTCTTTTCTTTTTAACAGCTGGGCTTTATCTTCTTTGCCTTTCATTTAGGTGAAGGTTCCACTGAGATATTGAATATTTGAAAATATTCCGATATTTTTTTCAGAATCTCCAGTACTTTATACAAATTGTGTAGGGCATATGAACAGAACAAAGAACTTTATTATCTGATGAAGATGGACACCCTAAAATAGGACCAAAAATAAACTGTGGAGCAACATGGTTGTTTAAACTCTTGATAATATTTTAAATCTAAAAAAAAATATCGACATGGTACCATACAATGGTAAATTAAGAAAATAACTACATTATGTTTATCAAAACAGGGTACCTGTTCGAACATCTTAGGGAACTAATGGGAAATTACGCCTATTCTTAAACATCTATACGTAAGATAACTTAACTTTCATTGAATAGAAACAAGAGGTAAATGTCCATTCTCCAAACATCAGACACGTAAATATAGAGTGCAATAAGTCACATAGAAATCATCAAGAAGCCAACGGCACAAGTGACAAAAGTACTGGCGATGTCAATCAGTCACACATTTACATAAGTCAAAGTTTGAATGCATCTGTGCACATGCGCATGATACTTTTGTAACAGGAATTCTCACACCACAACTTCCACAACATTGTCATGTGCATATAATCCATAGTTTCTCTTTGTGAGGTGAAGCTTTGTAAATGTGGTATTGAAATTCCACCCGCACACGAGGCATTGCGTAATTGATTCATTATCGAACAAATCGGTCTATTCAGTATCCAATTTTGCTCGTCACAAAGTCGTCGTAGTGATCTACACATTGACACAAAAGACACGTAGATAAAGCGATAACATGAACACAATAGGAAAATCCACATACAATGTTGCGTTGATCAATAAAACATGTTTGTGTTGTTTTGCAGATAATGGCTAATGCAAGTCGACCAAACGTGGTAGACACACCCAGCACAAGTGGCGACAACGCGACGGAGGTGGCTGCTCTAACCACGGATTATGACATATTCAACAACACAATCAAGCCTATGTTAAACGTGACCAGCATGGTAGAGTTGCAAACCTGTAATGTAGCAGTCAACTATGTAGAGCTCGAAATTGAAAATGCTATCCGTCTCTACTACCAGGTGTTCATTGCTCTGTTCGGCATCGTCGCCAACGTTCTCGCGTTAGTCGTGACGCTCAGCAAGCGCATGCGCAAGCACAGCACGTGCTTGTATATGAGCGCCATCAGCGGCAGTGACGCAATATCGCTGGCCATCAGTTTTGTGTGGTGGCTTGAGCGTTACGTCAACACGAGGAGCGTCTGGTCGTGTAAGCTGATCCTCTTCTGTTTCTTCTACGCCACCCACTTCTCCGATACGGTTGTGGTCGCAATGACGGCCGAGCGCTTCGTCGCCATTCGCTTCCCGTTCTGGGCGCACGTGCACCTCACGCGCCGAAAATCTGTCTACGTGATCATCGGCGTTGCCATGGCGGTCCTCGCGCTCGACGCTCACAACCTGATCACGCGCACGATGTTAGTGAATGCGAATGGGTGTCATGTGTGCTTCGCAAAGGTGTCGGAGACTTTGGACATGTCTTACGGCTTCTTCTACATTTACATTTGGCCGTGGATCGACGCCAGCGTGTCCTCGTTCTTTCCGTCCATCGCACTTGCCATCTTCAACCCGCTCATCATCCACACGGTCCGGCAGCGAGCTGCCGAGCAGAAACAACTTTCGGACGGCGGCATCAAGCCTGGCCAAGGGACGAGTCAAAAAGGCACCGAGCAACAGATTACGACCATGCTGCTCTTCGTCACGTTCTCCTTCATCATCCTAACAACCCCCATAGCTGTCACACTGATTCTCGAGAAGAGCTGGGTTCCGCCGAAGGAAGCGCACGGCAGAGCTATCTGGCAACTGTGGCGAACGATCGCGTCCAATATGATGTGCACGAACCACGCTATCAACTTCTTGCTGTATTCGCTGAGCGGACAAAAGTTCCGCCGTGAATTGAGGCGCATCTTTCAGTGTTGCAACGTTTTAGCGAACGGGGAGTCGAAGGAGATCAGCCGCAATGTGGACGCACTGGCATCGGGGACTTCGGTAAACGACACGGCCGGCACCTTCACCTCCATAGATACCCGGATGTAGTTTCTTTTCCGCGGCATCGGGTGGCAAACTTGTCGCCACCTTAACCTCAATGGATACCTAGAAGTAGTTTCGTTTCGGCGACAACGGCAGAACACTGGCCGAAACCTTAACATCGAAACATACTCGGATGTGGTTTCTTCTCGGCGGCAATGGGCAGAACACTGGCTGGAACCTTAACCTCTATTGATATCCTGATGCATTTTCTTCTCCGGGCAACGGTCAGCAACCTGGCCGACATCTCGATATATGCCCGAATTATATATGTTTGGCCTTCGGGCTGAAAAGTGTGTTTGAGTCGCCGAAGCAGAAACACCTATTAAGGTGCAATATGACAACCTGCTCCCCCTGCTTATTGCTACTGTGCTTAATTAGACTGGCCTGGACAAGTTAATTAGTGATGTGATGTATGCAGAGCCTCCTATTGGCCAGTGGTGTGCGCGGAAAGAAAATTGTGGGAAGAAAGCTGGAGCAGGTGAGTTTCAAGTCACTCTGCTTCATTGCGCCAACCGATCACCAGCTAAAAAAATGTATTGACTTTGAAAAAAAAATTATTCCCACCATCCCTCCCAATATATCGGTTAACCTGTGTGTTTATACAAATTCTGGTTGATGCATTCCAATATTATGTGGGGGACATGCCTTACACGATTAATCCCTCAACATTGTATCATTGGTTGAGTAGCACTTCTAAGAAGTTAACTACTCCAAATGTTGTTTGGAATGACATAAAAAATGTAGGAGGGATAACTATTATATTACTATTTCCATAGTCTGACTGGTACTAAGATTGTGTAGTCTATGCTAATGGATCTTTTTCCCTTGTGTTAAAATGCTCAATCTTTATCTAACAGCTAAACAGCACCAGGTTTTTTGTCAGATGTTTGTGTAAAAATGTGTTTGCATGATTATTAAGGTAATATCCCCCGCTAAGACATCGAGGAAACTCGGGGTTGTTACAGTATACAATGTTCTACTCGAACTGTATCACGTTAGACAGGTGTGGTCAGCATAGGGACAATCATGAATATATGTTGTAATAGATTGCTATATATGGTGTCAATAGTAGATAGAAGTTCATTAAGAAACGCGCTCTCTCGTGGGTGGTGACAGCAACAACAAAAGTTCAATGTGCAGCATTCACTGTTGTGTTTGGAGTCACTAACATTAGTTCAATGTGTAACATGCCCTGTTTTGTGCGATGTCAGTAGCTGAAGCTCAAAGATAAATGATTGTTGTACATATTGAATATGACACAAATTATTTGTCGTACAAATTTATTGCACGTGGGCATATCAACAACTGTCTTGGTCATTTCTATAATAAAATAGTAATGTTTCACTCTATGTAATGGTGACCTTCTCGATGTATATATATATATATATATATATATATATATATATATATATATATATATATATATCTGTTGTTTTCGGTGTTTTCTATGCTGAATATATCATTTCTCCAAACCTGCAAGTAACATACGTACCACGTACCAATATATCTTAATTATAATAAGTCATATTATTCATGATAATGCATAGTAAGCCTACCCAACCAGAACAGGTAAAAGTTACCATCTTGAGGGCATTAAATTTCGCATGATCTGCGGGATATCTTATGTCGAAATGTACACTGTTCCTCTTGTATAACCTTCTTAATTTAAACATACAACTGGGTCAGAAATAAGTTAAACGAGGAAACATGTGGTCAATCTATATATGCGTTAATTGGATTATTTAACAAGATTTAACAAGATTGCCATCTCGAACAACAAGTTCCAGATGGCAAGTGGACAAGGAAGCCATTGGCTTATCGAGAGTCCAACAATTTTCTCATCTATGTGTAGCCCGCCCTTATCAGATATCTGTCAATTCTATTTTTAAACATATTCACACTACTAGCATTAACACAATCATTTGGCAGTTTGTTCCATTCATTTATCACCCTCTGTGAGAAAGAGTACTTTCTCATGTCCAACCTACACTGCTCCTTAACTAATGCTGCTTTATGTCCTCTGGTTCTACTGCCTTCTTTAAGTTTGAAGAACATATTCCTATCAACATCCTCATAACCGTTCACTATTTTAAACACTTCTATTTGGTCTCCTCTTAGTCTCCTGGTCTCTAGTATGATGATGATCTGACAGCAGATCTAACTTAAACAATACGTTTTCGGATGTGTTATGATAAAGACGACAATGCATGTTATGAATCAATACATTGCCTTGACTTTTGGACAATGCGACACGGTCATGAATGTATTACTCATACTTACATAGTTAACATTTACACTAATTTGAGGACACATTTGGCAAAGAACGTTATTACATCCAGTAAGCTCTCTTATCCCGTCACACGGATACATACATTAAAATCACATTTACGAGAGTATTCTAATTTCTTGACACTAAGAGAACTGTTCAAATTAGTATGCGAGGGATACTGTGGACGTGCCACTTCTCTGTGTAAATAACTATCCATAAACTGCTATCAACCACATTGGGAGTCAGCTACGACAGTAGTTTAGCGTTCGCGCTGTTCGATTGTTTTACAGTCTTTTCTGTTGTTGGCCCTTGATGCGGCTTCTGTTAAGATCTAGGTTGGACACAATGTCATTAGAGTTCCCTCTGCGTATGGCGGGGGTAGTTTGGTCGTCGCATCGAACATTTTCCAACCAAGCGCTGCTGTTACACTAGCGGCATGCGCGTGTAGTCATGACTGAGACTGTCGAATGCAGCCCTGTAATCAACATACACACACCGCACTTTCCCCCGCAGCCATAATGTCGTCCACGGTCTGTCTTAGAATGAGGAGGTTGCCCTTGAATGTTCTTGTTCCTGTTGCTTCCCGGTGGGACGCGTGGAGTGAGGCGTCAAACAGGCAGTGTGTACGACAGTAGGAATACAGACATGTTGTTTCTGGGAACGTGGAACTGTGACGGCCTGACAGCACATGCCGCCACGGGCACAGACTAATATCACATGTGTCGGACCATCACAAAGTAGCCCGTGGCATATCTACTATATCCTGGTCTCT
This sequence comes from Lamellibrachia columna, assembly GCA_963662155.1. Classification (NCBI taxonomy): domain Eukaryota; kingdom Metazoa; phylum Annelida; class Polychaeta; order Sabellida; family Siboglinidae; genus Lamellibrachia; species Lamellibrachia columna. Next base: position 44,387,712 of record OY759266.1, read on the forward strand.
ATGCGGTGGGCTATTGCCGCATCCCGCGTACGAGTAATATGGAGCCTGAGCATGATGCGGTGGGGACGGAAGTACGACCACGCCACCACGACGCGACGTCGACACAACGTCAGCGCTCTACGCGACGATGGAAAGCTCCCACAGTTCGACACCGCCAAGCGCTCGCCGGGACACATGGCGGGTCACACAGAGCAGTGGTGGGTACGTCTGAAGGCGGCAACCACAGCAGCAGCCGAGCGGACTTTGCCGACAGAGCCACTGAAGAATCGCTCTTAGCGGTACATGACAGCTGAGATACTGGAACTGTTGACAGAGCGACAAGCGCTCTACGACACTCTGACGGACACCGAGCGCAAGGATATGCAGCGACGAGTAACACATGCGTCCCGAGCCGACGGGAGGAGGTTCGTGAGCGACACTGTGGAGGAGATGCAGCTGGCAAACGAAAAGGGCGATGCGAGCAAAGTGCATCGTCTAGCCCGGCAGCTGGGAGAGAACGGCAACAACAGACGTGGTACAAAGGTAACGCACAGTATCGAATGCGATGTGCTGGCCCACTGCCCACTGCCTGCCGAACCACTTCCGCCCGAGGTAGCCGAGGCTGCGTGTGCACCTACATTGCGCGAGGAAGTGGACCGAGCAGTCAAGTGGCTACGCAGTGGACGCGCCAAGGGATGCGACTCCGTGCAGCGGAGTACCCGAAGGCGTCGGATACTGCTTACTCTGTAGCCAAACACCGGGCATATCAACAGTAAATAAGTTTACCTTATGTTGGTACATACGCTATTTAAGTTCAAATTATACTTGTCATAATTAATCTGTATATATGACGCACATTGATACCAAAGAGACGATGGTGCTAATACGTCTCCATTCATTAGATTGCTACACTGGTGTTTTGCTTTTTCATTTGATATTTGCTCTGGTTTATTTAATGTACGTTGTCAGATTGGAAGGATGTCTTAGTCGAGTGTTGTAAAACTCTTATTTAATAGGACCGATCACTTCACGTTTCATGCCACGTGCTACGACACTCCTCCGTGCATCGCGGTGTTTCTCAAGACTCACTAGAACGATATATGGTGTCCGATAGACTACTAGAAAGGCGAATACATCATCCTGAAAAGGAAAACGTGGAGCAATAAGTACGTATTTAGGACGTGGTTGAAGTGTGACATTCAGTCAAGCTGCACGGGAGACTTTCCATAACACACACGATGGTGACAAGACATATGCAGACATAACTGTGCGTCCAATGCACCCTTAAGCCAGAACTCTTGAACGGTATTTGACAACACGCTCAAGGTTCGCGACATGCCACACACGTGATATCACCAGTGTCAATTTGCTGCCTTGTGTTATTCCTTATTCCATTGTTAAATCTATCCTGTTTATCTTAGTCGCGGTGTACATAGCCCGTTTTAAGCAATCGTTCCTACATCTTACACATAAAAGTTTGTGTGCGACTAACCCAATGTTAAAAGGTGATTCTTTTTCTCCCGTCGCTTGCACAATTTAAAACGCTTACTCATCGCATAATTTGGCATGCCTCAGATAGTGTTAAAATTCCGATATGAGCTATTTTATTTATTTAAACTCCAGGAGGGACGTCATGCGCGCGCGCGCGAGCGAGCGCGTGCGTGTGTGTATGGATGCGTGCGTATTTGCGTGCGCGCGTGCGTGCACATACATACATGCATACATACATACATACATACATAAATGCATACATGCATAGATACATAGATACTTACATACATAGATACATATATTATATATATATATATATATATATATATATATATATATATATATAAGTATATACATAGATAGATAGATACATACATATATACATAAATTTCTTCATACCTACATACACACATACATGCATAAATACATACATACCTACCTATTTACATACATACATACGTACATACATAGATACATACATACCTGCCTGCCTGTCTACCTACCTACCTACCGACATACCCACACACACACACACACACACACACACACACACACACACACACACACACACACACACACACACACACACACACACACACACACACACACACACACACACACACACACACACACACACACACACACACACACACACACACAAGCACACAACCACATCCATAATTTTCGCGACAAGTCACCGTTTGCACACATTAAGGCTACAGCTACTTAAGAGGCATCATGCGCGTATTGACACGAATCGCTTTTGTACCACATTTTCATATGCTGTCGTCACGCTTAGGTTTAGTTTACAAAGTAACCCTTTCATTCAGTTGGCTCTGATAGGAAACATTTAAAGTATGTGTTAGGGGGAAGGTGTACATATTAATCTGGTCCCCGGCCTCAACCCAGAGTACAAGAGCATTTATTTCTTAGCAATCGCACATTTTGTCACCCAGTTTTTTTACGTGTTGTGTTAAAACAAAGACTTCTTTAAAAAGCTTTAAACTGTAATTGAAGTGAAGAAACCATTGCCAGGTCTGCATAACAACTGAAAGGCCGTATCCCAGCGAGTATCACCACTGAATGGCTATAGCCCAGTGAGTATAATAACTGAATGAATGATCATAACCCAGTGAGTATCACAACCGAATGAGCATAGTCCAGTGAGTATCATAACTGATTGACTGTAACCCAGTGAGTATCACAACTGAATGGCCGTAGCCCAGTGAGAATCACACCAGAATGACCACAGCCCAGTGACTATCACACCTGAATGGCCGTAACGCAGTGAGTATCAAAATGAATGGCAGTGGCATAGTGTGTGTCACAACTGAATGACAGTAGCACAGTGTGTATCACAACTGAATGGCAGTAGCATAGTGTGTATCATAACTGAATGGCAGTAGCATAGTGTGTATCATAACTTAATGGCCAGAACCCAACGAGTATAATGTAATCTTCCTGAACTTATTCTGAAATTTACTCAGCATCTTTTGTCTGAACCTGAATAAAAATATTTATTTGCTCGTGTACAATGACGAGAAACCGTGTTATCTGCACGAAGGCAGGGGCATCGCTAACGCACGTTAGTTCGTTTTGGTGACCTCTGGGTAATCTACAACCGGAGAGAAGATCATTTTGACTGACACGGTACATACAGTACACATTATCACAACTCACGAATAATTATTATTATTCGTCCTAGAGGGCGATATGCAAGTATCGTTGTCGCCCTCGCATGTTCCCTTCTCACAAACACTGAAATAGCATTTGTTACTTCTCATACACACCATAATCATTTTATGAATCTCGTGTTTGAAGGTGAGACATAACTTAAAATGCCGAAAGAAAATATGCTGGCTCAATTGGTACATGCTTTTTTCATACCACACGGTGTGGACTTATACAGAACGAAAATACAGGGGAAGGCAGGCAGGCAGGCAGGCAGGCAGGTCGGAAGGTTGGCTGGCTAGTTTGCTGGGGGCAGGCTGGCTGTCTGACAAACAGACACCGAGACATGAACATAATACTGACAATCGATACTCACATGGCTATGACAAAAAATTGTTGTGCACAAACAACCACACTGCCTAAGCCGAGTCCCAACAAAGCCAGGCTGACGTACGACAGCCACACAGGATGACTGGAAACCAGACATGCTCAGTGATGTTCTTCAAAATTCGGTTGAACAACTAATAGTAGCTCGATGCGAATAAAGTGTCGAGACTTAGTAACTGTCAGAGAAATTAGTTATGAAGCATTCATAACTAACTGGCAGACATTGTGTATACGCACCCACGTATCAGTAAGAGCAGGGTGATAGTGCTGCATTGATGGTAGAATTACTGGATATGTCAGTGAAAGGAACGTGGTCCATAACTGGGACGCAGGCAATGTTTTTTGTTGGATGGAATCATCCGAGCGAACGAGGTGTGGCGGAGGTCATATAAGACAAAGAGAGCCGAAACTGTGGCAAATGTATCGATCACAGTACCAGTGGATGTTGTGTGTTGCAACATAAGGCGTGCATCTAACTGTTTGTCTACAATGGTGAACCGGGTGTCTATTCCGCGCGATCATGCATCTCGTCTACACTAGCATCGGCACGTAGCGATATTAGTTCCTATATATATATTCCACCTCTATTTTTCGACAGTCTACTTTCAGGACTTTGACATTATATCGACACTAGTTGTTCCATAAAATAAACTGATTGCATTCGTTACATGTGTATTGATATATATATATATATATATATATATATATATATATATATATATGAGACCAACAATGGGAGACAATATAATTATGTATTCCTCTATTTCCGGTGGCTTGTGAAAGTTTATTTGCACAATGTTTGTGTAAATACAATTTCAGTACAATTTATTTATTTACAAACCGTGTATGAACTCACATAGTGCCTGTATAAAGGGATTCCAGCACGGTTACGAGTTGATGTGTTGCAATGATCACTCCAGCGACTGCAGCATTTGCACATTTTTTATTTGCCTGCAAACATACGTATTACCAATACCGCCACGATCAATGTAATAACAACGTGGACATTGACATGTCAATGCTGTGATACAAGATCAATGTTATAACACTGTGTCATTGGTCGTCAATGCTGTGGCACTATGCCAATAAGGGATACAAGTATGGAAATTTGCATATAAATGCTCATATCCGGCCCTCAACAACACGCTGCCCGCTATTGCTTTTCACACATTAAAGATAGAGAGAACAAACATTAACACACTTCATTCTAGTATTTATTAAAATAAATAGCATTACAATGTGATAATACTAACACCGTGGTTTGTGTTTTAATGGCATTGGTACATTTAACGTGTCATGGCGCACAAAACTTAGGGGCCGGAAGTGCATGATCTCGTCAAATATCGCCTCTAAGCGAGAGTCACAACAGGCAACAATAATATGTCAATGACAATCAATGCTAAGAGATTAGGCAGTGCTGTGGCACTGTGCCAATAGGGGATACAAGTCTCGTCAGCCGCCATGTTAGTCTTATGCAAATTTGCACATAAATGCCCACTTCCAGCCCAAACGACTGCCCGCTGTCGCATTTCCCACTTTAACACATTTGGAATTAAAAAAGAGATAACAAACAATAACACAGTTAAACACAATGGTTTACTTTATAGTTTATTATGACATACATATATATATATATATATATATATATATATATATATATATATATATATACATATTTTTTTTTATTATTATGACATATATATATATATATATATATATATATATATATATATATATATATATATATATATATATATATATATATATATATATATATATATACATTTAACATGTTTATGGTGTACACAACTTGCGGGCCGGAAGTGCATTATCCCGTAACATATCGCCTCGAATCGAGACACACTTGTGTCCACCAATTACACAAAAGCAACGGGTAAATACCTTTTAGCGCTGCAATAATGTGCCAATGACTACCAATGCTAAAACTATAGGCAAATGGCTCTCAGTAATATAGCAATACGTCCCATCAATATCGGGTAAGGCCATGAGAGTTGATATTATGCCAATTACCATAAATGCTATGAAAGTAATACATTTGCCACCAATGCTAAGACAATATACAAATGTCTACCTAACCCAATAGCAAAGAAGTGCGCTAGCAGGGAGTAGAACATGCCAACGAGGAAGACAAAAAACATAGAAAAAAATGTATTCTTCGTTTTCTTTTCTTCTTCGTCGAAAGTGTTGACATCGCCAATCTCATAACTGCCTTTCATAGCATATGACGACAGGCATTGACGATGTATGTCGCCATTCAAAGAAAAGGTAAGGTATCTTGCCGCCATCAGTAAAACCTGTATACGAACTGAGTAGGTACTGCCGACGCAACGTCCGCTACGGTTGCGGTTGCAACAGTGTTTGCCCGGTAAGTCTGCCTTGATTACGTCGTGCGTTGCACACTGATATCACTCTAGAGATTGATGATGCTAAAATGAGAAAATTAAAATAACAATATTCTCAGTCAGACCAGATTACATGTTACATGACATATGAGGATTTACACATGAGATAATTAGTGTAACTCCGTTGAAATATAATAGTGTTATGGGCCGTAACAGGCTCGTTAGGTTATAAGACAATGACAATCTTTATGCAAAAAACAACGGTCTTTATTAAGTGCTCAAGAAAAGTGCCAGACACAAACGACTCTCTATTGGGCCCGTAGCATCTCCCTAAAAGCAGACATCCATTGAGTTCCAGCATGGGACATATCACACACGACACAAATGGCAAAGTCCCTTTCACGTGTATGTAATTAAAAGTAACTAGATGTACGGTTGGTATTAGTACTATCGGCATAATTAATGCACATTATTCGATAATTCCAGCAACGGCGCTCCATACACTGGGCGAAGCTGTGACTTGGTCTGATTTGCATCAATTACTCAATAACAATGTCGGTGACATGTTTACACAATACACGATCAGTGTTAGAGTACACTTACTAATGGGCTAATTACACAAACTCAGATAGCTACATTTCTGTCATTACCATATTCATATAAGGCGTATCTGGCTTACGTGACACGAGCGGTAATAAAAGGACGCGGTGGAATTACTCACATTAACGAACATTTAGGTCGTAATATAGTATAAATATATGACCAGTACATGCACAACATCAAGTGTAACATCGTCGTTTGGTACAGACCCTGGACCATCCCCGTGATCTCATAGATTACTTTAGCAAAATACTAAACAGGACTTCGTGGGTAGCATCGCCAAAGACAGAACGGTGTCACCGAGAAATGATGCGCCACGTAAAAGAAAGACGCCCTAGTACGTCACGAGAAGTGGCAGAATAGGATATAACCGTGCTGCAATGAGCACCTGGTTACATCAGCACTGTTGGTTATGTTAAATTTTAAGGTGATATTATTTTGTGAGTAATCTAAAATCGATAATTTACATTACTAAATTGCTGCATCCTACGCCTTCCGTGACATGTTTGTGTGCATGTTTAAAATAAATGTAATTTGACATTCGACATGGAATGGTCGGCACGCATATGTGAACACGCAGAAAGAATCATTGTTCAATATTTATAAAGGACGCCCACTTTGGACTTTTAGACGTTAAGTAGGGCACAAGCACATCTGCAATTGCGTGAACTCAACACATTCAAGTTATTGATCCATTATGACACAAGACAACAAATATAACAACAAACGAAAACTTCATCCGTGTCCGTGCAGTATGCACACACATACGCACGCGTACACGCACGCGTACACGCACACGCAAGCGTACAAGCACACGCACGGGTAATTTTGAAAGACGCAAAGAGTAATGATATACAAGACAATGGCTATGTAATTATACAAGCTTCACAGACAACTATCACACTATGCTGATAACGAATTTCGCTTCTTGCACCGACAATTGACAAAACGCACGTGCTCGAATTAACAAACATTTCGAAATAAACATAATTATAGCGAAATAACGAAAAATAGGGTCATCTTTAGATCACAATAAATAGAATTAGTTGATATAAATCTCTTTGCATTGCAGTCAATTTTGAACCCTTCGCTTACCCCACGTTAACACATATATAGATATTTTATCATTTAACACTATGTAGGTTAACATAATTAGTTGAGAATATGAACAACATCAGACAGTATTGTATTATAACAGATATGAACTGCCACTGCTACTTTTCTAAACCCTGAGGACAACGACGTGTAATAGTGTACATATACAGCCGTGACCAGGGAATTATTTTTATGTTTATTATCATCGCCAATGTGTGTTCAGTGAGGCATGTTTCTTTCTAAATGACGGTAAATGCTGATGTGACCGAAAAAAGACGTACTAACCATAAAGCAAACATGCTCTATTTGACGACGTCGTCTGACGCCACGGCACAGCTAAATTTGTAAAAAAAAAAAACACCAGTTGGACGGTAAGAAGAAACATTACTGTTATTTTGGTAAACATGTTAACCAGGGCCCCAGTGATACTGGCTCTGTGAATATATATATATATATATATATATATATATATATATATATATATATATATATATATATATATATATATATATATATATATATATTCACAGTATATATATACACACTGTTGTATCAAATGCACCCTGTACCAATGGAAAACATTTTTAACGGGGCCATGGATTCACTCACGATTGCCCATTTGAAAACTGGAACAACACATACATGTGATATGATCAATCGTATGGTGACATTACACGTGCACAAAGATGTGACCAGTTGAAGTTAGTGGATGTAGCCAATGAATGTTGTTCAATAGTCCCAGTAAGGGACTATTGAACAGCTAATTATTGTTGAGCATGTTCTTATAATTCGGAATCATGTGCTTGTACGGTAGTACCGTTTAATAACTAAACAAGACATTCGACCATGCCAGAAATCGTGTATTGTAGATATACATGACCACTGTTGAGATTTTTGCTGAATGTGTTATTATGAGGACACCTGTGCCAAATCTGAGTTCATTATGTAAAGGTTTTACTATTGTTTTTGTTCGCCTACCTTAAACACGGTTCTACTGCTGGCACGGTCTCACGGAAAATATAAACGGTGTTCTCCTGTTCATGGTTTTCACGATATTCTTGTCATACTAATCTCAAATTCTTAAAATGTTCTGAAATGTATTAACAATAATGAACAAAGAGTTTGCTCGAAATGTCTTGAATTCGACGCTGGTCTGATGATTGCAAGGCATTGTCGGGGCGAAATATGATCATGTATGCCCTGAACCCCCATTGTCAAGGTGAACCGTACTTATACATGTTTGCTACGTTAACACCTGGTTAACATGTTTACCAAAGAAACAGTAATGTTTCTTCTTACCGTCGTAGGGGCTAGTTGTCACATGGGTTGGTTGTCACAGTGCCTATGTCTTTGCTGCTAGAGAGAAAGAGAGAGATCCAGAGAGAGAGCGAGAGAGAGAGAGAGAGAGAGAGAGAGAGAGAGAGAGAGAGAGAGAGAGAGAGAGAGAGAGAGAGAGAGAGAGAGAGAGGGAGGGAGGGAGGGAGGGAGAGAGGGAGAGAGAGAGAGAGAGAGGCAGGGAGGGAGGCAGGGAGAGAGGCAGGGAGAGAGGCAGGGAGAGAGAGAGAGAGAGAGAGAGAGAGAGAGAGAGAGAGAGAGAGAGAGAGGGAGAGAGAGAGAGATGAACACTATAATACAGTCGTTGATTGGTCCGCGGAGAACTGCACTAAGACCTGAAAGATCGTTGTCCGTCGTACAGGCCACCGTGGCACTGATACTATACATAATAATAATTATCATTCTACGTGAAATTAGAATAATTGATACACAACAACATAGTTACGAAATCATAGATAAGTCCCACAAACAAACATCAACACCACAAATACAAATTCACACTAAACATGATCAACACTAATTAACACTAACTAATACTAACTTGCATTAAACTAGATAGCGGGTGGGTACGGTATTACCACTGGGGTGAGCGTTTAGTTGACTTAAATCCGCCACAATTTCAGTTTCGCGCCTGAACGTTGCCGTGTTAACGACGTGTTCTCGTACTTTTTCATGGCGTGATTATTGTGCTGGAATGTACATATTGTATTATTCTCTGTTTTTGCCATATACTAATTATTGTAGTGATATATCTTCTTTCTATGTATTACGTCTAACAAATCAAAATAATTATAATAAAACATTTTATGTTGTAGGCAACGTATCCATTAGTTATTAGTTATGGATTTGTAATTTATATTTATTGTAAGATAATGCACTTGTATCATACATAACCATACTGGATGGGCGTGAACCATAAATAAGTATCGCACTAAGCACCACACTTCCTTTCCACCAACACTCTACTGTTTATTTTATTTTTACATGTTACAAATAGTGTTGAGTTTTGTAATAATGGAATATGTACTGTTGTTTGTTGGAAATATATGACTGATTACTGACTACTGATCATAGTCATAAATTGTGTGACTTAAAAGAGAAACTTGCGTTTTTTTTTTAATATGCATGCAAGTCATTTGCACCGATGATCCTCAGACTTTGGACGAGGGTTCGAAGCGCTGGATGATGGTACTAACTACTAGTAGGGTGTGGGGCCACTAGTAAGTTCGCAATAACGAATACCTGGGAACACCTCGTGCTTCTGTATCTTGAATGGTCAATGTAACCGGTTATGTAATTGGTCATCTTGGACATGGCGTTTCTTCACTGGATCGACTATGCTATGTTCGCCGGGTTTCTGGTCATCTAGCTCGGCGTGTGTCTGTACCATGCTGTCGCTGGAGAGCGCCAGAGAACGAATCAGTAATTCATCACAGCCATCAGCACACACACGCGCACTGCTTCATTTGTCCAACGCTTTAGATTTAGTAAGAAACAATGACGTACGACCGCTTAATCGCCGAATTGCCTTTTCTAACGAATTCTACATATATTATGTAACTGTATATACGTCTCACTGAAAACATGTTGCTTTGATAGAGTACATAATAATGTATCTTCATTTTCTTGATTCAGTATTTCGAATTGAGATTCAAATAAAAGACTCTTAGAATGTTTCTCTTCCTTAGGAATTGTGCAGAGGTGAGTACTAATGCATGTTTGATATGGTTGTGTAATGCAGAGTTGCATGGCATCGGACATTTGATACCACATAGCCAGTGTCGCTGTAAGATTTTTATTTACAATTTATATGACGTATTCTAAATTCTTGTATATACGCAATGTTATTTTTTAATTACTTTTGAAATTATTGCAGAATTATCATGTCAGACAACCTATATTAACATTGAGTCATTCATTGAAAGCATTTTACGTAGTCTTTATAAGAAAATTATTCGTTGATAGAAATAACACGGCGGTTTAAAGCGTGACTTATATATTGTTGTCATGAAAGGAAGTGTTTGTATCGACCGCGGAATAATGTCATATTGCAGGTGCTTTACATGGGTATTGCTATGTACGCGCCATCTGCAGCATTGGACGTGGGAGAATGGCTGTATACATATTCCTTATGCATTTATTGATCATTATATTCTTGATAAACAACAATAAAACATAAGATATCCTTCCATGATTGTATTTCCACTGCAATGTGTGCACATACGTGACGAAATAAGCGTTTCATTACACAATGATCATTCAGAAAATATGTTTGCAATGCGATGGTGATAATAACTTTAAACGGCGTCAGATTGCATAACTGAAACGTTCCTGGAATCACGTCGACCTAATACATTCTGCTCAACGTTTGTCTGTGCAAGTTGACATTGCATGAAATGGTTTAGAACGTACCAGCGGACTTGCCCCATTTCAAGGATTTCAAGAAGGAATTGTTTGGATTTTCTGAGGAATACTGCCATATCCCGTTTTCATCCGGATTTATTTCCAATGGAGAAAAGGAGATGGAACGTTTACCCTGAGATACTTCTTTACGTCCCATAAAGTCAGCATGAAAGTTTATCGCGTTTTGTTTGCACTGTGGGAATAGGGTAGCAGAGAAATGGGAGAAGAGAGAGAGGGGGTGGAGAGAGAGAGAGACAAAGAGAGAGAGAGAGAGAGAGAGAGAGAGAGAGAGAGAGAGAGAGAGAGACTGAGATGCGTAGAGGCGGAGTGAACCTGTGCTCCATGACCCTGTCGATTTGAAATGTCACTTCGTCTGCTCGGTTTCAGGTGGAACAAAAAAGGAGAAACCGACGGCAGATGAGACAATTCCTCTTATAGAGAATGAATCCAAAATACACAAAGTAACATAGTAAATAAAAAAGTGAGTTAGACATTATGGTAGCAGATATTGACCTTCATGTAATAGGTACCACAGAATCATGGGCAAATAAAAATATGGTAGGTGCTTAGTTAGCACTGACAGGTTATGTAATGTTTAGGAAGGACAGGCGCGAGAGAAGGGGAGGTGGAGTAATTGTATATATTAAAGAATCTAACACTGAAAAGTGAAACAGATTATGAGGAAGCAATTTGGTGTAACATAGTTACCAAGAACTCAACATTAACAATAGGAGTAATACATATATATATATATATATATATATATATATATATATATATATATATATATATATATATATATATATATAGCGTGGTATCCAGTACTTTTATAACGCGGTTTCCAGTAACCTGTATTTTGTGATTTTGCAGACGGCACGCACAACCTGTTCGGGTGACATGTCTTCCGTGTCTCTTGAGTTTGACGAGGGACTGAATTCATCCGCTTGCCGGACGACAGAAGGAGCGCATGAGATCTTGGACTTGGACAATAGTCAAATTGACCGGATGTTCTGCACCGACTACCCGTTTATGTTTTTCATCATCAGCGAACAGACGGGCGCCATCTTGCAGATCGGCAGAATACTAAGGCCAACACTCGTCTACTAGTCCATCTTTGGTCCGCATTCACTATGGTCATCGGTGATCTACTAGTCTGTCTTTGGTCCTCATTCACTGCGGTCATCAGTGATCTACTAGTCTGTCTTTGGCCCGCATTCACTGCGGTCAATGGTGATCTACTAGTCCATCTTTGGTCCGCATTCACTGTGGTCATCGGTGATCTATTAGTCTGTCTTTGGTCTGCATTCACTGCTTATCCAAAGTTGGCTAATCAGTCCGTCTTTGGTCCATAGTTGAGCGGACTGTGCACAGGTCATGTAGGGCAAATAGTCTCGCTTCAGTCTGAAATCAATTGCAGCCGCCGTTGGCCTATTAGTCCGTCTAAAGCCTGAATTTGGCGATTGTACAAATTGTGTGTACCTGGTTCACTTTACACGTTGCCAATTGAGCGATATCTTGAACCACACTTAAGTCTGTGTGGTGTGAACGACCAAAACACTTCTATTGTTAGGTCTTATTCTTTTAAAGGCTTATGATATTGAAGAAGAAACAAGAAGTGTATTTTCTTTGTCAGAAACCAGCCTAGGGTTTCTCCCAGTGGAGCACTATAGTGGGAATCTATTTAGAAAGTTGTATATTTCAGGTAAATTCCTTAAACAAATTTATGTGACATAGTATTATAGGAGAGAGAAGAACATGGAGAAAGATATTAAGAGAAGATGAGAGACAGGGAGAAAGAGGGGAAAAAGAGAAGGAGAGAGCGAGTGGAGATGGAGAAGAAGGGAGGACAACGAGGGATAGAGAAGGAGGTGAAGAGAGCGAGTGGAGAGGGGCTGAGGAAGAGGAGAGAGGGAGGGAGGGAGGGATAGAGCGAGAGAAAGTGAGAGGGATGGGAGGGTGGGGAGAGACAGAGTGACGGGGGAGAGAGAAAGAGAAGGAGAGATAGAGACATATGAGAGGGAGAGTGAAATAGAAAGATGGAGGCGGAGAGGGAGAGAGAGGATGGGGGACAAGGAGTAAGAGGGGAGAGAGGAAGAGTGTGGGGAAGAGATGGAAGAGAGAGGAGAATGAGGGAGTGAAGAGAAATGTGCGCACTAGTGCCCTACGCGGGCCTAGAATTTGATCCCAAGCCCGGTCCGCAATTAGCAGTTAGAGTCCAGACCCGGCCCAGGCCCGCAATATTTTTTCAAGCCCAACCCGGCCCAGGCCCGCAAAATAGAATTAAGCCCAGGCCCGACCCAGATCGTGAATGTTTGGCCCAGACCCGGCCCGGAAGTTTCAGGCCCAGGCCCGGTCCATATCCGGGAACCAAAGTGGCCTAGTGGGCACTTGGCAGTGGGCAGGTCATTCAGGTGGGCAATGTTTGGAGGGAAGACCTAGACAATAGAATGTCTACTGGTAGGGTCAAAGGGTGATAAGTTGATGGTTAATCATGGCTTGATTGCCTCTGCAAATATTTCTAAAGTAAACATTTGGGGCTGGATACTTCCAGCCAAGTGAACTTATGGAGCCATTAGATTCCATGCAAGGTCTCAATTTGCAACTATGACCTAGGTGACCCTGTACTTTTTTTGTATCTGGCATTAGGCCCAGGCTTTTACATTTATCCTCCATTATAACGGTATGCAGTGAATATACGCTGACTGTGATAACCCTTTGTAGCGTCGCTGGTATAATCTGGCTTTTAGGGCGCTGCATTGACATTTCCCAATTTACGGTAATAGCTGTGCGCAAGAACGGATGCGCAAACGGGAATGCGGGTTATCATATTTTCCCGCGTAACGGGTGTTCTTCTGTCTGGGTCAGAAATCACATCTGACTTACACCTATCATAGTTCAGAGTAGCAGTCGCCGTTTCCGCCATAGTTTCCGTTTCGGCCATATATCATCTTGGTTAAGTTAAACAGTTCTTCACAGAAATTAAGTACATTTTAGTTAGTCTGCCATATAACGTTATGTCTCGGTTAATTGTTCTTCTGTGCGAATAAACCTTATATATATATATATATATAAATTTTCGGTTTGCCTTAGTGTAATTCGATTGGTTTGGGGACCCGCGGAACGCTGCAGGTCACATTAATATCAACACACTAAGGATATTAATGTAATTACCCAAATATAATAGAAACCACTACAGACGTAGTAAAAACAATAGTAGCATTTTGACGTTTACTAACAACCAATTTATAGCAGCTTCATATTACTTACCATCGCCATATGGATTAAAATTTTAATAAAAATATAAGTAAATGTAGACAAACTAACTACTCAGTTAACGTATATAAATATGAAAATAGCATATTTGTTTCAAGTCGCTGCTGCACAGTGGGTTAGTATGACGTCACCAAACCACTGGTCAACATTTCATGCCTGTCATGTCCTATTAAAATGTTACTACGCAATTGCATCATCACATAAACCTCTTATAGAATGAAACGTGACAGTGTCCAATTAACTTAAATAAACAAACGTTGACTGATGTCTGTAAATATATTACAATGTGACTTGCTCTGCTTTGATGTAACTTACCAGACGGAGGCTGCACTAGTGAGAATTTGTCCCCACCCCCCTAATATACTGGTCTCATGTCACTGTCATTTGGATTCTCAGGCGGATTAGACGTCTTTGCATTCAGATAACGTTTTTGTCACTTTCATTAGTAATTTTACTTGGATTTACCTGGGATTTTACAATGGAGGAGACAACACATGACAGTAGTAGTAGTAGCAGCAGCAGCAGCAGCAGCAGCAGCAGCAGCAGCAGCAGTAAGAGTGAGGAGAAATGTCCACCTGCTGGTGGAATTAAGATGAAGTTTGGCGGCTTCAAGGGCGGCCACTGTTATCACAAACCATCAGATGCCGCAATCCAACAGGAACCCAGTGGGGTTAGCTGTGGGGTTTGGTTGCTACGGCTAAGCCAGGATGACTTTGACAGAGTGGTGCAAACCACTTCGTCTGGATCGCTGGCAGTTTCCGACGCAGAGATCCGGTAAGGCATAAGCAAAATTCTACGGCCACAACTTGATAAATGCCATGACCTAACAGACATCTATCTTCAAGCAGAATCACATACAAGCAAAAGCACATACAAGCAGAAGCACCCTCCCTCCCTCACGTTATACAGCAGGTGACAGGTGTCCTCTTGCACGTGGCGAATAAGTGAAGTTTTCTCAATGAAATAAAACATTATTTCTTTTATAATTGCAAGTACGTACAAATCAGCAGATATGAGGCAAGTACGTACAAATCAGCAGATATGAGGTGTTATGTTAACAAATGTAATCGCCTGCTATATATAATATATACGCGTAAACATAACCTTTGCAAGACTGATCATTGGCTCCTTTTGTTGGGTAGACTATTTGGCTAACAAGGGGTGTCATACCTCACTTCGGGCAACATTGTCACGTGACCGTATGTGGTTGTATGTGATTTCTGTGTGTACAGTCGTTAACATACCTATTTTCGTAAGAAATACATATATGTTTTTAATGACAAGTAGGTATAGTGAAAGTTTATTCATTGGGACATTTGTGTGTGGTCATAGTATTCGGATTACGCATCGCAATGCCGAGATACGGATGTTGAAAGGTGAGTTGGGTCACTCCTAGTTGCATACCCTTTTATAGCAATGCTGGAGCTCGTTAGGCGGCGCTAGTAGTGTTATGATCAGCAAGTCGACCAAAGGGATCATGCCTTAGTTAGACTTCCTGGTGTGTTACAGGGGTAAGACCACAGTTGACCTTCCTGTTTATTGTTTCACACGAATGTAGGGCGTATTAAATTGCGATATGTGAATTTAAAGAATTCATATAATGTGACATAAGTGCAATTGAGCAGGCATATTCACAGGTTTCTTCTATTGGCTGTGAAATGGTGCATTTTTTGGAGAGTTTAATGGGAATTTTTCTGCTATGGGCCTCGTGGGCGCTAGGCAAAATTTTTCGCCCCACTCTTCGTCTCTGGGGCGAAAGTCGAGACGAGCATTTGCTAACGCGCCACTTAAGTTTAAAAACCAATACGCACTAACCGTTTCACATGTGTATTCTGCGACATACAACCGACAATTGGGCGTCAATAAACTGAAGAAATTTGCTCCAAATAATTACTGATGAGTACTTTTATCGGTGACATAGAAAACATTTCACAATTAGCCGCCATACTGTGCACATGATGTTGCCTTTGGGTCACATGATCTAACGCGATCTTGTGTGGGGTGGCGGTGGCCGCGTGAAGAATGAGGCCAGACAACACAATACATTATTTCTGTGCGGTACTTCTTTCGATGGCGTTTAACAGGACTGACGTGCTGTTGGCACACAGCCTTGTTCGAAAGTATAAAGAATTTACATATGAGTTGAAGGACGAACAAATAGAGGTTCTATTAAACATAGCAAATGGCGAGCACACATTAGCCGTGTTGCCGACCGGATTCGGAAAAATCGATCTTTTTATTCTAGCTCCTCTCATTATGGACGTGCTAGATCAAGACAAACCTCACTATGCACTAGTCATCGTGCCGTTGATTAGTTTGATGTCGGACATCAAGGAAAAGTTCGAATTGAAGGGAGTGGAGGTAGGTCCTATTTACTGTTTATATACCAAAATTTTTTTTGAAAAGTACTGTAAGTACATGTGTATAAGTTTAATGATTGAAACTCCATTCAAATTAAACACATTTGTAGTGCTTACATTGCAGTTGAATCGATGCCTACCAGTGAAAACTGTTTCGTCAACTGATCTAACCTATGGCAAATGCAGTTATTTGGTGTCCAAATATGTAGTGTGTGACTAATTTATGCAAAAACTGCAGTACATAATTATAATAAAAATGCCTACTTCAAATAATCGGAAGAATTGAGTTTATTGAATAGATATAGTAAAGATAAAAATGGTGGATATAAAAATGGTAAACGGTGAGGACAGAACGAACGTATGTTGGATTAGTACACTATAATTATTATGGAATCTTCCATAACTGTAATAGCGTCGAACTTAATTTTTACTTTTTATTTGCAGCTGTCGCCGAGTAGGACAGAAAAAAAATGCAGAAGAAACGATGTCATAGTTAGTTTTAGTTAGGGTGTTCAATTCTTTGTGCTAGTTGTAGAATGTATTAAATAAAGTTATTATTATTATTTTGACACACTGTTTTCATTATGTTGTCTACATAAGCTCTCAGGAGTCAACCCACGTGACCGGCTATTTAGTACTTCAATGCACAACAATTTATGTTCGCCGTAAGGCTGCTTGCAATTACCGGTTTTCCACCGCACTTCAAACGACTCAAAAGCCTACTTCGTTATACATTATATATATATATATATATATATACATATGCATATACATTATTTTAATATACACTGCTTACTCCTTATTACTCATATATATTTATTATGTTAATATGCACTGCCTACTCCTTATGTAACAATCAATGATGTAACGACACACCTATAATGTAATTTATTTGTGGCACTTCAACAACAAAGTGCAGTCATTCCCATGTAACGGTGGACACAGCCCACACGTGCCACTGTCTCGTTCTTACGGTAAGCAAATACAGCCGGGTATGTCGAAGATGTCCTCGGGACCGGGCAGTCCAGCCGAGATGAAGCCATTAATAAAATAAGTTGCTTTGACGTTGAAAAGAATTTCTGTAATGGCCTGGAACTTCTTTGTAGTTCGCTCGCTCCTCATTGGACACCTTCAGATGGGCATTCTATATATAGGATAAGCAGTTAAAACCATAATGCACACTATCTAAAAAGCAAATCCATGACCGGCCCGTTCTTCTTTGACCCCGACTTAGTTGACCACATCTGAAAATTAAAAAAATTAAGTTCGAGGTGCTTAATCAATTAAATATTTTAACTAGTCTCATTTAAAATAAATTTTGCGAAGAATAAAAAATACTCAGTATCCCCTGCAACATGCTAGCATGTTTGTTAAATAATGAAATACAATATTAAATTAGTTAACTATTTAAGTCATATGAACAAGCATTTTTTTATTACGTATACTACATGTGTTACATAAAGTATTCACGCACAGTTGAAGAAACAGTTACTTTTACCTCAGCTGTTTTTCAGAGAATGAAGAAATTTTTTTTTCTTCTATAAAGCGGTTTTCTAATGAGCTATAAATTTGTAATTTATGGATACTTTCACAAAGAATTCATATACTTGGCCTTAGCTTGATCTTCTGTTGACGTACGAGAATCCCGAGTGGTAGTCTTGCTCTCAAAACATCCGGTTATATACAAACTTTGACAAGCACATGCGTTCTGACAAAAAGGTAATAATTTCACACTTTTACATGGTTATTGTCAGGTAACTTTAGTGATATACATATAAGAATGCATACAGACACGAAAGACGTGTTTATTGCTCTGTTTATGGCGTTTTTGTAAGGTTTCACGTTTCATGAAAATACTTATGTTTCGGCCGAGCGAGATCTTCGCCCTACTACAGCAACAGCCAGATAGAAAAACATTGTAGGGCGATTGACTTTGCCTACGTGGGCGCATGAATACATGGCTATTTTTTTCAAAATGGATGGGCATTGCACGTCGGGGTGTTTTAAAAGAACTAGAGGTATGTGATTTTGATAAAACTTGGTCAGCATGTCAATGAGATGATGGCAGTTGCTATGAAAAAGTTTCATAATTTTTAGTGGTCATGTTTTCTTATAATCAGACAAAACGATAACATGGCCACCAATGCAATTCTCAACTGTGGTCTGACTCCAAATAGACGGAAGTCGGGGTCACAAACACGGTTATAAAATGTTGATATGCTTATGTTTCGGTCGTTGTTATTAGCTTAATTGTGGATAGTACACGTAATTTGGATGAAATTATTAGATTGTTATAACAAATTTCTTATAATTTGCAATTATGATAATATAATTAGGGCTCATATTTTTGAAAATAAATAAATAAAAACGGTTGCTAACATGTCCCATGTTGTGTGTGTTTGACTTAGACAATTGTCGGTGTCACACTGGATAATATTATATATATGTTATTGATTCCATCTATTGAACAAGATCATTACTGGTTAAACGCCACTACTATTTAAACTGTTTAACAGACTCCCTTAGGATGTGTCCTATAACCGATCTACTAAATATAAAACATGTCAAATAAATGTACATTTTAGTTTTGTACTATAACGTTTGATGTGCACGAGCTGATATATTGCGCAAGTTGATGTTTAATATGATATTTCATTGCTAATAAATACAATTTGTTTATTTTTCATATGCTAAAATAGCATTATAGAGCTTGTGGTAAGCTAAAAGTCTACAATAAGCAATTTTTAATATCAACAATAACTTGCCGTTCCAAAATGTCTATTCACCACATATCAATACCAATTTCATGTTGTGTGTAGTACTTTGCAACCCTAATCGTAGCTAACCCCATCTCTAGCTAACCACATCCCTGGCTAACCCCATCTCTAGCTAACCCCATGCCTAGCTAACCATAACTCTGAAGTGGTTAACATAAGATATAATCATTCCCATAGGCACAGGTTGATAGGAAAAGTGAACAGTTTGCTTGGAAAAGGCAGACAGCAGTAGCAATCACGAACATCATGGTACAGATCGGATGCCAAAATGGAAACTTTGCGAAAATTACGGGGTATGACACAAGTATGTGACGGAACAGGTAGCCGTTTTGGACTAGAGCGGTCACTGGGGATATTTGTCTTGTGGCCCAGTGCGTTAGCAACATTGTGTGACAAATTTGGACAGAATAGTTGTATTTTGGTTGTGTCACACCCACTGGAAGCACTGCGTAGATCAGCATTTTCAAATCTGGCCACGACTGGCATCTGGTCATGTGATACCCTTTTATGGTGGCGTATCGAAATCAAGCCGTTCGCCTTGTATCTTATCAACTAGAAGTATGAAAGCACTCACATAAACAATAAAATTTGACAAACCTGACACATTGGAATTTACCCTAAATCATGTTAAATGTGAAAAATGTCAAATTTTCTTACAAAGTTATGCCATGTTTGGTTTAAAATCAAGCAATTATATGAATACTAATTTAAAAATAAACTCATTAGTATATTCAAAGGGACAGTAAGCAGGCTTCATTGGTTCGCAGTGCTATGTAAATCTAGTGTACATGATCTATGATTTATCAAGTGTCAAAATCGACCTATAATTAAATTATGTGACTGGTTTTCAGCTAATAATACGGGCAAAGCATTGTTTAGACTTGGCTGTCAGTCAAACAAATAATTATGACTTGACAAGCAGGAGTATTCCATAATGTGTCTACATATACACTGTGCCGCAACTTGATATAAAATTTGACACTTTCTCAAAAAAAAAATTCCCTATTTGGGGTTAGACTACCGTTGACCTTCCTGTTTATTGTTTCACACAAATGTAGGGCGTATTAAATTGCGATATGTGAATTTAAAGAATTCATATGATGTGACATAAGTGCAATTGAGCAGGCATATTCACAGGTTTGTTTGTAGAAGCTATTGGCTGTGAAATGGTGCATTTTTTGAGAGTTTAACAGGCGGAGGGATTTATGGGAATTTTTCTGCTATGGGCCACGTGGGCGCATGAATATATGGCTATTTTTGTAAAAATGTATGGGCATCGCACGTCGGGGCGTTTTAAAAGAGCTGGAGGTATGTGATTTTGATAAAACTTGGTCAGCATGTCAATGAGATGATGGTAGTTGCTGTGAAAAAGTTTCAGAATTTTTAGTGGTCACGTTTTCTTATAATCAGACAAAACGTTAACATGGCCACCAATGCAATTCTCAACTGTGGTCTGACTCCTACAAACGAATGTAGGGCACAGTAATTTTAGATATGTGTAGTTTTCCAAAAATCATACCATCTGACATAACTCCATTTGAGCAGACACATTGGCAAATTTGCTGGTAGAACATGTTAGCAGTGTAACCGTGGATTTTTAGATGATTTAAATAGGCGGAAGGATTTTTGGCAATTGTTTCGCCACAAGGCACATGTGCATAGTAATTTATGCAGAAATTGGTCAATATTGATGGGTATGGCACGTTCAGCCATTTTAGAAGAGTTAGAAATATGTGATTTTGACAAAACTCGACCAGCATGTCAATGAGATGATGACAACGGCAGGAAAGAAGTTTCAGAATTTTTGATGGTCCCGTTTTCTTATAATCGTGCAAAATGTTAACATGGTCGCCAATGGGAAACGTAACAGGAGGCTGAACCCCAAAACGTGTACCCAGAGAATCCCGTTTATAGGGGGTGCCTTTAACGGTCCATAGCAGCTGACATAGACCACCTATAATAAAAGTGTGCATATGCCTGTAAAGCTGAATAAACGTTCTTTACGCTGATGTACATCCTGTTTTATTTCTTTAGGTGAAAGTATTTTGTTTTTTAAGGTGAAAATTTCATGATTCTTGCAAATCCGGGATTCACCTTGATTCACGAATAAAACAATTGTATGTCTTTCATTGATCATTTATTAACACAACAATATTTTTTTTATTTTGGCTAGGTCTGGCTAGTACTGTACAACTAAAACAACCCCCTATCACTATGACACTTAAACACACACATTTAAGTTAATTTTCCGAAATTATTGGTGAACATTTCTTTGGATGTGTATTTGTGCTCCTTTTTACAGTAGAGGAACTTTAAGCAGCAAAGAAATGTTATATTAACAAAAGGTATGCAATGTATACGTGTCATGATATGCACGGAAAATAAAACTGCATTTACAGGTTTATATCAGCCATATTACATGCTAAAATAGATTGTAAACGACATGTTTCTAGCAGCCATAATAAATGCCAAAAGAAAACAAATGTACATAATTTATTATCCCTTTCCATATTTACATCAATGTAAAACATTACCAGTATCCCACCTCTGGCATATAAACTGTATATATATAAATATAAACTGTAAAAACTGGTCTGGCATATAAAGTGGCCTGGCATATAAAGTGGCCTGGCATATAAACTGGCCTCACAAAAGTAAATAGTAATAAAGACAGCGACGGACTATCTTCAGCGACGTGCGGAGGTGTGACGATTACCACAGATAGCCAGTAAGTGAAGTTGATTGCACGTGTTATTTCGGGAATGCGGACCTTGCGTCACGTTTCTCTTAAGAGCGTATGTGCGTGCATTTAATAATGGCGAAATGCATCTCTCAGTAAAGCTTAGCCCAACCGTAGTAGTACCAACGCCACCTCAGACCAACCGACGTAGCACTCTCGCCACCTCGGTCCACCCATTGTAGCACTCTTGCCACCCTCACCAGTGCAGTCCAACCATCGTAGTACCCTCACCACCGCAGTCCCACCATCGTAGTACCCTCACCACCGCAGTCCCACCATCGTAGTACCCTCACCACCGCAGCCCAACCATCGTAGTACTCTCACCACTGCAGTCCAACCATCGTAGTACCCTCACCACCGCAGTCCAACCATCGTAGTACCCTCACCACCGCAGCCCAACCATCATTGTACCCTTACCACCGCAGCCCAACCATCGTAGTACCCTCACCACCGCAGTCCCACCATCGTAGTACCCTCACCACCGCAGCCCAACCATCGTAGTACTCTCACCACCACAGTCCAACCATCGTAGTACCCTCACCACCGCAGCCCAACCATCGTTGTACCCTCACCACCGCAGCCCAACCATCGTTGTACCCTCACCGCCGCAGTCCAACCATCGTAGTACCCTCACCACCGCAGCCCAACCATCGTTGTACCCTCACCACCGCAGCCCAACCATCGTTGTACCCTCACCACCGCAGCCCAACCATCGTAGTACCCTCACCACCGCAGCCCAACCATCGTTGTACCCTGACCGCCCCTGTCCAACCATCGTAGTACTCTGACCACCGCTGCCCAACCATCGTAGTACCCTCACCACCGCAGTCCAACCATCGTAGTATCCAGACGACCTACACAACTGTCGTAGTACCGGGAACACCACATCAGAACCATTGTAGTACACTGACCACCGCAGCCCAACCATCGTAGTACCCTCACCAACACCGTCCAGCCATCGTAGTACCCTCACCACCGCAGCCCCACCACCGGAGTACCCTCACCACCGCAGTCCAACCATCGCAATATCATGAGCACCACAACCCAACCATCGTAGTACCCTCACCACCGCAGTCCAACCATCGTTGTATCCAGACGACCTACACAACCGTCGTAGTACCGGGAACACCACATCAGAACCATTTTAGTACCCTCACCACCGTAGCCCAACCATCGCAGTACCCTGAGCACCACAACCCAACTATCGTAGTACCCTAACCACCGTAGCCCAACCATCGTAGTACCCTAACCATCGTAGCACCTGACGTTTAACAAAATAACCACGCCTATAGCTGGGTACGGAAATACATACTCATAATATTACCAGTGGTTTCTATCGACATCAATGTTAATAACAATACACATTCAGATGTATATAAACACAAACAACTCCACACACGCACACACATACACACGCACAGACACGCGCGCACACATGCACGCACGCACACACACACACTTATATATATATACACATTTATATATACACACGCACGCACGCACGCACGCACGCACGCACGCACGCACGCACGCACACACACACACACACATATATATTGACATATTTATATACATATTGACATTATTTATTTTCTATATATCAATTGGTGAAGCAACTGAGTATTGCATATCCCGTTTTTGAGTATTATGTTTGAAAAGGTGTTTGAAAAACTTGTATTATCGCTGTTCACACGAGACATGAAAAGTGTCCATTTACGTCTGCCTGCCCTCTGTGTCTGATCGAGTCTTGCCGAGGGATCATCTACGATTTACTTACGTAAAATGTGGAAACACGCACCTCCTCCAACGTACGCACACCGGATGCATCAGGTCCGACCCCCACCGCCCCCTGTACGCACCACTGGTAGTGGTGGTGACCTAACTAAGTCTATAAAAAGCGGCTGTCAGTAGGTGCAAACATCAATACTTTCCATCAAAGCGGGAGGGAACAGAGTCAAGATCCAAGTTGCAACGTGTAGACAAGATGTTTGTCTAAACGTCAACAAATCGGTGCCAAAATCGCTCGTGTAAACGTTGAACTCTACTTCAGTCCTGTCACAACAGTGCTGCTTTCAAACACCCTACGACATCTTTCAAATGTGTTCCCCATAACAGTTTTGTGGATAAGTATAAAGACTGCACTTGTGTATGCAATTTTGACAATGCATACATATACTACTTGGGACCCTGAATGTGTTCTGATATAGTGCGGATTCAACCTACGGACACAGTACGGCAGATATGTAAAATAATTATGATGACAACATCAAACTTAGCAAACCCTTAGATAAGATATTAACTATGATATCTGGCTATATAACCATAGCAAATGTTACCATACACGTTGAATTTTTAAAAATTTATAGGTTTTCGCGGGCAACGATTTTAGATATTTTACTTTTGACTTTCTCCGACATTCAAAGTCAAAACAAATGTTGAAAATGTTCTTCGATGCGATGGTTTAAAATAGATTTTGACCTACTACGACAGTCGTATCCGCCATCTTGTTAAATCTCTAAACACGGCAAATATAAATGCCGGAGAAGGTGAAAAGTAAAATATTTTATATATTGTTGCCCCCGAAAACCTGTATTTTGACAGTACAATTGGCATCAAGGTTGGAAAAGTGCCATAAAAAGCATTGTGTTATACCATTATATGCCCCTTTTGTACAGGAAGTGATTTGGAATGATGTAATGAACACATTGAGATAAAAAAATAAAAGTAAGGACGTCGACAGAAAGCCGTGTAACTTAGGCTAGTTAAAGCTCATTCGTTAAATGGTTCAGCCCATCAAGAATCCGGTTCACTTGTCCAGGTGTGTAGTGTGTGATTAGCTTAAGTAATGTGCGCAGTCTGTTTAATAAAAATGCCCATTTATTTTTTTCAAATAATCGAAAGAATTGATTTTAGTCCCTAAATGATAGATCTGGACCAAAATAGTGGATATCCAAAATGGTAAACACTGTGGCTCAATGCTGATCATGGGCGTGACTTACATCCTCTGGCCGATCACATCACCAAGTTAGAAAAATTCACCAAGGAAGACAAATTTTATTTTTCAGCATTTCGATTATCACTTCCGTTTATGCTTGAACAAGCATCAACTAATTTAATTGTTTGTCTGATGATTTCACAAAAACTACATTCAAAAGTTGCACAAACGAGCTGGCATGTTGCAGTGAACATTAGGTTTGGTTTTTCGCAAAATTTATTTGAAATGAGACTAGCAAAAAATCGAATTTTTTAAGCACCTTTAAGTAAACGATTACCCCGTCGGTCGTTGTCTTGCTAGTGGCGCCGTCACACGACCAAGCATCGTATAACGATATTCCACTTATTTCTACAGATTATCATGTGTTGATGTACATCTCAGGTCTCAAGTAATTATGCTCCTAACAAGCCAATATTGGGCCATCGCAGGAGTTTGGACCAATGGCTTTTAGTGCCTCTTCCATGAAGACACAGGCAAATTGGGTAACGAAATTACCAGAAATAGCAGGAATAATACCCCTGCAGAGGCGATGCTAACGATGACCACGTGCCGTTTATAGCCAATGAGATCGCACAAAAGCGACCTCCATATAGATTACGCGTGGTCGGAAGATCGACTATAAAAGATTGATAACATGTCCCGATTTACCCATTTCAAATATAAAAACAAAAAAAGATGCTTCACTGATGCTGAAGACGTCTTCTGGAACGTGAGGAGAGTTATTTCGGGGCGCAAAGTTGGTCACGTATGTAGAAATTTTGATTTGAAATTTCGCCATGTACGTCAACACATCATAATCTGTAGAGATCTGCTGAACTAGCGCCGCTACGATCTGCCGATCTGTCCGCTACGCGTGACGTGGTTACCGATCTGTCCGCTAGGCGCTTGACGGACTGTCTACTAACCACGAACAGAGCTAGCTCTGCCACGAACTACAAGTAAAGCTACGAATTGTGGGAAGTAAATATGCTTGTGGGAACTAAAATTAATATGCTTTGCCTTTGGCGACGCCTAAAATGTATAGTTACCGGTGCAGCTTTCGACCCACGCCAGTTTTCGACCCATTGAAATCTCGTTTGATATCGCTTTAGAGACGTCACAGCGTCTGTTTACGAAAATAACGATACAGAGTTTTGTCTGAGCACAATATATTTTGATATATAATATAACATGGAACATGTTTATGATATACATACCTTAGTATAAACCGACTTTGCATGCTTACCAGAAATTGTTATTGAGCGTCTGCTGACGCGTGTCTCGTTCTTGGCCACGTGACAACAATAGCCCTTTTTGTGGTAGATGTATGGTAAGCTAGTCTTGTCATAAAAGTAGGAATAATTAAAATGTGTTAAATATAAGAGAAAAATGTACTACATTAACGTTATATATTCAATAAAAATATATGTGTATGTGTTTTATAAAGCGCTATGTCAAGCCTGGTTGTTATAAAAAGTTTACATAATTGGAACAAAGTGGTAAAATTAAAAACGATTGTCTGTACGGCTTGCCATAAATATAGGTCGAATTCCTCCGGTTTCCTCGACTCACGCGACATGGTTCAGACGTTCAATATTCGTAAGTTTTTCACTCAAAACAACTGTTTTAATAATTTGTTTGCTTTGAATAAATGTATTAGCTTTTGCTGATTTGGTATATCGATCTCTTGCACAAAATGTTTCTTCATATTTTTTTTAAACGGCATATTCTATTAAGTAGGTCGAAAACTACACCGACCAGTATATATGCGAATGATTTTAAAACTGCCGTTTATTAACGCAAAATTACATTCGTTGACCGCCGCTGTTTTGCTGCCACATATCATGATCATCAACAGTTTATCATTCCCTAGATATAATGCAGTTAATGTGACAGATAAAACGTTGCATCTGTGAATATTTATAAGACATTATTTTAAGAAATTTATCTAACAATGATTTCATCTTGCATATGCCATTTTACCTTTAGATAATGAATATTATGTGACAGTACGAGCCATCAACAACATTTAGTTCGGTCCTCCTGCGCTGACTGTGTGCTATGCCCAGTCTTATTTAAATTGAGATTATCATCGAAAAAATGTGTTCCCTTGAAAAAACATGGAAAACGGCCTAGAAAGAAACACTTGTCAAAAGAAGCTATTAGAAAAATAGTATTTAAGCAAACTATTTGGAGGGTTTATAGGCATACCAGAAAGGATGAAGACTGCAAATTACAAAGAGGCACTTAACCTAGCTACAACTGAAATTAGAAAATCTAAAAGAACCTTTGAAAAAAAATTGGCAGGTGATATAAAAAATAACAGCAAGAGTTTCTACGCTAATGTAAGGAGTAAACAGAACATTCGAGATAAGGTCAGACCACTGGAAAACAACAGGGGAAACATAATTTCAGACGGGTATCAAATGGCAGAGGTCCTGAATGCAGGGTTGTTTGATTTAAATCAGATTTAAATTGCTCCAAAAAATCATTGGTTTATGATTTTTTTTTTTTTTGACATCCGGTTTCTTTAATCGCTGATTTATATGAATTTAACACAAATAATTGTTTACAAGCATCGAGATCAACAAAGTTTTGTATGTTTTTAATACAAAACACAAAGTGCCCACACTTGTGTAGCTGTATTGTCACCAGATAGCCTGATAGTCAAATATTTTATGACATTGTGTATGTTTGAGCTATTCCCTTTCTGAATGCAGTGAAGCCACACAAACTTCAGTATGTTGACTCAGTTGTTTAATGCTGTACCAGTTTGTATTCTGGTTAGAGACCCTTAAAGTACACAGAGCCCTGGACAGGTGCTAATCCATCCTATAGGCAAACAATAATTAGCACTGCTACAGCCACAGACACACAGCAGGCTTTCCTTTCCAAGACAGATTATGCAACTACAAAGGGTGAGGCCTTGTGGACATTGTCTAATGTCTTCATATAAGCAAAAATCATGTACCCTCTGTTAAGACAAGAACCCAAATCGATTTGAATATTACATGTTTGAAAGAGTTTACAAATTTAAACATCTATATAAATATCTATATACCAGATTTAAAAAAAAATAAAAAACAATAAAATAAATCCGATTTAAATTAAAAAAATCCGATTAAATTTTTTTTTTTTAAATCATGATTTTTTTCAATCCTGCCTGAATGTGTATTTCAGCTCAGTTTTTACCACAGAAGATATCATCAGCTCACTACCAGTTCCATTTACTAAATTTGAGGGAAATAAATCAGGACAGTTGGGGCAGTTATTTGTAACTCCTAAAATAATAGCAAAGAAAATTAAGAAGATGAAAGATAATAAATCACCTGGAGTTGATGGGATACCACCAAAACTGCTTAAAGAAATTGTTGAGCAAATTAGTACACCACTAGCAAAAGTGTTTAACTTGTCACTAGATGAAGGAATAATTCCTTCAGATTGGAAAGGGGCAAACATTACACCGCTATTTAAGAAAGGATCGAGGAACAAACCAGAAAATTACAGACCAGTCAGTTTAACATCAGTTGTATGTAAATTACTCGAAACAATAATTAGAGACCACATATATAAAATATAAATTAATAAATACATCTCAACATGGGTTCCTAAAAGCGAGGTCATGTCTAACCAATCTCTTATGTTTTTTTTGGAAGAAATTACAAAGTGGGTAGATGACGGGTCACCAGTGGATGTTGTCTACTTAGATTTTCAGAAAGCGTTCGATAAAGTGCCACACCAAAGACTGTTGCTTAAACTTGAAACCCATGGTATAGGTAATGATGTAATCAACTGGATTGAAAAGTGGCTTACACACAGAAGACAAAAAGTAGTAGTAGATGGTGAGATTTCAAACTGGAAATCAGTTTTGAGTGGGGTACCACAGGGATCAGTATTAGGCCCTATACTGTTTTTAATATATATAAATGATTTAGAAGATGACATATCTAGCAAAGTACTCAAATTTGCAGATGACACAAACGTTTTCAGAAAGGTTACAAATGATACAGATAAACAAAGTTTAGAGGATGATCTAGATAAATTAGTTAAATGGTCAGAAAAATGGCAAATGTTATTCAATTTTGGAAAGTGTAAATGTATACACATAGGACATGGAAACATGGACGAAGAATATAAAATGGGGGATGCTGTACTAGGTAGAACCACACAAGAAAAGGACTTAGGAGTAACATTTAGTGCTGACATGAAAGTTTCAGAGCAATGTGGGATTGCTGCTTCAAAAGGAAATCAAATTCTAGGGCTAATTAGGAGAACTATCACATATAAGGAGAAACAGCTAATTGTACCCCTGTACAAAGCAATAGTTAGACCACATTTTGAATTATTGTATTCAAGCATGGAGGTCGTATCATAAAAAGGACATAGACAAGCTAGAAAGAATACAACGAAGAGCAACTAAAATGATTCCAGAATTGAGAGACCTTAGCTACAAAAGTCGCTTATTACAATGTGGTTTGACAACACTAGAGACCAGGAGACTAAGAGGAGACCAAATAGAAGTGTTTAAAATAGTGAACGGTTATGAGGATGTCGATAGGAATATGTTCTTCAAACTTAAAAAAGGAAGAACCAGAGGAAACAAAGCAGCATTAGTTAAGGAGCAGTGTAGGTTGGACATGAGAAAGTACTCTTCCTCACAGAGGGTGATAAATGAATGGAACAAACTGCCAAATGATTGTGTTAATGCTAGTAGTGTGAATATGTTTAAAAATAGAATTGACAGATATATGATAAGGGCAGGCTACACATAGATGATAACATTGTTGGACTCTCGATAAGCCAATGGCTTCCTTGTCCACTTGCCATCTAGAACTTGTTGTTTTGGGATGGCAATCTTGTTATGTGGTCGACACCACGCCCCCGATCATCTACGCTGTCAATCACGTCGCATGTGATGAAGACACCTTCCTGATTTCATATCGAGTCAATGCCACGTAAGAATTCATTTATCTGACTGGTCCATAATTAGGGTTGAAACTAAGTTGCCAATCAGGATTTCAATCCTTTGTTTAGATCCATAGAGATAATGCTTCATCCTAGTTTGTTAACTAAAATAATGTCTGCCGTATAATCCTTCATTGCTGCAGTGATCCTGTGTATGGCATCAAGAGTGCAGAGATGGGTCTGGGTCGAAGCATAATGGACACGTAAGTCCTCAGCTGGACGGCTGTGGACAACTACTCCCACATCCAACTACCACATTCATGACAGCATGGCAGTCTGGGTGAAGACACGACTCTCCAACAACAGGTTTGTTCTAATCTCATTCTAAAAGTACACAGGCAGTACGCACTTTAGTTTATGGACATGGTCTTCAATGTTGTGTTATTTGATTTTGACTGTTCTTATAATATGGGGTTCGTTGTGTCTGAAATATATTTTCAGTTATTGTAAATATTTGCAGCATCAAAAGTTTTTGTAACCAGATTGTAGTTTGCCGACATAATTACGAATTGATTAAGTAAATGTCATATTCCAGTTGACCTGAGGGTGATCGGCCGCACAGGCAAATCAATCATAGTGGACAGATCTCCACCTATTCCAGGGCATGTTTATGATGGTGACAACTTAAAAAAGGATATCTCCTTCCAGTCATCTTCCTCCCAATACTGCGCCAACTTGAACGGGTTTGGAGACCCAGAGAGTGGACTGAGTATGTTTATAGAGTGGGAAAATATTCTCAAAATTGTGGTTGTCTGTCCCCTTTTTATTGCTCTCTGCAGCAGTGGGCAGAATGCTGATCTAAAATATGTTGGTTTATTCAAGCATAAACTGCACTGAAGCAGAAAGAAATTCTTAGCTGTTGACACAAGGTTTCAATGTTTGCAAAAAGTTAGAAATTATCAATCAATCAATTGATAATTTATTTCCAACAACAGTACAAATTCATGATAAAAAATTTAAAAAAATTGCAACATTTGGAATTTAGGTATAATTAATAGTTTATTGGAAAGAGTGTGAACAGAAGTATAATACTTTCCTATGGTTCATTCAAAGTAGTATACTTATAGATATGACACTGAGTGACTATTGTGATATCGATATAATGGTGTTTTGTATTATTACTGAACATTCTAGGATAGTTCGTTTTCAAATCAGATAACTTTCATTTTACATATCCAAGGTGTGTTTAATTTACCTGCATGGTAGAGGCTTTCGTCAAGGTATCACGTCAACTTCATCAGTACCGATGATGCTGATTGACGTCATGAATCATTTGTGTCATATGATGTGTCGCTGCTCACGAAGACCCCGATCAAAGAAGTGTGCGAAATGATCAGAAAAAGACTGAGAATGACAAGACACTAAAGAAGAGAACAAACCTAAACATAGACGACATCATGGAATTGTTGAAATTTGTCCTGGAGATGACATACTTCACATTTGAAGGAGAAATTTACCAGCAGATGTTTGGAGTAGCCATGGGCAGTCCGGCAGTCCCCCATTGTTGTGAACCTGTACATGGAGGACCTGGAGCAGAAAATAATAGCCACAGCACCGGTGGATTGCCAACCGAGAAATTGGAAACGATATGTGGACGATGTAATTTGTCTGGTACACACAGGAAAGGCATAGAAATTACAACAACACAGGAACACTGTAGACCCCACAGGTAGCATAATTTTAACACGGGAAGACGAAGAGAACAACAGATGGATGCAAAGTTTACCAGAAAGGAAGATGGCAGTGTGAAGTCTACAGTGTACAGAAAGAAGACGCACACTGACCAAAACCTGAACTTTGCGTCCCACCTCCCCAAACATCAGAAGTTAGGAGTTGTCAGAACCTTTATGAACAGGTGTGAGATGATAACAGGTGTGAGACGATAGCAGTACGAAGAAAAAGAACAACAAAAAACAAATTACAGGAGCCAAGTAGTCATCCCATACGTAGAGGGGGTCTCAGAGAGAGTACATCGAGTACTGAAGAAGTGTGGAGTAGCAACAGCCATGCGTCCCCACACCACCCTCAGGCTCTTGTTGGTACATCCCAAGGACAAAGTAGAGCTAGAAGAACAGGATGAACTGGTGTACCAAATACCATGCAAGAACTGTGGTGCTGAGTACATTGGGAAGACAGGAAGACTACTTAAAACACAACTGGAGGAACACAGAAAGGATGTAGACAACACAAAAAATTAGAAATACATAAGGAGCGGAAAAAAAGATTGATATCTACCATCAATAAATCCGCCGTTACAGAGCATGTGACAACTGAAAACCACATCATAGACTGGGAGGAAGTGAAAATTGTAGACAAGGAACCCAATCGAAGAATCTGGCATATCAAGGAAGCCATCTGGATCAGGAAAGCCAGAACACCCATCAACAGAGATGAGTGCAATTACGAACTGCCTCACGTGTACGATGACGTCATTCAGCGTCATCGGTAGTGAAGAAGTCAACGTGGTATGTTGATGAAAGCCTCACCTAGATAAATTAAACACACCTTGGAAATGTAAAATGAAAGTTATCTGATTAGGTGTTTTGTATTGTTAATCAGTTCAAAAGTTGCACTGCACTATGCATGGTTTTCTTTCAGCCAAATGTGTAATCACCCTGGGGACGTCTGCTGGCTCAGATGACATTGTACCTTACACATGACTGTCATACGATGTGACAAGTCAGTGTGTGGACGGCCCACACTTACAACACAAAGCTGTCTACTTTGTCAGTGTCACCGCAGTCAATTGTGGCCTCGTTAAAAGGAATGTGACGGTGAACTCAGATGGAGGTAGGGTATAACTATATGTACTTACAGGCATCAATGTGTCTATAAGCAATGGTTTATTAAATAAGTACAGCCGGGTCTAATGTGTTATTCATAGAACGTGTCACATTAAAATCTCTTTCACAGAAGTTATTCTCCTGTCTTCATCATTCTGACAGACACAGACGTAACCCCACATTTGTTGCAGTGTCCGTTGACATGACACCCCCAGTGTTGTGAAAGACCGCAAGGACCCCAATGAGGATGAGAAGTACTCGTCAGAGGTGTCCACTATTGCTAGCACCTGGAGGCAATTTGCTGACCCAGAATCTGGCCTAAAAAGTTATCTTGTCAACATATACAGATAACCTTCAGGTAAATATATAATGTTATATTTCATGATTGCACACTTACTGTGCCTACTCACTGCAAATGAGGAATCCAGCAGTGTCATTCAACATAGCTTCATCGTTCAACTCTATTGAGAGACATCAATTCCATCCTAATAGACCCTTAATATTTTAGGCCCCAGTAGCAGGGATGTTGTACTACACACAGAGAAGAACATAGTTCCCTCTTTCAACTCTCTGGAGAGACACCACTTCCATCCTAATAGACCCTTAATGTTTTAGGCCCCGGGGCAGGAAGGCTGTACTATTCAGAGAAGAACATAACTCCATCTGTCAACTCTGGAGTGACATCACTTCCATTCTAATAGACCCTTAATGCTTTAGGCCCAGTGGCAGGGAGGTTGTACTACTCACAGAGAAGAAAATAACTACATCTGTCAACTCTCTTGAGAGACATCACTTCCATCCTAATAGACCCTTAATGTTTTATGCCCCAGTAGCAGGAAGGTTGTACAACTCACAGAGAAGAACATGGCTTCATCTGTCAACTCTCTGGAGAGACTTCACTTCCATCCTAGTAGACCCTTAATGTTTTAGGCCCCAGTGCCAGGAAGGTTGTACTACACACAGAGAAGAACATAGCTCCATCTGTGAGTGTGACGGTGTCTCTGGCAAGGAAAACAAGGCTGTAACACTAACAGTGTATACTAATTATAGGTGTTCATTGTTTCTAAGTTCTTTGAATGGATTGACATTCTTTTTCTTTCACTGTGATATTTGATGAAGGCTGAGTGAGTCAACTGAAATATCAAAGAATAAAAAAATGTCTTGTAATTATAATTTAAATGTTTCAAAGTAATAAAGTTTATACAATGTAGTTGACTTGTCCATAGCGGAAGTGTCTGATAATTTGTCTTCTCTCGAAGGACTCGACCGCTCAGTTGACATCTTCCTGGTAATTCGTTGACCCCAAGCCTGGGATTGGCCACTACAAAATCTCAGCATACGAACTGCACCAGGGCAAGATGACTATGATTTATCCCACCAGGTCAATGTAACTGTTTGTACTTGTTAGTCTTAGTATAGCAGTAGCTGTTGTTGATGTTTACATTTGTAAAGTCTTTGGTGGTTTCTCTTTTATTCTTTTACGCCACATATTTTATATTGCTGTAGACTCTACAGAGACAACTGCTAGAAAGTAGATATATTTGTATTCTCTCCATCTGTAACATTTCTCGTATAGAAAAAAGAGGCAGCATACTAATCACAGCAGCTTGTTTTGACAACAGACATGATGTACTGATTATTGTGGGTTCTATGATGAACTAAAACATTTTTTGGTTTAACAAATCACCAGAGTCATGACTTGTAATACTGTATTTGCTAGATGAAATGGAATAATTTAAATGAGTGTAGATATGAAATCTGGGTGCAATGAATGCAGACCTAACCTAATGGCTGATTTATTACATATGCATTCAATAGCAACACTGTTAGCTGTGAGTGCTGCTCAATCACATGTTGTTGTAAATGGTTAGGTCCAGATGGAAGATTGTGCAAGCCAGTGCCACCACGTGGACAACAGATGAGGCTCTGAGTCTGAAGATCGGTGCTCGTTACAGGATGCGCGTGACAGCCGTGAATGGGGCAGGGCTGTCCACTACACCTACGGTCTGTTGGTTGACCCAACACCAATAACGGTATGGTCATTATTGTTTTGTATCAGTATCTAGTCCAAGTGAATGGGGCAGGGCTGGTCACTCCACTACACCAACGGTCTGTTGGTTGACCCAACACCACCGATGGTATGGTCATTATTGTCTAGTATCAGTATCTAGTCCAAGTGAATGGGGCAGGGCTGGCCACTGTCCACTACACCAGCAGTCTGTTAGTTGACCCAACACCACAGAAGGTATGGTCATTATCTTATATCAGTATATAGTCCAAGTGAACAGGACAGCTGGCTGCTAACCACTACACCAAAGGTCTGTTAGTTAATCCAACACCACTGAATGTATGGTCATTATCTTATATCAGTATCTACCCAGATAGCAAGACCATGTTGGCTCAACGTTGGACCAACTATGGTAAAGTTGGCATACCGTTGGCGTTGGGTGAACATCGTTGGGCCAACGTTGGGCCAATGCTATGCAATCGACACAATCTTAAGGTCAACGAAGTGCAATGTGCCAACGTTTGTCCAATGTTGGTTCAATGACTGATCTGAGACGTACATTCTACAATATTTATTAATTCTACATTTACATATGACAATTTTGGGCCAACGTTGTGTCAACCACACTTGGCGATGTTGTGCCAATGTTGGCCCACCGTGGGGCCAACGTTGTACATTTTAAAAAGGGAATTGGTTATACACTCTCGCAAACCTACTTTCATACATGTAAAGTTTCAAAAATGCAAATGGAGGAAATGTATTAATACTTACTAATTCGGCATCAAATTTCACCCTCCGTTCACATATATTTCTGACCAAAAAATGCTACAAGTTCGGAAGACAAGATAAGGTTGCATAAAACGTACTTTCCCCATTTCTACACAACATTTTTCTAACTGGTCAAAAAGAAATCACGACGATCCACTAATGTTTTCCGGTGCACAACTTGGAACTACTACACCGATATGGCGGTGAAACTGGTACATTAATTGTCGGAGATGCAGCGTGACAATTCGTCTTGCGCATGTGTTCAGTTATGCGCAATTATTCCGGCAGATAAACGAATACCATTGACAACATTATATCACTGTTCCAGTGATGTTAAACACGTTTTAATGGTACACAAATTAAATTTACAATGTGCCGTAGCGTGCCGTGCTGTGTTGTCGCGGGATGTATAGTAATAATAAAAATAATTATGCTTTCTGCATATCCTCACCCCATTAAAATCCCCCATACATTAATAATTCTTCTCTTTTCTGCTGCTTCCCCCCAAACCGACACAATCTTCAACTAAATAAAAACAGAAAGTTGAAGGTGGTCGTTAAATATATGAAGTAGAGGAAAAAGCCAAGTTTTATGATAACTTGCAGGAGCAGGATATGTCCTGTTTTAGGCACTTAAACACATACATCCAAGAAATCAGTTATTTTTCACTGACGTTGAATTAAAATTAAGACTTGTTGGGCAAATGCAAACTATGTATGAACCCCGGCGGAATTGTGTTAATGCTACGCCACTTTTTGACAGTTTCACTAAAGATCTACCATAAAGAGCTTACATGGAAAATCCATCATAAAATATATTCCAGCATTTTATTTTTAAGCGTTTTCATAATGCATTTGACTAATATAATTATGCTCATAAAACTATCATAAGCTTAAAAGCAAAATGTTCATCATAGCTCCACTGTGGGCACACTTGGGTATAATATATTGAAAAGGTGTCAACAGTGGTTGAACATACGTCCTATCAACCATTTTCAACCAACTTTGATATTTGTTGCTCACTGCATTCCTTTTGAAGTGTGGCGACTTCCAAAGCTAAGGAAATATTTATTGATGTTCTGTAACGAAACGTACTTAGGGAATAGACCACCAGAATGGGGGATATCGTGCTTCATACCAAAGCCTAAGAAAGAAGATCTGACCCTTCCTGAAAACTGTCGTGGAATAAGGCAAAATGTATAATGAAACCCAATATGAATTTACATTTCGGTAGGGGAAAGTGGGGCATATCCCCTCTTGTTATTGACCACACCACTGGTTTGTGGTTTCAGAACTGTGTTGTACAATAGCACCTAGCACACACAACAAATATCTGAACTTACAATTTGATTTCTTGTATGCATGTAGCGTGGGGCATATCCACACAGCTGTGTGTTCCAGGTGGAATTATTTTAGTTTTGTTTAGATACTACAGTGGTATATGTAAACAATGTAATAATAAGGGGCCTACATCTTTAATTGTAACCACCCGTCATATCAAATTGTAACCACCCATCATATCAAATTGTAACCACCAATCATATCAGCAAGTTGACAGAGGCTAAATACTTAATTAGCTATGGTGCATTATACTTTAGAGATACGGACATACCCGACATTCCCCTATTCAGCAAACATACGTTGGCGTTTATGGGATTAAAAGTAATGCATCTTCGTTGTTGCAGTTGGCATTTCTCGGCACAATTGGAGGGGAAACCACGAACGACAATGTCCGCCACACTATGCGACACGTTATGTCCACTGACCTGGGTCACCTGGCCAAGCAGCTGAACTGGATGGGGAAGAGCACCAAAACAGCATTTTTGGTGCCAAGATCCAGCTACTAATTACAAGTAAGACAAATTTTACTGTTTGTATTTGAACAAAATATATTATGTAGTTTTTAATTAGTGAAAGCTTATTTGGTCAAGGCTATTTTCACAAAGAAGGAGTATATCAATAATATAATAGGATGTCTAAATTAGCATAACTGAAATGTCTGTTGCTAACAATTTTAAATTACTGTTCTTTTGTGATTATTGCTGTTTTAAGGGTTGCAATTGACTAACTATCAGTTAATATTCTCGATCCCCAATGATATTTCATCGCTGATCATCCAAGTGAGCATAAAGAGAACATTGTTGCTGGTACATGTGGACAACAAACAGTGGTGTCTCCTCAGATCTCAGAATTATAAATATCTCAGAAGGCAAGTTACACATAGACACAAAATTGTTGGACTCTCGATAAGCTAAAGGCTTCCTTGTCCACTTGTTATCTGGGTGTTTAGCCTTGGGTAGCAATCTTGTTAAATCTTTGTAAATCTAGTTCAATCTCATGTCCACAAATGTTGACACTTTAGCCCGGGACAAATGGGGCTATGATGGATATGACCATTCTGGTGGATATTAGAGCAGATATATATCATACAACATTGCAAAACACTTTAGCTATTTTATAGAAACGTAATCCTGCATTATCATATTAATTGCAGAAGCCGTACGGTTAAACCAGTCTTGTCAACACACCACAGACTCGGAAGTGGAGAAGGCGATGAAGGCCTGGCTGAGGTACGCCAGGGATCGTGATTGAGGTCGGATGAGGAGGACCTTGGCCAAAACTTCTACAGCCAGTCCTGAGAGGAGAGCGCTGATGAAGATCAAAATCAATGTTAGATCAATTTAACATTGCAAGTCCAGGCCATGGGGGGGGGGTATTTTGGGTAAGTGTAGTTATCATAGTTCACTGAGAGTGCCTACCACCTAATTATGTGTGATCTACGTAGAGGTTTATGGTTGTATTTTGTCAAAGTATTTGAAAGATCTGCATGAAAGCAGCTTTGCCTTATATAATTATTATGGAGTTCTCTTGGGCGTATTAATTACGCCATGGGGTTTTCTCGACTATAGTGATGGACAAATGTAGTTGTCTTTGTCACTATTTGGAAAGCCTGGATAAATGCATATTATAATTATATTAATATGCTCTCATGGGTTGGGGTAAATATGCCATGTTTCTCATTTATTTTTTTCACAATAAATTATAATGATCTGGATAAAACTATATCATATTATTACGTTGCATTGCATGGAGGTGTCTGCAGTGCCATTAAATTAACAGTGATCTGTTCATGGGTAATATTTTCAGAGGATGTTGTTTTTTATGTTCCAACGATCTCATGCGTGAATGTGCCATGTTTTACAGTTCCATATTATTAAACATTTATTAACAACCAAAACCAATGTTTTCATTATACGCACGTTGCCTTTATACTATGTAATCGATGCTCAGTGTCTCAACGCACGCACACATAATAAGCATACATTGGCTCAACAAAACACACCCATGGAATAAATATGCATTAGTCCAATGAAAATACAATCATATTGGCCCAACGGAAATGTAGTACAGACCCACGTTGGTCCAACGTTGGCCCAATGAAAATAAAACATACACGTGTAACAACCATATTGGCCCAACGTAAGTGTAGTACAAACCCACGTTGACCCAACGTTATGCCAACCAGTTGGGCCAACGTAGGGCCGATGAGCAAAATGACGTTGGCCCACCATGGGTAGCCAACGTTGGGCCAACGCCAAATACTCACGTTGGCTCAATGTATGCCTGCTATATGGGTAGTCCAAGTGAACGGGGCAAGGCTGGCCCCTGTCCACTACACCAATGGTCAACTGTCACATCGAACCAGATCAACTAACCTTGCATATCATTGCAATTATTGTAAAAAGTGACAAGACACAAATTGACAAAAATCATTGATTAATTTAATATTGAATTAACAGCTATTAAAATATATATACCCCAATATTACTCGCTCTACTGCTATGATATTGTGACCTGCAGCGCTCCACGGGTCCGCAAACCAATCAAATTTCATTAAGGCAAACATAATATATATATAATGTTTATTCACACTGCAGAGCAATTAACTGAGACAGCGTTACATGGCAGACTAAGTAGAATTTACTTAATTACTGTGAAGAACTGTTTAAATTAACGGAAAAATGGCCGAAACGGCGACTGCTACTCAGAACTATGAGATGTGTAAGTCAAATGCGATTTCGACCCAGAAAAAGAACAACTGTTACTCGTTACAAGCATACCCAGTCTGTGCATCCATTCTTGCGCACAGTTATTACTGTAAATTTGGAAATATCGATATAGTGCCCTAAATGCCAGGTTTTACCACCAACTCTAAAAAGGGTTACAACTGTCAGTGTGTATTCACTGCATACTGTTATAATGGAGAATAATGCCAGATACATAAAAGTCACAGGGTCACAATGTGGTGGCACAGTTGTAAACCAGTTTCATCCATTCAGTTGTACAGTTGAATACCTGACAAAACTCTGATGGAATTACACAAATGAATACATTTTGTGCACTGGTTGAGGCATTGCTGAATACTTCCCAACAAAGTCAAATTAATTGGTGTTTCAGCGAACAGATCAACTGTTACTAGCCGCAGGAATGTGACACTGTGCTGTTTTTAATGATATGAATTTGCTTCATAACAAACATGTATTCTGGAGGCATATGGACTTTTTTAGGAGTGGAAATATGAGGAGCTCTCCAGTACATAAATGTTTTAACTGCTGTATTTTGCGTGTAACTGCATACTGAGTGTACTTTTGGTACACATGACACCATTAGCCATTGTAGATGATGTTTTACTTTCCTATTTATAGATGTCATTTGTGCACGTGGGCACCCTCTTGGGAGAATCTGAGGAACTATTCGATGGCTAGTTTGATGATTGTTCACAATGATGAAAATGGCATCCAGGGAACTGTGGATGGTGAGAGTGACATCAGTGAATACTGTGTTGACATAGGGACAGCAGAAGGTAAAGTTAGTTGTATATGCAACTTGGTTTCAAGCAGTTCGTACACTTATAAAATAATATAATATAATAATAATATAAAAAGACCTAGATATGTACATTACAAATCCTATAAAGAAAATGTTTTTTGTTCATGACTACCCTATTCCTTGCCAAACAGTTAAAATAATCTTTGCTAATCTAAACCTATTAGACCCAGCACATTGAATTAATCAGATGCTGCTGCTGAGGAAGATTTTGAAAATTATGGGTGCTTGTAGTTTTTAAGCTGTAGCTTCAAAAGTAATAATATCTCATAATTGCAAGTTACGTTTATTTTGAAACAAATTGAATTATTTATGCAATGGGGTAACTGATGTATTTTGTCATTCTGAGGTGTGCAACTTGGGAAATAAATTTTTTGAACAAATATTGAGTGAAGTTTGACATGATAGTCATAATTTATTACAATAACATCACCACCTGCTGCTGGTCCTGGAACTGCACAAAGAATCCAATTTTGTACAAATGCACATTGCATGTTAAACATCCAAAGCATGTCTCAATTGCATGTCCAGATGGCCGTTTCACTCCGTTTTCGCGACACAACTAACAAGCTCATTTTGATGACAATGAGTTGTTGGAGTTCTCATCAGGGATGTCATCACTACTATTACTTGCCACCTGAAACACAGTAATGAAAACAGAATAAGAATACAAATTTTTATGCATTTGTCACGTCATATCCAACACAACAATGTCAAATTATCATTTTTACAAGCAGCCAATAATGGCATGACTTTTACTAATATCTGAAATATAGATAAATATAATTAATTACAAAGACCACTGACACCGTCAATGTAATCATAACTGAGATATGTAGAATTCCGCTAGTTTTAGTTTCATATCAATCCACCCGATGACGCCACCTCCACAGCCTTTTTTACCCCAGTTGTCTATGGATTTTATAACTACTAGCAGCGTGAATATGTTTAAAAACAAGGTTGACACATATCTCAGGAGAACGGGTTACACATAGATTAAAAATGTTGGACTCTCGAAAAGCCAATGGCTTCCTTGTCCACTTGCCATCTGCGCATTTGGCGTGGATGGCAAATCTTGTTAATCTAAGACAATCAATATCTTTTATTATTATTTGCTCTGAATTAGGCATAGACATATGGCTACTACATATTAGAAATGTAGTGAAATGTGACCATAGCTAGACAATATGCAGGGATTATTTTAGAGTGCTGATGCTAACTTGAGTACATACCAGATATTCTAATTCTGGTATGTCGTAAGGCGCCAATTTGGGCTATAGTATACAACGGGGT
This sequence comes from Lamellibrachia columna, assembly GCA_963662155.1. Lineage (NCBI taxonomy): Eukaryota > Metazoa > Annelida > Polychaeta > Sabellida > Siboglinidae > Lamellibrachia > Lamellibrachia columna. The sequence continues at coordinate 44,429,863 of OY759266.1, forward strand.
CAATGATATTAACAGTCACACAATCTGTAAAACATTTCAGCTGTACTCGTCTTTTGTTTGGTCTTTGAGAACGAAGATATTTATGAGAAGGTACGGCCGGCACAGAGCCCTCAGCTACTCTGAACATTATTTTTAAGTTGCTGATCTCGGTATCTAAACTTGAAATATGTATTGATGACTGTGTGTCGGATTCACTGTTGCACTGGCTTTAAGTATTTCTTTGTTGTAATGTCAATGTATGTTCAACATCATGCATCATGTTTTCTTCCTTACTGTGGGATTCCAAAATTGCATACTTTCATTGAGGTAGTTTTGACAGTAAATCCCCATCCCTCCCTCACATTGTAGGACAAACAGATATATTGGCATTTCCCAGCATGGGACTGTCACAGCACGGTTACATTGACAAGTTGTCCATGGCTCTGACCAACGCCGCGACCAACTCTCCTGTTTACTATGTTGTAGCAAAGGCAGTGAATGGAGCTGGCAGAGAGAGCACTCTTGTGTCTTCACAGTGGGAACCTTCATCATTATACTTTATTACTGTGAAGTTGTAATGTTACATTAGTGTAAATTAAAGTAACAGCAACACATTTCACTAAAATAATGATGAGCTGATTTCAATTGGATTGGGAAATATGTGTCATTTAGAACTATATTGAAATAGGGTCCTGTTCGGAAGGTGTTTAAAAAGAAATTGTTTATTAGTATAAACATAACTTGTCACCACCAACTTTGGTTTAATACACTTTATTTGTGAACAGTTTTAGATAGAATTTCTAATGATTACAAAACATTAATTAAACAGCTGCTTGGTGTAGCATTAGATGAGTGATTTACTGTTGCATTTATTAATGCAGTTATTCATAGTACATTTACATCTTAGTGCCATCAAGTATTAAATAAGTGTTCATTTTATGTTGTAGTGCCATCAAGTATTAAATAAGTTTTCATTGTATTTTGTAGTGACATCATGTATTAAATAAATGTTCATTGTATGTTGTAGTGCCATCAAGATGGTGTCTGGAAATGTGGCTGGCGTGGTCAGTGATGGACCGGACACTCAGCTGGACATTGACTACCAAATGGACAATTCTGAGGTGACAGTGACTTTCAGTGGCTATGAGAGTGAGAGAGATAGCGTGGCCTACTATCAGCAGGCAGTTGGTTTGGCTCAAAGACTTGACGACGTCATGCCATGCTCATATGTCAACCTGATCAAGGAGGATGGTGGCACAGATGGAATGCTGGTTAAGATGACACAGACTTTATTGTGCATTATGCATCAATTCTTTTAAGTGACATAAATAGTGGAATCAAATTAAACCAGCAGGATTATTTTCATGTTTCTCCTGCTTAAATATCAGACATAAGAAATTATGTTAGACCATATCTCACATTAATTAATTAATAAGGAATGTTAATGTCATGACTTCATACCTTCGGTACTAGAATGTGTATTGTTATGTTGATATCATCAGTACATTATTCATTATTGCATATTAAACCAAATTTTGGATCAAACAGAGCAAATGTATTTCTTATTTGCAACAAATGTTATGAAATAACATTAGACTCTTGCATGCAGGTGTTGGCATTAAATAGAAGGGTCAAGGCCAGGTGGCGCTGTCTGCTGGGTCAAGTGCTACACGACAGGCCGCCCAGTGACAGGAGCTGGGGGTGTGCTTGAGTCCGCCTCTGATGGCTTCCTGGTCGATGTTACTGCACCAGCCCGTGTCATCAAGTCAGTCGGAAGCAGAGCATGCAATCTGACTGACGTGGTTACAACTACAGCCCTGCTGTACCAGAAAGAGGTTGACTTGTTCAATGCGGCCTGAGACGTCAATGATCCAGACAGTGGCATCCCAAACGTGTGGTTCCATCTAGGCACATACCAAAGGGAGACATGGTGGTGGTTAGGTGGCTGTACCCAGGTAGGGAGACATGTCGGGGGTTTGATGGCAGTACCCAGGTAGGGATACATGTTGGGGGTTGGGTGGTTATACACAGGTAGGGAGACATGGTGGTGGTTAGGTGGCTGTACCCAGGTAGGAAGACATGGTGGTGGTTGGGTGGCAGTACCCAGGTAGCTAGGGAGACTTGGTTTGGGTTGGGTGGCTGTACCCAGGTAGGAAGACATGTTGGGGGTTGGGTGGCAGTACCCAAGTAGGGGGACATTGTGGGGATTGGGTGGCTGTACCCAGGTAGGGAGACATGGTGGGGGTTGGATGGTTGTACCCAGGTAGGGAGATATGATGGGGGTTGGGTGGTTGTACCCAGGTAGGGAGACATGGTGGGGGTTGGGTTGTTGTACCCAGGTAGGGAGACATGGTGGAGGTTGGGTGGCTGTACCCAGGTAGGGAGACATGTTGGTGGGTTAGGTGGCAGTACCCAGGTAGGGAGACATTGTGGAGGTTGGGTGGATGTACTCAGGTAGAGATACGTGGTGGGGGTTGGGTGGCTGTACCCAGGTATGGAGATGTGGTAGGTGTTGGGTGGTTGTACCCAGGTAATTAGACGTGGTGGTGGTTGAGTGGTTATACCCAGGTATGGAGACGTGGTGGGGGTTGGGTGGCTGTACCCAAGTAAGTAGATGTGATGGGGTTTGAGTGGTTACACCCAGATATGGAGACGTGGTGGGGGTTGGGTGGTTGTAACCAGGTAAGTAGACATTGTGGAGGTTGAGTAGTTATACCCAGGTATGGAGACGTGGTGGGGGTTGTATGGCTATGCCCAGGTATGAAGATGTGGGGGTTGGATAGCTGTACTCAGGTAGGGAGACATGTTGGGGGTTGGGTGGCAGTACTCAGGTAGGGAGACATGGTGGGGGTGGATTGCAGTACCCAGGTAGGAAGACGTATTGGGGGTTGAGTTGCAGTACCCAGGTAGGGAGATATGTTGGGGGATGGATGATTGTACCCAGGTAGGGAAACATGATGGGGGGTTGGGTGGCAGTACCCAGGGAGCTAGGGAGATTTGGTGAGGGTTGGGTTGCTGTAGGGAGACATGGTGGTAGTTGGGTGGCTGTAGCCAGGTAGGGAGACATGGTGGTAGTTGGGTGGCTGTAGCCAGGTAGGGAGACATGGTGGTAGTTGGGTGGCAGTACCCAGATGGGGAGACATGGTGGGGGTTTGGTGGCTGTAGCCAGGTGGGGAGACATTGGGGTAGTTGGGTGGCAGTACACATGTAGGGAGTCATGTTGAGGGATGGGTGGTTGTAGCCACGTAGGGAGACATGGTGGGGGTTGGGTGGTAGTACCCAAGTAGGGAGACATTGTGGGGGTTGGGTGGCTGTAGACAGGTTTTGAGACATGGTGGGGTAGGGTGAATGTACCCAGGTAGGGAGACATGGTGGGGGTTGGGTGGCTGTAACCAGGTAGGGAGACATGGTGGGGGTTGGGAGACATTGTGGGGGTTAGGTGGCTGTACCCAGGTAGGGAGATGTGGTGGGGATTGGGTGGCTGTACCCAGGTAGGGAGACATGGTGGGGGTTGGGTGACAATACCCAGGTAGGGAGACATTGTGGTGGTTGGGTGGCTGCAGACAGGTTTTGAGACATGGTAGGGGTTGGGTGGTTGTACCCAGGTAGGGAGACATGGTGGGGGTTGGGTGGCTGTACCCAGGTAGGGAGACATGGTGGGGGTTGGGTGGCTGTAGACAGGTAGGGAGACATGGTGGGGGTTGGGTAGCAATGTATAAGGTGCAACAACAACAAGAATTTGCATTTTAAAGCATAGTAATTTAACAATTTAGTATAAGTTTGCACATTTATAATGTTGGATAACCCCTTTATAATTGTTTGGAATTAATTACGTGGAATGAGGTTTTTCATGAATAATAATAAAATCTTCACTCAATAATAAATGGCAGTGACTATAGATGTTAAAACTTAGTGGTGCCATTTTGTTTGTTACCATAGAAATGGGGATCTGGCCAAAAAACTATTACAATATGGTGTACTGCATACACAGTAACAATGAGATTGTGAGTTTGAATTCTGGTTGGTAGACTACACTTCACAAGAACTAAGCCCTTTATTAGTAGGCATATGAACAGGAGCTGGAGAAATGTATCCTTTGGAAGTTCCTTTCTAATCAAAGGGAGGACAAACTTTAGTACAGGAATAAAAATTGAATTTGAAACATTTTAGTTACAGCACTTGCCACCCCATTTACAGCACTATTGACATTGTCAGGTAAGAACATGAATGATTAAAAGTGCAAACAACTGCTGTTAAGCTTTGTCATGTCACATCACTTAATTCTTGTCTCAAGTGACTGAGTCCCAGTGTCTTGTTAAGCTGGCTGGGTTGACAGCAGCTCAAGTGTCACCAGCTCTCATAATGGACACTTCTGCACCTCCTGATGGCATGGTCATTTGTAGAATTTGTACGAGGTTTGTGCATTTTATTCTTTGCAACTTTCTTCAGTAATGGGAGGGTAATGTTGTCACAGAAAGACATTGTGTTGTCATCAGACTCTGAGTGACACATGGAATTACTTCCTTCAGTAATGGGATGGTAATGTTGTCACAGAAAGACCATGTGTTGTCATCAGACTCTGTGTGTCAAATTAAACCATGTCTTGAATGTTCATATAACTGTCAGTGTCCTGTTGTGTCAGAAGGGGACTCATGAATGTTGTTGGAGCAGTTTCATTGAGATGTATAGAATGTTCATAGCAACTGTCAGTGTCCTGTGTTGTGTGAGGAGAGGACTCTCTTGAATGTATGTGGAGTGGCTTCATTGAGAAGGAAAGTGAAGTTGAGTTCTATACGTTTGGCGTTGGCAGGGTGGAGGATGATGACAGCATGTATGAATTCCACCGCGTTGAAGCCAGCATCAACTCACAAAAGGCTACAGGTGGGTGTGGTCTGAGGTTTCTATGTTAGTGCTTTGTATAGATGGAAATCCAGGACATTGCAGCATCCATCAGCGAAAGCATTATCAACAAACTACTAAAAACACAAACATTCACCGACATGCTGATCAAAGCCATCATGGACTCCGAACTATTCAGCGCAATTAAAGAAGATTTGTATCTGGCTTGCTGCATTGACACAAGCAAGACAACCGTTGAAATAAACGCAATTAACGCCAAAATACGCACCCTGGAAGCTTCCAGGAAAACGCTAGAACAAGAGAATGTGGCATTTCTTTACCAATTAGATGAACAAGAACACTACAGCCGTCGGAATTGCCTCGTATTTCACGGAGTGACCGAATAACAAAAGGACACGACCACCGCGGTGACCGACCTGTGTAGCCGATCGCTAGGCGTGACAGTGGACAGTCGCAGCATTGACCGCAGCCACCGTCTTGGAAAGCCGAATGGAGATAAGGCCACGACCAATAATCGTCAAGTTCACAAACTATGAACAAAGACAGAAGATCATCTCCGGCAAGCGAAAGCTCAAGGGAACAAAAACCGCCATAACGGAGAATCTGTCGAGGCGACGAAGTGCTTTGCTGCAAAAAGCACGGTCTACTACCGGAGTGACAGCGTTATGGTCAATGGATGGGCGCATTGTCTATCTTACGTCATCTGGGCGAAAGGTGAATATTACCACTGAGCGCGAGCTCCAGCAACTTGGAGTTTGAGTGTAGTGTAGTGTCTCCAGATACAAACAAAATCTGACTTTAATGCCAACAAAAATGGCGATGTATCTGCTAGTTGTAGGCATTCTGCCTACATACACTGACGTCACTAATACGTGTATTCACCCGTATTTGTTGTTTGCCCATTTTGCTATGTTCGTTTGTAACTCTGACTATTTAATTAACACTGTCCAAGCACTATTTGTCTATGTTAATGTCACAGCATTGTATGTTTTCTTTTTCAAAATGCTATCATTGCACTTTTCAATATAACTTATGTTCTCGTTAACGTGTTTAATTTTAACACCTATGCTCCATTTGTGGATACTAATTGTTGTACAAATTACTGTTAATATGATGATGTGTAACGTGTAACGGACTTTGAACATGGCTAGAAATGGTTTTCCTTTTAACGATGATGATTCCTTTTTTAAGAAATGTTGAAGGGTTAACAGTTAACTCTCTTTAAATCACATCTTACAAATAAACGAATTCAATGAAAGTTTACCAGATGGAGAACTTGAAATTATTAAACATTCTCCATATTTTACTGATGAAGAATTAATAAACGAAATAAAAAAACAAGCATAATACTTTTGTAGTGTTGAGTCTAAATTGTCAAAGCCTTAATGCAAAAATGGATCAAATTAATATGAAATTAGAAAATTTAAGAAACAATAGCTGTGAAATTGGAGCCATTTGCGTACAAGAAACATGGTTATCCAATGACTCCAACATTTCTTTACTGCAAATAGATGGTTTTACATTAATCTCTCAAGGTAAAATATGTAGTGCCCATGGTGGCCTATCGATATATCTTAATAATAAATATAACTATAAAATATTATCTATTAGCAATATATCAAATGTATGGGAAGGACAGTTTATTGAGATAACTGGAAATACTATAAAAACAAATATTATACTGGGAAATATATATAGACCACCAAGAGATGTTATTGAGAATTACAAGACCTTTATTGACGAATTAACCCCCATACTCACTCATTTACAAAAATCAAAGAGTGAAGTTATCACAGCAGGCGATTTTAATATTGACTTACTGAAAAGCAAAGAAAAACTTGTATTTAGTGAATACTTTGACATGATCAGTGCACAAGGCTTCTTTTCTAGAATCACATTGCCTACCAAATTTTCAGAACATCGTGGTACACTTACTGGCAATTTTTTTATGTAAACTGACAGAGGGGTAATTGAACTCCACTTCTGGCATGCATTTTAATAAAAACAAATTCTGATCATCTTCCCTGTTTCATTTGTATGGACTGCATATTAACTCGAGACACGGTACCTAAATTCATAACAACAACACAGAAATGTCCGGATTCGCTAAATAAGATTATAATTAATAAACTCAAATATTTATGATAAACTAAATAAGAATATTGATGGTAATCTCAACGAAAATTATAACATTCTTGAAGAAATTATTTCTAATACTATGATTAACTGCTTCCCACTAAGACAATTAAATATAACAAACATAAATATAAAAAATCGTCTTAGATTACTCAAGGTATTATTAGGTCAATAACGTTTAGAGATAAGCTATATCTAAAAATGAAGCAAACTACTATTGACACAGTAAGATATCAGGTGTCCTTAAAACTAATCTGCACGCTTATAATAAAATTAAGAAAAAAATATATTTTGAATCGAGATTTGAGAAACATAAGAACACTATTAAAAAATATGGCCAATTTTTAAAGAAATAATTAATGAAACAACAATGACCGAACAATGTCCTTACTCTTTTAACATTTATGGAACAACTGTTATCGATAAAACGAATATTGCCAATCAATTTAATTTATTTTGTTTACATATATTGGTCCCAAACTGGCATCACAGATAAGCAGTAACGGCAAATGTCATACAGATTATTTGAAAAACCAGACCATACATAAATTCACGTTTAAACCTATAAGTGAAGATACTACAATTAATATAATTAACCGTATACATCCTAAATCTAGTAGTGGCAAAGACGGCATATCAACTATATTATTAAAAACAATAAAACATGAAATTTGTAAACCTGTCACCACAATACTCAATCAATCTTTGTCAACAGGTATATTTCCTGACAAACTAAAAATTGCTAAAATAATACCACTATTCAAAAAGGTGATAATACCATCTTTTATAATTACCGTCCAATCTCGATCTTACCAGCAATTTCTAAAATATTTGAGAGAGTCATATTTGACCAACTAAACGAATGCTTCCACACTAGAGAGCTATACTACAGTAGTCAATATGGCTTCAGAGAGAAACATTCAACTGAACATGCCACCCTAGAAATAATAGACAGAATTAATCAGGAAATGGGCACATCTCTAACTCCAACAAATATATATATATATATATATATATATATATATATATATATATATATATATATATATTGATTTATCAAAAGCTTTTGATACAATAGACCATAATATACTCATGGATAAATTAAAGCACTATAGCATAAAAGGTACAGCACTTAGCCTCTTTAAGAACTATTTATCAAATCGTAAACAGTACGTACAATTTGGAAATATAAAATCGAAATAAGCCCAGCTATTTAGTTGTTAATAGGGAATTAAGTCATTGTGTTGGGTATATATGTGTACAGACATGTATATGTGTAAATAAATAAAAATGTTACACGGATGTTTTGTTTACCCGTTTTTACTACCACGTCGATCTATGTGTATGTATGTATGTATGTATGTATGTATGTATGTACGTATGTATGTATGTATGTATGTATGTATGCATGCATGTATGTATGGATGCATACATGTAACGGCGGCATTGCTACTGAATTGTGGATGCTCTTACTACTAAGGTAACGCACTATTTATTGACGTATCATACCTTCACCGTGCCCTGATTGGCTGCAAGGTATGCATCCAATTGAAACACAACACTCGGCACTATGACCTGATTGGCTGCTATTTATACATCTAATTAATGCACCACACTTCGGCTCAGAGCACAACGGCACAGTGATCTCGGCTCAAACGATTATGTACCTATTGTGTCCTCAATAAAATCAAATAAGAGCAATGACAGTGATAAGCGATTATTGTATTGTGAATAAAACGGAGACACATGCCGATTACTATAGGGCCTCCACACATTCGTACTGCACACAAATCACATGAAAGGATCTGCTCAATGAAAGCAGATAGCTAGAGCACCAAGCCGGTTACAAGGGACTAATGTCTCTACCGACTGCACACTAGGGCATAATATCTCTACTGACTCTACACATTCTTACCACACACAAATAGTACGATATCCAGTAACTATATTTTGTTTTTTCATAGTTATAACTGGTTTTTATTCTAATGCAATTTTAAATGCCTATAAAATAAGTTCGAGTTAATTTACTAGAAGCAGAACGGGATTTAACAGAACAGCTGTGCGAATAATTAACCTCATTCAAAATAGATGGGCCGAGATCGACGTGGTAGTAAAACGGGTAAACAAAACATCCGTGTAACATTTTATTTCTTTACATATATATATATATAATTATGGTGGGGGTCGGTCACAGAGGGTGACCTAGTGGCGGAGTGACCCCACCGATACCATGTGAATTGTATATAAGTCAGTAGTGGTACATATAGTACTGGTAGTGGGTAGCTGATAGGCATGATTTACTAATTATGTGTAAACACCTTTTGGGGGCCGGCATGCTTGCTGAGATTATTGGATGTATCTTATTTTGATGGTGTATGCTTGCCTAATTTCATGCTCCTTAATTAATAAATCTAAATGTCATTCTTTGGCCTATTTCAATCTACGCTGGACTTGTGTTGTTATTTTGCATAAATATATATATATATATATATATATATATATATATATATATATATATATATATATATATATACCCAACACAACTTCCTAATTCCCTATTAACATCTAAACAGGTGGGTCGAGATCGACGTGGGCCGAGATCGACGTGATTCCACCTCGTCGCTTGCGTTTATTTTCGTCGTTCGTTGCTAGGTAACCAGTCCGGTTAGTTTCGTGCTGTGTGTACTTACCCAACCTTTTAATTTCATTGCAGTCTTCATCGCCAGAATGTAGCGCTGGTAGTGACGCAACTTCTGGACAAAACCATCGTTCAACAATCCGATGAATCGGTCGGTCCAGACACGGAGGATTGGTCGGCGGAAATTGATCTTCTCGAGCGGCGCCACCTCTGGTCGTGTGTCAAATAAGCGCCTTGATCATCGCCTCGCCTCCTCGACCGCGTTCACTGCTCGATCGTCGTGGTAGTAGGTTGCCGCCATTGCCTCTTGACAACCCTAAAGCACTGCGTTGCTCCTATCAGGGTGCGCGTGTGACGATCCCTAGTGTCCTGTAAGAAAGTGCAACACTGCGTCACGCGGCGTGCAGACAGATGATCCCATTCACATCGAATCATGCGCATTCGATTGCGAAGTCGCACCTTGCTGCTTCATGCTGCGAGATATTCGACCTCAACCGCGTGTGTTTCAAGACATGCAACCTCGTCATCAACACGACAACAATTGCGATTGCGATATGCCGGATCGTTGGAACAATGAAAGAACATTATAATAGGCTTGCTTGAAAAACATTATTTTAGGTTCGCTTCCAATATTCATATTTTGCTTGTTTGTTGCATTAATAAAAGAAATAAAAATTACTTACATGGCTGTCTGCATTACGTGCTCTAACAGTCCAGTTAATCCTGTTATTCGATTCACTGTGTTTTGACAGAATGTAGCCAGTCGGTAGCACACTTAGCCCACATCCTGTTGCAGTCCAATTAGTACTCGACACCAGCCCTCTGTAGATTTCCAGCTAATCTCTCCTGCAACGCAACCCAAACAACTTTGATCATTTAGTTCTACTAATCCACTTTTCTTTCCCAGTGTTAAGATAAACGTCGGACCTTGACATTTCTCAGTTGCCGCGCCAACGCATTCCCTATTAGGGTCAGTCATCAGGAAATATAATAACATTTTGCCGTCAACTAAAAAAAACGTTTGTTTAAACTCGCTTTTCCTCCACAGCTCCTCAGCATAGCAATCCAACTGTTTGCGACTGGAATTACTAACGGACCAGGAACTGCCTAACCCTTTGCTTTGGTTTGCTGCTCCACTTGGGTGTCCCAAAGATGTTAGTGCAATAGAAGTGTCTATTGTATACATACAATTTGGTGTACTAATATTTATATTTTGTCTAATGGAAGACTAATTATAATTAAAACAAACTTAGCTGATATATGCGAAATTGTTAATACATGATATTGACACAAAAACGGGGTATCGCGTCGAACTATTGGTAAGCCGTCGCCCGCTTAGACAACTAACCGATCATTTGGGAGCTGATAAATAGCAAATATTCGTTTATCTTTTGTTATCCATTTGGTGTCGCTTCGATAGCATCACGCATGTCTGATTTGCACTTAGCAAAGACATATCACAAGTTGCTCCTGTACTTCAGAATCACGCAAGTAGTGTCGTTTTACTGCTGCATGTGGCGATTACACACAAGGAATGCCAAAACGGGACGCAACTATGACCAAAGAAAACAGCGAGCACTTTGTAAATGTGCAGTACGCTGCAATGATTGGATCGAACATCGTGAACTAATTTGCGTCGTCAACATTCCGTGTTCGCAAGCAACAAAGTACCTCGAGCAACAAGTTGCTGAACGGCCGCAGTTTTATGGCGTCTTGGTCGCAATTAGCCACACAATCACAACAATGGCGTATGTGTATAGAGTCTTGTACTAGAATGTTTGTTTTGTCACAGCCCGCTCTAACGGATAATTGGATGCAAGAAAATAGAACAGTATATTAGCCACTTTGAAATTATCAATCATAAATTACGTTGAAGTACACGCGATATACGACAAGGCTAACATCATCCCACTGCATTAAATACTTGTTACTTGTTACTTTGAAGTTTTCGTTCGATGGCATAAACTATTACACAGGTCAGTGTACTGGACGGCAGTCTTCATCTGCAGTCTTCGTATTGGCGTTGCGACAACTCACATTGAATAGCCTCCCGTCATGCCGGTTCTCAAGCTCGATTTACTGCCACGTACGAGCACGAGTAGATACAAATGGGTTGAAACAAGACATGTTCAGTCATGTTGTCGTAAGAACAGACATTGTCGAAGGAACGGACAGATAGACAGGCAGGCGGCGATGACGTCGCGCGTAAACGCCACTTATGGATTCACACATAGTCATTGACAGACATCACGCGTGACAAACCCGTGTCTCCCAGCCAGAGTGATCATGATATTTTTATAGGCATAGCTTGCGCGTGTTACGGGCGTTGATCTCTCGTCTCGATGGAACACTGACTGTCAAACTGGCAATTGACCACCCTTGTGCGCGTGTGTAGTGGGTTAAAGTGCTAAACGTCTACCATGTCATTGTTCATGATGAAAAGTTCAGTTCAGATATGAGATTGATTACGATTACGAGTGAGCGTTCATATTTGCTTTCAAAGCAACTTGCTGCGTTCTTGATAAACCTTCTATAGTCTTGTTTATCTGTAGTTTTTATGGGGTTCCAGAAGTCTTATGCGTACTACACATTGGGTCTTACGAGATATTTATATGTTATCATCTTAACTCCTTCAGAACAATTGAGCATATTTAGTCCCGTATTTACATAAACCGCTACAGCAAACATAATGAAAGATTTGTCAATGTATAGATGCTTTCAGTTGTATCAAGCTACGTGCCCGGTAGAATATATGATAATCAATTAGACAGTTTAAAAAGTGAAATTCTTAAATAGTATATAATTTACAGATAAATTCACTTGGTACTCTAAATTGTTCCAATACAATAAACCATTGTTTCATAAATAGTGTGTAAACTGTAGCAGTTTGTCA
>OY759266.1:44447368-44481759 GCA_963662155.1 Lamellibrachia columna
GTCACAAATTTCACTCAGTGTCTGTGGGTTCTTCGTTATGCGCAGCCTCCTTGGCATACACACACCTCCTTGGCTCGGTGCAGCTGAGTTCGTTTCTTTGGCCCTGTGCGAACAGATGTTTCCAGGCTTCATTCACAGTTTCCAGTCCACACGTTCTGCTATACAGCAACACTGGGAAGTTCTGGATGGTTTGCAGTTCAGCTAAGAGGAGCTGGGCCTGTGTTGCAGCAAGATTCAAAACGCATTTTGTCAGTGGCTCGCACATTTTCCATACTTTCCAGCACGTTCTTTTCCTTCGTCCCGTGTAGGATGAAACAATATCACACCCAGTGAAGCTGTGGAATAGCGGGAAAGCTGCTGCCTTGCACCGCCCAAGATTTTATGCAATTTTTTGAGCCCCTATGTACCGGAATGTCTTCCCTGCACCACAGGCTTTCCATTGCTCGGAAATATCCAATGGGCTGACTACTGAAACGGCCAGTACAACTACGTCAGTGTCAGTCAATGTCCGTTCGAATTGTAACCTTCATGTGTCCTTTGGCTACACAGTCAGCTACATGTATCATTATCCTAGTGTACGCCTCCTCGTGGGTGTATGGCTCTAGTTTGGTTGTGTCTTTGTTGACCAGCTTAAATTTTACACGGCCCGGAAGATGAACAGCTCCTCCTTGTTGGAATCAACCTGGAGGAATGACTGCCTATTTCTAGAAAGTGCTGTTGCTGCCATAACTCGTCTACGTTGCCCCGTTATCCTACTTCTCGGGTGCTTTGCTTGATGGTGTTCTTGATATAGCGATCCCACACTATGTCCAACCTATTGACATTCTGCAAACGTCGTCGGATGTAGGGCAAGAATACGCACACTGCACAGTCATTGAAGTTGGTTCTGACACCTTTAGGTGGTAGGATGTGTACGATGGCAGCACCGTCCAACACTTCAGCATCCACCACCTGGTCACAGTCAGGAACTACTTGGTCTGGTGTTGCTAGTTGTAGGCATCACACAAGACCTGACTTTGTGCAGTGGCAGACTTCCCATGTTTGAGATTGATGGAGGCAGACCTGATTTTCAAAGGGCGAATAACTGTTTTCCGCTGCAGGACTGGCAAGAAATGTACAGTCGGGAGAGCAAAGCACAGTTCGCCTTCAGTGAGGCCACCTGATGCTGGCTTCTGCTTCGGGCCTTCTTTGGTGGTGTCCTGAACAGGGAAAGGTTGTACTTAGGCAAAGTGTCTGTCAGCGGTTTCTCACACAATACCAGTCTGTCCTCCTGCACAAATGCGTCATATTGCGATCGACCAATTGTTTCTACTGTTTTCATGGTCTGACTACTGAGCTGTCCATCACTAGCTTGATGTCAAGTGTGACAAGATCTTCACCGTCGTCATAAATGGGTTGTCCGTGCGACATACAATTCCAGTCAGTTCACCCACATCTTTCGTGAACTCTGCCTGCACAGCTGTCGACTGTTCGTCGTGTTTTCCATCATGCTTGTCATTGTGGTCATCAAACTATTTTACTAGTCTTGTAATTTCATGTCCTGCAACCATCCACCTGAGTAGCGTAACTGGATTGTCGGCCCCTCCATCTCCATTTATGACCTCATGGTTTTGACCCAGTGCCATTGATGAGAAGGTGTCTTTTGCACCGTGAAGTGGCTATGTGCGAACTGGCGGTAAACACTTGGATGTGTGTCCTTCAGCTGGATCATGTTTCTGTCATGGACTGGCACCCACCTCGAGTAGTGCGTACGATCTATGGCAAATAACAATTGAGCCAACTTTCCGAGCGTCTCTAAATTATCGTGTAGTTGCGTCTCCTTCGAATTCCTGCTTCACCCAAATCCGTGAAAACTTGGAATTGTATCGTTTTGTCATTGTTTCACAGCGGAACGCAGCTCAAATGCTAGCCCCTGCATTTCCCCGAGCCCCTTAAAACAAATAAAAATTGTCGCTTATTAGCTTATATGATATCACTACAGTTACTACAATATTAAGTAAGTAGATATTGTCGAACATAATAGGCCAATTCAGCTGATCACTTTCAATTGTTCTATTTCGTATAAAATGGGTGCTATTTTGCATATATGCAAATGAGGTAATCATCCAATCACATTAACTTTTAGTCCATTTCTCGCGTTCCAAAACCATAGACTAGCATTTTAAATCATACACACACACACACATTTTAATTAGACGTGAAGGTACGCCCACAGAAATGTATGTCGGAATTTCATTGTGGCCATTTTTAATGTGGTGCCATGCCCCCTTAAAATGCAAATTTCATTGGGGTCCACCTCTCAGTTTTCTTAGAACTAATTTGGTGCTTGCGTCACAATCTGAACAACCCACGTGCTAAGAAGCTCTACTATAATCTCTGCGCGACGTTGCATCATAAACCGTTATGCATTTATTGTAAAAAAAACCCGGAGTTTTCGTTATTTCGTGGTTATAATTCTTGTTCTCGTTGTGACACAATGGACCAATAGCTTGAATGTGTGAGTTCACGCCAGTGCAAACGTTCATGTTTTCCACTGAAATATAGTGTGTACATATTGAAATAGACGTCCCACGTGGTCGTCCTTTGTGAGTACTGTACACTGTTTCTTGGTTCTCCTATTTTAGCATCATCAATCTCTAGAGTGATATCAGTGCAAAGCACGAAGCAATCAAGGCAGACTTACAGGACAAGCACTGTAACAACCGTAGCGAGCGTTGCGTCGTCAGAACCTACTCAGTTCATATACAGGTTTTACTGATGGCGGCAGGAGAACTTACCTGTTCTTTGAATGGTGGCATACATCGAAAAAGCCTATCGTCAGATGTTACTAGTAGCTGTTGTGAGATCAGCGATTACAACACTTTCGACGACGAAGAGTTGCCGGTTGATCGGACGAAGAATCGTAAACTATTACTGTCTACGTTTTGCATAGCTGACTTCCTCGTCGGCATGTTCTATTCCCTGCTAGCACCCTTCTTTGCTGTTGAGGTAAGCAGGCATTTGTATATTTTCTTAGCATTAATGACAAAGGTATTACTTACATTATACTGATAGTCATTGGATTAATATAAACTATCAAGGCCTGCATGAGTATTGATGTGATTGATGTGAGCCATTTGTCTGTACTCATTGCCATTGCTTTTGTGTCACTGTGTCTATGTGTCACTGTGTCTATGTGTCACTGTGTCTATGTGTCACTGTGTATATGTGTCACTGTGTCTATGTGTCACTGTGTCTATGTGTGAAATGCGATTGCGGACAGCGTGTTATTGGGAGCCGGAAGTGAGCATCATTTATACGCAAATTTACATAACACTTACATACATGTGTCCTCCATTGGCATGGTGCGACAACACTGACCACCAATGACACATTGTCGCAACATTGATATGTCAATATCCACGTTGCTATTACATTCAATGTAAATGGCATAGTGTCGTAGCATAGCGGGTATTAAGACGTTGTATGTTTGCAGGCAAAGAAAAAGGGAGCAGATGCTGCGGTCACTGGGGTGATCTTGGCAATATATCAACTTGTAGTCGTGCTGTTATCCCCCTTAGTTGGACGCTATGTGAGTTCATTTAGGGATTATAAATAAATACATACATGTATTGAGATTATATTCACACAAACATTGTGGAAATAGAAAGGATGCTTTCGCACACCACCGAAAATAGAGGTTCACACATATTGTGACACATGGGTGTTTTCTTACTTTTGTACTGGCTCCCC
Organism: Lamellibrachia columna; assembly: GCA_963662155.1. NCBI lineage: Eukaryota > Metazoa > Annelida > Polychaeta > Sabellida > Siboglinidae > Lamellibrachia > Lamellibrachia columna. The sequence goes on from OY759266.1 coordinate 44,451,101, forward strand.
AAATATGTGAAGGTTATTTAATCGCGTGCATATACTTGATGAGAAACAAGCGCGGTATGTATGAGGACTAGATGGAAAAAACTGGCGCGCCATTAGTTTTCTATGAGATAAGGATAGAAAGCGTGAACGGGGAGAGTCCATCACTATTGTTTGAAAGGAACATTTTCTTCTTCAGCAAATAGGACGCTTAATAATTCAATAGAGCGTTTTGTGCAAAAGAAGTGTTCATATATTATTTCAACAGTTTAATATATTAAGTAGTACATGTGGTAGATTGTAGAGCAACATAGGTGTAATATTTTGCAATTAATGCCAATGCAAAAATCAATTAAAACTGATGAAGGAATCAAGAACAAAAGAGTCAAACACTGGGAGATTGTTTAGTCATGGACCATAAACACCTTGGAAACAAGATTGTTCTAGTGTTGACATGGTATCGAAATGAAAACCACGGGCAAGATCGCATTCTGCAGTTCTGAAATGGTCATAACGGGTATATTAAAAAGTGTTAAAAGTGCTGCGAATACCTGAGTATAACGAAACAGTGACATAAAAGGCATTCATCATGTGAATATGGGCGAGAATGATTAGAATAATCTGCAGAGTAAGACTAAGTAATGAGGAATATTAAACATGAAAAAGAGGAAACTGACGGACGTTGTCAAGAAAATGTCAACAAAAGTAGTTAGTAGAAACAATCGTGCGTGAGGTAAATTATTATATTTATATGTGTATGTTTTGTAACTCACGACACTCTCCTAATATACATCGCTGCTTCTTTTCATCATACACTATTATAATGTTTTCATGTAAACTATATATATATAGAGAGAGACATGTGTTTCAGCTGACGACAATTGGAGTAAAGGTCACCTTTGTGGGTGGACTGGGGGTCTGCAGCGGAGGTGTCATTGCTTTTGGGTAGGACGACATTTCACGCTATCAATATTTTCTGCTTCGTGTAATCAGTTTAATAAATCGTATGATGTACCGCATATGTTCTTGTCTCAATTAGGTTTTCTTCACGTAAAACCCGATACAAATTGTTTGTTTCGTGTGTTCAGGTAAGTGGACGCAGTTCCAAATGGTGCAATCTTCGTTGTGATGTGCCTCATTGTTCGATGTGTCATGGCGTCTGGAGATTGTGCTTTTCGTACGTCAAGATTAGCCATCTTGGCGAACGAATTCCCCAACAAAGTTTCAACAGTATATGTATGCAACAACTTTATTTTCTTTCAAATATTGGTATTAAAAATGTATTATGAAGTGAAGTCACTGAGATATCAAAAAAAAATAACAATTGGACAACGTAGGGTGTACTGGGGTATGTAAGTGAAAACATAATTGTGCATAATATGTCAAATATGCAATACATCTTTAAAGCAATTGTAGCTACACGTGCACAATACTTCTCGTAATGGCAATGTTTGAGTGGGGCGCGTTCGCATACCGGTTAGAAGGCCGGACTCTCAATCGAGAGAACCCGGTTTCAAATAACACTGCGGTCGCTTCGAACCTTTGGCAAGTTTGATCACTGTACGTTGCGACAGTTCACTCTGATGTATTAATGAGTACCTGGCAATACAGACAGTGGAGGATATGTGAATGAATAGTCTTCGCGCAGTAATTGCAGCGTGACTGAATACTTCTCAGATAAATTGAAAAGGACTTGGAATGAACAGGTCTGACAAGGGGTGAAGTGTAAAGTGCTAGCTTACATTTACCTTTGATAATGTATAAAACTAAGCTTAATCAATATATGCTTTGTATGTCTTATTTCCATAGATAGTGTTGCTCTGGTGACGTTTAACAAATTTGACATCTTTGACTTGTGTACTTTTATTTGGTTACAAATTTGTTGGTGTTTCCTTCAATGTAAGGCCGTATTGGAGCTGTTCTTTGGATTGGGAATGATGGCGGGACCAGTATTGGGAGAGATACTCTACCAAGTAAGTCTTGCCGTGTAGAATATTTGATAAGTTTGGAGACATGCCTTCAGGCAGAACGTTAGAACACCCCGTTTGTAGTTTGTGCTAGTCGCTACGTCGTGATGCTAGTGTAGATGAGATGATTTATCGCGCGGAATACCCCGTGGAAGATGGTATGGAGCGATTACACTATTAGAAGCAAATAACAGCAACTATAGCACTATTTGTTGTGTGCTCAACAGGCCGGAGGTTTCCGTTTGCCGTTTGTTTCCAGTGGCTCGGCTCTTCTGGTTGTTGGGTGTCTGGCTTGGCTGCTGCTTCCACCGCAGAAAGGTCCGTATCTGATTACTTATCACTACTCTGGCCACGAGTATGGTGGTTTCAATGTGTGTTTGTTTACTAATTAATCTACACCTAAAGGGTGGGTGCTTTGTTGTGGTGAGGGTACTGTGAGGGAAGTTGAGGCTGCTCAGTAACATCATGGACTTGTAACGTTCACGGGTCTCGGGTTATATGTTGTCTTGAGATTAACCCCAGGTTCCAATGGAATGTGCGTTCTCGTGAAAATCACAGCACATTAATGAATTTGGTATGAAGCAGGCGAGATATGAGAGATGTGCACAAGGATATTGATAAATAAATATGCGTGCATTATCGCAGAAGTAATTCACGCTTCACTGCCATTGGTACTTTCACAGATTATAAAAAATAAGTCATCGATCACACATCACTAGAAATTACAATACCTCGTTCACCGATCAGAAAGTTACACAATTTCTTTCTCTATTCGTCCACCATTCTACTTGGGCTGCGACTCTATATGACTCAATTCAAATAATAACCAGACAGTCTGCTTTGGTATGACTGAGCAAGCATTTGTTCGCGCAGCGTGGTGTTGGGTACCAATATACGTTCTAGCCTATTAAATATCAGAATACCATCACAAGTTTTATTCACACTTCGGCAGTAAGATTGTAAGTTTTATGTTGCGAACACAGTGCCATTCAAATATGATTCCGTAATAAAACACAATAAATAATAAAACAAATTGAATATTGTACATAGGTACATGCTTGACCTATAATAGCATGTTTCAACTAATAAATCATAGTATATAGGTATATGTGCTGTCTGGTAGTTTACCTTTATATATGCGGAAAAAGTGGATTTTTACATACTCTATCCGTTGCCTTGATTTGCATACACAGATATCACAGAAAAAGAAAGGAAATCAGTCTGGTCGTTCGTAACAATTCTTCCCGTCGCGTTGCTTGGTTTCGTCACCACCATTTTATTCGCTGCATTCGGTTTCTATGAAATGGCCATCGCCATCCATGTCAAGACACAGGTAAGATGCATTAAGTTGATTAATGAATTATTGTGGCAATAATTCTTGTTCTTGTGACATAATGGAACAATAACGTTTGAATTCAAGCTTCTACAAACGTGCTATATATATATATATATATATATATATATATATATATATATATATATATATATATATATATATATTATATGTATGTATTATTATATATATATATATATGTATTCAAGCTTCTACAAACGTGCTAAATATATATATATATATATATATATATATATATATATATATAAATATATATATATATATATATATATATATATATATATATATATATATATATATATATATATATATATATAAATATATATATATATATATAAATATATATATATATATATATATGTATATATAATTATATATATAATATAAATAAACACACACACCTATATATATAATATATATATATATATATATATATATATATATATAATTATATATATATATATATATATATATATATATATATATATATATATATATATATATATATATATATATAATATATATACATATATATATATAATATATTGTAATGTAATGTAATGTCATGTAATGTAATGTCATGTAATGTCATGTAATATCATATCATATGCGGATGACATTCAACTATATGCACCCTACAATCCAGCTGTATTCAAGCTTCTATAAACGTGCTATATATATATAATATATATATATATATATATATATATATATATATATATATATATATATATATATATATATATATTTATATAAATATATATGTATATATCTAAATATATATATATATATATATATATATATATATATATATATATGTATATATATATATATATATATAAATATATATATACATATATATATATATATATATATATATACATATATATATATATATATATATATATATATATATATATATATATATATATGTATATATGCATATATATATATATAATATAAATAAACACATATATATATATATATATATATATATATATATATATATATATATAATATATTGTAATGTAATGTCATGTAATGTAATGTAATATCATATCATATGCGGATGACATTCAACTGTATGCATCCTACAATCCAGCTGTGCCGGGCGACCAAGCAACAGTGAGGCAACTCACAAACTGTATTAGGGAAGTTAGACGATATATGACTCTTCGTATGCTAAAGTTAAATGATGACAAAAGTAAGATGATTATTTTTAAATCAAAATATCATCTCAAGTTATATGGAGTTTGCTCTATGACCATTGGAGCTGACATCATTTCACCAGTAGACCGCGTACAAAATTTGGGAGTTGATGACACATCATGTGACAGCTGTGTGTGCTGCTTGTAATTATCATCTATACAGACTATCATCAATACGTCACTATCTCACAACAGAAGCCACCAAAAGTGCTATAAACGCACTTGTGACCTCTCGCCTAGATTACTGTAATTCGCTCTTGGTTAAACTTCCGGCATCACAGATACTTCGATTGCAACGAGTACAGAACAATGCTGCTAGACTAATTACGCGCACCAGTAGACACGACCACATAACACCAGTCTTAAGGGGCTTACACTGGCTGCCGGTAGCAAGTCGAATACATTTCAAGGTGCTAGTGTTGGCGCACCGATGTGTCAATGTTTGGCGCCGACTTACTTGGCAGAACCTTTAAACATCCGAACTCCTGATGGGCGTCTACGCAAGGACTATGCGCCATCACTGCACCAATGCATCACTGAGAAGATCATTGGTGAATCTGCATTTGGAACAACAGCGCCTCGACTTTGGAATTCATTGCCAGCAGACATTCGTAATTCCAAGACGCTAACAATTTTTAGGAAGTCTTTAAAGACTCACCTTTTTATTGGTCACTTCAAATATATGTAAATAAAGATAATATTATGTGATGGACACTATGGATGGACTGTTTGTGATATACATTAATTTTGCATTAGGATTCTCACCAGATTTTAAGGTTTTCTAAATTATTTTATTTATTTATTTATAAAGTAATTTTATTTATTTATTCGGCGTTTACGCATGTGTGTTTATAGTTAAATAGTATGTTATACTATGTGAATAGTATTTTATACCATGTACAGCGCGTAGATCCATATAGTGGGAATTAGCACTTTTAAAAATGCTGTATTATTATTATTATTACTATAATATAATATAATATAATATAATATAATATAATATAATATAATATAATATAATATAATATAATATAATATAATATAATATAATATAATATAATATAATATAATATAATATAATATAATATAATATAATATATATATATATATATATATATGTATACATATATATGTATAAATATATATATATATATATATATATATATATATATATATATATATGTTTATGATTATATGTTTGATTGTAGTACCAACTTTCGCCCGCGATGTTCGCGACTACGTTTCTCGCAAATGGTTGCTTCTACGCCTTCTCTTCTCCTGTATGGGGTGTTGTTGCTGACAAAAAGGTAGCCTGTTTGTCCTCCTGACTCCATTTCTCACAACTGGTATGTAATTCAGTAAGACCAAAACATTACCACTTCCATTTAAGTTTTCTATTAAATATATCACCTCTATACTTGGGCCCTTTAATCTTAATCATGAAACTTTGTATCCAGATATACGTCAACGGAGAGATATATTACCCTGAACAGTACACAGACCTGAATCATAATCGGATTCGTAGAAGCCTGGATGAGTCCGTGGATGTAAATAAAACGGAACTCAATGCCACAGTCAAATGTGTTACCTTGCTACAAGTACTCGTGTACGTCTTCAATAAGCGTTTTCAATGTTCTTTCAGGATAGACGTCTACTAATCGATACAACAATTTAACATGACTTGCATACTACTGTATTTGCCCGTAGTATGTTCATCAGTGCACGCTTGGCTTACCAACCAGTGGTAGTCGAGACACGACATAAACAATGTCGTCGTTATGCTATACTTATTTGTCTCACGCTATGTGTTCCACAGCCGCAACAGGGCCCTGTATTGGTGATCGCTGGCAGCCTCATTTGCCATACGGCCTTACTGCTTGTGGGGCCCGTACCCTTTCTACACATACCAAGGTAAGCATTGAGATAATAACCCTTCCTACACCTACGCATGTAAGTACTCACTTCACTACTGCCTGGCGCACTGGCCGATTCAACCCCAGTTACAGTTACCCGGTCGGTTTACAGGATATATGCACAAGGAGCTAATGGTACTACCGAAAGCTATTAAAGGGTCAATTTAAGGTGGGAGAGGGTGAGTAAGTGAGTGTTTTATTTCGGAATTGAATAATGCAGAACATAAATGAAAGACATAATATAATGCAATATATACAATTCCTGGTTGGCAGCAGACCCGAGGGTATTACGAGTGTGTGTGTGTGCGTGTGCGTGCGTGCGTGCGTGTGTGTATATATATACAGGCCCCTGTATACAAAGGTACGGAAAACAAAAAAATCATTGTGTCACTGGTCGCTGCCAACCGCTGAGAATGGTAGACTGATTGTTATAAGATAGAAACAGCGTGCAATTAATAACTATAAACTGGCAACTAATACAGTAACTAAAATAATGAGTAACAATTGTGACAAGGTCAGTAGAAGAAGAAGTGAACAACAACTATTGTGCAATTATAAAACATACATAATGTCAAATACGATTTTTAACACACACACACACACACACACACACACACACACACACACACACACACACACACACACACACACACACACACACACACACACACACACACACACACACACACACACACACACACACACACACACACACACACACACACACACACACACACACACACACACACACACACACACACACACACACACACACACACACACACACATATATATATATACATATATATATATATATATATATATATATATATATATATATATATATATATATATATATATATATATATATATATATATATATATATATATAAATATATATATATATATATATATATATATATATATATATATATATATATATATATATATATATATATATATATATATATATATATATATATATACATATACAACAAGAATGATAGATTCCAGAAAAACAAAACTTGTAATAGTATTTAATATGCAGTACAATTTTCATAACCGCTTAAGACTAACAACAACAAAAACAGTGGTAACACATTTAATATGGTGTAGTATTTCCATAGCTTTTGAAAACACGCGACTTTAAAGAAGACACGAAACTGGTAATATTAGTTTTGTTTTGACTATCAAGTGAAATTTTATTCTATACTAAAGTCCCTTTACACATTAGACTATTTGATGATCGTAGGGTAGAATTTCTGATTGGACGGATATGTCTAAGTGGCCTGGTGTCATGATTGTGAATATCACGGGTTAGTGTAAAAATATTTGACAACGATACCGGTAGGTTGTTATGGGAATAATTATACATAAATTTGGCAATTTCTATATCATAAATATCCTTCAAAATTAATATATTTAAGCGTGTGAAGAGGGGATGAGTGTGATCATGGAAAGTAGTTCCAAGAATACAACGAACATTTTATGTCTGCATAACGAACAATTTCATGATATGGCTTTTATGTGTAGATCCCTAGAGGATTTTTCCGTATGACAAATATGGATATGCGAATGTATAATAAATTGTCTTTAGGGATGCTACAGGAAAAAAGCGATTCACTATATTTGTAGCATATAAAGCACTTGTAAGTTTTTTTGCACACATTTATGTGTTCATTCCAGTCAAGTTTAACGTCAATATGAAGGCCTAAAAAGTTTACAGAGTGGGTAGGCTGAATTAGAGTGGGTAGGCTGAACATCCATTGATACTGTGATTGATAAATGTGTCACCAGTAGGGCTCGCTTTGAGTTACATGACCTCCGCCATACCTCGTTCGCTCGGACGATTCCCTCAACAAAATGCTCTACCTGCTCCCTAATTATAGACCACTCTCCTTCCATTGTCATTCTGTTTTCAATGCAGCACTCTTACCCTGCTGTTGTTGATACATGGATGCGCATACATAATGTCTGCCTTCCAATTATTTATGTGTAGGATGTCTCGTGTGACAGGTAGTCGGTCTTAACACTGTTTTCACGTCGAGTAATTGTTGGTTTTTACCCGAATTATGAGGTACATCAGTGAACATGTTTGGTTTGCAGTCATCCTGTGTGGCTGTTGTACGTCAGCCTGGCTTTGTTGGGACTCGGCTTAGGCAGTGTGGTTGTTTGTGCACAACAATTTTTTGTCATAGCCATGTGAGTATCGATTGTCAGTATTATGTTCATGTCTCGTTGTCTGTTTGTCCAACTAGTCAGGCAGCCAGCCAGCCAGCCGGCCGGCCGGCCAGCCAGCCAGCCTGCCTGCCTGCCTGCCTGCCTGCCTGCCTGCCTGCCTGCCTGCCTGCCTGCCTGCCTGCCTGCCTGCCTGCCTGCCTGCCTGCCTGCCTGCCTGCCTGCCTGCCTGCCTGCCTGCCTGCCCGCCCGCCTGCCGCCTTACTGATTGCCTGTCTGACTACCTGCTTGACTCTATCTACCTAACTTTCCTTAACATTGTTGTTTCTGTGTAAACACATATCAGTCTATTTGTCTAAGTGTAACATTCATCAGTTAGCCAGCCAGCCAGCCAGCCATCCAACCAGCCTGCCTGCCTGCCTGCCTGCCTGCCTGCCTGCCTGCCTGCCTGCCTGCCTGCCTGCCTGCCTGCCTGCCTGCCTGCCTGCCCGCCCGCCTGCCGCCTTACTGATTGCCTGTCTGACTACCTGCTTGACTCTATCTACCTAACTTTCCTTAACATTGTTGTTTCTGTGTAAACACATATCAGTCTATTTGTCTAAGTGTAACATTCATCAGTTAGCCAGCCAGCCAGCCAGCCAGCCATCCAACCAGCCTGCCTGCCTGCCTGCCTGCCTGCCTGCCTGCCTGCCTGCCTGCCTGCCTGCCTGCCTGCCTGCCTGCCCACCCGCCTGCCGCCTTACTGATTGCCTGTCTGACTACCTGCTTGACTCTATCTACCTAACTTTCCTTAACATTGTTGTTTCTGTGTAAACACATATCAGTCTATTTGTCTAAGCGTAACATTCATCAGTTAGCCAGCCAGCCAGCCATCCAACCAGCCTGCCTGCCTGACTGACTGAATGCCTGTCTGACTGCCTACTTGCCTGTATCTACCTAACTTTCTTTAAATGCTGTTTCTGTGTTTCTGTGCAGACACATCTAAGTCTATTTATCTATGTATACCATTCATCAGTGTCGTTGCCCTTTTCGTGTGTTCGTCTTCATTCACTCTACTGATTGTCCCCCACCAAAAAAAAAACAATTTTATCAAAGAAAGAAAGAAATGTGTACATACGTGCACATGTATGTGTATACCAAAATTATACGCATATATCGGTGACTGACAGAATCCCTCTAATAATAGTATATCCGTGTGAAACTCGATTTACAAAATTCAAGTATACACTAGTTATATGTCCCTCTGTATCTTCACTCATTGTATTATAATACACATCTTGGCCTGATTTGTGAAGAAATGAATTTGCTTACCTGCACGAAGTCCACACCGTGTGGTATGAACATTGATGTAACAATTGTGCCAGCATATTTTCGTTCTACATATTAAAGTGAAGTCGCGGCATTATACACGAATTCACAAAATGGACATGGTGGATATGGGCAGTAGGAATGGGTGCAATACATTTATAAATATTGCATACACTGCCACTTCATCTGCTTCTTCTGCTTAGTTTCTGGCTTGGCTCTTAAATAAGCATTTATACCAAATACTCCATTGCCGTACTGCACATCATGTTCCAAAAATATTGCAAATACGTTTGCAATGTGTTTCGCTCTATGATGTAGTATATTGCAATACTTCATGTTATGATGCGCTATTGTGTCATATTAATAACGGCCCGTTGCACATCGCACGCGCGTTCTACCACTTTGCACGTGCGACTGAGTATGTAACTGTCAATTTGAAAACATGTTGTCATTCTTACATTGTTGTTTGCGTGTCTACTTCTACGAGGACATAGCATATAACAGGACATTGTGTCAGAGCGGACGAACACAGAATAGACGAACACAGAACGCATGCAGACTCGATAAATCAATGGTGTGATGATAACTTTTCTACAGTTAAATGTCACGAAGACTAAAGAGCTATGTATTGATTTTAGGCGAAAGCAAACTCCTCCTAAACATGTTTGTATTAAGGGAGAAGAAGTGGTGAGAGACGATACTTACAAATACATGGGTATTGTCATTGATTCTCAAAGCTTAAATGGAATGCGAACACTTAGAGCATGATGAAAAAAGTAAATTCAGGGATATACTGTCACAGGAAGTTCAAGAAGTTTGGAGTCAGTGTAGATTTTCTTCTGATGTTGTATAATGCAGTTATTTCCAGTACTATCTCTTTTGGGGCAGCCTGTTGGGATGGTAATGTTTCAAAACATGATAAAAGGAAGGTGGATAAAGTCATACATAGAGCAAGTCGTATTGTTGGAAGAGAGTTAAACAACGTCCAGTCTTTGCATCGAGGGAAAGTGTTAAATAAAGCTAATACAACTGAGGTTGTCAAAGTTACATATTTTCTCTGGTCGGCGGAGGAGGTAATCGAACTTTCTGGTTCATGGAATCTACCTGAAGCAGATTCCAACTCAGTTGCTGTGTGTAGGAGACGATGTGTCCATTGCACGATATCGTAGCGCTCGGTTGGCCAGACAGCAGAGCCAAATGCCCTTCCTATCTGGTGGACTTTTGGAATTTCTGGAATGAGCTCAGTGTCGATGATGGACTCATATTGAAAGGCTGACGTATTGTCAAATTCAAATGTCAAAGTCACTGCAAAAGCCCGTCTTGGAACAACAAGCTCCGTGCAAAGCGCTATGTGTTCTGGTGTGACAGAGCATCATGCCAAACACACCACGCTGCAAACACTAAAGAGCCACTAATGCTATGCAAAACATGCATGGCACACCCTATCCACTGATCTATTCCACTGGAATGGCATGGAATATCTGCTAGTTAATTATTTTTACACCAAGTAATCAACCACCTAAAGGGGATATTCGATGAACACGGCATCCCGGAAAATCGGGTTTCGGACAATTGCACACAATGCAGTTCACAAAAATTCAGTGCCAAGTACGGTTTTGAACATGTCACCTGTTCACCATTGTAGCCATAGGCCAATGGATTCATCGAAAGAACCGTGCAGACCATTCGCGAAGGCAAAGGAGTGCGGCAACAACCTTCATTTGGCGATGCTGTGCATGAGCATGACCCCTATTGACAACGGCATGCCGTCCACAAGTGAACTGCTGAACGGTAGGAAGTACAAATTAAACTTGCCTACAACATCAACACGTCAACGTTTCTCTGAGGAAGAGACAAGACGGACAGAAAATGTACCACGACCGTACAACAAAAGATCTACCAAATCTATCCCCGCAAGAAACTGTGAAAGTATTTACCCCACACAGGAAAAGCGTGGGATCTGGCCAAGGTCACCAGCAAGGCGCACACCCGAAGGTCATACAATATTGTGACTGAGCATGGCGCCACATATCGAAGGAACCGACGGCACCTGCATGTTACACACGAGAGGCGGAGAGAGCAGTAATCATGCAATAACTTAGACGACACTACCTATAGCTACCCAACCGGTGTTGCTCAGGGCACTACCCAGGGTACCAAACCGGTGTCGTTATCGGTGCTACCACACTAACATTGTTGCTAATGATAGCCAGTCATGCTCATCAGACACATCCTGAGGCAAGGCGATCCAGTCGGGTGAGCACACCATCGGACAGACTTGACCTGTAACACAAATCATTCAACCTAACATTAAATTGCTATGTTGGACATTTCCAGTCGGACAATTTACTTCTAACAGACCAGTTATCGCTATGTTTCATACACAAGAATGTTCTAAAAGAATGTGATGTTGTGATAGTGTCACACTGATAACGGCACGGCGCACTGCCACTTCGCACATTCGCACTGTATGTAACTACCATCTTGAATACATGTTGTCATTCTTACGTGGTTGTTTGCATGTCTACTTCTACACTTATATCATAAAGATATATAATACAATAATCCCAATCACAGAACGTGTTTAACACAGAGAACATGTTTGACCTTACATGGATTATCTATGTTAAGTTCTCACCCCTACGTATGATGTTTTTCTATCAAATGAAATGTTTACGACATATAAAGTATAACATGTTTTGCTAATTAGCTTGCTGGTAGACAAGATGTTGCTTTTGGCAAAGACAATAATTATAGGTTGACTGTTAATGCCAGTAGAAAGTAAAATGGTTTTGTGCATTTTATTATGCTATATAGTAACATACAGTGAAGGTACACGATGAATACATTTATTAGGGAATATTGTGATTTACTGTACATATGTTCAATTTTGATTGCAGCAAACATGGCTATCCAGATGATATGGACACTTATGGCATGGCGTCTGGTCTTTTTGTCTTCTTTACTGCAGGAGGGTGAGACATTTACGACCACTTCTTTTTGTTTTATATTGCACTGTATCGCGGGGAATGTATTGCCAGTGCGCTATGATGTGATATTTAATATAGTGTATTATAATAAAAGATAATAATACAAATAATTCATACATCGTTATATACATGGTATTCACGTTTAGCAATAAATAAGAGAGTAGTTTCGCATTATGTTCTGTAAACCACAGGAAAACATGTTTTTGTTTCTTATTTTGGTGTTTGTATATAATCACAGTATCAGTGTCACCTTTGTCTCTTGCAGTCTGGCTCTAGGTGCAGCGACTGGTGGATTCCTCAGTGACACTTTAGGCTTCGAATGGGCAGCAGCATGTATCAGTTTTACAGGATTATTCGCCGTAAGTTGTCTTACTTTGTTTTTTATTTATTCTGCTGCGAGTGTTGTGGTCTAAAATAACTGTTTTGACAATCATTATACTAAAGCATCATTGCACATCACCTGACCTAGATAACACTGTAGGGCCTATTGATATTTTTCGTTGCTACCTAAAATTATGTGTACAAAGAATATGGTACCAGTGTCAACTATGCTTTTACTGCAATTTGACATCTTTGACAAGTCATATTTACACTGACTACAAAAGCAGCCGCTTACTACAACGGACCGTATAAAGTCCATATCAACTGCATTAGATGCACTACAGGTACCATTACTCCAACTAAGATATCAACTATACGTTATCCTGCATTGTGATTACCATTACTGCAACTGATATATCAACTATACGTTATCCAGCACTATGATTACCGTTACTCCAACTAAGATATCAATTATACGTCAACCAGCACTATGATTACCTTTACAGCAACTAAGATATCAACTATGCGTTATCCAGCACTATGATTACCCTTTCAGCAACTGAATCAATAGATACACGGCCTCTGCCATTACGGTTACCGTTATTGTAATTAACGTAAGTTTACGTTATGTACTATTACATACATTTACTGTAACGTATCGAGTTTACGGATTGTATCGCTACAGCAACTGACTTAACAACTTTACAGGACTATCGCAATTAACTGTACTGCATCTAACATTTCAAGTTTATTCTGAATATCGTAGTCTCCTCATTCGTCAATATAACAATAATACTAGTTACTTCCTGGTGGCCTACGTCATACGTACACTGAATACCACGTCTACTAGCTACAATCCAACCGAATTTGTTTGCACTGAATATAATTCATGTTTCAGTTGTCTTTGTGGGTTGTGTACATCTGTACAAGCAGCTGTCGCACGGATATAGCTGAAGAAAATCATCCAGTTTTGCAGAGTAATCCAACAGAATGACCTGGGCCAGTACCTAGGGAGCTTATCATGATTTGATTGATTTTATTGCACCATCTAGTGATAAAATAAATAACTGTTTTGTTCCATAGTTGTATACGAATTAATCGAAATGACAAACACACTGAGACCATTGTTTGCTGCGATATTCCTTCGTAAGTTACCATGCCTACTCTGAAACTCTGGTTTAATTAATAATTTGATGAGGCAAGTTGACACGCTTATGCCTTTTTATTTATATTACACAGTAAGTAACTACTGTATATTAGCATAAGCTAGGTAAAATGTCGAATGGTTTGCTGTGTACGGCGCATCTCAGACTGTTAAGAAAATGGTTACTGATATATAAATGATCTATTCTATGCGTGACTTTATAATTGTTGGGCTTTTACTTTAAGTCAGTCTTTTTGTTTGGTTCTCGCCGCTCGCCTTTATAAACGGTGCGTAAAAAAATAAAGGTATGTTCTTAGCACAATATCCAAACCTTGAGATTGTTCAAAGCGCTTTACGCCTAAAGCCCTGGTAGACCTGTTCATTCCATCGCCATTTTATTTGGGAAGCATTCAGCCTCGCTGCAATTACTGCGAGAAAAATATTCGGTCACATTTCCACCACTGTTTTTAGCCGGGTACTCATATACTACTGAGTGAACTGTGGCAAAGTGGGGTGATCGAAATTGCCGATGATACGAAACGGCAGCAAGAGGATTCGAACCCGGATTCTCTCGATTGACAGTGCGGCGTTCTGAGCCCTACTCTGCTGCTTCCTACATTCTACGTTTGCCGGCATATATTATGTATCGTCTACTTCAGAAATGTGTTTTTGCCTGGGAACTTTTGAGTAGCTATGTTGCTGCTTTATTTGGCTGTATCTATTAAATCCATTGACGTGGTCCGCAACGCAGCAAAGAACTCGACACATATGGCGCGTTATAAGTGTTTAACAATAATAATGGTATTTATTATTATACCGATCACGGCGCCGTGAAGTTGCGACGAGTCAAAGACCTTGTACAATGTTGTGAAAACATGTGCCCATACTGTTCGATCGAATCACTGCATCAAGTTACGCAGTTATAACTACTAATATTGTGGATACCTGTATTCAGTGTCGGTGAACCGTGGTATGAATGGTATAATCTTACCAGGGCCCCACAAGCCGCTTAGAATCTCATTTCGCTTCACTTGTGTTCTATTGTGTTACGAGAAACACCACCTTGAAGTCACGTAGTACGAATCGGGTGACGAAAACGTCAAAAATACGGACGTGAAGTTTGTGACATAACTATTTTAATAGCACCACCTAGCGTCTTATTTATATGTTAATTTTGACACTTCTGTCGCAGTGGTGCCCTGTTTTCTCAGCGCGCCTTATATTTGCTTACCTCTTATTTGCGTACATTTTATTTACGCTGTATTTTCTTGTAAATTTTGTTGGTATGTCATCGTATGCCTAATTCTTACGCTGAAACAGTAGAATAAACGCTAAGGTTTGGGATTACCTCCATATGCTGTACCACGTTTATCGGTCTTCGTTTTATACCTACTCGGTAAGGGCCCCACAGAGAGTTAATCATGCACTGTGTACTAAATAAAAATAAATTGGTTATGTCAGGAGGGTACAAGTTCACCTTGTTAATATGTATATTTAGTAGTTTACAACTTCCAATTATCAAACGTCAAGTCTACTAAGAAAAACGTATGTGTTATCAATATATATATTGATCAGTAATGTGCATCACTAGCAGCAGAACATCATATAACTTGTTAGGTACATCAGTAAGAACATATACATCAAATAAACATAACCTGCTGTAGTTTATGTAATACAATGGCCTAAATGTGGTAATGAAGTGGATGCGTGATATGCAATACAATGGCCTAAATGTGGTAATGAAGTGGATGCGTGATACTGGTCTATCTCAACTACAGCGCACACGGAAAGCCACGAGACGAAGAAAACCAAAAAGACGCAGAATAAAAACAACATTATAATTATACACTTCAAGATACACGAACAATAAACTTACATAAACACTCATTTTATAAGTGTACTGTCATTAACGCATCCCACATAAAAATCCAAACTCCCACTTATTTTTAGGCCAACCTCCCACCATTTTGGTGGGTGGTGGGCGATGTTCCGGTCATTTGTGGCCATTCACGGCATGCCAATAGTCATTTCCGTTCATCTGGGATTCCAATGAGGTCAAGGATCATCTAGGATCACTCGAAGTGGCCACTAGAGGTCAAGGATAAGTGAAACTGGTCATATGGGGTTGTGTATGGTGACCTGGGGAAAATAATAAAACAATTATTAATTAAAAAAACAATTTAAAAAATAGGCCTCTCCTGGTGACAAAGAATGATAACGTAAACTGGTGTAATTGAATTGTAATAGAACGTTCGCTTTCCAGGCGAGCGACGAGTGTTCGATTCCCGTCTGCAGCAACTTTTAGTTAGACTGATTTTTACCTTTCAAATGAGCACAATATTATAATAAATATATATTTTTTACAAAATCGTGCCATTACCACAATATATATATATATATATATATATATATATATATATATATATATATATATATATATATATATATATATATACAGAGTGAATAGTGTTACGTCTTGTGAAAATAAAATTATTGACATCGGCTAACTTACGTGATACAACACTTGTGGTAATGTCCCACGTTTGTATGTTAGAAATGTCTTAATCTGATGAATAAGTGTATTGACAATTAATTCTGACTTGACGAGAAACAAATTCTCTGGATCCGCCCTTGTGTAGCAACAATCGCAATTCATTTATTTTGACGATTTTTAAGCAGAGTATCCTGTACACTTTGTCTACAAGATGAGCAATGAACGATGATGATCAACTGTCTATGTTTTAAGATCCATACTTACGTAGTCCAGAAAATTCTGCCTTCGGTGTTGGCAATATCAAAGGCATTACTCACGCCACCGACGATTATACTTGCCTGTAAAATACACCATGCAAGATGTATGTATCGTGTTCAACCTGACACATCATTAATTCGAAATTATCGCAGTGTTCACATGCTGGGACATTTTAATGTTATACTCCATAATACCACTGCTATGTTATGATAAAAGTCTATTTACAATTTATACTTAATTAGCAAGCAAGGAAACTCGCAAAATGCAACTATTAGATGGATGGTGAAACTTCTCTTTCAAGTGGAGGAAACACTGTTATTATTTCCGTGCACATATACATATCATTACTTTATCTTCACTTACCAGCTTTATATTTATACATCTGCTAGATAGCTTAATTCCACGTACACATTACTCCAATTTTAAATTAACATGTCATTTACGTCTTTGGTTTCATCAGAGACTAGTTTTAGTTTAATTATATCAACAACAGTGATTTCTAGTAGTTCACTGTGAATGATCTTTGGCGTGTGACTGTTTTGTAAGTAGCGTTCTTTTGAACGCATTCAACATGTATATACCTGGTAAATGTATGGCATTATAAAGCGCAGCATATAATCTTTAGGACCGGGTAAGAAGCTTTACTCTTCAACCCTGACAGTCGAACAAGACACTGGTGAGACTACTACCATCTTACAAAATGTGCAGTACCTTGACAGCAATCAACATCATTCCCCCAACCATGACGGCGAACTGGAATACATCAGTCCAAATCACTGCTCGCATTCCTCCCTGAACAGAAAAACAGGCACAATCTATGTAGGTTCAGGTACGATGATGAGGTTAGGCAAATACGGAATATTATTCCTTTTTGTTTGGATTTGACAGTCTGATATGATATGTGCAACACACGTTCTACCATATATACTGATAACAATAAGCTAACTGATGGCCAGTGCACACCCTAGTCCTTGTCACAGGGATTAGCTACCATATTTAATTATTTACGGCGGCGATGCATTTATTAATCATAACAGCAATTATGTGGACCCATTACAGGTGCGACCATCAATATACTAAGGAGTGCTTCATTCAAACAATAAACACTTCACTTCAGCGGTTGTCAACAATAATGGATCAAGTCATTCTACATGTCAAACTACCACGCTTGTAATTATGAATTGCTTTGTGGCATACATAGTATCGTAGCTGTTTACTTCCTGATTGCATTAATGAAAAAATATCAAAATAAGAGAAGTGATGTGGTAGCTGTTTGACTGATTGAATACCTACCAATGCCGTGTATCCCACACACACCGCGGCCATGACGAGCGACGAGTGTTCGATTCCCGTCTGCAGCAACTTTTAGTTAGACTGATTTTTACCTTTCAAAAGAGCACAATATTATAATAAATATATATTTTTTACAAAATCGTGCCATTACCACAATATATATATATATATATATATATATATATATTTATTATATATATATATATATATATATATATATATATATATATATATATATATATATATATATATATATATATATATATATATATATATATATATATATATATATATATATATATATATATATTTATTTATTTATTTATTTATACCTTGTTGATGCTTAATGGCAGAACCCTGAGCTCGTTTGCTATATGAATTGAACAATAACAGATATAATTAGTAAAGGTCATTTAATAATTGTATCAACTGTAACTAATAACATATATATCTCGATGAGACAAAGCTTGAGCGCTAAACAAATGATACCGTCATCGAGGTACTACAAACAATTATTAAATGACAAATCAGATTAGCAAAGGTGGGGCGGTAATATCCCCCACCTGTACATACAATGATACATAGTATGCAAAAGTATAATAGGCAATTGGACGCACTAAAACCTCCTCAAACCCGATGGGAAAATAACAAGAAGGAAAGCGAAGGCACATACAACAAGTCATTAAGACTCATACCAATAGAAATGAAGTATTATAGAGTATTATGCAACAGTAGTACAATGGAGGTAGTAAGGGGAGGATGGTGGGTTGAATAAAATCTTCCTTTGTGTTGGAAAAACGAAGACGGGCGACGTTATTGAATTCCAACACAAAGGGAACGTTCCACACCCAGCCTCGTTTTGGTCCCGGGTGAATGTTTACGTAATCCGGACCGTTGGCCGACTATCACACAACGGACCGTTGGTGGACTATCATCTCACAAGACAATTATAGTAATATTAGCCTCACATTGTATAAATATTATTTTTTAAATCTTTGTACCCTCCGACAAGGCAGCGTTAAGCAGGCGAAGCATCACTTCTGCCAAGGAAGAATTGGTGCAGGAATCCCTGTAGGCCGCGGTTGGAGCCATGGCGCCACCTGCCGTGCTGCAGCCTCCTGAAATCGTGACAGTTTGTCAGCTACGACATTAGTCTTTCCTGGAATGTGCTTTGCTTTAAAATAAACATTACATTTCAATGCAGTCACTACTGGACGTCTAAGCAAGCGCATCAGGTGACAGTTTTTAGCTGACTGTTTGTTGATCACGTCAACCACAGCTTGGTTGTCAGTGAGGAACAAGACTGAGTGGTTTGCCATATATTGCCCCACAGTTCCAAAGCGGCTACGATAGGATAGAGTTCCAAAACTGCAATGTTATAACTTTGCCAGATGTCCGGGAAAGTGCCATTAAACCACCGGGAACCAAAAACGGCAGCAAATCCCTGCGTAGATGCAGCATCTGTGTACAACTTAATTGAATCCGATGAAACCCAAGTACTATTGATGAGCATAGTGACCCCATTGAACGAAGAAATAGAGCAATGCCAGGCTGCTAAATCAGCTCGTGACTCTGCAGTCAACCGGATGTGATGGTTAGGCCTAGATATGCCAACCGTGAGATTGATGAGACGACGAATGAAAGCACTACCTGGTGAAATGACTCGGCTTGCGAATGTGAGTAGCCCTATGACAGATTGGAGTTGGTGTAAAGTAACAGAACGACTTTTCCGCATGGCCGCAAGGGATGACAGAAGATTCTGAACTTTATCTTGGGGAAGGCGAGCCTCCAACTTGACCGTGTCCAGTTCGATGCCATGAACAGTGATCAGTATAGCTGGAAAACAGGTCGTGTTTGATGAGAATAGAAAGCTCATTTGCCAGTGCCATGAACAGATTAAGATCGTGCAAACAACGTGATGAATTTGGGGGGCCGATGAAGATGAAATCGTCCAATATGTGACTCACAGCCATTACACCCCGTGTCTTCAGGACCCACTGCAAAGCACAAGTCAATCTTTCAACAATGCGGACGTAGAAGAAATTAGAATTCCATGTGAAACCGAACAAATGATAGCAAGACGGGTGGATGGGAATGATGCGAAAGGCATCCTCGATGTCGGTCTTACCCACCAGTGCACCTCGGCCAAACTGATTCAACAAAGATATGACATGGTCTAAAGTTTCATAAGAGACAGCGGTGAAGTCCTTTGGAATACATTCATTAAAGGAATTACCCTGTGGGTAAGAAAGATCATGAATAAGACGGAATGCGTTTGGCTCTTTCTTTGCCACTACCCCAAGCGGGGATGACTGGTAATGAGTGAATGGCGGTGAAATGAATGGGCCAGCAATGCGTCCCAGTGAAAGCCCTTTGGAAAGTTTCTGTTCGACTACGTCTTTATGGTCTAAAGCAGATGGGTGATTATGGGTAGAAAGGAGAGAAGGGGTACCAAAGTAGTTTATTTTGAATCCGTTGATGAAACCGTCCACCAGAAAGTTAACTTCCGCCTGGTCATAACCAGTGAGGGCCTGTAGTAACTGTTCAGGATTTACTGGTGTTGGGACTGCTGACTTTTTGACGACATGAGCTGGATGGGTGGGGTGCATGACATTTGGCACACACGTGCTTGAATTTGCACATACGCGAGTGACACTTGCCCCCTCGCTGGTATTGCCAGCAGTAGCCAACTGGAAAGGGCTGCGGGGGACGGGATTTGGTTGGCACAGGACCGGGAGCACGAGCTGACCCCCCCCCGAACATCCTTAGTGTACAAACACTTGAAGGAAGGTCCCACCTGGGTTGCTCCCAGGGAAACCTGCTAAATCAAACTGCCGGAGTGACCGGAATCGTGCGTCATATTGCCTCCAGGCAAATGGTGGACCTGTCGCGGCAATATCACGCACAACTTCGCAATATTTAAACAAGCCGGGTGCTGCCTCCGGAAAACGTTGAGCATATATTGCCCCAAACACCAAGAAGGCAGAAGTCCACTGAGCGATGGTGGAAATCTGCCTTCCCCTGGCCTGTGGCAGCAAAGAGAAGACTTGGTGCGAGTCACCAGATGAGACCGCCATTTGTTGGGGTTGGAAATGGTGGACGTGAGTCAGTTCAAAAAACTCGACGAATTCATTCGCCCATATCTTGGCCTTTATGCGCTCAGGAAGGTCGGCCCCCAAGGCGGTGGTGTGGAATAGAACACACGTGTTTGGAGCTGGCTCACCCTTATCGTCCATCAATGAGCTGAGTGCGCCAGCAACAGCGAAGTCTATGGGATTGTCCCGCTCGATGCTGGGGCCTGCCATTGGCCACACGACTTCGGGGGCGGCATCCACCGCTGGCGCGGGCGCAGTGGGAGTGACATCAGCGGCACGTGTCGCATCCCGGTCCTCCCGCAGCTGCTTTAACACTTCCCTGGTGACAATGGCCACCATGTCAGCAGTGCTGCTTGCTGCGTCCGGGACCCCGTCAGATGCGGCTGGCAAGTCCTCTGGTCGCCCCGCAGCGGTAGCAACCGTGCGACGTCGGCGAATGGGCGCGCTTCCTGGCTGCTCGGCGGTGTGACGGCGGTCACACCATGGCTCGTACCGGTTTGGGTAGACGTCCGCGTGGCGGCATACTGCAAATGTTAAACAAGGGGCAGAAACAACGTCCATTTGCAATATAAATAATGGCACCATTGTGTAACTATCCCAAATAAATGTAGGGGGGGGGGGCAAACAGTTTATCACAGCACATCCACCAAACACGGGTGATGAGTGAGAGGGTCCAGCATATCCAACAGTCGGTATCACAACACACCCACCAAACACGAATCACAAGAGAGTGGGGCCGTCAGAGCAAACAGTCTATCACAGCACACCCACCAAACATGTCTCATAAAATAGTGGGGCCATCAGAGCAAACAGTCTGTATCACAGCACACCCACCAAACACGAATCATAAGAGAGTGGGGCCATCAGAGCAAACGGTCTGTATCACAGCACACCCACCCAACATGTATCATAAAATAGTGTTGCCATCAGAACAAACAGTCTGTATCACAGCACACCCACCAAACATGTCTCATAAAATAGTGGGGCCATCAGAACAGTCTGTATCACAGCACACCCACCAAACATGTATCATAAAATAGTGGGGCCATCAGAACAAACAGTCTGTATCACAGCACACCCACCAAACATGAATCGTAAAATAGTGGGGCCATCAGGGCAACCTCACTGTATCACAGCACACCTGTTTTTATTGAAGTCTGTAACAAGCATTATCGTAGGAGACAGTGTAGAACTAAGTGGCGGCGGCATAATAAATATATATATACATACATATATATGCACATATATACATATATATATATATACACATATATACATATATATATATATATATATATATATATATATATATATATATATATAAATATATATATATATGTATATATATATATATATATATATATATATATATATATATATATATATATATATATATACATATATATATATATATATATATATATATATATATATATATATATATATATATATATCTATATATATGTATATATGTGTATATATATATGTATATATGTGTATATATATGTATGTATATATATATATATATACACATATATACATACATACACACACACACACACACACACACACACACACACACACACACACACACACACACACACACACACACACACACACACACACACACACACACACACACACACACATACACATATATGGCATAACAGCGAGAGGTTGAATGAAAGCCAGTCATACTGCAACCAACATACAACCCCTAGCATTGACAAGAACAGTATTTTTTTTTAGTATTTTTTTTTATAATTAAGTCTCAGTAATAACTGCACAAGGATGAGGGGAATGCCAGGATAAACTAGCATGTACTTAAAGCTGGGAGAGAGACTGGTCCCACTGTTTCGCAACAAATAAGGCAGCTCCCCTGATGGAACGCACATATTTGCGCATCCCTACTTCGTTGAGGTGGACCCCACAGCTATCAAAATATTGTTCCCAGTTGGCGTGCATGCCTCGGTGTCGCCAATAGTGAGTATGTGGCAGATCCGATGTCAGGGCATCCAGCGCACGATTAACAACAAACCGAGAGTCGTTAAATTCAGCACGCGGTCACGTACCGCCGGCGCCCGGTCGGGTGCACGACGACGCGCGGCATAACCTGACAAAGGACTACTTCCGACACCGAAGCGACGGCCAACACCCGCTGGGCGAGGGCTACAATACGGGAGGCAAGTCGACTGGGATCGACGCCGGCAAGGGACAGATCGTTAGTGCCGATGTCGACAATAACCGCTCGCGGACCGAGCTCGCAAATCAGCGGCAACTCGGCCAGCAAACCATCAACATTGAGACCGCCCACGCCGTGGTAAAAAACACTTGAAAATTGCGCGGAAACCCCTAGATCCGCCCCAACAATATGTGTCGTACAACCACGACGCAGTAAAGAAACCTGCAACTGATTAACAAAACTATGACCAATAACCAAGAGATCCGAGTCCATAGCGGACGTGAAACGAAGAAAATTTTTTGAGAAGGGTGACAAAATGGCGGCGAACAAAGGAAATGTGCGAGACCAACAAGCAAAATAGTAAATCCACTCAAATCAAGGATTACCAAAGTAGCAATCCGCGAACAAACGCGTATCACTTAGATATACTGTAGACAAAACGTCTAAACAGAATAGAAACAACGTTGAACAATACCGACTTTGAATCGTGGTTGAATAAAATCTTCCTTTGTGTTAAAAAAACGAAGACAGGCGACGTTAATGAATTCCAACACAAAGGGAACATTCCACACCCAGCCTCGTTTTGATCCCGGGTGAATGTTTACGTAATCCGGACCTTTGGCCGACTATCACACAACGGACCGTTGGTGGACTATCATCTCACAAGACAATTATAGCAATATTCGCCTCACATTGTATAAATATTATTTTTGACATATGTAAAAATATTCATATATATATATATATATATATATATATATATATATATATATATATATATATATATATATATATATATATATATATATATATATATATATATATATATATATATATATATATATATATATATATATATATATATATATATATATATATATATATATATATATATATATATATATATATATATATATATATATATATAGTGTACTGAACGCTCATTGGTGGATAATATAGACAATCGTATGCCTTTCCTGGTGACACAAAAAAAAGAACAGGAATATGCGGAGAAAGAGAAAAGAGACCGGAAAACGCGGATTACATAGAGAATGTGCATTGAGCAGCGTTCAAGACGTTGTTTGTAAACAACAGTAATTGATAGCTAGGCTAGTCAGGCAATGCCATGGGCAATGTTCATGTGAAATCGACAACATTCTTGAAGGAGAACTGGGAGCTGAGAAAATTTCAATAGCGACATTTTTATGTATGTCATCAAACAATACGCATTCGGGTATTTTTTTATACTCACAACAGCAACATAAACCACGTATCCGAGTACAAGAGGTCGTCTCAATAATGTCAAAGTCATTAATCAACTCGTTAACGAAATAATGCGATAAAACAATATCGTGATGTTGTTTGGCTGACGCAGTATATGTAACATGTATGGTGCAATACCACTTGAATTATGACAGTTTATGACAATGTGGCCTTTTCCTGGACTTCTGTGTTTTCGTCAATTGAAGAGGGTATTTTTTTGGGGTATCAACATAGTTTGTAAGAAATTTGCTTTGAGACAGCACTGTACATGGTGAAATAATAGTCATGTGTCCTGACAAAATGTCCTGTCATTGTGAAGCATAAAGTTGCAAAGTGTTTATATTCTGTTTGAAACGTTAATGTGTACCAGACTTGTGTGCAATGAGGGCATTCAACATGGCACATGCTCACAGCTCATCACATACATGATGAACATTGTGGGGCATACATTTCAAAGTGTTTATTGCTTTCTGTTAGAACTTTTAATGTGTACAACACTTGAGTGCAATGAGGGCATTCAACAATATCAACTGTAGCACTATGCTAGGAACTTGGAAATGTTGTACCTCTGTGACAATCTCTCAGCTATGTTCTTTATAATTCAAAGGCTCTATGCTAGGAACTTGGAAATGTTGTACCTCTGTGACAATCTCTCAGCTATGTTCCTTATAATTCAACGGCTCTATGGTTGTTCAGTAAACTTGGCAGTTCATTAATGGTCAACACAGACCATACAGTACCTTGCTTATTTCTTGTATGTTTATATACATAAGAATGTGTTTTGTTATTAACATTGATGTCGAGAGAAACTACTCGTAATACGAGAATGTATATCCCTACATGACCATTGTTAAGCGTTGGTGGGCATCGCACATGTGATTTTTAATAAAGTTGCTCAGAGTGTCATTTACATCATGGTGATTGTGATAACTAAATGTTTAAATAGGGACAGTAATGTTAAAGCACTAAAAACACTTATTTCTGTTATTTATACTCATAAATGAATAGAGATGTATTTATGTTTCTTGTTAAGTGAGATATATAGCAGCTCGTGTGCATATAAGAATATATATATATATATATATATATATATATATATATATATATATATATATATATATATATATATATATATATATATATATATATATATATATATATAGCAGCTCGTGTGCATATAAGAATATATATATATATATATATATATATATAAGTTAATTTTTGATATCTGAATGTAAAAAACATTCGAATTTGTTTTTATACTAATTCTCCATTTTTCAGTAACAAAGCTATCATTTTTCTACTAAATGCATGTTTCGTTTATATATATATATATATATATATATATATATATATATATATATATATATATATGATAGTTAATGTTAACTCATCTTGCCAAAGCCCGTTCCACGCTGCCCCTGGCATTTATTGACATGTGTTGCCATATCTCGCAAATGCCCGTACCACGCTGCCTCCTGGCGCTGGTCGCCATTGTACGCGGTATGTTGCACCGAGGAGACGTCAAGTCATACCTATGAACATACTTGGCTCCCATGTTGGAACAAAAGGTAGAAGCAGGTCAGCAAGTATCTGGGCGCGATATCATATACATAAATAACAGTCCACGAATGCACTACTGCTTGCTACAGTGCCATTTGTGTTTAAATTACGTAATTGCAGCACCAACTTTAAAAACTATGTTTAATGCAGCTGTACGGTATTTTATTAGGTATTACATTTGAGAGGTAAAACCATGTTAGATTTGTATTAATTTTTCCGCGGTTTCTTTTCAAATGTGTGTTTATGTTGAAAGGTACATCTTATAGCTATTGCGGTGATTTCCAAATCAATTGTTGCAGCAAACATTTCCTTTGTGGATAATAAGACCAGCTCTGTGTATAGATATATCATTAGACCAACTATCAAAATATAATGCACTGGACGTAGGAAGTGTGTACCAATAACATTATCTAAGATGAAAATCAGTCCAATTCATAAGCGTGATGTAACTTTGTCGTGTACCTGACCCACACCAGGTGTTGTAAAATCAAACAACAATATTGTATTGTATCGTATTACAAATGAGGGGGCCTGGTATAAACTTTTGGGGGGGCCCTTACCGAGTGCGTGAAATACGAAGGTCGAGACGTGTGGTATTGACTATGGATGCAGCCACAAACGTTATTCTACTATCGTACGTATAAGCACTCACAGATTGTTGTCGACGACAACACACAAACATACATACAAGAAAATACAGCGTACGCAAAAATAGAACGTACAGTGACTAGCAACGATTATAGCATACAATGATAACATAACAGAAAATAATACATCAAAGCATCAAGAAAAAACCGTACAAGTTCGCCTGACCAATCAAAGAGTGACATCCAACTTCTTTCCACCAAATTATTTTTTTGGAGAGAATGGATTATGATTGATTTTGTGGGGGTGTACCATTTGTACCGTGTGCAGGGCCCACCAGCGTGTGGACACGTCCCGGTGCTGCACCATTGCAACCCCCAACTGTGGGAAAATAGTACTGGGTAGATCACGCTCATTAGCCTTGGTAGGCAGGTGATCCAGGAGAAGGAAAACTCTGACATAAAACTGCAAAAGCAGGTCAGCCAGGGCAGTGCTGCTGAGTGGCTACGAGGTCCCAAATATAATGATGTTACAAATATTGTTGAGCGAGAGGGCCACCGGGTCCGAGGTAACCGACGCGCCGTCTACCTTGGCTGTGGCAAGAAGACAGCGAAGACCAAGGGGATCGTCAGGCCGGCAGCGATCTAGATGTGAAGTCTGGGTAGGTAGTCTGAACGTGGGGACGATGAGCGCGAAAGGAGTCGAGGTGGTGGAAATGATGGAAAGAAGGCGACTGCGGTAGGTAGGCGCTTCGGTGGAGTAGCTGTGTGCATGCCGCCAAAAAGAGCGCTTTGCGAGCGCCGCCGAAGTGAGTACCTTGTGGGTGCCGCCAAAGTGAGCGCCTTGCACGTGCCGCCAAAGTGAGAGCCTTGCACGTGCCGCCAAAGTGAGAGCCTTGCGCGTGCCGCTAAAGTGAGCGGCTTGCGCGTGCCGCCAAAGTGAGTGCCTTGCACGTGCCGCCAAAGTGAGAGCCTTGCGCGTGCCGCGAAAGTGAGCGGCTTGCGCGTGCCGCCAAAGTGAGCGCCTTGCACGTGCCGCCAAAGTGAGAGCCTTGCGCGTGCCGCCAAAGTGAGCGGCTTGCGCGTGCCGCCAAAGTGAGCGCCTTGCACGTGCCGCCAAAGTGAGAGCCTTGCGCGTGCCGCCAAAGTGAGCGGCTTGCGCGTGCAGACAAAGTCAGCGCCTTATGGGTTCCGCCAAAGTGAACGCCTTGCGCGTGCAGTCATGTGAGCGCCTTGCGGGTGCCGCCAAAGTGAACGCCTTGCACGTGCCACCAAAGTGAACGCCGCCAAGGTGAGCGCCTTGTGAGTGCCGCCAAAGAGAGCGCCTTTCGCGTGCCGCTAAAGTAAGCGCAAGTCTCTCGGGTCAAACAGTAACATTTTGCCGTTGAAACATCGAAGGAGATCATAATGCAGAGAACACTTTATGAGTCGTAATTGTTTGTCCAATGCACAGTTCAACCAAAAATCTGGAATCGTAATCAACAACATGCGCAAGGATCGCGATAGGCCACACACCTTATATCATCAGTGTCAATTTACTGCTGTGTGCCATTCCCTATTCAACATTTCTGGCGATTATTAAACTGTTGTTAATACCATCCTGCTGATCTTAGTCGCGGTGTACCTAGTCCGTTTTAAGCGATCGATCCGAGGAATATTAATACTTATAGCGCAAGCGTTCTAGACCAATCAGGTAATCTTATTACTGTGATATAGCCATACAGATAATGCATGGCTGCCGCGTTCTGAGAATATTATGTTAACCATACGTTTGTGAACATCGAGTGGATATCAGCACGGCTGGCCGTTGTATAATTAGGAAATAATACAATGTTTGTTGATGTTGTTGTCAGCTCAATGACATGAAGGGTGCCGGAGGCACGAGTTATGTTATATGGCTGGTGACAATCGAGTGACATCAACACACAATATGTTATTCCCGTTATATAACGGTAAATGAATACTATAATAGATGAATACGCAAATGCATACTTGAGTACATGCATACATGGGTAATTGTTTTTTGTTAGCATAACTATAAATAGGAGCATAGGAGAATAGGTTTTGAGACCCTTAAGACCCCCCTGGATCCGCTGCTGGTGTAAACCATGAGGATGAGCTGCGACCTGTTCTGCCAATGCTGGATGATGCGTCGTTGCCGGAGTTTGATTTTTGTAGGAAGGAAAATGTGTCTGTGAATCCGAATCCGTGCAAAGTTTGAGTGGAATCGCACCAGTAGCGATGGATGTGTTAGCAAATATACACATAAACACTTCAGTCATATATATATATACGATACAGATAAATAACTTTCTTATTCTCCATAAAATGTACTTGATATTCTATTTTATATCATAGTACACTCCTGTACAATCAACATGAGTAGTTTACATTAAATGTGTACATTAGTATCCAATTGTGTTCAGCAGCTGCAAAAACGTTGACATCGTGGCTGCCATCTTGGATTGCTGGTTACCATGACGACGAAATGTAAAATAATATGGCTCATTTTACTTGTTGATTATCGTACTTTCAGAATATTTAGAGGGAGGGAGGGAGGGAGGGAGGGAGGGAGGGAGGGAGGGAGGGAGGGAGGGAGGGAGGGAGGGAGGGAGGGAGGGAGGGAGGGAGGGAGGGAGGGAGGGAGGGAGGGAGGGAGGGAGGGAGGGAGGGAGGGAGGGAAGGTAGGGAGGGAGGGAGGGAGGGAGGGAGGGAGGGAGGGAGGGAGGGAGGGAGGGAGGGAGGGAGGGAGGGAGGGAGGGAGGGAGGGAGGGAGGGAGGGAGGGAGGGAGGGAGGGAGGGAGGGAGGGAGGGAGGGAGGGAGGGAGGGAGGGAGGGAGGGAGGGAGGGAGGGAGGGAGGGAGGGAGGGAGGGAGGGAGGGAGGGAGGAGGGAGGGAGGGAGGGAGGGAGGGAGGGAGGGAGGGAGGGAGGGAGGGAGGGAGGGAGGGAGGGAGGGAGGGAGGGAGGGAGGGAGGGAGGGAGGGAGGGAGGGAGGGAGGGAGGGAGGGAGGGAGGGAGGGAGGGAGGGAGGGAGGGAGGGAGGGAGGGAGGGAGGGAGGGAGGGAGGGAGGGAGGGAGGGAGGGAGGGAGGGAGGGAGGGAGGGAGGGAGGGAGGGAGGGAGGGAGGGAGGGAGGGAGGGAGGGAGGGAGGGAGGGAGGGAGGGAGGGAGGGAGGGAGGGAGGGAGGGAGGGAGGGAGGGAGGGAGGGAGGGAGGGAGGGAGGGAGGGAGGGAGGGAGGGAGGGAGGGAGGGAGGGAGGGAGGGAGGGAGGAGGGAGGGAGGGAGGGAGGGAGGGAGGGAGGGAGGGAGGGAGGGAGGGAGGGTTTAAGCATACAACCGCCACCTGTCGTCATCACGTGCACGATCGTCATGAGACTACACCAATTCCCTCCTGTTGTTCTAGTCTGAAGGACTTAGAGTCGAAGTTTGCTAGGAGGTACTCGTTGATGCTTACTACGTCGCGGTTCGTTGCGACAGAACTCCCCAGACTGCGCAGTGTCTGGCTTCATGAAGCGGCGGTTGGGCCAATACACACGACCACTTGGCAATTCCACATGATATTCGCAG
>OY759266.1:44481959-44511959 GCA_963662155.1 Lamellibrachia columna
CACCAGTAGCGATGGATGTGTTAGCAAATATACACATAAACACTTCAGTCATATATATATATACGATACAGATAAATAACTTTCTTATTCTCCATAAAATGTACTTGATATTCTATTTTATATCATAGTACACTCCTGTACAATCAACATGAGTAGTTTACATTAAATGTGTACATTAGTATCCAATTGTGTTCAGCAGCTGCAAAAACGTTGACATCGTGGCTGCCATCTTGGATTGCTGGTTACCATGACGACGAAATGTAAAATAATATGGCTCATTTTACTTGTTGATTATCGTACTTTCAGAATATTTAGAGGGAGGGAGGGAGGGAGGGAGGGAGGGAGGGAGGGAGGGAGGGAGGGAGGGAGGGAGGGAGGGAGGGAGGGAGGGAGGGAGGGAGGGAGGGAGGGAGGGAGGGAGGGAGGGAGGGAGGGAGGGAGGGAGGGAGGGAGGGAGGGAGGGAGGGAGGGAGGGAGGGAGGGAGGGAGGGAGGGAGGGAGGGAGGGAGGGAGGGAGGGAGGGAGGGAGGGAGGGAGGGAGGGAGGGAGGGAGGGAGGGAGGGAGGGAGGGAGGGAGGGAGGGAGGGAGGGAGGGAGGGAGGGAGGGAGGGAGGGAGGGAGGGAGGGAGGGAGGGAGGGAGGGAGGGAGGGAGGGAGGGAGGGAGGGAGGGAGGGAGGGAGGGAGGGAGGGAGGGAGGGAGGGAGGGAGGGAGGGAGGGAGGGAGGGAGGGAGGGAGGAGGGAGGGAGGGAGGGAGGGAGGGAGGGAGGGAGGGAGGGAGGGAGGGAGGGAGGGAGGGAGGGAGGGAGGGAGGGAGGGAGGGAGGGAGGGAGGGAGGGAGGGAGGGAGGGAGGGAGGGAGGGAGGGAGGGAGGGAGGGAGGGAGGGAGGGAGGGTTTAAGCATACAACCGCCACCTGTCGTCATCACGTGCACGATCGTCATGAGACTACACCAATTCCCTCCTGTTGTTCTAGTCTGAAGGACTTAGAGTCGAAGTTTGCTAGGAGGTACTCGTTGATGCTTACTACGTCGCGGTTCGTTGCGACAGAACTCCCCAGACTGCGCAGTGTCTGGCTTCATGAAGCGGCGGTTGGGCCAATACACACGACCACTTGGCAATTCCACATGATATTCGCAGTGTCGGCCAATCCCAATAATCATGCCTACTCTATTCCACGTTTTAGTAATGGGATTTTGCAATTTGACTTGTACCAATACGTAGTTGCGGTAAAAGACGAGACTGCCTGTTGTAGCGTTCTTCGTTTCGTGCGTGTGCTTATCTACAGATAGCGTCCTGCTTATCCGCCGTTTTTTTCCACTTGCTTGCAAACGATTGGCGGTGTGCAAGTACTACTGATCGCAACGGATGTCCGAAGAGAATTTGTGCAGGGAAAGACTTCCTGTACGCAGAGTATTGCGATATTCTAGGAGTCCTCGCTGGAAATTATCGTCGTCTAGATCTCCTTTCACGGTTGTTGTTGCAATGAGTATTTCATTGCTTGTACAGCTGCTTCGTTAGATTGGTGGTAGTGTGGCGGGGATGGTGCAGCACTAACATCCAGGCGTTTCAAGAACTGGTTAAACTCACGAGAAGCGAATTGAGGATCGCCATCAGATCTAAATCGCACCGGGACTCCGAGCTCCACAAATGCTCGTCAACATGCATAGATGGTGTGGCAAGATGGTGTTTTCCCATTTGGGAAATGGAAGAATACAGGCCACTATGAAAGTCGATCCACATAGGACAGTCCCATGGGGCTTCTCAAGAAGAGATAGCGTCCCCAATGAGTTAAGTAAGTCGTGAGTCCTTGACATTCAGGCGCGAGGGGTATTTTCCAATACCCTTGTTTTGCGTTAAGTGTCGTGAAGTATTTTGACCCAGGTTTGATGTTGGAGACAACATCTTTCGGTGTCTTCATAAGTGAATGATGAATTTGTCGACGAACGAATTTGTTTAAACGTGTGAGGTCCACACAAAGACGTAGCGGATGACACCATCTGGTGGGAACGTCTCCCAATGGCTTGACAATGCCTTGTCTTGTCATTTGGTCGAGATTTGCTTTGACTTCATCACGCCATGCAAAAAGGATGGAGCGAGTGGAAGATGTTGCAAAAGTCTCAACGTTTTCGTTCAAATGGAATTTCATTGGTTCACCCAACATTTTCTTCAGTTGGTCGCTTGTGTCGAACACGTTTTTTGAATTCCTCAAGTAAGTCATTACGCAAGCGTTTTCGCCCGCCGGATGATTCGTGTTCTGTAGCATCCTTTCCTGTTGATTTTGTTACCTTTGATCGTGTTATGGCACGAACTGGTTTGGGGTAATCATTCGGCACGATTCACAAGTATCGGCAAACATACCAAGCCAGCAGAAGCCCTTTTTGCTCGTTGCAGACAAGAACCGTCTCTTTCGTAGATTTGTCCGCTGCGTGAATGTGAAGGTCCAATATGCCAACACATTCGTATGATATACAATTAGCAGCAATAATTGTGTCTTCAGGAGAGCGACACGTTTCCAATGTCTAATCCAATTTGTTTTTGGATATCAAGCCTTGCAACAGTGGCTTCGGCCCCTGTATCTGGTGTTGCCTGTGCTGTTGTGATGAAGCTATTATCAGCATCATGGTGCAGATGTACCTTGATGCGTGGAGCACGACGGTGTTGTTTTTACCTGAATGTCCAGCACACGAATCTGACTAATTTTGGTCGATAGATTTTTGTTTTTACTAGGTGGTTTGTTTTGACGGCAATACATATCCCAATGACCCATTTTTTGGCAGATTGAACATTCACTGAGCCGTGCAGGACATTCATTACGCGTTTTATGAGCCGATTTGCCACAATAGTCATATATGTGGTTGTGTTTTGAAGTGGTTCTATTTCTAGTTTTACCACATCACCATGTTTTCTTGCCAATTGTGTCTATCTTCGTATTGCCTTGGTCATTGTTCGCAAGTGCAGCTTCATCATTCCTTGCTGATTCATCACTCCTGCAGACATCAACTGTTGTCTGCAAAGAAGTTATGTTAACAACTTTCGTCTTGTTTCTGGATCACGAATACCCGACATAATTCGTGTGGTAAGACGATCGTCTATGCAACGCTGGTAAACATCTGCGTTGTTGGCAATCTCTCGAAAGCAATATAAAATTGGTCGAATGGCTCGCCTTCCTCTTGCTTGCGTTCTTCTAGTGCGACCCTGTCCAGTGTAACATTTCGTTTGGCTCGAACATGTGACGGTTATATCGTCATCATTGTCTATACCGATGGCCAATTGCAATGTAGCACGCATTTCAATAGAGACTGGTGCACAACATGGCTCTCTGTTGGCGTGCTGGGAGACGATCGAGCTGTTCTAGCTCTACGAAATCTTCCCATGATAGCATCCATGCTGCTAGTTCTCGTAATGTTACATATGCTGTCATTGGCTCAGGTGGTCTAATTTTAGCGTGTGGGCCGGTAGAAGTGCGCTGGACGTTGGTCTCTCGCGGGTCTTTAGGAAGCTCTGCTGCATCGGGTTTTCTGGTAGCGCGTGATTTTCTTTCCATTTTGCCGCTAACGTTCATACACAAACCGACCGTTTAACGTCTTAGTTCGAGCTCGTGGTCTTTTGCCGACTGCGCCATGTTAAAGCTCATGATGAGTGTAACACAACGGATGTACTGAACGTGTTTTAATACATATCGAAGTTGTGAATAAGAACATACAAGAGTGCGCGTTACAGAGTCGCAGTAGGGCGATAATGGCTTCGCCGTGTCGACTGACAAGTCACTGCCGGGAGGTCTCATTACCTAAGGGAGACTACACCAATAGACAGCTGAAACTATGATCGCCAGCTGTCTTTCTTTATTGACAGTTTGTCCTGAAACCTAAGCAATTGGTAATGCATAGTTTCAATTCGCCTAGCAACATTCTCGTCTGTGATATTATATAAATGTTGCAACAACATGTTTTGTACTCTGCTTTGTGAAGAAGCAGGTTGCTTAGCCTTAGTACACGCACATGGCCCGGGGGAGGGGACAACGCCACAACCTTTTTAATATGGCGACCATTTTTTTCTTCATCAGCAGTGCTGTTTATTGATGGGCAAAGACCCAAGACTTACCTAGACTGAGTCGAGACATAGACTTAGGAGTCAAACCGCTATGGTCGACGTTCGGACTCCAGTTCATTCTCTCTCGTCCTCTCCTTCCCTGCCTAGCTGGTACCAACCACAATGATTGGTGGGCAGGTCTGGTCCTTGGGAACTTCGTGACATGGCGTCTTTTGTACATCGTTGATGAGGCTGGATGTTGTCCTGGTCGTATTCTGACCTCTTCGTTAGTCACATAACCACTCCAGCGAATGCCCAAGATCAGACAAGGGTTGGCAGAATGTTTGAGTTGTCAAAAAAGCCGAGTTTTGATCTCCAAGTAAATTTATTGTTTTTTCCAAATGTTCTCCGACTGATCGAATGCTGCTGACGCATTCCCTGCTACCTTGTTTGTTGATGGAACTGCCAAGGTGAAGTTTCTACTGGGTGCTATCAATGTCATCCGGAAAGTCACGGTCTGACATATATTCCTCTTTAACCCACCCAACGCCTTGATTGGGGCTGCAATCTAGAAGGGCTACAAGCCCATACAATCGGCAGAGCGCAGTGCCCCCACTTTGCATGTCAAACAATGTTGGGCGCGTTGGCGTAGTGAACTCTCAGTGGAGAGAACCCTGGTTCAAATCCTCTTGCTGCTGTTTTGATGCTTGGGCAAATTTGTGTACTCCACAGTGCTCAGTTCTCTCAGCAGCATGACTGAGTATATATGGCTATAAAATGTGAAAAAGTTAATGACTTGTGAACGAATAGTCTTCGTGCAGTAATTGCAACGTGGCTAAATGCTTCTCTGAACAGTCGAGTTGGAATGAACATGGCGAAAATTAGATAAAGCTTAAAGGGGATAATGTGTACGGGCGTAAAGTGTAAAAGGGGTAAAGTGTAAAGCGTACTTGTTTCCTGCTCCTTTGTGACGGTATGGCCTAAAGTGAATATCATGGCCAATTTATATATGTATGCAATTTTAATGTTGAACAATTTGCAGTAATGCTTTAAAAACACACACTAATATGATGACGGTTCACATTTCCTTGACATATCTGCTGTATATAAATGTCATAAGTCCGACCGACATATATATGTATTAATGTTGTAGAGTGTGATTATTGTGTGGAGACGAAGACAGCATATTTTTTGATTTTCTGAGAATTGAATTGTTTCGCGGCAACAATCGAAGTGAAAGTATATATCTCGAAATTCCTGAAAAAGACGCATTCAAACGAGGCTCGTAAGTAGGTGGTTATCATTCGATGCACAATCCTAATAAAAAAAAATTAAATAACGCTGATATATCCAATAAGCTTAGTAATCCCGTTACAGATACATAAATTAAAATCACATTTACGGTAATAGAGCTTTTCAAATTAATATAAGAGGGATATTGTGAATATTACACTTCTCTGTATAAATAACGATAACGTAGTTTAATCATCTCTTCTATTTCATGCTGCTTACTGTTTAATCAAACACCGGGTATATCAACAATATAAAGGTTTATTTTAAGTTCGTATAGGCACAGCTGAAGTTCATATTATGCATTATACAAATAACCTGTGTCATTAAAGCACCTTGGTACTAAAGAAGCGATGGTACTAATACGTCTCTATTCATTACATTGCTACACTGTCGTCTGCCTTTTCGTTTGACGTTTGTTCTGGTTTATTTAGCGTACGTTGTCAGCGTGGAAACATGTCTCAGTTGAGTGTTGTAAAACTCTTGTTTCATAAGACCGACCACGGTTCATGGCAAGTGCTACGACACTCCTCCGTGCATCCTGGCCTTTCTCGAAATTCACCGGAACAATATCTGGTGTATGGTAGATTCCTGGAAAGGCGAATACATTATCCTGAAACAGAGACGTGGAGCAAGAAGTGCGTGTTTATGAGGTGGTTGAAATGTGACGTTCGGTCAAGCTGCGGGAGAGACTTTCCGGAGCACACACGATGGTGACACGACATATGCAAGTCATGATGCAGAGAACACTTTATGAATCGTATTTGTTTGTCCAATGCACAGTTCAACCAGAACTCTGGAAATGTAATCGAAAACACGCGCAAGGATTGCGATAGGCTACACGCATTATCTCATCAGTGTCAATTTACTGCCGTGTACCATTCGTAATATACCATCTGGACTGATAACTACACTGCATCCCAATAGTACAGCGGCATTCCCCATTCAACATTGCTGTCGGTTATTGAACTGTTGTTAATAATATCTTGCTGATCTAAGTCGCGGGGTACCAAGTCCGTTTTAAGCGATCATTCCCAGGAATATTGATACTTATAGCGCAAACGCTCTAGACAAATCAGATAGTCTTATTATTATCCATGAATTATGACCATACAGATAATGCACGACTGTCTTGATCTGAGAATCTTATGTTAAGCTTACGTTTGTGAACATCGAGTGTATATCAGCACGGCTGGCCGTTGTATAATTAGGGAATAACACACTGTTTTTTGTTGTTATGAGAGTGTTACCAGGCCCGATAACATCACGGAGGCAGGATTGATGCTATATGGCCGGTGACACTCGAATGACCTCAATAAACAGTATGTTATTCCCGTTACATGAAGGCAAATTAACACTACATAGATGCATAAACAAATGCATACATGATTATATGCATACATGAGTACATGCATCCTGTATCATCTCGCTATGTTTTGCTGTGAGAATTGTCTTGTTTTCATAAGATCAACAACTAGTATCACGAAGCAACGATGACGTAACTTCCGTCTCCTTCATATGTAGTGACGACATCGTTTCGTCGCACTTCTTGGACATACTGTTGGACAGTGAATTGTCATTTTCCTGCAAGAAATATATTCAAATATTTACTTAAACAAACGGCGTCACTACTGCATGTAAGTACTAATGTCCCACAGTGTTTTCTTCGTAATTATTATGCACGTCAATCTATGTTCGCATGATTAGCTATAAACTGTGATATAAACCAACGTTATTCGCATTATCATCTTCTACCGGCATATCTCCGTGTTTCAGACAGCAAAACATGAATGTTTTTTATATTAACCAGAGCATTAAGATATTAAAGAGAAAAAATAAGTATTGTCACTAATCAAGGCTGAAGAAAATGAGGTGTATTGCATTTTTGGCGGCAGATGAGTATGGAGAAATATTTATTTCATAGTGTATTAATATAGTCTAGAACATATTTACGTTAGCCCCTTTGGGTTGACGCAGCTCCTTTGTAGTGTCAATGTCTTCCTTTGTAGTGTCTTTCTTCGCGAAGTTGAAGCTAAGCAACTTATCGAAGTGGATGAAGTATTTATCTGGCACGTCAATCTCATCACCGGGGTGGAAATAGCCTGAAAACCATGGAAACATTAATATTATTAAGCAAATAAAATGTAAATCAGTTGCTCAGTTAGGAATATTTTGTCAGATATTCGTTTTCGTATTCGAATACTCTCTGAAAGCATTTACTTTCGAATATAAATGTATATATTCCTGCGAATACTCTTTGGATTTATATCGTCATTAATAAGTAACTTTTCAAATTCCCAATTCAAATGGGAACAATATTAAAATAGTCCATGAATATACTTTGTATATATTTTCCATTAAGCACTTCATATAATATAAAGAGAACACTCTCCTTTGTACAACATTATGAGTTTGCAATTGATACCAGTATGCTCTTATAAATTGCTCAGGTCAACCTGTGAAATGGCATAATGAGCTAACTGTGAAGCCAATACAAGTTG
Source organism: Lamellibrachia columna (assembly GCA_963662155.1). NCBI lineage: Eukaryota > Metazoa > Annelida > Polychaeta > Sabellida > Siboglinidae > Lamellibrachia > Lamellibrachia columna. Next base: position 44,489,781 of record OY759266.1, read on the forward strand.
TAGCTCCTGCTCTAATTAGCCATTAGCTGTACATTGTTTACTGCTCCCTATTGATCAAACACAGGATGACAAATTAAAAGTTGGCATAAAACACACCTCATTCTGCGTACGTCTTATCGTTCAAACACTTCTGAACGTATTCGTATTTGGAAACGGTTAAAAGTATTCAACCCAAGTCAAGTTCGAGCTTTCAAATTATACTATTCTTAAAAGCAAAGTTCAAGTAAACAATTTAAACATATTTGGATTTATGTGTCAATGTTATTTTTATTTTATATATTTTTTATCTTTGTCACCGTACGCGAGTAAATGCGTAATTCATTCCATTTATTTTACAACCATGTAATGTTTTAAAAAATAGTACAACATATACTGTTAACTTAAATTTTACTGTTTATTGAAAATACTTACACACTATATACGATGATATCAGACCGGTTATGATTGTAGTGCCGGCCCCAAGCGGCGTATACCACAAGTATGACAGAGCGAAAATGTGGGACATCCCAGAACTGAAAAAGTATATATAGATTCGTTATTTGATGTTAACGTATCACATAGCATAAGATGTCAACATTGTACTCCACGGAGGCCCTTAGCTGGGAATCCGTGGTTCCGATATTGCAACGGTTTTTGTGGAAAATCATAACGTGTCTTTGTTTTTAAATAACGGGACTTTTGTTTTTTTAATAACGCGTCTGATACTCCAAGTTGTCGCATATAGGTCTTAGATATATTTTAGTTTGATCGAGTCGAACAATCTTGTTTAATGTTCATGTTCAATGGACTATTGACATCTATGGATGGCTTTTTGTACGTGGATTTACCATAACGTTTCAGCAGTTTTTCTTTGTCACATATGTACATTACCGGTACATCTATGAAACTATCGTTCCATCATAGATTTCTACGGTAGATGCATATCTCGGATATTTGCTTGGTCACTTCGCATTAACCACCGATACATGTGTAGCTGGTTTTTGTTTTGCATAACTCATCAATAGGAACATTTCACAATCCTAGCTAAGAGCCTGCTCCCACGTTCACGTCTTTTGTGACATCCGATGAATATAAAGTTGTCATCTGCACGGGTGTGTGCCTGTCTGCACGTGTACACATGTGTACACACTTGTCCTTATGTGGGTGTGTGCCTGCCTGCACGCGTACACACGTGTAAACACTTGTCTATATGTGGACGTGTACCTGCCTGCACGTGTACACATGTGCATACACTTGTCTACATATGGATGTGTGCCTGCCTGCACGTGTACACATGTGTAAACACTTGTCTGTATGTGGGCGTGTGCCTGCCTGCACGTGTACACATGTGCATACACTTGTCCGTATGTGAGCGTGTGCCTGCCTGCACGTGTACACATGTGCATACACTTGTCTACATATGGGTGTGTGCCTGCCTGCACGTGTACACGCTCCATGTTTATTAGTAATGTGCGTTTAAATGCGTACATCCCTTTGCTTACGTACTTTAATGTGCGTATCGGCGGCACATAACGTGCAGAGTAGAATTCGTTACACAATATTTAGAGCAGTCCTTAATAAGAATATAAACGTTATTCTGATTTCAAAGATTTAAAGTATGTCGTAGATTTGTCGATGCTGTCAATTTGCTTTATATCTTAGTTTGTTGTACAAGTACGTGCGTTTACTGTGTTGATGTGTGCGTAGAAGAAGGATCGATGTATTTTTAATGGTTCAGTGCACCAACTAAACTGTTGTTGTGGAAATCATGAAATCTTACAGTATTACGTGACTCTGCGTTGTCGATGAATTGACCGGAGGGTCGCAGTTGGCCACTGAAATGGCGGGTAAGGTCGGGTGACATCCCTTCACTGTCAGCGACCCAAGGCCTATGTAGAGTGTCAATGCAAATCCAAGAACACCGCCAACAATAGCTCCCTGTTTGGGAACAGCGATACACAGAGACACATAGATAAACTAAGAGTAAAAGCCAGTTGATACGATTAGTTTTTTGCTATTTGTCGGTCGTCACGGTGTCGTACGATATCTCCAATTCCAATTTGACCGACAGTCGGTCGCGATTTTCAAGCAGTGGCCAATCAGAGGCCGCCGCGACAGACAGTAGGTGCCGCGACAGACAGTAGGTGCCGCGACAGACAGTAGGTGACCCGTCGTGATATTATATTAACGCTGAAATCTGGAGTGGAGATAATCAAAAGGTCATAGTCGTAGTGTCTAGACACGTCTCTCGCTTAAACGCATACAAAAGTTAGGTTTGCATTTTAATACAACATGGTATCGCCCGAAGAATTCGTGCACACATCACTCGTGTAGACGGCCCTTACTAATAATAGATGGTATCATCGTTGTTGAGATAATGCGACTGAATAATTATTGGTGAAATCAATCAACCAAATGTCATTTGCTAAAAGTGATAGCAATTTGTGATGAGTGACATCAATGCAGTAGTCCGTCGAAACACAGGTAATGATTTACCTTGGCTACTGCCTTCCGAAACAGACCACCCAGAAGGAACAAGCCGAGGAGCGGAGCGCCCACCGCTCCCAAAATCTGTGTTGACACCTGGGAAACAAACATACGTCACACTTGTTGAATTTATATGAACAATATCTACGATAACATAGTCGATGTCAGATTGTGTCTCTTGTAAACTCTTTATTTCGGAAATTAATATTTACAGCATGCTAATATCTGCTACTATGTCGGCACATAAGTATCTTTGTCTTTCTCCATTTCTATATCGAATACTGCTCAATAATTATACGTTGTATGTATATATATATCTTAACAATATGTCAGTCAAGTTTATTCCCACAATATATATATATATATATATATATATATATATATATATATATATATATATATATATATATATATATATATATGTTGTGGGAATAAGCTTGACTGATTGATTGCTGTATTAATATATATATATATATATATATATATATATTGTGGGAATAAACTTGACTATATATATATATATATATATATATATATATATATATATATATATATATATATATATATATATATATATATATATATATTGTGGGAATAAACTTGACTGACATATTGTTTCATTGATTGGTTGATTGAATGATTGATTTAGTGATTGACTGGCTGACTAACTGTTGATTGATTGATTGATTGATTGATCGATCGATCGATCGCTTGATTGATTGATTGATTGATTGATTGATTGGTTGATTGATTGATTGATGGGTGGATGGATGGATGGATGGATGGATGGATGGATGGATGGATGGATGGATGGATGGATGGGTAAATAGACTGAAGGTTTTTTATGCGTATGGAATACCCTGCGACCCATTTCCAATAACGTCTTCCGACTAAATACAAAAGCGCAGTGCCGATAGCGTGACAGCGAACTCACCTGTATTATAGAACCCGGGAACTGTTCAACGATGAACGCAAACGCGGTGGACAGACAGCCAAGGACAACAACTGAAACACACAAATTGCATAAGATACGTTTATATCAAGAACTTGCGTCTTGAGCTAAGACATTGTCAAAATATTTCCACTTTCAAAACATTTATAAATCGTCTATGCTTGATGGATATAGAAAGTAAGTTTTATTCTTAGACGTTTATAAATATGAACATTTTATTAGCTGATGACATATTGATGTATTAATGATGTGTTATGCCAGTACCGGATTAACAATGTGGGGGCCTGGAACAAATTCTTTGGGGACTTTACTAAATTCGTTAATGAAGAAGATCGAGACATGTGGTATGGAGGTAACGCCACACATTTCTGACACCGATTTCATTATTATTTTGACATGGCGTGGTTATTAGACATTCGACTGCCACTGTGCATTGTGCTACATTATGTGTGTTGACTTCAGACCGCAGACCGTTAAGAAAACACAATTTATCACCTAACAACATGCAATAGAAAACATGAATTATCTCAAAACGTACCAATTGCATATAACGCGTTTTGCAAATAAGCGCCTCATATAGAACTGTTAACAACGGAGTCGCACGATGTTTCGTTGGACAATGGCGGGACTGGTGCGTTGGTGAAAGTTCTTAATATTCACATCCTACCAATTAATCTGTTAAGCCAGGTAGCCTTTTCTTCGTCTAAATTTGGCAGTCGTGGTTTGAGGATGTCTTCCCAAATATTTGCCGCTGACCCACTCAGAGCGGATGACATGGAGCTGTAATAGGTATATGTATATTATACTTGAGATTAGATTACATTGAGGTATAATGTTCATACATCACGAAGATTTCGGTCTTGGTGACATGAATTGAGTGATCAGATGAAACAACCGTTTCACATTGGACGGCACTGAGCTGTAGTGTTCAGATGTGACAAAGGTTTCACATTAGACAACATTGACTTGTAATGTTCAGATGTCACAACGATTCACATTAGACTGCATTGAGCTGTAATGTTCAGATGTGAAAACAGTTTCACATTGGACGGCATTAAGCATAGATGTTCAGATGTGATAGGCTTCACATTGGACGGCTTATAGATGTAATGTTCAGGTGTGATAACGGTTGCACATTGGACGGCATTGAGTTGTAATGTTCAAATGTGATAACGGTTTCGCATTGGACGGCACTAATCATAAAAGTTGAGATGTGATAAAAATTTCACATTGGACGGCCCATAGATTTAACGTTCAGATGTGATACCGTTTGCACATTGGACAGCATTGAGCTGTAACGTTCATATGTGACAAAAGTTGCACATTGGACGGCATTGAGCTGTAATGTTCAGATGTGATAACGGTTTCGCAGTGGACGGCACTAATCATAAAAGTTAAGATGTGATAAAATTTCACATTGGACTCATAGATTTAATGTTCAGATGTGATAACGTTTGCACATTGGACAGCATTGAGCTGTAATGTGCATATGTGACAAATGTATCACATTGGCCAACATTGCCTTGTAATGTTCAGATGTGATAAAGGACCGCATTTTGCATAAATGTTCATACGTGATAAGGTTTTCACAATGGAAGGCCTATAGCTGTAATCCTTAAATGTAACGGAATTGACTTGCAATGTTCAGATATGACAAAGGTTGCACATTGGAAGGCATTGAGTTGTAATGTTCAGATGTGACAAAAGTTACACATTTTACGGTATTGAGCTGTAATTTTGAGATGTGACAATGGTTTCACATTACACAACATTACCTTGTAATGTATAGATGTGTCAAAGTTTCACATTACACTTCATTCAGCTATAATGTTCAGATGTGACAAAGGTTGCAAATTGGACGGCATTGAGCTGCAATGTTCAGATGTGATAACGGTTTCGCATTGGACGGCATTGAGCACACAAAAGTTCAGATGTGATATAAAAAATTCACATTGGACGGCCTATATATGTAAAGGTCAGATGTGATGACCGTTGCACATTGGACAGCATTGAGTTTCAATGTTCAGATGTGACAACAGTTTCACATTGGACGGTATTGAGCTGCAATGTTCAGATTTGACATAGGTTTCACATCTGTAATGTTCAGATATGAATAATATTTCAAAACGGAAGCCAATAACTTACATTGTTCAGGTTTTGCTAAGACAGATACGTCAGATGACACTCTGTGGCAAATATTTCAGACTGCACGTTATTGAGCTGTAGAGTTATCACGAGATAAAAGTCGTTCAATGAACGGCACCAAGCTTTAGTAATTCGATGTGACGAAGCTCGCTGTTCCTTTTATATCCAATGTCGGATCAAACTGGGACCCAGGCGCATGCCCAGTAACACATTGAACGTAGTTTCTCGCAGAAGGCCCTCGCCTCTAGGCGGAGTCACTCACCACACCTCGTAGAAACTAGCAAGGCGGCTATTTTAAGTTAATAATAGTATAGTGCTTCGACGACGCGACGGTGTAAATTTTATGTCGATATTTATCCCATCAAACTCCCCACCAGTGGCGCGACGAACAATGTCATCAATGCCACAACTTACACTTGATGTGCATATTCGGCATGTCTTCATTTCATTTAGTAAAGTCCTGACTTTTATTAAGACATGTCTCAGTTCCAATTGCATACAATTTTGTTTATAGTGTCTTTATTGAAAATGTGCCCATCAACACAATATCATTCGTTTTTCTTTGAAATTATATTATGTTACTCGATTGCGGATTGTAATTACGAAACTAGTCGTAAACAACAATGCATTTGCCCAACCAACTATTTTTATGCCACTGCACAACTGTACATTTTGAATGTATAATCAAGTTGTTGCAGTGTTGATACGCTGAGTGGAGTCACTGTTGGGGAGTGTAATGTTCCACCAACTTATATACTTAAGCAAACGAGGTATACTCACCTGAGGGCGCCACCATACAACATGGCGAGGAACACTCCGCGGAAGCCGGTACCGTCTGCGAATTCTTTATTAAGGAAATCCGGTAGAATCTAAAATATATAAATTGCTTGTGTTTTCCATAACATAGATTTTGTTAATCCCAACTATAAAGTGTATTTCCCAAATGTCTCAAGACAAATATCACGCTTTGTAAAAATACAGTTACGTTCTTATATAGTGCGATACCCTGTCTCTGGGACTGCCCGAAGCGTTCTGTACTTTACCCTGGCATACATGTTCGTTCCAACTCCATCTCGTCTTCTCTTGGAAGAATGCAGTTATTCGTTCATATATTCACCTCCGCCCATTTAAACAGCTGAGTGAACTCGAGCAACGCCCCACTAAAGTACGACTCCAGTGCGAATTAAGTCGTAGTTGAAGACTCGAGTCCCCAGCATTATTCATTAGTATGCCACAGTTGGCTAGTTTTGGTTATAAACTGACACGTACCATGTTTCCGGTACTGATCTGGTGACTAGCAATTGGGTCGCAGCCGGTCTGTACGTAGTACGCAACCATTATGACGCCAGTCAAGCAGAACAGACAAAATATCACCGCCAACGAAGGTATGGCCAACAGTACTACCCTGAATCAAGCAAGAACGACAATAGTGTTACTACTCTTGGAAATATCGTATACGTAATCTCGGTTATGTGTATATTATACTTAACATAATTAAAGCAAGAAAATTTAATGACAGTAAAAAAAGATAGGTTTGAACGGACAACAGGATTAAACGGCCAACAACTTTCAACTTAAAAAGTAAGGGAAACTACGTTTCAAATTGGTTACAAGAAGTGGAATCACACTTCACGGAAATAATTAAATATGATGTCAAAATCGAAATATAGTTAAATACGTTGTGTCTAGTATGTAGTAAGGCTGTTCTCGTGGCTTAGAAAAATAGGTTCGGGGAAATATTCGATTTTGTAGGATTTGTGAGCCATACTGTGCAATATTAAAGCCGTGGGGAGATGCGGTTATGATCGTGGGAATCCGCTACTATGGTGGAGATGCTGTTGTGATATATGAAAGGAACTCGCGTATTTCAACTAAGCGAGGACGACTTAGAGACGCCAGATTCATTCGGTGGTCAAAAAGGGGGGTGAAAGAAACCCCTCCCCCGAGGAAGGGCATGAGAGTATATATATATATATATTCATTCGGTGGTCAAAAAGGGAAATGCTTGAATGTCCAATCTTTGCACTATCACCAGCGGTATTGGTTTTATATATATATATATAATATATATATATATATATATATATATATATATATACATAATTTTTTGTATGATCAACAGAAAACTGTAACGGACGGAAGCTTCAAAGGTTATTTACGTATTGGCAAACCAATACCGCTGGTGATAGTGCAAAGATTGGACATTCAAGCATTTCCAAAACATATATACTCTCATGCCCTTCCTCGGGGGAGGGGGGTTCGTTCACCCCCCTTTTTGACCACCGAATGAATCTGGCGTCTCTAAGTATATATATATATATATATATATATATATTTATATATATATATATATTTATATATATATATATATATATATATATATATATATATATATATATATATATATATATATATATATATATATATATATATATATATATATATATATATATATATATATATATATATATATATATATATATATATATATATATATATATATATATATATATATATATATATAAATATATATATATATATATATATATATATATATATACATATAATTATATATATATATATATATATATATATATATATATATATATATATGTATATATATGTTCGAAATGTTCGATTTTGTAGGATTTGTGAGCCATACTGTGCAATATTAAAGCCGTGGGAAGATGCGGTTATGATCGTGGGAATCCGCTACTATGGTGGATATGCTGTTGTGATATATGAAAGGAACTCGCGTATTTCAACTAAGCGAGGACGACTTAGAGACGCCAGATTAATTCGGTGGTCAAAAAGGGGGGTGAACGAACCCCCCTCCCCCGAGGAAGGGCATGAGAGTATATATGTTTTGGAAATGCTTGAATGTCCAATCTTTGCACTATCACCAGCGGTATTGGTTTTATATATATATATATATATATATATATATATATATATATATATATATATATATATATATATATATAAATATATATATATAATTATATATATATGTATATATATATATATATATATATATATATATATATATATATATATAATCTTTGCACTATCACCAGCGGTATTGGTTTTATATATATATATATATATATATATATATATATATATATATATATATATATATATATATATATATATATATATATAAATATATATATATATATATATATATATATATATATATATATATATATATATATATATATATATATATATATATATATATACATAATTTTTTGTATGATCAACAGAAAACTGTAACGGACGGAAGCTTCAAAGGTTATTTACGCATTGGCAAACCAATACCGCTGGTGATAGTGCAAAGATTGGACATTCAAGCATTTCCAAAACATATATACTCTCATGCCCTTCCTCGGGGGAGGGGGGTTCGTTCACCCCCCTTTTTGACCACCGAATGAATCTGGCATCTCTAAGTATATATATATATATATATATATATATATATATATATATATATATATATATATATATAGATATATATATATATATATATATATATATATATATATATATATATATATATATATATATATATATATCTATATATATATATATATATATATATATATATATATATATATATATATATATATATATATATATATCTATATATATATATATATATATATATATATATATATATATATATATATATATATATATATATATATCTATACATATTCCTCACTTTACCTTCTTTTATTCGGATGTGGCTATGCGTGTGTGTTTATTTGTTTCACGGCAGTGATGCAGTCATCCTGTATGTAGGCATGCAAATAGGTCTTATATCAGTCAAATTGTTTCGTAATTTTTATCAACGTTAGCTTCTCTGTTGTGGAGGCCGGTTCAAAACTTACATCCGTGCCTGATTCATAGTTGCAGTGGCACTGTAACGTTGCACGGAGGGCTGACACAACCCATACATGGCGAACCACTGCAAGGTGCCGCCAATGAATAAACCCCAGTTGGTGTGACGGACTCTTGGGTCTAAATCCCATCTGAAAGAATGCGTGTGTTATTCAAAAGATACGCATTAACCACGCAATACAAAGACGTACGTAGACTACGGGTAAATATTTTAATGATTCGGTGTCATATAGCCCTGGGCGGATATACACCGGGAAAAAGGGGGTGTTCAGTCCAGGACACTGGACTAATTATCCACATTTCTACAGGGTGCGCACGCACGGTTCAAATTGTAACATATAATGTTTTACCATTGTGGCAAAATTTTACATATCAACATATACTGTTTTATGCATACCTAGGATATATAAAAGAAATTGGTAGATCCTTTTTTGTAACAATGTATAAACGTTGTAAAGAAGAGTATCACTTTAATTGCAAAACGTTTACTAATTGTCGTACGATTCACAATGGATTGCACCAACTTGTCGTAGCACCGTTTAATTTACAAACACCAATCATTACACAATGCATACCAACAACACTGCTTAATGGCCTACGCAACAGCTAGAGCATGATATTAATACATAACCAGGTGAGTTGTGTATATGGGGGGTTTGTACCCCCTTTTCTATGGCGGGTACTACAGATAACAGCAAGGATCGTATCAAAGCAATAAAGAGTCGTTTTACAGTGTTAAATTATATAAGGGATCGACTTTACGCGTGATATATGGAGACGCCTCCTGTGCTTTGCCTGTAATTCGATCCGTTCCAGTCGTTTTTATAAGTATTATACCAGTTGGGTATGTTTAACAGTTTAAAAGAAAAGACACGAACCAAGGTGCTATCCTTATATAAGTAGTTACAAAAGTGATTTACGGTAGCAAAAGGGATCGGATCAAAAGATATACGGAAACGTCCACAGTAATGATATCCGTTCCAGTCGTTTTAATAAGTAGTATAGCAGTTGGGTATCCTTAACAGTGTAATAGAAAAGACACGGACCAGGGTGCAATCCTTATATAAATAGTTACAGAAGGGATGTACGATAGCAGAAGGGATCGTATCAAAAGAAAACAATTATATTTCTGATTTTTTTAGATGACCCTTATCGTTTTGAAATATTCCCTTATATATATATATATATATATATATATATATATATATATATATATATATATATATATATATATATATATATATATATATATATATATATATATATATATATATATATATATATATATGTATATATATATATATGTATATATATATATATATATATATATATATATATATATATATATATATATATATATATATACAGAGTGAATAGTGTTACTTCTTGTGAAAATAAAATTATTGACATCGGCTAACTTACGTGATACAACACTTGTGGTAATGTCCCACGTTTGTATGTTAGAAATATCTTAATCTGATGAATAAGTGTATTGACAATTAATTCTGACTTGACGAGAAACAAATTCTCTGGATCCGCCCTTGTGTAGCAACAATCGCAATTCATTTATTTTGACGATTTTTAAGCAGAGTATCCTGTACACTTTGTCTACAAGATGAGCAATTAACGATGATGATCAACTGTCTATGTTTTAAGATCCATACTTACGTAGTCCAGAAAATTCTGCCTTCGGTGTTGGCAATATCAAAGGCATTACTCACGCCACCGACGATTATACTTGCCTGTAAAATACACCATGCAAGATGTATGTATCGTGTTCAACCTGACACATCATTAATTCGAAATTATCGCAGTGTTCACATGCTGGGACGTTTTAATGTTATTCTCCATAATACCACTGCTATGTTATGATAAAAGTCTATTTACAATTTATACTTAATTAGCAAGCGAAGGAAACTCGCAAAATGCAACTATTAGATGGATGGTGAAACTTCTCTTTCAAGTGGAGGAAACACTGTTATTATTTCCGTGCACATATACATATCATTACTTTATCTTCACTTACCAGCTTTATATTTATACATCTGCTAGATAGCTTAATTCCACGTACACATTACTCCAATTTTAAATTAACATGTCATTTACGTCTTTGGTTTCATCAGAGACTAGTTTTAGTTTAATTATATCAACAACAGTGATTTCTAGTAGTTCACTGTGAATGATCTTTGGCGTGTGACTGTTTTGTAAGTAGCGTTCTTTTGAACGCATTCAACATGTATATACCTGGTAAATGTATGGCATTATAAAGCGCAGCATATAATCTTTAGGACCGCGTAAGAAGCTTTACTCTTCAACCCTGACAGTCGAACAAGACACTGGTGAGACTACTACCATCTTACAAAATGTGCAGTACCTTGACAGCAATCAACATCATTCCCCCAACCATGACGGCGAACTGGAATACATCAGTCCAAATCACTGCTCGCATTCCTCCCTGAACAGAAAAACAGGCACAATCTATGTAGGTTCAGGTACGATGATGAGGTTAGGCAAATACGGAATATTATTCCTTTTTGTTTGGATTTGACAGTCTGATATGATATGTGCAACACACGTTCTACCATATATACTGATAACAATAAGCTAACTGATGGCTAGTGCACACCCTAGTCCTTGTCACAGGGATTAGCTACCATATTTAATTATTTACGGCGGCGATGCATTTATTAATCATAACAGCAATTATGTGGACCCATTACAGGTGCGACCATCAATATACTAAGGAGTGCTTCATTCAAACAATAAACACTTCACTTCAGCGGTTGTCAACAATAATGGATCAAGTCATTCTACATGTCAAACTACCACGCTTGTAATTATGAATTGCTTTGTGGCATACATAGTATCGTAGCTGTTTACTTCCTGATTGCATTAATGAAAAAATATCAAAATAAGAGAAGTGATGTGGTAGCTGTTTGACTGATTGAATACCTACCAATGCCGTGTATCCCACACACACCGCGGCCATGACGGGAACGGTCACAGTAAGAGGCAGACCGGTCACTGAAAGAGAGATAGCAGCCGTGGTGTCACGTCTGATCCATTATTGGTTGGTTGAAATTCTGTATAAAGCCGTACTAATCTGCATAACATTTTGATTGCATAACTGGCCTACCGCATTCAAATTCCGATCGTTTCTTGCCATCTGTACATCAAACAAAATGCTTTGTCGGAAATCTGACTTGCATCAAACTGTTTTTACGAGAAGTATAGCTGATTTGTTCGTCGAACTCAATTCGTTTGTCATTCGATGTTACACTTGTGTTACGAACACAAGTAAATATGTACTTTATCGCTATTTTTCGATAAACTTTGAGCAGAATATGTTAGTTTGACATGATTCCAGGATCGTGTAAGTTATGCAATCAGACGCCGTTTAAAGTTATTATTTTCGCATTACAAACACACTTTCTGAATGTTCATTGTTCACTGAAGCACTTTTTTCGCCACGTATTTTTTATCGCAGCTATTTATCATGTACATCATGATCAATAAATGCATAAGTAATGTGTATACCAGCCACTCACCCACGTCCAATGCTGCAGATGGCGCGTACATAGCAATACCCATGTAAAGCACCTGCAATAAGACATTATTCCGCAGTCGATACAAGCAATTCCTTTCATGCCAACAATAACGTTATAAACCACCATATTATTTCTATCAACGAATAATTTTCTTATAAAGATAACGCAAACTGCTTTCAATAATTGACTCGGTGTTAACATAAGTTGTCTAACTTGATAAATCTGCTATAACTTAATAACATAATAACAAACGCAACTAATAACATTCTTCGTTGCAGATACACAATAATTACAGAATACGTCATATCAATTGTAAAATCCTACAGCGAAACTGGCCATGTTTTAGAAATGAGTAATCCCATCAAATGTCCGACGCCGTGCAACTGTTCATTACGTAAACATAACAACCATTTATTTGTACTCACCGCTTGCATAATTCCAAAAGAAGAGGCAAACATTCTAAGAGTCTTTGATTTGAATCTCAATTCGAAATACTGGATCAAACAAATGAAAATACACCAATGAGTGCTCCAAACAAACAAAACAACATGTTCTCAATGTATACATCGTTACATATTAACATGTCAACAGGTCAACTAAATTAAATTAACCTCCCAAATTCTTCATTTAAATGAATAATTAACTTTAATTCAATTAACAATTAAATTATGTTTTGGTAGAAATGCAGATTACATTCATACGTAAATAAAACGTTTTTGCAAGTTTAAGTACTTTATACAAGTCATCATTGAAATAATAATATGCTAATTGTTATTGTTTACACATTTTATAACAGTTCTAAAATCACAAGTAGGTACGTAAACGTTACTGTCACGATAGTACAGTGTTCATATATATATTGATGGAATTACTTTGCTTATTACATCTGAGGAACATTATTATTATCATCAAACAAATATGAACATTATTGTTGACTTATAAAAAAAATATGTTGCGTAACTTTGTCAAAAAATTTGCTCATACAATATATATATACCAAGACATTTGTTCATGGTGTGTTTGATATTTAAAAAAAAACAGGTAGATGCTTGTTAAAATTAATGTTCTTTTTCTGAAAGGAGTGTAACATTGTGGCTGGGGATTTGCAGGGTGTGGAGTTTCCTATTCAAACACAAAATTAACAAAACAGGGCAACTGCATACATAATTTCTATGCACAAAGTTTTACTATATGGAGTGTTTTTAATGCTAAATCAGTAGGTTTCCCCTTTATACACTAGCATTTAAATATTGATGCACAAATTGTTATGTATCACTAGGACGCGCTTACGTTTTTATTCCAGTTGGCGCTGTAAAAAGATCCCAAACTGTAGGTATTTTACTTTTCTCTGCATGCGATATGTACACTTGCATACAACACTAGATACATAGTCGAATGCATAGGTACCAGAGGACATTCTATCGTCTAGGCCTTCCCTCCAATTCACAGGTGCCTCAATGACCAGCCCACTCCAGTTGGTACAGACAGTACCTACGTGTTCTGATATGCTCTCCCTCCCATTCACAAATGCCTGAACCTGATCTCTGTCAGGCTAATCACTAGACTAGTGACTGCAGGACTTTTGGAAATGCCTGGGTAACATTGGTGCGAACTATCCAGTAATATCAACTGTTAAATGAGTACTTAATTGAGAGTTAAATGGGAATCTGTCAATTAAATTAAATTAAATTAGATTAACCCTTTTGATGAAGTTTATTAATTTAATTTAATTAATCTAGCCTTTCTTGTAAAGTTAATTAATTTAATTTAATTAACTTAATTGAGTTAATTAAATTAACAAATTAACAAATGCCATTAACCCATGCCTGTTACATATATAGCATTCGGGAGAAACGGTAATTACTCGATTACGCGATCATACATATTTGGTTCTTGCTAAATCGGAGAAAGCCTTGGACAAATCAAGCAATATGTGTGTGTGTGTGTGTGTGTGTGTGTGTGTGTGTGTGTGTGTGTGTGTGTGTGTGTGCGTGCGTGCGTGCGTGCGTGCGTGCGTGCGTTCGTGCGTGTGTGGGTGGGTGGGTGCGCGTGTGCGTGTGCGTGTGCGTGTGCGTGTGCGTGTGCGTGTGCGTGTGTGTGTTTGTGCGTGCGTGCGTGCGTGCGTCCATGCTTTCGTGTACGATCGTACGAATACTGACTCATGAATACACACTACATGCATATTTATATTTGAAATAATATTTAGCAACGCTGCTGTCAAACGCTATAGTACCTCGAACACACTGGTGAGCTTGAGCGGATACAACCACGGTACAGCGAGTCTCTCGGCGAAAAGCAAACCGACGCTGAAGCTGATGACAGCCCACAGCCACATCTGGGAGCCGAACATATACATCTCGGCCGTCATTCCTAGCACTGCGATGGCAGACATGTACGACGCCAACGTCGATATGACGGTTGGGACGACCTTCAACTTCCGGTTGGCCATGATGAATTCCTGAGTCGTCTTCTGGCGCTCCCCAGTGACAGCATGGTACAGACCCACGCCGAGAGAGATGACCAGAAACCCAGCGAACAGAGCATAGTCGACCCAGTGTAGAGAATCCATGTCCTACAGAAACAATAATACAATTGGTAGTACTGACAATTCAACATACAGAAGCACTAGGTGTTCCTCCAGAAAAGCGTGATTACGAACACTTTACTGACCCCGCTCTTAAAGTATGGCTCAGTAGTTAGTACCATCAGCCAACGCGTTGAACCCTCTTCCAATGTGTGAGGCTCATTGGTAGAAGAAGAAAAGCGTGCATGCATACAAAGAAACACATGCAAACACATGCAAATGCATGCAAAGAAACGCAAGTTTCTATTGCAAGTCATATGATTTATTAATACAAACATGATAACATTAATACTGTCTGTAAGACGGGTTCAATAAAGTGAATGGCCCCCGTTGCAGAATACAAGACATGTCCGGGCTAAACGCAGGCTATGGCAGCCTCTGTATCTGCTGGTATTTCAGCTGCAGGGAGGCTTGAAATAATCCGTACACCACGACGTCGGGCATTGTACTAATAAAACAAGCACATATTCTTGTATTGGTTTCGTGGTACCAGTTCAGGAGGACTTCATTTCTTTATCTATGCGCAATTGGTATACACGTTTTCTGCGATCAGAATTGGACAATCGAAAACAGGCTTCATCTGTAAAGATAACCTGGTTCCACATGAATTGGACAATCGAAAACAGGCTTCATCTGTAAAGATAACCTGGTTCAACATGATATGTATCCAGTCGTGATGTTGATACGGTTATTGTGTCCGTCGTTGCCGCATTCCTTCATCGATCACGACCGTGTTGCAGGACAACATGGCGTCCATGTCTAGATCAGAAACACGTGGTCGGTCACTTCACGGATGATCTGTTGTATTGCCAATTGCATTGTGACGTTGCTGAAGTCGATATATCGTGCATTCATGCAAACTCAATGATTTCGCGACAATTCGTATCTCCGTGCCTGCATTGATTATCCCGATTTCACGACCTCTGTTTGACTCAAAGAGTAATGCTATTATGTGACAATCGAATATTGTGAAATGACGTTGGTTTTCTGTTCGTTGTCTTCAGATAAACACTACTTATGATAATGACTGTCTGTGACCATTATGTTCTGCACTCATCAATATTAAACTACGTAATCCGCCCTTTATCGGATATTGATAATGAGCAACTAATTCTTCTCAGTGCGATGACCTCACACGGGTCACTTTATTACAGCGCAGATAAAACGATTAGGGGTAGATTTTGATCAATAAAACATTTCTTGACGATTGATACAACTTGTTTTTCTTTGTTTTACTAGTATATGTATGTATGCATGTATACCCACACGTACACATATCTAATATAGCACAAATGCGAACTGTTCCATTAAGGAAGAAAAATTGAACAGTATTTATATTTGTATTTATATCTATATTATATGTAATTCAAACCATCATTTGATTCAAGAACATACCATTCTTACAATACATCTTGGTGTTTGTAATGTTATAAATATTTAATGTGTTTCTATTTTCTTAATTTTGATGCATTTATTAAAGTTTCGTGTAAAGAAAACACTATTTTTTTATTTTCTCAATCTTAAATAGTAATATTAAAACGTTATTTACTTGCGAAAAATACGTCAGCTTAGCTAAGTTAAATGGCATAGTTCATACACTTGATATTTTATATGTCATATTCTTTTAAGTCAATGATATGGTAATTTCTCAAACGTGGTTAGTAATATGCCTAAAAAGACATCTCATTCTTATAATGATAAATTGTCAAACATTGGTATTATCTTGTAAGTGTACGATGTTTAATGTTTTCATAGGAACTAAGTATGTTGTTTTTTATATGCTATGACTGGTTATTTTATTCAAAATGGTCGATAACAAAAATTGTCGTCACAACTTAGTGGCTTAGATAATAAATATCTATGTAATGTACTAAGATAAGATAAAGACAGAGAAGATGATGAAATAAAAATGATTAAACAGTTGCCTTATTTTGATTATGAATAATAATGACCTATTATTTGCAGAGACATTTAAAAACAATGGATATATGAAATAAGTGCTTTTTGTTTGCAAGACACATGGTTTGACGAAGTATCTGGTACATCAGTATTTCAAATAAATAGAAATATGTTGACATATCAAGGCAAAATATGAAGAAAAAGGTTTTTTTGGAAATATATATATACCACCTAAAGACGTTAATGAAAATTACATAACATCTATTAATGAATTTGCTAACAGATTCGTGAACCTAAACAAATTTAAAAGTGAGGTTATAATTGCAGGAGATTATAATGTTGATTTACTGAAAATAAACGATCACCGCATAATTATTGAATATTTTTACACAATCACTTCACACGGTTTTTCCCCAAAATGACTTTACCAACTAGACTCTAAAATTACCATGGCACACTAGATACTTTTCTATGTAAGTTGTCACAAGGATTTTTCACATCCTCAGCTGGTATTTTAATAAGCAACATGCCTGACTACCTTCCATACCATATTTTCTTGGAATATGTTCAAACTGTTAATGCCGCGCCCAAGTTTATCCAACTTAAACACAGAGTCCTGAGGCGATTAACAAATTTAAATCAGAACTATTAAATTAAAATATTTGCGATAAGCTTAACAATGACATATATGCTGACCTTGATAAGAACAACAACCTTTTTGAAGAAACTATTACCAAGGCTATAAAGAAATTCTTACCTACTAAGATAAGAACATTTAACATTTAACATTTAACATAATAAAATTAATCGCCTGGGATTACTCTAGGAATCATAAGATCAATTAAAGTTACAAGTACATTTTATTCAAAACTTAAACAATCACCTATAAACACAGAACAATATGTTACACTTACAAAATATATTTGTATACTTACAACTGAATTCTTAGAAGATCTATTCGAATACCAAAGCATTGCACTATCGATCCAGTGTTGAGAAACATAGACAAGACATAAAACAGACTTGGTGTGTAATTAAAGAAATTATTCAGCAAAATTAAAAAACAGACCAGCTTCCCAATACTTTCAAAATTCATGGGGACATTATACATAAAAAACAAATTATAGCTAATCAATTTAATTCGTTTTTACAAATATAAGTCGTATTCTTGCGTCTCAAATCAATAACACTGGAAACAAATCCTACAAATATTATTTAAAAGACCCAAGTACTTACACTTTCATAAAACAATAGATTACAAGAAACATAGCTGATTGCTTAAATTCAAAGTCCAGTTGTGGGAAAGGTTATTAAAATGGAAAAAAAAAATTATTTGTGAAGCGGTCACATAATTAATAATGAATGGTATATTTCCATATAAATAAAAAATAGCCAAACGAATACCCCTTCTTAAAAAGGGTGATCAATCTATACTTGATAATTATCGCCCAATTTCTATCCTACCAGCTATTTCAAAAATATTTGAAAGAACTACATTGATTAAGTACACGAATACTTCCAGACCAAGAAACTATGTTACAATATCCAATATGGCTTTAGAAAAAAACATTCCACTGAACTGGCAACTCTGGATATTATAGATAGAATTATACAAGAATATAATATATGTAATTCACATATAAACATGTATCTTGACTTATCAAAAGCTTTTGACACCAATGATCACAATATAATCTTACATAAACTACCATGGACTAAACATTGAAACTAATGATCTCTGTAGAAGTTATTTTCTCAACCGTAACAATATGTTGAATTTGAAAATATCAAATCTGAAGAAATTGTTATCACCACTGGTGTTCTCCAGTAGTAATTTTTTGGACTCCTCATATTTATAATTTCTATAAATGATATATCTCTATCTAGTAGCATATTTAAAGGTATAACTTATACTGTTGACATGACCTTAATAGTACACTAAATAGTTTTGAGGGTTCAGACATCTGACTCTAAAAGAATAATGTAAACATAGAACTCAATAACATTAATAACTGGCTAAAAACCAACAAATTTTCATTAAATGTCAAGACAACTAAATTGATGATATTTCACAAGCCTCAAACGAAAATCGAAATATAATTGTTGCAAATAGATTAACATTTTTGAGTATGGTACTATATTATATATCCATTTAAACTTGCAGAGTCATACAAATAAAGTAGCTAAAAAAATAAATAAAACAATTAAAATGTTGAATTTTAAAACACTGATTACCACAAAACATATTATCTAGTTGTACGCATCCCTCATTCTTCCTCAAATTAATTATGATATTCTGCTTATGGGGTCACCAAGCACATCGAGTTTATAGTTTGCAAAAAAAGAATAATTCGTATGAGTAAATATAATGCTTATACAGATCATATTTTTTTAAACTTCAATTTCTAAAACTAGATGATATTTATAAAGTGGAGTAAGTTTTATTATGAATTACTCAATAATGATCTACCGGAATAGTTTAGCCCCATCTCTTGCTTATGCAATTTTTAATATACACAAAATATATACGACACAACATAATAGAAACAGTTAACAATACTCCAACAACACTCCAAGCATTATCACAGATAAAATGTATACATATAATCTACATGGTTTCATCACTTATATTAATATATGTAATTTATATTATTATGTGATATATTATGTAATGATATATACTTATGTTTCTGCACGTCTTTACTAATGTTGAATTATGTGTGTACACATACATTGGAAAGGTCCAATATTGTGGACTGTAAACAAACACTTCGATATAAACCATCAAGAACCCTTGATAACATTGTGTCATACATAGTCCCCTCGCGCGAGGGCCCTGTTCCTCTGGGATTATTTGTATGTTCAATGTTTTAATGAACCACCATTTGAAAAGAAAACGAAACGTAATACATAATAAGGCAAACGATTATGTACAGTACAATTGCAATGTAACACACTTACCGGTTGCTGTTGTAACAGTTGAGTGCAATGCTCCAATCCTCTGTCCGGACAGTCAGTGGTGTAAATCACAACTGACACACATTTAACTCTGAAAGAGTCCTTCAGATTCCGCCAGGAGTACACAATCGAAACGCACTTGGGATACTTGTTGTTTGGCTAGGTGCTCATGTACCGAGAGAGAGAGAGAGAGAGAGAGAGAGAGATAGAGAGACAGACAGACAGACAGACAGAGACAGAGAGAGACAGACAGAGAGAGAGAGACAGAGACATAGAGATAGAGATAGATAGAGAGAGAGAGAGAGAGAGAGAGAGAGAGACAGAGAGAGCGAGGGGGAGAGAGCAAGCTGTAGAGTACTCCCCTGCCATCTTCACTCGTGACCAGTTTGATTGTACACATAGGAGAGGATTCGAGTCGCTCGGTGCCGATGCGATTCCTGCCTGAGACGATTCGGATAGCCAATGGTGGATTTATATAAACGAATAACATGCGCTGTAAGTGAAACATAGCGAAAGACATAAGAATCGTGCTGTAAACACGAGAGGAACTAATTATAGAACATACTTGAATTGCAGGAAATCCAAGAGCATTGTTTACACACGGAGTATTAAATCATATTTGCTTTAGATTTACCATATGAATGTTACCCATTGGCGTTCGGTTAAGCCACAGTGACTAATATGCCACTCAGAAAATCGTCACGGGATTGATGTTCGTCAATAACACCGGGGTGCTGTCTCAGAAAGTAGAATGACCACCTTGCTGGCAAAGAATAACACGTGGAGTTTTAACTCCATATTGTGTAAGTTCAAAATAGTCATCAGTGTTGTCATCCAAAGTTCAAAATACTCTTACCTTTTTTAACTTTGTTTGAAAATAGTCACGAGTGGTTTTGCTCTATATATAAAACACTCCAACCTGATTCATACGTATTTATAATGCTAACTCATACAAGTTACTAGTCAAATTTCAATTACATAATACTAATATCAATGTATGCACAGTGGTCCAATATTGATGTGTTACCGATAACGTGTAACATATTAATTATCGTTCGGAGCTATATCAAACTATTTTTGCCTTTAAAAGTATTACATTACCAGAATCAAGTGTTTTCAACTTGAACGGAGTGTGACGAACCTAAATCGAAAACACTATATAAAGTGCATTGAACCTGGGTTCGAAATGCTACTGTAGTATGATCATCGAGGAAGTATTTTGAACGTAATACATCGGTAGCAAAGCAATTGGTTGGGTCTGTTGGAAAAGAGTCGTAGCTACATGCTTCTTACCCAACGATATTTTAAATCAAGACGATTCTTGCCTCTTACCAAGAACGATTCTTTTATAATATTTACATAAGCTAAAACAGTAGATTAAACAAATATTTTAATACAGACAGCCACAATTGCGTGCGACCCGAGTCATGGGCACAACTGCAACAACTACCGTTTGCTTGTACCAAGCAAACGGAACAGTGTGTGGGAACACTTTCAGCAAACAGTTACCAAAATATTGATCATGATTAAGCGCAGCCACACTTCAACCCGAAATTCACAATACCAACAAAACACTTCAGTGGCGTAGTGACCCGGGGGCAAGGGGTGAACTCGCACCCGGCCGCCGGGTCTGGGGGGCACCAACTCGGCGGTTAACTTACCCATCAAGCGGATAAAATCATATTAAAAATCCGCGATGCCGCTATCGTATAACCTTAGTT
>OY759266.1:44516959-44586959 GCA_963662155.1 Lamellibrachia columna
AGATTTGTCGATGCTGTCAATTTGTTTTATATCTTAGTTTGTTGTACCAGTAAGTGAGTTTATTATGTTGATGTGCGCGTAGAAGAAGGATCGATGTATTCTTAATGATTCAGTGCACCAACTAAACTGTTGATGTGGAAATCATGAAATCTTACAGTTTTACGTGATTCTGCGTTGTCGAATTGACCGAAGGGTCGCAGATGGCCACTGAAATGGCGGGTAAGGTCGGGTGACATCCCTTCACTGTCAGCGATCCAAGGCCTATGTAGAGCGTCATTGCAAACCCAAGAACACCGCCAACAATAGCTCCCTGTTTGGGAAGAGCGATACACAGAGACACATAGATAAACTAAGAGTAAAAACCAGTTGATAAGATTAGTTTTGTTGCTATTTGTCGGTCGTCACGGTGTCGTACGATATCTCCAATTCCAATTTGACCGACAGTCGGTCGCGATGTTCAAGCAGTGGCCAATCAGCGGCCGCCGCGACAGACAGTAGGTGCCGCGACAGACAGTAGGTGCCGCGACAGATAGTAGGTGCCGCGACAGACAGTAGGTGCCCCGTCGTGATATTATATTAACGCTGAAATCTGGAGTGGAGAGAATCAAAAGGTCATAGTCGCAGTGTCTAGACACGTATCTCGCTTAAACGCATACAACAGTTAGGTTTGCATTGTAATACGACATGGTATCGCCCGAAGAATTCCTGCACACATCACTCGTGTAGACGGGCCTTACTAATAATAATCAACCAACTGTCATTTGCCAAAAGTGATAGCAATTTGTGATGAGTGACATCAATGCAGTAGGCTGGCGAAACACAGGTAATGATTTACCTTGGCTACTGCCTTCCGAAACAGACCACCCAGAAGGAACAAGCCGAGGAGCGGCGCGCCCACCGCCCCCACAAACTGTGTTGACACCTGGGAAACAAACATACGTTACACTTGTTGAATTTCTAAGAACAATATCTACGATAACATAGTCGATGTCAGATTGTGTCTCTTGTAAACTCTTTATTTCTGAAATTAATATTTGCAGCATGATAATATCTGCTACTATGTCGGCACATAAGTATTTTTGTCTTTCTCCATTTCTATATCGAATACTGCTCAATAATGATACGTTGTATGTATGTGTGTGTGTATATATATATATATATATATATATATATATATATATATATATATATATATAATATTATATATATATATATATATATATATATATATATATATATATATATATATATATATATATATATATATATATATATATATATGCGTATATCAATCAATCGTTCCTTCAATTCATTAATCCATAAATCAATAAATCATTCAAGCAAATCAAGTTTATTCCCACAATATATATATATGTATATATATATATATATATATATATTAATACAGTAATCAATCAGTCAAGCTTATTCCAACAACATATATATATATATATATATATATATATATATATATATATATATATATATATATACATATATATATATATATATATATATATATATATATATATATATATATATATATATATGTATGTATATATATATATATATATATATATATATATATATATATATATGCGTATATCAATCAATCGTTCCTTCAATTCATTCATCCATAAATCAATTAATCAGTCAAGCAAATCAAGTTTATTCCTACAATATATATTTATATATATATATATATATATTTATATATATATATATTTATATATATATATATATATATATATATATATATATTAATACAGCAATCAATCAGTCAAGCTTATTCCAACAACATATATATATATATATATATATATATATATATACATACATATATATATATATATATATATATATATATATATATATATATATATATATATAAATATATATATATATATATATATATATATATATATATATGTATATACATATATATATATATGTTGTTGGAATAATATTGTGGGAATAAACTTGACATATTTTTCATTGATTGATTGATTACATGATTGATGGATGGATGGATGGATGGATTGATGGATTGATGGATGGATGGATGGATGGTCGGATGGAGAATGGATGGGTAAATAGATTGAAGGATTTATATGCGCATGGAATACTCTGCGACCCATTTCCAATAACGTCTTCCGACTAAATAGAAAAGTGCCGTGCCGATAGAGAGACAGCGAACCCACCTGGATTATAGAACCCGGGAACTGTTCAACGATGAACGCAAACGCGGTGGACAGACAGCCAAAGACAACAACTGAAACACACAAAAATCCATAAGATACGTTTATATATATGGGGACTTTACTGAATTCTTTAATAAAGAAGATCGAGACGTGTGGTATGGAGGTAACGCCACACATTTCTGACACCGATTTCATTATTATTTTGACATGGCGTGGTTATTAGAAATTCGACTGCCACTGTGCATTGTGCTACATTATGTGTGTTAACTTCATACCGCAGACCATTAAGAAAACACAATTTATCGCCTAACAACATGCAATAGAAAACATGAATTATCTCAAAACGTACCAATTGCATATAACGCGTTTTACAAATAAGCGCCTCATATAGAACTGTTAACAACGGAATCGCACTATTTGTTTCGTTGGACAATAGCGGGACTGGTGCGTTCGTGAAATTTCTTTATATTCACATCCTACCAATTAATCTGTTAAGCCAGGTAGCCTTTTCTTCGTCTATATTTGGCAGTCGTGGTTTGAGGATGTCTTCCCAAATATTTGCCGCTGACCCACTCAGAGCGGATGACATGGAGCTGTAATAGGTATATGTATATTATACTTGAGATAAATTTACATTAAGTTATAATGTTCATACATCACGAAGGTTTCGGTCTTGGTGACATGAATTGAGTGATCAGATGAAACAACCGTTTCACGTTGGACGGCATTGAGCTGTATTATTCATGTGACAAAGGTTTCACATTGGACAACATTGATTTGTAATGTTCAGATGTGACAAAGTTTCAGTATACACTTCGTTGAGGTATAATGTTCAGATATGACAAAAGTTGCACATTGGACGACATTGAGCTGTAATGTTCACATGTGATAACGGTTTCGCATTGGACGGCATTGAGCATAAAAGGTGAGATGTGATAAAAAAATTCACATTGGACGGCCCATAGATTTAATGTTCAGATGTGACAACGTTTGCACATTGGACAGCATTGAGCTGTAATGTTCATATGTGACAAATGTTTCACATTGGACAACATTGCCTTGTAATGTTCAGATGTGATAAAGGTTTCACATTACATAGCTGTAATGCTTAGATGTAACGACATTGACTTGCAATGTTCAGATATGACAAAGGTTGCACATTGGAAGGCATTGAGTTATAATGTTCAGATGTGACAAAAGTTGCTCATTTTACGGTATTGAGCTGTAATTTTCAGATTTGACAACGGTTTCACATTATACAACATTAACTTGTAATATTTAGATGTGTCAAAGTTTCATATTACACTTCATTGAGTTATAATGTTCAGCGCGACGAACAATTTCACCTATGCCACAACTTACACTTGATGTGCATATTCTACCTGTCTTTATTTCATTTAGTAAATTCCTGATTTTAATTAAGACATGTTTCAGTTCCAATTGCATACATTTGTATTAATAGTGTCTTTATTGAAAATGTGCCCATCAACACAATATCATTCGTTTTTCTTTGAAATTATATTATGTTACTCGATTGCGGATTGTAATTACGAAACTAGTCGTAAACAACAATGCATTTGCCCAGCCAACTATTTTTATGCCACTGCACAACTGTACATTTTGAATGTATAATCAAGTTGTTGCAGTGTTGATACGCTGAGTGGAGCCACTGTTGGGGAGTGTAATGTTCCACCAACTTATATACTTAAGCAAACGAGATGTACTCACCTGAGGGCGCCACCTTACAACATGGCGAGGAACACTCCGCGGAAGCCGGTACCGTCTACGAATTCTTTGTTAAGGAAATCCGGTAGAATCTAAAATATATAAATTGCTTGTGTTTTCCATAACATAGATTTTGTTAATCACAACTATAAAGTGTATTTCCCAAATGTCTCAAGACAAATATCACGCTTTGTAAAAATACAGTTACCTTCTTATATAGTGCGATACCCTGTCTCTGGGACTGCCCGAAGCGTTCTGTACTTTACCCTGGCATACATGTTCGTTCCAACTCCATCTCGTCTTCTCTTGGAAGAATGCAGTTATTCGTTCATATATTCACCTCCGCCCATTTAAACAGCTGAGTGAACTGGAGCAACGCCCCACTAAAGTACGACTCAAGTGCGAATTAAGTCGTAGTTGAAGACTCGAGTCCCCAGCATTATTCATTAGTATGCCACAGTTGGCTAGTTTTGGTTATAAACTGACACGTACCATGTTTCCGGTACTGATCTGGTGACTAGCAATTGGGTCGCAGCCGGTCTGTACGTAGTACGCAACCATTATGACGCCAGTCAAGCAGAACAGAGAATATGTCACCGCCAACGAAGGTATGGCCAACAGAATTACCCTGAATCAAGCACGAACCACAATATTGTTACTACTCTTGGAAATATCGTATACGTAATCTCGGTTATGTGTATATTATACTTAAAATAATTAAGCACGAATATTTAATGACAGTAAAAAATTATAGGTTTGAACGGCCAACACAAATGAACGGACAACAGGATTAAACGACCAACAACTCTCAACTTAAAAAGTAAGGGAAACTACGTTTCAAATTGGTTACAAGAAGTGAAATCTCACTTCACGGAAATAATTAAATATGATGTAAAAATCGAAATATTGTTAAATACGTTGTGTCTAGTGTATAGTAAGACCGTCCTCGTAGCTTAGAAAAAGGGGTAGGAGAAATGCTCGATTTTGTATGATTTTGAGCTATACTGTGCAATATTAAAGCCGTAGGAAGATGTAAGGCCAGACATGTATGGATGTAGGCCTTCAATCTAGAAGCAGACTTTATAGCAAGAATGAATCTGAGTCCAACGCTGATGTTTTCCCTACTGATAGCGTGCAAATATATGCTTGCGTAATTAGAGTGGCTACGTCTTTGATCCGGGGCAAGTACAACGACCATCACTTTTTTGTCATTTCCGAAGTGATGACCACAAGTTTTACGATCCTTCTCCTTCGAAAATGTATGTCTAGCAGTAACGTTGGAACGAATCGGGTGAATGTAAACGAGTATGACTTGTGCATTGAGCGAAGTGTCACAGAGCACCTGCACGATTGTCAACAACCGTGACTCAGTATGGAGCGCCGTTCCTCGACTACATCGTTGGACTGTCCTTAGCTTAGTCTCTAATCAGTCGGAATTTAGGTCTTCGATTCATTCGATAGTATTTCGTGAGATTAAGAATGCTTCTTTGACGAATGTTTTTAATGTGACACCCTGACCAAACTTACTTCAAAATGTGTGCATGTTGCACGACTGAAACCCGGTCTTTAATTTACTAAAGATGCGGTTATGATTGTGGGAATCCGCTACTATGGTGGAGCTGCTGTTGTGATATATCAAAGAAACTCGTGTATTTCAACTAAGCGAGGACAACTTAGAGACGCCTGATCCATTTGGTATTCAAAATGGGGGCGAACGAACCCCCCCCCCGAGGAAGTGCATGAGAGTATATATGTTTTGGAAATGCTTGAATGTCCAATCTTTGCACTATCACCAATGGCATTGGTTTGCCAACACGTAAATAACCTTTCAAGCTTCCGTCTGTTAGAGTTTTATTTATAAAAATATGTATATATATATATATATATATATATATATATATATATATATATATATATATATATATATATATATACATATATATATATATATATATATATATATATATATATATATATATATATATATATATATATATATATATATATTTATATATATATATATATATTTATATATATATATATATATATATATATATATATATGCAATATATATATATATATATGTATATATATATATATACATATATATATATATATACATATTATATATATATATATATATATATATATATATATATATATATATATATATATATATATATATATATATATATATATATATATATATATATATATATATATATAAATATATATATATATTACGTGGGTGTTTATTTGTTTCACGGTAGTGATGCAGTCATCCTGTATGTAGGCATGCAAATAGGTCTGATATCAGTCACATTGTTTCGTAATATTTTTATCAACGTTAGCTTCTCTGTTTTGCAGACCGGTTCAAAACTTACATCCGTGCCTGATTCATAGTTGCAGTGGCACTGTAACGTTGCACGGAGGACTGCCACATCCCGTAGATGGCGAACCAGTACAAGCTGCCTCCAAAAAAGAAACCCCACTTTGCGTGGCGGACTCTTGGGTCTAAATCCCATCTGAAAGAATACGTGTGTTATTCAAAATATACGCATTAACCCCGCAATACAAAGATGTACGTAGACTACGGGTAATTATTTTAATGATTCGGTGTCATATTGCCCTGAGCGGATTGACACCCGGAAAAAGGGGGTTGCTCAGTCCAGGAGACTGGACTAATTATCTACAGTTCTACAGGGTGCGCACGCACGGTTCAAATTGTAACGTATACTGTTTTACCATTGTGGCAAAATTTTACATATCTACCTATACTATTTTATGCATACCTAGGATATATAAAAGAAATTGGTAGATCCCTTTTTGGAACAATGTATTAACATTGTAAAGAAGAGTATCATTTTAATTGTAAAACGTTTACTAATTGTCGTACGATTCACAATGGATTGCACCAACTTGTCGTAGCACCGTTTAATTTACAAACACCAATCATTACACAATGCATACCAACAACACGGCTTAATGGCCTACGCAACAGCTAGAGCATGATATTAATACATAACCAGGTGAGTTGTGTATATAGGGCGATTGTACCCCCTTTTTATGGCGGGTACTACATATAGTAACAAGGATCGTAACAAAGCGATAAAGAGTCGTTTTACTGTGTTAAATTATACAAGGGATTGACTTTACGCGTGATATATGGAGACGTCCCCTGTGCTTTGCCTGTAATTCGATCCGTTCCAGTCGTTTTTATAAGTAGTATACCAGTTGGGTATGTTTAACATTTTAAAAGAAAAGACACGAACCAAGGTGCAATCCTTATATAAGTAGTTACAAAAGTGATGTAAGGTAGCACAAGGGATCGGATCAAAAGATATATGGAAACGTCCACAGTAATGATATCTGTTCCAGTCATTTTAATAAGTAGTATAGCAGTTGGGTATGCTTAACAGTGTAATAGAAAAGACACGGACCAATGTGTAATCCTTATATAAGTAGTTACAGAAGGGATGAACGATAGCAGAAGGTGTCATATTGTCTCTTATCATAAAATCCCTTATATATATATATATATATATATATATATATATATATATATATATATATATATATATATATATATATATATGTATATATATATATGTATATATATATATATATGCATATATATATATTTATATATATATATATATACATATATATATATATATATATATATATATATATATATATATATACATGAATATATATATATATATATATATATATATATATATATATTATATATATATATATATATATATATATATATATATATATATAGTATTCGCCGCGTCTGTCAGCGTCCAAGTATATATATATATATATATATATATATATATATATATATATATATATATATGAATATATATATATATATATATATATATATATATATATATATATATATATATATATATATATATATATATATATATATATTATATATATATATATATATTATATATATATATATATATATATATATATATATATATATATATATATATATATATATATATATATATATATATATATATATATATATTATTTAGCGTTGTACTTCGACGCTGACAGACGCGGCGAATACTTCTGCCTCCACAGCATGCGACGTTCCGCACCTTCATGAACAAACAATGCTCCGAGTGGACTCATAATACCAAGAGACTGCACAGTCCTTTGTCAACTGTTTGTGGACCATACTGTGCAACATAGATACTGCTTCGTTGTAACGGCTATCCGACGAGAACTGTTATCGATATATTCCGCACTGATCTAGTCGCTAACGATTGTCGCGTGTTTGACTACCTTTAACATATCAAAAGAGGTTGATGATGTATCATATTACGTCAATAAAAACACGCGTGTATCACACAATCTATACTGTTGATTTCATACATACCAGTGGATCCCTTCTAGAGCAAACTCTTGTTTCATCGACGAACTTTGATTTAACCTTTGTTGTTCCATCGACGGCCTAATAAAACTATTTATTAAAAAGCATTGGACTTTGGTTCGTGTCTTTTCTTTTAATCGGTTAAACATACCCAATAATTCTAGTACTTATAAAAACAACTGGATCGGATCGAATTACAGGCAAAGTACAGGGGACGTCTCCATATATCACGAGTAAAGTCAATCCCTTATATACTTTAACACAGTAAAACGACTCCTTATCGTTTTGACACGATCCTTGTTGCTATTTATAGTAACCGCCATTAAGAAGGGGTGCAAACCCTTCATAATCACTACTCTTGTGCACACCAACAATTAAGAAGTACATTGCGAAATTTGACCATGTAACCTTTTTTTCTTTAAAATAGCGTACTGTTTAACTTTTTCAATGGATCCACGTGAGCTTACCGAAGCTAAACTAACACGTCCCTCTAAAATAAATGCAAAAAAATAAGCGCTACTGTAACGTAATACATATAATGTCATGCGCAACATGAATATATGTAGCAGCTATCCAGCACTCAGCAGTTAATGATTGATCGTCCTGAAAACAGGTTATCACTTTCGATTTTTTTCCAGTATACACTTTCTGTCTGAACGCCAACAATAATGCCGTGTCATCTCAACTGGTGTCTTTGTCATTGAGATTATTATTAGCTGTGCACAATTAATCGCAATTTGTCGGTTTAACGCTTGCGTTCAAGCATACAGACATCAGCCATAACAACCCAACATTAACTCAGATGAAAGAATACCTTCACATACTGGCGGGGTCTGTTATTGTTTGCGTGTTGGGATTTGTTTACAAAGAAACATATGCAATTTAAGAAAATAAATAAAGACATAGTGGATTGTTGGGGTCTGGCCTACATCTAAAGGATGATTACGACTGGCCTACATTTCAGGGTCCCCGCACCTGCGTTTACTCAGCAGTAACACTGTATATGAGCGTGGTGAAACTTTCTACAGAAGACCAAAGGACGCATACCTCGGTTAGTTTTCCCATTGGTGGCCATGTTAACGTTTTGATTGGTTGTAAGTACATGTGACCGCCAAATAAATATAAAACTTCAAGACAACATCTGGCAATATGTGCTGAACAATATTGTGAACATCACTTGGCTCTTTTAACCATGTCACAAACGCACTTACCCGCAAAATTATCAGATTTCAGAAACTATCGATACGTCTACGGTGCTTATTGAATGTTACCACCAAGATGCCAATGCGTTTTCACACATGATTCCTATTGCAACATGTCAATGCCATAGATCCGAAATTGTAAAAGTTGTAGCGACCGAGTGAATAGTGTTACTTCTTGTGAAAATAAAATGATTGACATCGGCTAACTTACGTAATACAACACTTTTTGCAATACCACTTTTGTATGTTAGAAATGTCTTCATCTGATGAATAAGTGTATTGACAATTAATTCTGACTTGACGAGAAACAAATCCTCTGGATCCGCCCATGTGTAGCAACAATTGCAATTAATTTATTTTTGTGATTTTTAAGCAAAGTATCCTGTACATTTTTTCTACAAGATGAGCAATGAATGATGATTACCAATTGTCTATGTTTTAAGATCCATACTTACGTATTCCAGAAAATTCTGCCTTCGGTGTTGGCAATATCAAAGGCTTTACTCACGCCACCGACGATTATACTTGCCTGTAAAATACACCATGCAAGATGTATGTATCGTGTTCAACCTGACACATCATTAATTCGAAATTATCGCAGTGTTCACATGCTGGGACGTTTTAATGTTATACTCCATAATACCACTGCTATGTTACGATAAAAGCCTAGTTACAATTTATACTTAATTAGCAAGCGAAGGAAACTCACAAAATGCAACTATTAGATGGATGGTGAAACTTCTCGTTCAAGTGGAGGAACCATTGTTATCATTTCCGAGCACATATACATATCATTACTTTATCTTCACTTACCAGCTTTATATTTATATATCTGCTACATAGCTTAATTCCACGTACACATTCCCACGACACACCGCATAAGTAAGTAAATTGACACTTTACTCCAATTTTAAGTTATCATGCCATTTACGTCGTTGGTTTCATCAGAGACTAGTTTTCGTTTAATTATATCAACAGTGATTTCTAGTAGTTCACGCTGAATGATCTTTGGCGTGTGACTGTTTTGTAAGTAGCGTTCTTTTGAACGCATTCAACATGTATATACCTGGTAAATGTATGGCATTATAAAGCGCAGCATATATCTTTAGGACCGCGTAAGAAGCTTTACTCTTCAACCCTGACAGTCGAACAAGACACTGGTGAGACTACTACCATCTTACAAAATGTGCAGTACCTTGACAGCAATCAACATCATTCCCCCAACCATGACGGCGAACTGGAATACATCAGTCCAAATCACTGCTCGCATTCCTCCCTGAACAGAAAAACAGGCACAAGCTACGATGATGAGTTTAGGCAAATACGGAATATTATTCCTTTTTGTTTGGATTTGACAGTCTGATATGATATTTGTACTACCATATGTACTGATAACAATAAGCCAACTGGCATTTATTAATCATAATAGTAATTATGTGGAAACATAACAGGTGCGACCATCAATATACTAAGGAGTGCTGCATTCAAACAGTAAACACGTCACTTCAGCGGTTATCAACAATAATGGATGATGTCATTCTACATGTCAAACTACCACGCTTGTAATTATGAAACGCTTTGTGGCATACAGAGTATCATAGCTGTTTGTGTCTTGATTGTATTAACGGGAAAAAACGTCAACATCAGAAAAGTTAGGGTCTAGCTGTTTGACTGATTGAATACGTACCAATGCCGTGTATCCCACACACACCGCGGCCATGACGGGAACGGTCACAGTAAGAGGCAAACCGGTCACTGAAAGAGAGATAGCAGTCGTGGTCTCACGCCTGCTCCATTTTTGGTTGGTTGAAATTCTGTATAAAGCTGTATTAATCAGCATACCATATTAATTGCTTAACCGGCCTACAGCATTCATATTGCGATCGTGTCTTGTCATCTGTACATCAAGCAATCGTTTAGGATGTGACGGAAATCTGCCTTGCATCAAACGGTTTTTACGAGAAATATAACTGATTTGTTCGTCGAACTCAATTAATTTGTCATTCGATGTTACACTTGTGTGACGAACACAAGAAAATGTGTACTTTATCACTATTTTTTTATAAACGTTGAGCAGAATATGTTAATTCGACATGATTCCAGGATCGTGTAAGTTATGCAATCAGACGCCGTTTAAAGTTATTATTTTCTGAACGTTCATTGTGCACTAAAGCATTATTTCGCCACGTATGTTTTATCGCAGCTATTTATCATGTACATCATAATCAATAAATGCATAATGAATGTGTATACCAGCCACTCACCCACGTCCAATGCTGCACATGGTGCGTACATAGCAATACCCATGTAAATCACCTGCAATAGGACATTATTCCGCAGTCGATACAAGCAATTCCTTTCATGACAACACTAACGTTATAAACCGCCATATTATTTATATCAGCGACTAATTTTCTTATAAAGATAACGCAAAATGCTTTCAATAATTGACTCGATGTTAGCATAGATTGTCTAACTTGATAAATCTGCAATAACCTAATAATATAATTACAAACGTAACTAAGTATATTCTTCAATGTAAACACATAATAATTACATAATACGTCATATAAATTGTAAATAGAAATCGTATAGCGAAACTGGCCATGCTTTAGAAATGAGTGATCCCATCAAATGTCCGACGCCGTGCAACTGTTCATTACGTAAACATAATAACCATTTATTTGAACTCACCGCTTGCATAATTCCAAAAGAAGAGGCAAACATTCGAAGAGTCTTTGATTTGAATCTCAATTCGAAATACTGGATCAAACAAACGAATATACACTAATGAGTACTCCAAACAAACACCAAACAAACACCAAACAAAACAACATGTTCTCAATGAGGTGCATACACCTTTACATATCATATTAAATTAAGTTAGCCTCACACATTTATCAGGTAAATTAAATTAAATTAACCTCCCAAATTCTTCAATTGCATTGAATGAACAATTAACTTTAATTCAATTAACAATTAAATTATAATTTGGTAGACAGTGCAGATTACATTGGTATGTGAATCAATGTTTTTTTGTAAGATTATGCACGTTATACAAGTCATCAATGAAATTATAATATGCTAATTGTTACTGTTTACACATTTTATAACAGTCCTAAAATCACGAGTACGTTCGTAAACGTTACTGTCACGATAGTACAGTGTTCATAATATATATATATATATATTGATGGAATTACTTTACTTATTATATCTGAGGAACAGTATTATTATCATCAAACACATCTTAATATAATTGTTGACATATAAAATAAATATTGTTGGACAAAATTTGCTTATACAATATTTATATACCAAGACATTTGTTCATCGTATATTTGATTACATTTAAAAAAGTTGTAGATGCTTGCTAAAATTAATGTTATTTTTCTGAAAGGAATGTAAAGTTGTGACTGGAGATTTTCTGGGTGTGGAATTTCCTATTCAAACACCAAGTTATCAAAACTGGGCAACTACAAACATAATTTCTGTGCACCAAGTTTTATTACATGGAGTGTTTTTAATGCTAAATCATTAGGTTTCCCATTTATACACTAGTATTTAAATATCTATACAACAATTTTTATGTATCACTAGAACGCTCTTACATTGTTTTATTCCAGTTGGCGCTGTAAAAAGATCCCAAAATGAAGCTATTTTATTTTTCTCTGCATGTTATGTGTACACTTGCATATGTCCAGAAAAATATAGATACATAGTCTACTGCATAGGTATAATGCATACGTCAATTTGGCTGCAAGTTGACAACCCAAAATGTTTACTTTAGACAGAGATTTGCAGAAGCCGCCATTTTCCATCAACTTATCACACTACCAGAGGACATTCTATTGTCTAGGCCTTACCTCCAATTCATAGGTGCCTCAAAGTCCAGCCAACTACAGCTGGTACATACAGTACCTATGTGCTCTGATATGTTCTCCCTCCCATTTACAAATCCCTGAACCTGATCTTTGTCAGGCTAATCACTAGACTGGTAACTTCAGGTCTTTTGGAAATGCCTGGGTAAGATGAGTGTAAACTATCCAGTAATATCAACTGTTAAATGAGTACTTAATTGAGAGTTAAATTGGAATATGTCAATTAAATAAAAAAAAACGGCAATTACTCGATTACGCGATCATACAAATTTGGTTCTTGCTTAATCAGAGAAAGCTTTGGACAAATCAAGCAATATGTGCGTGTGTGTGTGTGTGTGTGTGTGTGTGTGTGTGTGTGTGTGTGTGTGTGTGTGTGTGTGTGTGTGTGTGTGTGTGTGTGTGTGTGTGTGTGTGTGTGTGTGTGTGTGTGTGTGTGTGTGTGTGTGTGTGTGTGTGTGTGTGTGTGTGTGTGTGTGTGTGTGTGTGTGTGTGTGTGTGTGTGTGTGTGTGTGTGTGTGTGTGTGTGTGTGTGTGTGTGTGTGTGTGTGTGTGTGTGTGTGTGTGTGTGTGTGTGTGTGTGTGCGAGCATGCTTTCGTGTACGAATACTGACTCATGAGTAGACACTACATGCATATTTATATTTGAAATAATATTTAACAACGCTGCTGGCAAACGCTATAGTACCTCGAACACACTGGTGAGCTTGAGCGGATACAACCACGGTACAGCGAGTCTCTCGGCCAAAAGCAAAGCGACGCTGAAGCAGATGATAGCCCACAGCCACATCTGGGAGCCGAACATATACATCTCGGCCGTCATTCCCAGCACCGCGATGGCAGACATGTACGACGCCAACGTCGATATGACTGTTGGGACGACCTTCAACTTCCGGTTGGCCATGATGAATTCCTGAATAGTCTTCTGGCGATCCCCTATGACAGCATGGTACAGACCCACGCCGAGAGAGATGACCAGAAACCCCGCGAACAGAGCATAGTCGACCCAGTGTAGAGACACCATGTCCTACAAGACCACTAATACAACTGGTGATACTGACAATTCAATATACAGAAGCACTAGCACTAGCTGTTCCCCCAGATATGCGTGATTACGAACATTTACTAAACCCTCTCTTAACGTTTAGCTCAGTAGTTAGTACCATCAGCCAACGCGTCGAACCCTTGTCGAAAGTGTAAGGCTCATCGGTAGAAACGGAGTGCATGCATGCATGTATCCTAGTCAAACAAAGAAACGCAAATCTCTATTGTAAGAGAAGGATTTCATCTCTGTATCTATATGCAGTTGGTATACACTTTTTCAGCGGTCAGAATTGGACAATCGAAAACAGGCTTCATCTGTAGAGATAACCTAGTTCTACACGATATTTGTCCAGTCCTGATGTTGGTTATTGTGACCGTCGTTGCCTTATTCCTTCATCGATCACGACCGTGTTGCAGGACAATATGGCGTACATGTCTAGGTTAGAAACATTGCATTGTGACGTTGCTGAAATCGATATATCGTGCTTTCATGCACACTCAATGATTCCGCGACAATTCCTGCATTAATTATCCCGATTTCACGACTTCTGTTCGAATCAAAGAGTAATGCTATTATGTGACAATAGAATATTGTGAAATGAAGTTGGTTTTCTGTTCGTTGTTTTCTTTAGCTACTCACTTCTAATGAGAATGTCTGTCCGTGACCATTATGTTTTGCGCTCATCGATATTAAACTACGTAATCCGCCCTTTATTGGATATTGATAATGAGCAACGAATTCTTCTCAGTGCGATGACCTCACATGGGTCACTCTAATGCAGCGCAGATGAAATGATTAGCGGTAGATTTTGAAAAATAAAACATTTCTTGACGAATGAAA
Organism: Lamellibrachia columna; assembly: GCA_963662155.1. Lineage (NCBI taxonomy): Eukaryota > Metazoa > Annelida > Polychaeta > Sabellida > Siboglinidae > Lamellibrachia > Lamellibrachia columna. Next base: position 44,532,253 of record OY759266.1, read on the forward strand.
CAACTTGTTTTTCTTTGTTTTACTAGTATATGTATGTACACATATGTAATATAGCACAAATGCGAACTATTCCATTAAGGAAAAACAATCGAACAGTATTTATATTTGTATTTACATCTAAATATTTATTATGCATAATTCAAACCATCATTGGATTCAAGAACATGTTAGTATAGACATACCATTCTTGCAATATATCTTGGTGTTTGTAATGTTATACATATTTAATGTGTTTCCATTTTCTTAATTTGTGTTCATTTATTAAAGTTTCGTGTAAAGAAAACACTATATTTTTTCAATCTTAAATAGTAATATTAAAACGTTATTTACTTGCGAAAAATACGTCAGCTTAGCTAAGTTAAATGGCATATTTCATACACTTTATGTTTCATATGTCATATTATTTTTAATCGATTATATGGTAATTTCTCAAACGTGGTTAGTAGTATGCCTAGACAGACATCTCATTCTTATAATGATAGATTGTCAAACGTTGGTATTTTCTTGTAAGTGTACGATGTTTAATGTTTTCATAGGAACTAAGTATGTTGTTTTTGTATATGCTATGATTGGTTATTTTATTCAAAATGGTCGATAATATTTTTTTTTTAACAACTTGGTGGTTTATATATATATATATATATATAATGCAATGCACTAAGAATGGATGAAGACAGAGAAGATGATGAAATAAAAATTATTAAACAGTTGCCTTATTTTGATGATGAATAATTGACCTATTGTTTGCAGAAAAATCAGAATACTTTTTGTGTTTAGTTTAAATTGCCAAAGGTTATACGAGAAATTAGATTAAATTAAGATAAAGATAGAAATATTTAAAAACAATGGATGTGAAATAAGTGCTTTTTGTTTGCAAGAAACATGGCTTGATGAAATACATCAGTATTTCAAATAGATGGATATACGTTGACATATCAATGCAAAATGTGTATCTTACACGCTGATCTAGCAATTTATTTAACTAATAAATAAATATAGACACAACACATTAAACATCTATGAGAACTCTAACATTTGGGAAAGGCAATTTCTTGAAATAACATGGTATAATATGAAGAAAAATTATTCTTGGAAATATATATAGACCACCTAAAGACGTCAATGAAAACGACATAACATTTACTAATGAATTTGGTAACAGATTAGTGAACCTAAACAAATTTAAAAGTGACTTTATAATTGCAGGAGATTATAATATTGGTTTACTGAAAATAAACGATAAGCGCATAATTAGTGAATATTTTGACACAATCAATTCACACGGTTTTTTCCCAAAAAGACTTCACCAACAAGACTCTGAAATTACCATGGCACACTAGATACTTTTCTATGTAAGTTGTCAAAAGGATTTTTCACATCCTCAGCTGGTATATTAATAAGCAACGTGTCTGACCACCTTCCATACCATATTTCCTTTGAATATGTTCAAACTGTTAATACCGCGCCCACGTTTATTCAATTTAAACAACACAGTCTTGAAGCGATTAACAAATTTAAATCAGTGCTATTAAACTAATATATTTGAGATAAGCTTAATAACGATGTTTATGCTGACCCTGATAAGAACAACAACCTTTTTGAAGAGGCTATTAATAAATTCTTACCTACTAAGATAAGAACATTTAACAAACATAATACAATAAATCGCCTTGGATTACTGTAGGAATCATAAGATCAATTAAAGTTAGAGGTACATTTTATTCAAAACTTAAACACACCTGTAAACTCAGAACAATATGTTACACTTACAAAATATATTTGTATACTTACAACAGAAAACGGAATTCTTAGAAGAAATATTCAAATAGCAAATCAGTTGCACTATCAAGTGATATCAGTGTTGAGAAGCATAAACATGAAATAAAACATATTTGGCGTGAAATTAAAGAAATTATTCAGCAAAATTCAAAATCAGACCAGTTCCCCAATACTTTTAAAATTCATGTGACATTATATACAACAAACACATTAAAGCTAATCAATTTAATTCGTTTTTTACAAATATAAGTCGTACTCTTGCATCTCAAATAAATAACACTGAGAAAAAGTCCTACAAAGATTATTTAGAAAATCCAAGTACTTATACTTTCAATTTTAGAACAATAGATGTGGACCCTACAAGAAACACAGCTGTTCGCTAGAATTTAAAGTCCAGTTGTGGGAAAGATGGTTTATCAACAGAGTTATTAAAATAAAATAAATTAATTTGTGAAGCAGTCACTCTAATTATTAATCAATTAATAATGACTGGTATATTTCAAAATAAATAAAAAATAGCCAAACGTATACCCCTTCTTAAAAATGGTGATAAATCTATATTTATAATTATTGCCCAATTTCTATCCTACCAGCTATTTCAAGAAAGAACTACATTTGATCAAATACACAAATACTCCCAGACCAAAATCCTATATTACAATAGCCAATATGGGTTTAGATAAAAACATTCCACTGAACTGGCAACTCTGGAAATTATAGATAGAATTATACAAGACTATGATGAATGCAACACGCCTATAAACACTTATTAAAAGCTTTTAACATCAATGATCACAATATAGTATTACATAAATTAAACTACCATGGACTAAACTGAAAAGGTCCAATATTGTGGACTGTAAACAAGCACTTCGATATAAACCATCACTAACCCTTGATAACATTGTGTCATACATAGTCCCCTCGCGCGAGGGCCCTGTTCCTCTGGGATTTTTTGTATGTTCAATGTTTTAATGAACCACTATTTGAAAAGCAAACCAAACGTAATACGTAATAAGGCAAACGATTATGTACAGTATAATTGCAATGTAACACACTTACCGGTTGCTGTTGTAACAGTTGAGTGCAATGCTCCAATCCTCTGTCCGGACAGTCAGTGGTGTAAATCACAACTGACACACATTTAACTCTGAAAGAGTCCTTCATATTCCGTCAGGAGTACACAATCGAAACGCACTCGGGATACTTGTTTGGCTAGGTGCTCATGTACCTACAGAGAGATAAAGAGAGATAGAGAGGGGAGGGGAGATAGAGAAAGCTGAAGAGTATTCCCCTGCCATCTTCACTCGTGACCAATTTGATTGTCCACATAGGAGAGGATTCGAGTCGCTCGGTGCCGATGCGATTCCTGCCTGAGACGATTCGGAGATTCGGATAGCCAATGGTGGATTTATATAAACGAATAACATGCGCTGTAAGTGAAACATAGCGAAAGACATAAGAATCGCGCTGTAAACACGAGAGGAACTAATTATAGAACATACTTGAATTGCAGGATTTTCAAGAGCATTGGTTACACTCGGATTACTAAACCATGTTTCTTTTAGATTTACCACTTGAATGCTACCCATTGGCGATACTGAGATTCGGTTAAGCCACAGTAACTAATATGCCGCTCCGAAAATCGTCACGGGATTGCTGGTCGTCAATAATACCGGAATGCAATGACCATACTGCTGAAAAGAAGAACACGTGTAGTTCTTATTCCATATTGTGTAAGTTCAAAATAGTCAACAGTGTTGGCAACCAAAGTTCAAAATACTCTTAAGTTTTTCAACTTTGTTAGAAAATGGTCACGAGTGGTTTTGCTCAAGATCTAAAACACTCCAACCTGATTCATACGTATAGATTATGCTAACACTTACAAGTTGCTAGTCAAATTTTAATTACATAATAATAATAGCAATGTATGCATAGTGGTCCAACATTGATGTGTTACCGATAACGTATAATATATTAATTATCGTTCGGAGCTATATCAAAATATTTTTTCATTTAAAAGTATTACATTACCAGAAGCGAATGTTTTCAACCTGACTGGAGTGTAACGAATCTAAATCTAAAACACTATATAAAGTGCGTTGAACCTAGATTCAAAATACTACTATAGTACGATCATCGGGGGAGTATTTTTAAAGTCATATATCGGTAGCAAAGCTATTGGTTGGGTCTGTTGGAAAAGAGTCGTAGTTACATGCTTCTTACCCAACGATATTTTAAAGCAAGACGATTCTTGCATCGTACCAAGAACGATTATTTTATAATATTTACATAAGCTAAAACAGTAGATTAAAACAAACGTTAATAAAGATAGCGACAATTGCGTGCGACACGAATCATGGGCACAACTGCAATAAATGTGTACCAAGCAAACGGAGCAGCGTATGGGAATCCTTCGAGGAACACTTTCCAGCAAACCGTTACCAAAACATTGATCATGATTAAGCGCAGCCACACTTCAACCCGAAATTCACAACACCTCCAACAAAAGACTGCAGTGGTGTAGTGCCCCGGGGGCAGGGGATGAACTCGCACCCGGATGCCGTGTCTGGGGGGCACCAATTCCACGGTTAACTTACCCATCACGCGGATAAAATCATATTAAAAATCCGCGATGCCGCTATCGTATAATCTTGGTTGCGTATATTAGTAATTTTTCATGCAGTTTATTCGTTATTGGATATGTTGTAAACAGTGAATTCCTTATTAACATTGGCCTGTATTACACGTAGCTAACAAGCAAGTAATGTACTAGTGTACAAACAACTTTATTCTTTTATGAAGTGTGACATTCAATCGGTGGAGCAGGCAGTGTTTTGGTCACGCAACTGGGAATTAGCATACGACTAGGTTTTACTGCGTCATATGCCCTGTGTGATTCGATTCGAGAATGTAAAATGCATCATACAACGTATTATCTATCAGGGTACATGTATGTAGGTATGTATGTAGGTTATGTAACACAGTAGTGCTAATCAGGTAGTCGTACTGTGTATCCTATGCCCCCAACGTTTAATTTAAGTCATAGTAGTACTTGTATGGAATTAACAGCACGTTGAGAGACGAACAAGCAGGTTTCAGGAGTTGGAGAGACACAGTTGAACATATATTTATTTAGAGAAATATTATGGAACATGTAGTGGAATGTCAGGCTTCTCTATTCATCACGTTTGTGGACATTGAAAAAACGCTTGACTCAGTACACAGAGAGAGCCTATGGAAAATCACGGAGAGCTATGGAATTGCATGCAAGATAATCCATATGGTTCAGATGTTATACGAAGATAATATATGTGCAGTGTTAGACGAAGGTGAAGAATCTGAGTTGTTCAAGGTTAAAACCGGAGTTAAACAAGCATATGTAATGTCTGGATTTATATTCTTGATGGTAGTGGACTGGATAATCAGAAACACAACAGCAGGAAGTAAAACAGGCATAAGATGAAACTTCACGTCAAAACTAGAGGACCTGGACTTTGCCGATGACATAGCACTCATGTCATCATGCTACACACACGTGCAAACAAAGACAAGACAACTGAATCAATTTGCAGCAAGGACAGGACTAAGAATATATAAAAAGAAAACTTAAGTATTGTTGATAAACAGCAAGTGCAAACACAGAATGCTAATTGATGATCAAGAGCTAAATTAAGTGGACAAATATAACTACCTGTGTGCTAATGGAAGTAAGCAAGGAGGCGGCTGTGATGATATAGTTAACATAATTCCTAAAGCTAGGGTATCTTTCAAGAAGCTAAAGCAAATATGGAATTCAAATATATACACATTGAAATCTAAATTGAGGCTTTTTAATCCAATGTTGTTGTATAGAAGCGAAACATGGAAAATAAATGAAGGCGACAATAGATAGTTAGATACATTTTTTTCAAATGCGTAAGACGAATCCTACATATTAGAAGGCCAAATTTTTTATCAAATCAAGATATTCTTGCAAAAACAAAATTAAAGACAATCAGCACCGAGGTTTGGTTAAGAAGATGGAAATGGGTTGGACATATCCAACGAAAGGACAATAACATCAAATGCGAGAAGGCGTTGACCTGGACGCCTGGACATAGAAGAAAGGGTGGTCAACCAAAGACAACGTAGCGATCAAATGTTGAAAATAAAAGACACGTACTGGGGTGAAACTGCTGGAACGAGGTCAGACGCGTAGCAGCTGCCAGCGCAAGCGGGAGGAGGTGCACTTCGGCCATACGGGGCACCGGGCCTGAAGAGGATAGTTGAGATGAGGTGATACGTGTATAGACGATATCATGGAAAGATATAATAGAACATCTCAAGAAAGTTAGACCGTAAACGTAAAATAACCTTTAGGCATATGGTAAGACAAAAAATAATGTATGCAGAGTGTGCCGTAAGGAAAGGTGGCCTCAGGAAAAGGGTCAGTGCATATACCTATCAAACTCCCACCAATTCTTAGGATCAGCCTCCCACCTCCCAATTCCGGCCACACCTCCCTCAATTGCGATAAGAATTACATCCGTGTATTTATCGAGGTTAAGATGTCGGCCTGTTTGCTGCCTGAAGCTGCGGAGCCAAAACAGGTATCTATGGAGGTGAAGGTGCCGGCCGTGTCGTTTCCCGATGCCCCCGACGCCGGTGCGTCCATGTTGCGGCTCATCTCCGTCTACTCCCCGCGCGCTCCAATGTTGAAACACTGAAAGATGCGTTTCAATTCACGGAGGAACTTTTGTCCGGTCAGCGAATACATCAGATTTGCCACAGTCGTTCGCCAAAATGAAACGTGAAATTAAAAAGATAGTAAATAAAAAAGTATTTATGCATACCTGCATTAAAGGTGCTTAATCAATTCGTTTTTTTTCTAGTCTCATTTAAAATTCGTTTTGCCAAAAAAACAGCATAGCATCAACTGCAGCATGTTAGCTCCTTTGTGCAACTTTTATACGTATTTTTTTAATGAAACCATCAGACAAACTATTAAATTAGTTAATGCTTGCTTGGCGAAACTTCGTAACTTTGTCATGTGATCGGCAAGAGGATTGAAGTAACTCCCATGATCAGCTTTGACCCACACAGTGTTTACCATTTTGAATATCCACTGTTTTGATCCTTATTAGATCTAACGACTAAAGTCAATTCTTTCCCTGATTTGAAAAAAAATAGGCATTTTTATTAAATCGACTGCGGATGTTACATAAACTAGTCACATACTACATATTTGGACACCAATGAACCGGATTTGCGATAGGCTAAATAAGTTGAGGAAGTAGTATGAACAAATTATAATAAGATATATATATATATATATATATATATATATATATATATATATATATATATATATATATATATATATATATATATATATATATATATATATATATATATATATATATATAAGATTTAATAAGGTTTATTCCATGTTCCTTATATTCATGGGTATATAACACAGTACAGGCCAGAACGGGTATTGTAAAAGTGTTCCTCTTAGGACACTGTATGTCGATTGTTATGCATTGGGTAAAGCCATGGCACTACAACTGCAAAATTAGTGAAACATTAATTAATTAGTACTCGGGCCATCGCCGTTTCCCTAGCAACGTCTACGTCGTTTCGCAGCATGTCAAATTCCTCAACATCTTCCGAGTCAAGCCCAGGGACAACGTCCCCTTCACCTATGCCTTCGGCTTCGTCGGTCGATTCGCTCTCACTATCGCTCGACTCTTCGATTTGCGACATATCGTACTCCTTCCACAGAAGTGCTAATGCGTCGTCGTCGCATCCGACATAATTTCACAATCGAATTAACAAAACGTCTAACACAAACTCTCCGGAAAACTCTGAACTCTTAACAAACTTCACAACTAGAAAATGGCGCTTTGTTTTGATTTTGAGCTGTGGAAGTGTGTATGTGCATAGGCGATCATACAATCGAAATCGTGATGGCTCACACGTGATACCGAACTAATCTCATTAGCATGCAAACATTTTCCATTGGTCGAATATGATCTATTTATGTCCACTTTGTGTGGATACTGGCTAATGCGTACGAGAAACGACGCCATGCCATCTCCAGTGATACCCGGTACTCTGTGGTAACCCTAGAGCAACGTTGCGCGATATACGTCGAAGAAAATCGACCAAAATCCTATTGTTTTAGTAATTCAATGGGAACTGATCAACAGGGTTCATTTCAAATTGCATTAAAACGCACCTTTTATTATTAAGAAGGCGGCTATCACGTAAAATCTCAAATCCCGACATTCATGGGTCAGCTGCGGTCACATTTAAGCTAATTTAAGGATTGCTTTCTTATATAATCTAGCGATAACAAATGCAATAATGTATTTCAACAACTGTTTATACGTATCCTTAATAAAGCTTCGCACTAAAGCGTGCCCGGGTCATACACTATTGTTATCCGTTCTCGAAAATATCACTAATTACGAAGACTCATCTAAAAGGCACACACAGGAGTAAGTGATAAACAGTTTCGCTTTTCGAATATTGAGCGTACGTTGTTATTTGAACCCCACAACTGAGATGATCTACGTAAATAGCATAAGACTTACTCATCATACGGAAATATTCCGCGAGTTATTGCTGAAAGTACAAACTTTATATTCGAATATTAACTCACCTTGACACCAAAGAGGCGATTCTGATAATACGTCCCCATTCATTATATTGCTATACTGTGGTTTTGCCTATTCGTATGACGTTTGTTCTGGTTTATTTAGTGTACGTTATCAGCGTGGACGCATGTCTTAATTTAGTCTTATAAAACTCTTGTTTCATATAACCGACGACTTCACACTTCATGGCAATTACAACGACACTCCTTCTTACATCCTGGCCTTTCTCGAGATTCATCGGAACAATATCTAATAATGAAGGCACATACATTATCCTGAAACGGACGACGTGCAGAATAAGTACCTGTTTATGACGTGGTTGAAATGTGACGTTCGGTCAAGCTGCGGGGGTGACTTTCCGGAGCACACACGATGGTGACACGACATATGCAAATCATGATGATGAGAGAGCATTCTATGAATCGTAATTGTTTGTCCAATCCACAGATAAACAAGAACTCTGGAATCGTAATCGGCAACATCCGCAAGGATCGCGATAGGCCACACATATTATCTAATTAGTGTAATTTTTTATTGTAAAGTTTTAAGCGATCGTTCGAATATTGATACTTATAGCGCAAGCGTTCTAGACCAATTAGGTAGTTTTATTACTGTGATATAGCCATACAGATAATGCACGGCTGCCTCGTTCTGGGAACATTATGTTAAACACACTTTTTGTGAACATCGAGTGGATATCAGCACGGCTGGTCGTTGTATAATTAAGGAATAATAGACTGTATGTTGATGTCACGAGAATGGTACCAGCCCGATAACATCACGGGTGCCGGAGGCACAAGTGATGTTATATAGCTGGTGACACTCGAGTGACATCAACAAATAGTCTGTTATTCCCGTGATATATCGGCAAATTAACACAACAGAGATGCATACACAGATGCATACATGAGTACATGCATACTTGAGTTTATGCATACATGTGGCTTCAACTATCACCTGCGGCGGGATATTTCACAACGGTGTCGAAATGGTTTTGTTACAAAGCTCTTTCTCGTATTTGGCTAATACATCAACAAGAGTTTACTGCACGTTTAGTTTATTGCACGCCAATTTATGAAATAAGATACGTAAATCCTAAAGTTTCGCCTATGCCATGTTAAATGCAATTAGTGAGTTCATCTAATCACGTTAGTTGCAAAACCACTTGTCAAATAATATATGTTCCTGTGTCATCTCGCTATGCTTTGCTATGAGAATATCACGTTTCCATAAGATCAACAACTAGTATCACGAAGCAGCGATGACGTAACTTCCGTCTCCTTCATAAGTTGTGACGACATCGTTTCGCTGCCCTTCTTGGACATGCTGTTGGCCAGTGAATCGTCATTTTCCTGCAAGAAATATATTCAAATATGTATTTAAACCAACGACGTCACTACTGCATGTAAGCACTGATGTCCCATAGTGTTTTGTTCGTCATTACTATGCACGTCAATCTCTGTTCGCAAGATCAGCTATAATCTGTGATATAAACCACCGTTATTCGCTTTAGCCCCTTCTACCAGCATAGCTCCAACTTACGTTTGAAACAGCAAAAAATGAAAGTTTGCATGTGAACTAGAGTATTAAAATATTGAAGGGAACACATTAAATAATGTTACTAATCAAGGCTTAAGAAAACGAGGTGTCTTGCATTTTTGGCGGAAGACGCGTACGGAGAACACTATTAATTCCATAATGTATTAATGTAGTCTAGGAAATATTTACATTATCTCCTTTGGGTTGACGCAGCTCCTTTGTAGTGTCAAAGTCTTTCTTCGCGAAGTTGAAGCTAAACAACTTATTGAAGTGGATGAAGTATTTATCTGGTACGTCAATCTCTTCACTAGGGTAGAAATAGCCTGTAAGTCATGGAAACATTAATTATTAAACAGATAAAATGCAAATCAGATGCTCAGTTAGGAATATTTTGTCAGGTTTTCGTTTTCATGTTCGACTCCTCTCTGCAGGTATTCTTATTTAAATACTTTCTAATATAAATGTACGTATTATTGCGAATACTCTTTAGATTTATGTCATCATTAATAAATAACTTTTCAAATGCCTATTTCAAATGCGAACAATATTAAAATAGTCCATGAATATACTTTGTATATATTTTCCATTTTTCATTAAGCACTTTATATAATATAAAGAGAACACTCTCCTTTGTACAACATTACAACATCATGAGTTTGCAATTGATACCAATATGATCTGTTCAGATCATCCTATTACATGTAATAATGATCTAACTGTGAAGCCAATAAAAGTTGTAGCTCTCATTAGCCGTTATTTATACATTGTTTACTGCTTCCAGTTTACCAGGATAACATATTAAAAGCATAATATGTGAACACACCTCATTCAGCATACGTGTTATCGTTCAAACCCTTCTGAACGTAATCGTATTTGGATATTGTTAACTGTATTCAATCCAAATCAACTTCGAGCTTTCAAATTAAATTATTATTAAAAGCAAAGTTCAAGTAAACAATAAACAAAAATTGGATATATGTGTCGATGTTATTTTTATTTATTTATGTCAACGTCAGCGAATACATACGTAAATCATTCCATTTATTTTACAACCATGTAGTGTTAAAAATATCATAACAGATACAGTTAACTTAAAATCTTACTGGTTATTAAAAATACTTGCACAATATATAAGATGATATCAGACCGGTTATGATTGTAGTGCCGGCCCCAAGCGGCGTATACCACACGTATGACAGCGCGAATAGGTGAGACATCCCAGAACTGCAAAAGTAGATTCATTATTCGATGTCAAAGTGTCATATAGCATAAGGTCAACATTGTACACCCACGCAGATCATTAGCGGGGAATCCTTTGTTCCGATATTGCAACGGTTTTATGGAAAAACATAAATGTACGTTCAAATATTTCAAGTTGGCGCCTGTAGATCTTAAATAAATCCGATGAATTTGAGTTTGATCGAGTCGAACAATTTTTTTGAATGTTTAGACTCATTGGTCTGTTGACATCTATGGATGGCTTTTGGTACGTGATTTTACCATAACGTGTCAGCAGTTTTTCTTCTTCATGTGTGTACAGTACCGGTATATCTGTGACGGTATCGTTTCTTCATAGATTTCGACGGCAGATGCATATATCGGACATTTGCTTGGTAACTTTACCACCGATACATGTGTAAGTGTTTTTTCTTGCATACAACTCATAAATAGGAACATTTCACAATCCTAGCTAAGGGCATGCTCCCACGTTCACGTCTTTCGTGACATCCGACGAATATAAAGTTGCCATCTGCTCGCAATTATATCCATATGTGCGTGTTTGCACGTGTACACGATCCGTGTTTACCTGTGTGTACGTTTGAATGCGTACATCCGTTTGTTTACGTACATTAATTTGCGTATCGGAGGCATGTAACGTGCACGGTAGAATTCGCTAAACAATATTTAGAGCAGTCACTAATAAGAATATACACGTTATTCTGATTTTAACGAATTAAATATGCCGTAGATTTGTCGATGTTGTTTTGAATTTTTTTTTTTTATACTAATAATTGTGTTTACTGTGTTTATGTATGCGTAGAAGAAGGATCTGTGTTTTCGATGTATTCTTAGTTGTACAGTGCACCAACTAAATTGTTGCTATGGTGTGAGCAATGGAACCTTACAGTATTACGTGACTCTGCGTTGTCGAAGAATTGACCGGAGGGTCGCAGTTGGCCACAGAAATGGCTGGTAAGGTCGGGTGACTTCCCCTCACAGTCAGCGATCCAAGGCCTATGTAGAGGATCAGTGCAAATCCGAGAACACCGCCAACAATAGCTCCATGTGTTAGAACAGCGATACAACGGGATACATCGATAAATTAAGAACAAAAGTCGATTTACGCGATTAGTGTTTGTGCCATTTGTAGGTGGTCACGGTGTCGTGCGATATATCCAATTCCAATTTGACCGACAGGTCAGTCACGATTTGAAACAGTGGCCAATCAGCGACCGCCATGCCTAACAGCAGGTGTATCCGTCGTGATCTTATATGAAAGCTCAAGTCGGAAGTGGCGCGAGTCAATAGGTCGTATTCGCAGTGTGTACAAACGTTTCTCGCTTAAACGCACATATAATTTTTTTCGCATTGTAATGCTAAATGGTATCGCCCGACCAATTGGTGAACATGTCGCTCGTGTAAACCTGCCTTAATAATAATAAATGCTATCATTGTTGTTGATAGAATGTGACTGTTTAAGTATTGGTGAAATCAATCAACCAAGTGTCAATTGCTAAAAGTGAAATCAAGTTGTGATGAGTGACATTAACACAGCAGGCTGGCAAAACACAGGTAATGATTTACCTTGGCTACTGCCTTCCGAAACAGACCACCCAGAAGGAACAAGCCGAAGAGCGGAGCGCCCACCGCTCCCAAAATCTGTGATGACACCTGGGAAACAAACATACGTCACACTTGTTGAATTTCTAAGAACAATATCTACGATAACATGTTCAGTCGATGTCAAAATTATTGTTCATAGCATGCTGATATCTCTTTATATATGGGACACATACGTATTTTCGTCTTTCTCCACTTCTATATTGAATAATTATACATTGTATGTTTTTGCATATATGTATATATATATATATATATATATATATATATATATATATATATATATATATATATATATATATATATATGCGTATATCAATCCATCCATTCATCCATCAAGCAATCAATCAATGAAGCAATTAATCAAAGAAACAATCAATCAGTTAATTTTATTCCCGCAACATATAAATAAATATATGTTGTGGGAATAAACTTGACTGATTGATTGTTTTACTGATTGATGGATGGATGGATGGATGGATGGATGGATGGATGGATGGATGGATCGATCGATTGGTATACGCATGGAAAACTCAGTGACCCATTTCAAGTACCGTCTTCCGACTAAATAGAAAATCGCCTTGTCGATAGCTTGACAGCGAACTCACTTGGACTATAGGACCCGGGAACTGATCAACGATGAACGCAAACGCGGTCGACAGACAGCCTAAGACAACAACTGAAACACGGAAATTGCATAAGATACGTTTATATCTAGAACTTATGTCTAGAGCTAAGACATTTTCAAAATATTTCCACTTTCAAAACATTTACAAATCGTCTATGCTTGATGGATATAGAAAGGATCTTGTATTCTGAGACGTGTATAAATATGTACACTTTATTAGCTGATGGCATATTTATGTATTAATGGTGCGTTATGCCAGTACCGGAGTAACAATGTGGGGCCCTGGAACAAACTCTTTGGGGAACTTATTGATTTCGTATTGACTATGGAGATTACGCCATACATTTCAGACATCGATTTTCATTATTATTTACACATTCCTTGGTTATTAGAAAGTCGACTGCCACTGTGTCTTGAGCCACATTATGTGTGTTGACTTCAGACCGCAGAGTGTTAAGCAGACACAATTTGTCGCCTAACAACATGCAATACAACACATGAGTGATCTCACGACGTACAGATTGGATATAACGCGTTTTGCAAAGAAGCGCCTAAATAGAAATGTTAGCAATGGAATCGAGCTAGGTGTTTATTTGGACGATACTGGAACTGATGATGTTGATGAAAGCTATCAATACACCCGCCCTACCAATTAATCTATTAAGCCAGGTAGCCCTTTCTTCGTCGATACTTGGCAGCCGTGATTTGAGGATATCTTCCCAAATATTTGCCGATGTCCCACTCAGAGCGGACGACATGGAGCTGTAATAGGTATATGTATATTATACTTGAGATTATGTTACATTAAGGTATAATGTTCATACATCAAGGTTTCGGTCTTGGTGACATGAATTGAGTGATCAGATGAAACAACCGTTTCACATTGGACGGCATTGAGCTGTAATGCTCAGATGTGATAAAGGTTTCACATTAGACAACATTGACTTGTAATGTTCAGATGTCACAACGATTCACATTTGACTGCATTGAGCTGTAATGTTCAGATGTGAAAACAGTTTCACATTGGACGGCATTAAGCATAGATGTTCAGATGTGATAAAGGTTTCACATTGGACGGCTTATAGATGTAATGTTCAGATGTGATAACGGTTGCACATCGGACGGCATTGAGTTGTAATGTTCAAATGTGACTAATATTTCATTCCGGACGCCAGTGACTTACATTGGTCCAGTTTTGCTAAGAATATTACGTCAGACAACACTCTGTGGCAAAGGTTTCATACTGGACGATATTGAGATGTAAAGTTATAACGAGGTTACGTTCGTTTAATGGACGGCACCAAGCGTTAGTAATTTGACGTGACGAAACTCGCCTTTCCTTTTCTGTCCAGTGGCGGATCAAAATGGGACCCGGGCATGTGCCAATATCACCTTGAACGTAGTTTCTCGCAGTAGGCCCGCACCTATAAGCGGAATCATCAAGGCAGTTGCAGGCTCACAGACTACAACACATCGTAGAAACTAGCAAGACGGATTTTTCAAGTTCGTAACATTGTGCAGCGACCGCCGGACCGTGTAAATTATGTCGATATGTGTCCCATCAATCTCCCCACCAGTGGCGCCACTAAACAAATCACAAGTGTCACAACTTATACTTGGTGTGCATATTGTGCATGTCTTTATTTCGTTTGGTAAACTTTTAATTTCTCTCTCAATTGCATACAGTTGTGTGAATAGTGTCTTTAGTGAAAATGTGCCCATCAATACAGTATCGTTCGTTTTTTTTTAAATTATATTATGTTACTCGATTGCCTGTTGTCGTAAACAACTATGAATTTGTCCAGTCAACCACTTTTTATGCCACTCCCCAGCTGTTAATTTTGAATATAATTTTATAATACAGTTGTGGCAGTGGTGATACGCTGAATAGCACCACTGCTTGGGAACGTAATATCCCACTAACGTATACCCTTAAGCAAACGAGATGTACTTACCTGAGAGCGCCACCATACAACATGGCGAGGAACACGCCGCGGAAGCCGGTACCGTCTGTGAATTCTTTATTCAGGAAATCCGGAAGAAGCTAAAATATATTAATTGCTTGTGTTTTCCATAACATATATTTTGTTAATCACAACTACAAATGTAAGTCCCAAATGCTCGAATCTCAAATCAAATAGCAAGGTATGTAAACGTTAAGTTACGTTCTTATATAGTGCGATATTCTGTCCCTGGAACTGCTCAGAGCCCTCTACATCTCACCCTCTGGCAGACCTGTTCGTTCCAACTCCATATCGTCTTCTCATGGAAACATGCAGTTATCATTCGTTCATATATCCACCACCGCCTATAGCTAGTACTAATTTAAACAGCTGGATGAACTGAAGCAACGTGGTGTAAGTGATTCCACGTTGCTCCGTAACATCAGCAAAAGGATTCGAAACCGGGTTCTCTCGATTGAGAATCAGATGTTCTTACCACAATGCCACCGCGCCTAACCAAAGTACGATTCAAGTGCGAATTGAATCGTAGTTGAGGACTCGAGTCCCAGCATTATTTATCAGTATGCCACAATTGGCTGGTTTTGTTTATAAACTGATGACACGTACCATGTTTCCGGTACTGATCTGGTGACTAGCAATTGGGTCGCAGCCGGTCTGTATGTAGTACGCAACTATTATGACGCCAGTCAAGCAGAACATAGAATATGTCACGGCCAACATAGGTATGGCCAACAAAAGTACCCTGAAACAAGCAAGAACCACAATATCTTTACTACTCGTGGAAATATTGTATACATAGTTTCGGTTATGTGCATATTCTCTTCTCATTACGCAAACTAATTAGAGCACGAATCTTCACTGATAGTCAAAAATAGAAGTTTGAACGGATAACAGAATTGAATGGACAACAAGACTGGACGACCAACAACTCTCAACTAAAGAACTAAGGGAAACTACATTTCCAATTGGTTACATAAAGTGAAATGTCACCATGGACCGCATGGGCATGGGCAAGACCAATATTTGGCCAACACTCAGTGTGAATCGTTGGTCAACACGCATTCCTCCGTCAGTGGCAGATCTTAGTCAGTCGGTGATCCAGCTCTAATACACAAGCAACAAATTGTGCGTTGTTTTCCACTAGTTACACGCACTAGTGGAATTTGCTGGGTACTTTTATCATGTAAAATATCACATATTTATATATGTGAAAAATACAATAAACCCCCTCCCCCAAGCCTCCTGAGGACATCACTGTGCCATGCAAGCTTCAACTGAGGTGTAGGCTTTCAAACAACCTTTATCAAGAGTGAGTATGAGTTCAACGCCGATATATACACTACCGACAGCGTGTGAATATCTGGTTGCGTAATTAGAGTGGCTATATCTTTGATAGGGGGCAAGTACAACGACAACCACATTCGAGTTTGTCATTTCCGAAGACACGGTTACAAGAGTGTACGATCCTTCTCCGTCGAAAATGTGTTTCTAAAAGTAACGAATACGAATACATTTATTTCAGGTAAAAATACCCATAAACAGTCGGTACATACAAATAGGTATAGAGACTACATAGCTTTTAAAAGTGAATAAGTTAGAAATATAAATAGATAAACAATAAAATAAGTTTGTAGAAAAGTTAATAAATAAATAGGTTATTAAAGGTATACAAAATAATTAAATAAATATGTAAAATAGGATGTAAATTCACCATCTTACAATATACAGTGATTCAGCCCAGTCAGTCCACAAGGGCCGAATGAACAATATTTGTACAATTGTACATGCATTTTATAATGTCATTGTCAATGTTAAGAATACGTTTTCTAAAAGCATAAAAAAAATTGCGCAATAGTGCGTCAAATGTGTCAACAGCATTACTGACAAACATGTCAGTAACTGCCCCATCTGTGGTATCCTAAGATCCGTCTATGCATATTGTTGTAGGCAACTTTAAGTTTAAAAAATTTAAATTTACCCAGAGACAATAAATTGTACAACAATACGCATGAAATAGATGTAGTTTAACACCGATGGAACAGTTGTTAAATTTTCGGAATGCTGTTAGACCTGGCATAAAAGCTGCGCAGGTGTCTTAACATATCTTCATCGTCCTTCAAGTCATTGCAGATCACAACCCCTAAATAGTTTGTCTTTTCAACAAATACAAGTTTGTTATTGTTCATATAAAGATATGGATATTTCAGACGAAAGCCATTGATAACCATACATATCGACTTTACAGGATTATATTTAATATAATTTTCAAAACAAAACTTTGCACAAATATTCAGCAAAGCCTGAAGACCACTGGGACTAGGCGCAATAACACATAAATCATCTGCATAAAACATATGGTTAGTACAGCAGTTGTGTATGTGACAACCTATACCTGCACTATTTAACATATTGCTTAAATCATCAACGTATACAGTAAATAAGTAGGGAGATAAAATCCCACCTTGTCGAACACCGTTTGATACATTAAAGAAGTCAGAAGTCGTGGAACCACATTTAATACAAAACATTTGGGTTCTGTACAAGTATAATATGATTCGTATGAGTAGGACAGGCACACCTTGATTAAGCAATTGTCTAAAGAGTGTCCAATGGTTAACCCTATCAAATGCTTTAGATGCATATAAAAAGCACACAAGAGGATTCACAAAAGCACATGGATTTCACCAGACCATCAGACAGAGAACCAGATTGATCACATCTGTATATCCAGTGCCTTTAGAAGATGCCTGCAAGACGTCTGCTCCAAGAGGGGAGATGATGTAGGAACAGATCATCACTTGGGCACAGGAAAAATCAAGTTCAAGCTCAAGAGATATCATCCAACGGCAGCAAAACCAGGATTCAAACACTGAACTGTTGAGAGACAACCTAGTACAGCTTCCAGTTGGAACTAGCAAACATATATCAATCATTGTCCAACCTCACTGAAGACGATGCAACAGTGGAACACGTGTGGCAACAAAGCAAATCAGCATGGATAGAAACATGTGACAAGATACTTGGTAAGAGAACAAGACAGCACAAAGACCTTGGAGAAACCTTGGAGAAGGTAGCAGAAAGGAAGCAGAGAAAAGCAAAATTAAACAACAGCAAAACAAGAGCAGCCAAGACAGAAACACACAGCCTATATACAGAAGCCAACAAGGATCTAAAAAGAAGTGCAACACGTGACAAGAAAGACTTTATAGAGAGACTGGCCGGCCAATCAGAAGAAGCCGCAGGACAAAAAAAAATCTTTAAGAATTGTTTGACATTACACGGAAGCTAATGGGTACACGTCGTACAAAAGAACAACAGGTTATGGACAAAACTGGACAGGTGTTGACAAACCAAGCAGACCAACTCAACCGATGGAAAGAGTATTTTGAAGAACTACTAAACCGACCTTCACCTGGTGAGCCTCCAGATATACCTCCGGCTGAAACACCACTTCGCATCAACACTGACAGGCCATCAAAACAGGAAATCAGAAAAGCAATCCTGCAGTTGAAGAACGGGAAATACCGGGCCCAGATGGGATTCCACCAGAAGCAATAAAGGCTGATACAGAGACATCAGTGGACTGTTTTTACCGGCTCTTTGTGAAGATCTGGGTTGAAGAAGAAATTCCAGAAGACTGGAGACATGGCCACCTGTTCAAGCTCCCCAAGAAAGGCAACTTGAAAGACTGTAAAAACTGGAGGGACATCACGTTACTGTCAATATCAGGATAAGTGTTCAACAGGATTCTTCTGGAAAAAATGAAAACAGAGGTTGACGACTATTGCAGGAGGACCTGGCTGGCTTTCGGAAAGAGAGGTCATGCACGGACCATATAGCTACTCTACGCGTGATCATTGATCAGACCCTGGAGTGGTATTCTCCTCTGTACATCACTTTCGTAGAAAAAAGCTTTCGATAGCGTCGACCGAATTGCCCTTTGGAAGTTACTTGCACATTACGGTATCCCGGAAAAGTTCATTAGACTGATCCGTACAATTTATGAACCACCCACTTGCCAGGTTGTCCACAATAGCTCCTATACTGAACCCTTATCCATATTAACAGGGGTCCACCAAGGATGTCTGCTGTCTCCATTCCTGTTCCTGTGGCAGTTGATTGGATTATGGCATCAACAATTGAAAGTTGTCAGCAGGGAATCCAGTGGACACTCTCCAAACAGCTAGAGGATATTGACTTTGCAGATGACGTCGCACTACTTTCCCATTGTCATGACAACATGCATGAGCCTGCTGCAAAATGGGGTCTGAAGATCGGCAAAAAGAAAACCACTACTATGAGAGCAAATCACGTGAACAAGAATAGCATCCAGTTGAGGGGTGACGATATAGAGGACGTGGAACAGTTTACATACATCGGACGTGTTGTGAGCAGAGATTGTGGCACAGACCGAGACTTCAAAAGCAGGATAGGGAAAGCCACAGCAGCGTTTAATACCCTGAGACCCATATGGACTTCACTTGTCATCTCCGTCAAGACCAAGCTTCGGATTTTTAACACCAACGTAAAGTTAGTCCTTCTTTATGCGTGTGAAACCTGACGCATAATAAAGGCCTTAACACACAAAGTGCAGACCTTCATTAACAGACGCTTGAGGGTCATCCTTCAGGACAAAATCACAAACGAAGAAATCTGGATAAGCACAAACACAAGCAGAAGCCCAGATCAAGAGAAGAAAGTGGGATTAGCTGGACCACACCCTGCGAAAACCAACGTCCAGCGTGTTACGCGTTGTTCTAAAATGGAACCCACAAGGGAAACGGAAGAGAGGAAGACCTCGTTCCACTTGGAGAAGGTCTGTGCCTCTGTGGAGACTGAAAGGCAAACATTGGGATCAATAGTCTCACACATATCAATTAGTTCAGCTTCAAAAGAAGTGTTTACACCAGCATTAAAATCATTAGTTATAACAATGTTGCTTGTGTTTTTTCCTCTATTACTGAAGCAATTTTTCCCCAAATAATTACAAAACTCGTCATTGTTATCAGGTGATTGGTAGGGCAGGTATACGTTTAGGAGAAACAAGTTGCCATCCTTAGTATCTATGTCAATTCCATGTAACCCGACAAAAATCACGCATGCATGAGAAATAGTTTTTCTTTATAGTACACCAATATCGCCAATATCGAGTTGACGACTGTCGAGCATGGAGCGCCGATATGTGGGACTGTCTCTGCACAGCTTAATCTCTAGTCAGTCGGAATTAATGTCTTCGGTTAGTTTCGATAACATTTCGTGAGATGAAGAACGTTTCTTTGATAAAATGTTTTAATGTGGACACCATGACCAAACTTAGTAAAAAAAAATGTGTTCGTGTTACACGGCTGAAAACCCGGTCGTTAATTTACTAGTTATGCGGTTATGACCGTGGGAGTCCACTACAATGGTGGAGCTGCTGTTGTGATATATGAAAGGAACGCGTGTATTTCAACTACGCGAGGACAACTTAGATACGCCAGATCCGTTCGGTTCATTATGTCATTTGAAAAACGACACAATATCGTAGACTGGTGCCAGTTTTATAAAAAAAATGTAATGTCTGAAGGCATATAAAAGGAAACGCAAAGTTGAATGGTGATTTGGTGTGCCAAATCCGTTAAGTGAAGGTTTCAACCTGTGAAAAGTGTAATTGTTTCACGAAATGATGAATTACTTTTGGCTTGCCACTGAATATAGAAAACACCCTTCTAGTTAGTACAACATTATATATATATATATATATATATATATATATATATATATATATATATATATATATATATATATATATATATATATATATATATATATATATATATATATATATATATATATATATATATATATATATATATATATATATATATATATATATATATATATATATATATATATATATATATATATATATATATATATATATATATATATATATATATATATATATATATATATATATATATATATATAATGTTGTACTATATATATATATATATATATATATATATATATATACATATTCCTCACTTTAGCTTCCTATATGCGGATGTGGCTATGCATGTTTTGATGTTAGTCGCATTATTTGTGTCACGGTAG
This sequence comes from Lamellibrachia columna, assembly GCA_963662155.1. Lineage (NCBI taxonomy): Eukaryota > Metazoa > Annelida > Polychaeta > Sabellida > Siboglinidae > Lamellibrachia > Lamellibrachia columna. The sequence continues at coordinate 44,553,744 of OY759266.1, forward strand.
TGATACATTCATCTTGTATGTACACACCTTGTATGTAGGCATGCAAATAGTACTTGTATTAGTTACATTATTTCATCAAATGTTTGATCAACGTTAGCGTCTCTGTTTCGCAGGCAGGTTCAAAACTTACATCCGTGCCTGATTCATAGTTGCAGTGGCACAGTAACGTTGCACAGAGAACTGGTAAGTCCCATAGACGGCGAACCAATGCAAGGTGCCGCCAAAGAATAAACCCCAGACTGTGTGACGGACTCTTGGGTCTACATCCCATCTGAAGGAAAAAGTGTATTATTAAAAAGACACGTATAGCTCCCGCTGTACAAAGACTATACAAATTACGGGTATTTCTTTTTAATAACCCTGGACGGATCAAGACTCTGAAAAAGGGGGTGCCCAATTTTTCAACAAAGATGTAGTTTATTAATAGCCGTGCGATTCATAATGCATTGCACTTTTCCAACACGTTGTCTCCCCGAGAGACCATTTTGGCTTGATACAACAATGTTACAATTTTCCCCGATAACATATTACAATTTGCCGTACACCTTTTCATTTATAAACTCCTGTGATTACATAGAGCATACCAAAGACACTGCTTAACGGCCTACGCAACAGCTAGAGCATAATATTCACAAACAACCACGTGCACACAAACCGTTAAGAAGTATACTGCGAAAGTTGATCATATTACCTTTTTTCTTTAAAACAGGGCCGTTTTAACCTTGTCAACGGATGAACCTGAACTTACCGAAGCTAAACTAACACGTCGCTCTAAATTAAATGCAAAATCTAAGCGCTAATGTAACTTAATAAAGATAACGTCATGCGCAACATTAATAAACATTGCCGCTATCCAACATACAAAAATGAATGATTGATCGTCCTGAAAACATGTTATCACTTATGATTTTTTCCAGCCATCCACTTTCTGTCTGACCGCCAACAACGACGCTGACATTTCATCTCAGTGTGTGTCTTTCTCATTGAGATTATTTTAGCTGTGCACAATTAGTCGTAATTGGTCAATTTAATGCTTGCGTTGAAGCAGACAGACATCAGCCATCACAAATAACTCAAACTTATCACAGATGAAACAACACTTTACATACTGGTGGGGTCTACTATTGTTTGCGCGTTGGGATTTTGTTTGCAAAGAAACTGAATTTAAGAAAAACAAATAAAGACATAGTTTAGTGATGACGACTGGCCTACATCTAAAGGCCGATGACCACTGGCCTACATCTAAAGGCCGATGACGACTGGCCTGTATATAAAGGCCGATAACGACTGGGCTACCTTTCAGGTTCCCCGCACATGCGTTCACTCAGCAGTAACACTGTAGCCTATATAAGCGTGGTGAAATTTTCTACAGACGACGGAAGGGGGCAAACCACGGCTTTCCCATTGGTGTTCATGTTTGGTTAACGTTTTGCCTGGGTATAAGTACGTGTGCCCATCAAATAAATCTAAAACTCCATGGCAACCACTGGCAATACGTGCTGAATTTTTTTTTTTAAATCACTTAGCTCTAGTATTTTTAACCATGTTGTAAACGCGCTTACTCTAAAATGACCAGATTTCGGAAAATATTAATACGTCTACGGTGTTTAATGAATGTCACCAACAAAATGCCTACGCATTTTCAAATCCGCTTCCAACTGCAACATATCATTGCCATAGATTCGATTTTTAAACATTTCAGCTTTCCTGTGGTTATTATGTTACTTCTTGTCACAATACAATCATTGACGTCGGATTGCTTACACATTAAAATACTTGTAGCAATGTCCCACATTTGTATGTTAGAAAGGTCTTCATCTGACGAACAAGGTCTCGCCAATTAACTCTGACTTAATGAAAAACAAATCCTCTGGATCAGGCCATGTGTAACAACAATCGCAATTAAATTGTGTTGATGATTTTGAGGCACAATGTCCTGTACATATTGGCTACAGGGTAAAATAAAGCAGTGAACGATGATAGTCAACTGCCTATAATTATGTTGAGATCCATACTTACTTAGTCCAGAAAATTCTGCCTTCGCTGTTGGCAATATCAAAGACTTTACTCGCGCCACCGACGATCATGCTTGCCTGCAAGATGTATTTATCTTGTTCAACGTGCCACAACATTAATTCGAAATTTTCGCAGTGTTCAAATGCTGGGATAGTTTAGTGTTATATTCCATAATAATACTGCTATGTTATGATAAAATACAGTTACAATTTATGCATAATTAACAAGCGAAGGAAACTAGTAAAAGGCAATTCTTAGATGGATGATGAAACTTCTGGTTCAAGTGGAGGAATCACTGTTTTCATAACCGTGCACATATACATATTATTACTTTATCTACATTTATCAGCTTTATATTGATATATCTGCTAGATAGCTTAATTCCGCGTACATATGCCCATGATACATCACGCAAGTAAATCGACACTTTTCTCCATTGCTAAGTTAACATGTCATTTGCGTCGTTGGTTTTATCAGAGACAACTTTTCGTTTAATCATATTATTAGTTATGTCTGGTAGTTCACGGCTAATGATCTTTGGCGTGTGACCGTTTTGTAAATAGCGTTCTTTTGAACGCATGCAACATGTATATAATTGGTAAATGTATGTCATTATAAAGCGCAGCACATATAGGACTTAAGACGCATTATTCTTCACCCTGACAGTCAAACAAGACACTAGTGAAACTACAACCGTCTTACAAAATGTGCAGTACCTTGGCCGCGACTAACATCAATCCCCCAACCATGATAGTGAACTGGAAGACATCAGTCCAAACCACTGCTCGTATTCCTCCCTGTATATCGAAACAGCAACAAGCTATGTTGGTTCAGATATGATGACGAGGTTAGGCAAATAAGGAATAGTGTTCCGTGTTGTTTGGATTTGACAGTCTGATATGATCTGTGCAACACACGTTCTACCATATATATTGATAACAATAATCCAGTTGATCGCCATTGCACACCCTAGTCCTTGTCACAGGGACTAGTAACCATCTTGAATTATTTACGACGGTGATGCATTTACTAATCATAATAGCAATTATGTCAACACTTTACAGGTTCGACCATCAATATTATAAGGAGTGATGCACACAAACAGTAAACACGTCACTTCAGTGGTTAACAACATTCTTATTAGCATACATATTCTTAGTAGCATACATAATATCATAGCTGTTTTCTTTCCAATTGTATTGATGAACAAAATATCAAGATAAGAAAATTTTACTTTGTAGCTGTTTAACTGACTGAATCCTTACCAATGCCGTGTATGCTACACAGGCCGCGGCCATAGTAGGAACGGTCACAGTAAGGGGCAAGCCGGTCACTGAAAATGAGATAGCAGCCGTGGTATCGCACCTGCCCCATTTTGGTTAGTAGAAATTATGTGTAAAGGTGTACTAATCTGCATAACATATTGATTGCTTAACCGGCCTAGAGCATTCATATTCCGATCGTTTCTTGCCATCTGTATATCACGCAAAATCCTTTAGGATTTGTCGGAAATCTGGCTTCCATCAAACGGTTTTTAGAAGTATAGGTGATTTGTTTTTGGAACTCAATTAATTTGTCAACCGATGTTATTCTCTTCTGACGAACACCAGAAAATATGTACCATTTTACTATTTTACGATAAACGTTGAGCAGAATATTTCGACATGATTCCCGGATTGTGTAACTTGTGCAATCAGACGCCGTTTAAATTTATTATTTTCGCGTTACAAACACACTTTTTGAACGTTCATTATATACTGAAACACTTACTTTTTCGCCACATATGTTTCATCACAGTTACGTTTCACGAATAGCATAATCAATCAATGCATAAGTAATGTGTATATCAGCCACTCACCCACGTTCAATGCTGCAGATGGCGCGTACATAGCAATACCCATGTAAAGCACCTGCAATAAGAGATTATTCCGCAGTCGATACAAACACTTCTTTTCATGACAACAATATATAATTGATGTTATAAACCGCCGTGTTATTTCTATCAACGAATTATATTCTTATAAAGATTACGCAAAATACGTTCAATAATTGACTCAATGTTAGCATAGGTTATCTAACTTGATAAATCTGCAATAACCTAATAACATAATAACAAACGTAACTAATCACATTCTTCATTGCAGATACACACTATTTACAGAAAACGTCATATAAATTGTAAATAGAAATCGTAAAGCGAAACTGGCAGTGTTTTTTTTAGAAATGAGTGATCCTATAAAATATCCGATGCCATGCAACTTTTCATTACTTAAATATAACAAACATATATTAGTACTCACCCCTTGAATAATTCCAAAAGAAGAGGCAAACATTCTAAGTGTCTTTGATTTGAATCTCAATTCGAAATACTGAATCAAGCAAGCAAAAATACATTAATGAGTACTAAAACAACATGTTCTCACTGGGGTGCATACACCGTTACTTATGTGGAATTCGGGAGAAACGGCAATTACTCGATAACACGATCGTACATATTTGGTTCTTGCTAAGCCGGAATGTGTTGGACAAATCGAGCAATGTGTGTGTGTGTGTGTGTGTGTGTGTGTGTGTGTGTGTGTGTGTGTGTGTGCGTGCGTGCGTGCGTGCGTGCGTGCGTGCGTGCGTGCGTGCGTGTGTGCGTGCGTGCGTGTGTGCGTGTGTGCGCGTGTGTGCGTGTGTGCGTGTGTGCGTGTGTGCGTGTGTGCGTGTGTGTGTGCGTGTGTGCGTGTGTGCGTGTGTGTATGTGTGGGGGGGTGTGTGCGTTTGTGTGTGTGTGTGCGTGTGTGCGTGTATGCGTGCGTGTGTGCTTGCTTTCGTGTACAATCGTACGAATACTGATTCATGAATACACACTACAAGCATATTTATATTTGAAATAACTTGAGCGGATAGAACCACGGTACAGCGAGTCTCTCGGCGAAAAGCAAAGCGACGCTGACGCTGATGACAGCCCACAGCCACTTCTGGGAACCGAACATATACATCTCGGCCGTCATTCCTAGCACCGCGATGGCAGACAAGTTCGACGCCAACGTCGATATGACGGTTGGGATGACCTTCAATTGCCGGTTGGCCATGATGAATTCCTGAGTCGTCCTCTGGCGATCCCCTATGACAGCATGGTACAGACCCACGCCGAGGGAGATGGCCAGAAACGCAGCAAACAGAGCATAGTCGACCCAGTGTAGAGACTCCATGTCCTGCGTGAACAATAATACAACTGGTGACACTGACAATTCAAGATACAGAAGCACTTGATATTCACATATATGTGTGACTACGAAAATACAACTGACCCCTCTATTAACGTTTAGCTCAGTAGGTAGTACCAACAGGCAACAGCCAGCGCATCGAACCCTCATCCAAAGTCTTGAGACTCATTGGTACAAACGGCGTGCATACATGCATGTATACTCATAAAAAACGCAAATTTATATTGTAATTCATACAATTTATTAACGCAAACATACTAACATCAATATTTTGTGTAAGAATTGTTCAATAAAGTCAACGGCCCCCAGCAATGCAAGATATGTCAGGGCTAAACGCAGGACGTGGCAGCGTCTGTATCGGCTGCTGCTGCAGCTGCAGATAGGCTTGAACCAATCCGAGCAAAAGCGAGGTCGGACATTGTACTGATGAAACAATATCATGAAACGTATTCGTGTGTTGGTTTCGTTGTACCATTTCAGGAATGAGGGTCACTGTATCACAGTACAGACAAAACGATTAACGATAGATTTTGAGAAATAAAACATTTCTTGACAAATGACACAACTTGCCTTTCTTTGTTTGACTAGTATATGCATGTATGTATGCATACCCACACGTACACATGCACTGCCAAGGTCCAATATTGTGGACTGTGAGCTAACACTTCGATATAAGACATCAATAACCCTTGATGACAATGTGTTATACACAGTTCCGCCGCGCGAGGGCCCTATTCCTCTGGGATTATTTGTATTTTCTATGTCTTAATTAAACCAATATTTGAATAGAAAGCGAAACGTAATGCGTAATAAGGCAAACGACTATGTGAACTCTAATTGCAATGTAACACACTTACCGGTTGCGTCGTTGGAAATTACAACTGACAAACATTCAACTCTGAAAGTGTCCTTCAGATTACGTCAGAACGTACACAACCGGAATGCACTAGGGGTACTTGTTGTTTGCTAAGTGCTCCTCTACCGAGAGAGAGAGAGAGAGAGAGAGAGAGAGAGAGAGGGGGGGGGAGAGAGGGGGGAGATAGAGAGAGAGAGAGAGAGAGAGAGAGAGGGGGGGAGAGAGGGGGGAGATAGAGAGAGAGAGAGAGAGAGAGAGAGAGAGAGAGAGAGAGAGAGAGAGAGAGAGAGAGAGAGAGAGAGAGAGAGAGAGAGAGAGAGAGAGAGAGAGAGAGAGAGAGAGAGAGAGAGAGAGAGAGAGAGAGAGAGAGAGAGAGAGAGAGAGAGAGAGAGCTGTCGTATACTTCTCTTCTCCGATTTGCACACTAATGCCATCTTCAAACGTGACCAATTTGGTTGTCCACATAGGAGAAGATTCGAATCGCTCGATGCCGAGGCGATTCCAACCTGAGACGATTCATATAGCCAGGGAAGGATTATATAAACGAACAACATGCGGTTACACACGATTACTCAATTATGTTTACTTTAGATTTACCACTTAAATGCCACCCATTAGCTTAGGTTTCACAACAGTGGCTATTATGCCGCCCAGAAAATCGTCACGGGGTTGATGGTCGTCAACAAAACAGGAGTGTTGTCTCAGAAAGTGCAATGACCACTTGGTTATCAATGGAGAACACGTATAGTTCTTATTCCATGTTGGGTGAGTGCAAAATAGCCATCAGTGTTTACAACCAAAGTACAAAATAATGTGTTCACTGTTGTTTGAATATAGTCACGAGTGGTGTTGCTCTAGATGTAATACACTTCAACCTGATTCATACGTATTGATAATGCTACCACATACAAGTTGCTAGTAAAATTTCAATTACATAATAATAATAGCAATGTATGCAGAGTGGTCCAACATTAGTGTATTACCGATAACGTGTGACATATTAATTATCGTTCGGAGCTATATCAAACAATTGTTTGTGTCTAGATGCGCCGGGTCGGGGGGGGGGCACCGAATGGACAGTTAACTTACCTATCAAGCAGATAACATCATATTAAAAATCCGCGATTCCTCTGTCTTACAGCCTTGATTGCGTATATTAGTAATTTGTCATGCAGTGTATTTGTTATTAGATTCGTTGTAAAGAGTGAATTCATGATTAATGTTGGCTTGCATTACACGTAGTTGACAAGCAAGTAGTGTTCTAGCGTATAAACAACCTCTTTCTTCAGCTAAGTGTGGTGTTCAATCGGCGGAGCTGGCAGTGTTTGGTAACGTGACTGAGAATTAGCGTACGACTCGGTTTTACTGGGTCATATGTCCTGCGTGATGTCACCGATATTCGCTTCGAGAATACAATATGGATCATACAGCGATTTTATATATCAAGGTACGTGTGTAAGTTAGGTAGCACAGTCTTGCTAATGAAGAAGTCGTATTGTGGTGATGTGTTTCATCTATAGGAAAACTTGCAATCCCCAGACGGCGCCACTGAACAATGCGGTAGATTAGCTGAAGTGTGCTAGAACGTTCTTCCTAAAGTTGTTTACATGGTTTTGAAATCACGAGCACCATTTAATGAAACATTTAACAAAGTTGCTTGAACATCTAACATCCAAAACTGTCGCGACAAGTCACAGTTAGCACAAGTTAAAGGCTGTAGCTACGGCATCAAGCACACGTGAAGCCGTGTACTGACAAGAATAACTTTTTGTACCGCATTTTCATATAATGGCGTCACGTGGTTTAGTTTACAAATCATCCCTTTCATTAGGTTCACTCTGAAAGGAAATATTTAAAAGATGTGTCGGGGGAATGGGAGGGGCGTACATAGTTATGGGTCCCCCAGAGTACACGAGCATTTATTTCTTAGCAATCGCACATTTAATAACCCAGCATGTTTTTTTACGCGTTGTGATAAAGACGTCTAAACGTGTTTAGCTGTAATTGAATAAGCCAGTCACACAACTGAATAGCCGTATCCCAGTGAGTATCACAACTGAATTAATGATCATAGCCCAGTGTGTATCACAACTGAATGAGCATAGTCCAGTGAATATCACAACTGAATGGCCGTAGCCTAGTGAGTATAAAAAATTAATGGCCGTAGCCCAGTGAGTATCACAACTGAATGGCCGTAACACAGTGCGTATCACAATTGAATGTACATAGCCCTGTGAGTATCACGTACTCTTCATAAACTTATTCTGAAATGTACTCGGTATTTTTTGTTTAAGCCTAAATCAAATAGATTAATTCCTCGGGTATAATGACGAGAAACCGTATTATCTGCACGAAGAGGGAGGCCTCACTAACGCCCGTTAGTTCGTTGTGGCCACCTCTGGAGTAATGTAGAACCAGAGAGAAGATCAATCTGACTAACACGACACATGACAGTATCAGTCAAGCTTCGAGAGACGTGGGGTAGGAGAAAGAACACAAATTATCACAACTCATGAATAATTATTATAATTTGTCCCAGACGGGGATGCGTGTATCCTTGCCTCCCTTGCCTGTTCCGTTCTCACAAACACTGACTCTGATATATTATTGTTATGTAGGAGAACCTATGCATGCAGGTTAGTGAAATGGTCTGAGAAATGGCAGCTGTTGTTCAATTTTGGGAAGTACAAATGCCTACATACAGGACTTGGGAATTTGGATGTAAACTATAAAATGGGATATATTCTGGGTACTACTGTAAAAGAAAAGGACTTGGGGGTTACAATAAGCGCTGATATGAAAGTTTCAGAGCAGTGTGGTATTGCAGCTTCAAAGGGTAATCACATGCTGGGGTTGATTAGGGGAAACATAACATACAACGAAAAAAGCTAATTATACCTTTGTATAAAGCAATAGTTAGACCTCATTTAGAATACTGTATACAAGCGTGGAGACGCTTGAACGCATACAGGGGAGAGCAACTAAAATTATTCCAGAAATGAGAGACCTTAGTTTTGAAGAACGCCTGGAAGACATGGGGATTAAGAGATCAGATTGATTTTTTTATGATACTGAATTGGTATGAAAATATTGATAGAAATATGTTTTCCTCACTCAAGAAAGATAGCAGAACTAGAGGACATGAAAAAAAATTAGGATCAGGGTAGACTGGATATCAGGAAGACCTCGTTCTCACAGTCATCACCAATTTTAATTACAATTAAGAATATCACGCCAGTGGTTTACTAGGAAAACCTTGTTGAACACACATCTTAATTTCATGGGCGGCGCCATACTGTTAGATAACACTACGTCACGAGTGCGGTATTCTGATAATATTCGCTCGCCAAATGAAAATATATTCGTATATACCTATTTCTATTCTTGCTAATAGGATATGGCCATCTTTAGTAAACCAGTCTTTTTCTGGCAAAATAACACGTTTATTTGAGACTTTGCATTGACTTTTGTTTCGCTTTAATGCGTCATGGTCCAAATCTAGTTTTCTGGGATCACACTTTTATTCGTTTCCAATTGGCCATCATCACAACTATACTAGAAGGAGAGTTGATCAAATAAACATCAAACACGCACGCACGCACGCACGCACGCACGCACGCACGCACGCACGCACATGTAAATATAGCACTGGCACAAGCGTAGAAGAACTGAATGCTGCTGGGCTGACATGGGGCACAGTGCAAGGATAGCCCAAGATAGAGAGAACTTTGGCATACCTTGTGTGCCACACCTGGGCACGAAGAGAATAGTAATTTTTTATGAAATGGGATGACAGAAGGAAGATGGTGGAATTATGTGGGAGTGTCAAACATTAATTTTATGACAAGTATATTTAATGTTATCAAATCATTAATACATTATATGCATTTAATTTGTTAAACCACGTGCACCTTTGGCTGAAGTTCTGGACACACCAAAGTAAAGATTTTACAAGATGAATGGAACAAATTGTCTACGGATTGTATAACTGCTAGCAGCGTGAATATGTTTAAAAACAAGGTTGACACATATCTGACGAGGGCGGGTTGTTGGACTCTCGATAAGCCAATGGCGTCCTTGTCAACTTGCCATCTGGGCCTTTGGCTTGGATGGCAAATCTTGTTAAATCTTGTTTAATCACAGTTTATAGCCTATGTCCCCCATCTTTTAATTGAAGACATATTGATACTTGTGTAGATGATTATCATGGAAAGATGTAATAGATAATTTAAAGAAACTTAGACTTGAAACGTGAAATATCCTTTAGGCATATGGTAAGACAAATAAGAATGTATGCAGTGTGTGCAGTCAGGAAAAGAGGCGTCAGGAAAAGGGTCAGTGCACATGCTTCTCAAACTCCCACTAATTCTTAAGATCAGCCTCCCACCTCTCAATTCCTGCCACACCTCCCTCTATTTCGGATAACAATTACATATATCCGGGTATTTTTCGAAGGAGGAGAAACTACATCCGGGTATCTATGGAGGTGAAAGTGTCGTTTCCCGAAGCCCACGACGCCGGTGCGTCCATGTTGCTACTCATCTCCGTCTACTCCCCGCTCACTCCAATGTTGAAACACTGAAAGATGCGTCTCAATTCACGACGGATTTTTTTTCGTAATCTGTTGTTCGGTGCTTTTTTTCTTTCTATAACGTCTTGGTTCCACTGTGTTGCATATCTTAACATAGTTTGCCTACAAATATACATTGCTAATTAGCAGCCTTATTGATTGAGGTTGATCTGGAGATTCTGCACATATGGCACCCAGGTTCCTATTTGATAATTATGCAGATGCTGTTGCAACAATGTTTGATCATGTCGCCACATGTGGCGGTCAACTGGATGTCGTTTGATGAAATGTAATTATTTTTACAGGTCATATAGGTGCTGTTACGTTAATGTTTGATAATAATTGATGTGCCATTATTTGCACAGGTCGGTTGATAGATGATGTTGCGACAATGTTTGATGATGTGTCAATATCTATAAAGGTTATTTTATAGATGCTGGTGTGGCAGTGTTTCAATGTGTGCCTGTATTTGAATATAGGTTATGCAAGTGTAATTATGTCAATGCTTGATGCCATATCATTATTTCAATTTGGTGTTGTTGCGTCAATGTTTGATTATGTGTCACTATTTGTACAGGTTAGTTTATATATGCTGTTGCGTCAATGTTTGATGGTATTTGAGGTTAAGTGATTTACTGGCTATGGAAGCCTCCAAATTCAACGAACTGCTGGGCCGTGTCCGATGCTCATATAGTTAACCAACCATTGGCACGACACCCAGTTGGAGTTCGTCGGAATAAGAAACAGAAGAAACCTGTGCCATTCAGTAATGAGACGATTTGTTATAGAAGTAATGTTTATTTCAAATTCAACACGTTTTTATTGTATAATGGATTCTCTGGGCAACACAGCATAGAATACTTCACAATACTAAAAATATTGTACATTGGAACTTCGTTAATCCGGACACCTTGGTCCTCATTGTATGTGTCTGGATTTGTGCGTTTTCTGGATAAACGAATCCAACGATTGATTTAGAAATGATGCCCGGATGCCGAGGTTTCCGGATTACCAGAGTCCGGAGTAACGACGTTCCACTGTGTAGCAATACTGCAACACGCAATACTCTGAGTATCACACCCATCCCGGCTGCCCTCATGATAACAAGATGCACGTATATCAGCTAACGGCCAACAACAGGTTTTCCACATGACAACCCAAAGTGTTCAGGAATGGTGCCCAGGTGAGTGCGATGGTGTCTGAAGTACTCCGCTGCATTTGAGGTTATGTAAACTTGATTCTGGAAGTCTGAACGTAGAGCTCGCACGACAGAAAGTTGCCAATTTGTCCCTGCGTGTCATCAGACCACGTAGTGTCGTCTGTAGTGACGACAGGCACTGTGTCACCTCTCCCAGCAAGTTCTCCTGCAACACGAATCAACATCATTGGCTGGAACGGTGTCGTACTAATTTGTTTCCCCTGCGAACGTGTGCATGTCTTGTGATGAATGTTAAAGTTAAACAAAAGTCATGATTTTCGGCCTTTGCACCTATGAGTTATTAAAACATCACCAATTTTAATTACAATTAAGAATATCACGCCAGTGGTTTACTAGGAAAACCTTGTTGAACACACATCTTAATTTCATGGGCGGCGCCATACTGTTAGATAACACTACGTCACGAGTGCGGTATTCTGATAATATTCGCTCGCCAAATGAAAATATATTCGTATATACCTATTTCTATTCTTGCTAATAGGATATGGCCATCTTTAGTAAACCAGTCTTTTTCTGGCAAAATAACACGTTTATTTGAGACTTTGCATTGACTTTTGTTTCGCTTTAATGCGTCATGGTCCAAATCTAGTTTTCTGGGATCACACTTTTATTCGTTTCCAATTGGCCATCATCACAACTATACTAGAAGGAGAGTTGATCAAATAAACATCAAACACGCACGCACGCACGCACGCACGCACGCACGCACGCACGCACGCACGCACGCACGCACGCACATGTAAATATAGCAGTGGCACAAGCGTAGAAGAACTGAATGCTGCTGGGCTGACATGGGGCACAGTGCAAGGATAGCCCAAGATAGAGAGAACTTTGGCATACCTTGTGTGCCACACCTGGGCACGAAGAGGATAGTAATTTTTTATGAAATGGGATGACAGAAGGAAGATGGTGGAATTATGTGGGAGTGTCAAACATTAATTTTATGACAAGTATATTTAATGTTATCAAATCATTAATACATTATATGCATTTAATTTGTTAAACCACGTGCACCTTTGGCTGAAGTTCTGGACACACCAAAGTAAAGATTTTACAAGATTGCCATCCAAAACTACAAGCTCCAGATAGCATGTAGACAAGGAAGCCATTGGCTTATAACAAGAACTAGCCGAGTTGCCCAGCGTTGCACGGGAGAAAAGGCTAGAGTTTATGACTCCTTGCACTACCCAGTCAAGTTTTGGTACGACAATGCCAACTTCATGCCCTTAAAATATTATACAACTGCCGGTTTCACGAAGTGTTTGTACCATACGAAGGAACTTATGTGGACATTTCACATAGATAACATACCTCTGGACAACTGCTAACAATTGTACGGAACTATTGTTCTCAGTTACGTAATCTACGTCAAACGTCCACACAGGTTCCTTCATAATATCCCAACCCTCCGTCCCTTAGCCACGGACCCGTCTGCCCTTCTTGGAGACGGGCAAATGTTTGAGGAAAACGGGTAAAAAATAAAAGGCCGGTTTTTCTTTTTACAACACTTGTATTTACGTCATTTTCTAACTTAATCTTGGCACAGGCGCTCGGGATTCGGCAAATGTTATCCGCGGCAAAATAGCGAGTAAGGCCGATCTGTATCATTTTTAAACTTGACATCGTTGGCAAATAACGATACCCCGGCCAGTGTTTAACAACACATAACAAGATTCACATCCAAAGCAAAGGCCCAGCTGGCAACTTTTTAATCTATGTGTAACCCGCCCTCCTGAGATATGTGTCAACCTTGTTTTTAAAGAACAAGAAGTCTATTTTTTGACCCCCAAAAATAACAAATAATGAAACAATAGAGATATGCATTAACACAAATAAAATATATGCACATATATAATAATACCGGTGTGCATACATCTTTATTTTAAACCAGTATAGATAACCATAATTAATATAAAAACTTTTAATGTTAAAACAAGTAGGGATCAGTGGCTCCCATTAAGACATACTGTCGCTATCATTGTTGGCCTTTTTAATTACATGTCTATCTCAATTATATAAGCATGTGGATTTTATCTGGCAGTAAGTGTTTTTTTTATACCTGCTAATATAATCAAGTGTGTGTATGTACTTGAATATTACAGTTTCCATCCATTAATGAACAATTAGCATTGCTGATTTTGGTGACATGAATAACAGTTTGGAAGTGTACATGTGTCTTTATATGTTTGCAGAAGAAAGTTTTTTGCATAAATTGTAAAGCCTCGCAGGCTATCAGTATATAACTTTTCTTTCACTATATCAGAAGTGTTGTTTATAATGAATGGCAAATTATATTTAAGAAATTTTTTTGCAAATTCATGTTTAGTTCTAGCAGTATGTATATTTTTAGACTTCCGAGTGTCATGAAAGTGTATATTAACATTTGGAGTAATCTGCCAGTTTAATAAATAGACAGGTAAGTGTCTATGGATGTATTTAAAGTAAAATTTTAATTCTTGTAACTTTAATTGATCTTCTATCTTTAACAAATTAAGTTGCTTAAAAAGTGGCTCAGTATGTGAATTATATCCGCTTAAAGTTATTATACGAACAGCTCTTTTCTGAATTTTAATTAATCTGTTTCCTTTCCTGTATCCCCATGCCATAATACAATAGTTTATATGTGATAATATTAATGAGTTGTATAACAATTTTTTTATTTCTAGAGGCAAAACATATTTCAGCCTATTTAATATGCCAATCATTTTTGCACATTTATTAGATATTTTTTCTGTATGTTTTTTCCAATTTAAATTTGAATCCAGGGTTAACCCTAAGAAATTAAATTCATCCACTTTTTCAATATTTGTATTATCTATGTTAAGTGTAAGAGAATGTATACCTTTACTGGGGACATGAAAAATCATATATTTAGATTTAGCTTTATTTAGTGATAGTTTATTTATATTTAACCATTCAACAACTTTGGAAAGTTCAGCATTTATTACAGATTCAATTGTGTTATCTTGTGTATTATCCCTAAAAGATGTTAAAGTACTAAATAATGTTGTGTCATCTGCATACATTATAAATTTAAATATGCTACTAGCTTGTGAGAAGTCATTTATATATATGATAAATAGCAATGGCCCAAGGATTGAACCTAGTGGGATACCAACTGCTATTGGAAGAATTTAAGATTTTATTTCTTCAATTTCAACATACTGTTTCCGATTACTTAAATATTTTTTTAACAGAAGTAGACCTGCATCATCAATGCCATAATATCTCAATTTGTTTAATAAAATTGTGTGGTCAATTGTGTCAAAAGCTTTAGAGAGATCGAGAAATATGTTAACTGGAACGTCAATTTTATCCATTTGCATTACAATTCTATCTACTAGTTCTAGTGCAGCATATTCAGTTGAGTGGTTAGGTCTAAAACTGTACTGATTATCAAAAAGCAGTTTAGTATCGTTGAAATAAGATGACAACTGAGAAAAAATTATTTTCTCTATTACTTTAGCAATCGTTGGAAGTAGAGAAATGGGCCTGTAATTTTTAAATAATGTAGGATCATCTTTCTTAAATATAGGAACTACTTTGGCAATTTTGAGTTCATCAGGAAAAATTCCTGTGTTTAACACTTGGTTTATTAATATAGTTAATGATTTAATTATAGCAGGTTCAATTATTTTTATTAATTTTGAAGAAATACTATCAAATCCACAACTATTTTTTGTAGGAAGACTTTGTATAGTTTTCTTTACAGTTTCCTCATCAATATTCTGAAATTTAAATACCGTATGTGTTTATTTAAATAATAACTATAATTTTTATTGCCATCATATTTAATATCATTTGCAATAGTCTGAGCTGTTTGTGAAAAAAATATTAAATTTATTAGTAATATCTTTTTTATCATCATTTTTTTTAAAGAATGTTGGAAATTTGTTTTGTGTTTTTGTCTTAGAGAGAAAATCATTTATAGTTTTCCAAGTATTTCTTATATCGTTTTTGAACCGATTAAAACATGATTCAAAATATATTTGTTTTGCTGCATGAATGTTTGTCTTTAATATTCCATTATATGTTTTAAGGTTAATGCTAATTGTTTCATAGTTAGGTGAATTTGGGTTAGTTAATTTTAATTGTTTATAAAGTTTATCTCGGTACCGGATTGATTTTTTAGTAAACCCTGAGTAATCCATGTAGATTTTTTATGCTTATATTTATCAAATTTTACTAATTTACCTGGCATGTGCTTATTTTTAGACCGTAAAATTTCTTTATATATTATATCATAATTTAAATTTGGATTAGAATTTGGGATTTTATTAAGCTTATTGTAAATGTCATCTGATTTAATTTCATGTCTAACATTCTGCATTGCCTCTGTGCTTAATATATTTATTTTTACATATTTAGGAGGACGTACTGTCTTTTGGGTAATGCCTAAAATCATGAAGTATGGCTGATGATCAGAGAATCTTTTAGTTAATATCCCTGCCATACTTTCTAATACAGCTTTACCAAGTTTACAAAAAAGTTGTCTATCAGTGTTCCGTTTGTTCTTGTAAATCTAGTGGGAAGAGTTATTTGAGGGTATAGGCTGTGTGATGTTAAGGTATCAAAAAAGTTGCTATAAGTTTCATTTTCATTTATTTTGAGTAAGTTTATATTAAAGTCTCCTGCAATAATTAGCTCATGATTACTATTTTTTAATGATACTACAGCTGATGAAAATTCATTTATAAAAGGATTTATTTGTTCATTATTTGTTCTTGGTGGTCTATATATGTTCCAAATGGTTAACGATTTTGATAAATTACCACCATTTACTTTAATTATCAGTCCTTCCCAATGTTCATATATATTAAGGTTCATAATTGGTTCTGCTTTATATTTATTATCAATATATATTACTAAACCTCCTTTACTGCTACAACTTTTACCCTGAGTTATAGCGGTATAACCATGCAACACAAATTGAGAAAAATCATCGCCTTCCGCTTTCCATGACTCTTGTATACATATTATATTAAATTTAAAATTGATACAATCTAGTTCTTCTATATATGCCTCTAGTTCACTAAATTTGGAATTTAAAGATTGTATATTTGTGCTTAAAATACTAAAATGACCTTTGTTTTTCTTAGCGAAATCATTAAACTTGTCAAAATCATAATAAGACGAGCGACGTATTATTTGTAATTCATTAATCTCAGTATCATTCATATCTAATATGTCACTTAAACTGTTATGTTGAATACCTCCTGAATATGATAGGAATAGTTCATCAAAGGCCATTTGATTTGCAGTTTTGCATAATATGGACGGTACTTTCCATTATATTAATATAATTAATCCGATAAATAATATTTAATATGCTTTGAGAGATACATATTAACAATATAGTTATAACTTCCACATTTCTTAATAGCGTAATACACAGTATAGTAAGAAGATTTGGATCAACTTCGTGAGAAATTCCAAGGAGAAAAAAAAATAGTTAACTTAGACTTATCTTTGCATAAGTTTAGCTTATTCCAAGTTATAGGGCAATATCACCAACAATCACCAACATACAAAATTAAAACAATATCGCTCTGGTCATACAGCGGCAAGTATAAGCTGGTGATGTGATTCGTATAAGCCAACGTCTCTACATTGGCCAATTTTAACGACGTGAAAACAGTGTGAAAACGTTTAAGCAGTCTATTACGCAAGGCATCCAGTGTAATGTAATGTAATATGTGAATAACGTGATTAAATAAAAAAATAAACTACTGTTATGGTCAGATAACAACATGTATAAGCCACGACAATCAATCGCGTGAATACAGTAGTTCACAAATAATGTCATACATATAATATATAAATGTCATACACAAATAATGCCATACATATATGTTCATATATAATGGATAGTATTACTGTAACACAGTATACCTATTCAAATAAAAAATAATAATAATAAAAAAAAATCCTCTTATGATCATTTAGCGGCATGTATCAGCCAGTGTCTATGTCCGACTTCAACACCATGTAAAGGTGTGAATAGGTTTATGCACAAATGCTTATGCATAGTGTAACTGCACAAAGTGTCAGACACTTTTCGCACAATTGTCATTGTTCAGACGACTGTCGCAGAAGCCGCAAAGCATTGGTCTTGTCTTGTTTGCACTTGGCGAACTTTCATGTTTAGAGTTTTCATTAAAATGTTTCCATTAAATGACCAGCAGTCTGCAATATCCCCAGCTTTCTTCAGTTTCCGCAACTCAAAAATTAGCCCCACTCGTTGGCTGGTAAGATCTTCATTTACGAAGATACGATGCGTTTCCGTTGTTGCATTGTGCGTTTTAAGGTTGGCCCGGGTTTTAAACACGGCATCACGATGACGCTCCGATTTAAATCGCACTATGACTGTGCGCGGGCGTCCAGTCTCGTTCAATTTCCTCAGTTTGCATTTTGGGAATTAACTTCATGTTGTCGTTTAGAATACGCAAGAGTTCCTTTTCGAGTTCTGGTGTACCAACAGCCTCTGAGATTCCTTTGAATCTCAGATTTGATCTTCTGCTATATTGTTCTAGCCTGTCATTTTGTAGTTCTAGAGACACTACTCTCTTTTCCAGGTCGGTTATTCTATTTTCTTTCTGTTCAATTTCTTTATATAACTGTTCAATCTTTGCAGTAAGTAAGTCAAGCTTATCAGAAAGTTCCTGTGGATATAAACTTTTTTTTAAAGTTTTAAGAACATCATGTTCTAAGAGAATTTCAGCAAAAGCTACCTTTAGCACATCAACATCCAAGCCACTGACATGTGTGGCAGTGGCAGATCTGCCCTTCCGTTGGCCGGGCATCTCTCAGGTGTGCCTTGCTGAACACGTGTTGTCTGTAAATGTGATCACTCAACCGAAACGAGCAGCAACAGAGAAAAAACGGCCTCCTACCATATGTAAACCTTTCATATGACTGCCCAGTCACATCACCTCATTCTCCATCTTCCAGCAGAGCAGCCCTTGCCCAACCAAAGACCAAAAAGACGTCTAATTTCACTTAAAACTACACACTTTTTCCCCAGTTGTCGAAACACGTCAGCACTCTGCGGCCATCTTTGGTTTGTTATATTCACGCTGCTACCAGTTACACAATCTGTAGCCAATTTGTTCCATTCATTGATTGTCCTCTGTGAGAACGAGTACATCCTGATATCCAATCTACACTGATCCTTTACTAATGTTACCTCATGTCCTCTAGTTCTATCGCGATTGCGGTCGATTTCGCCGTTGAAATAGACTCGTATCCAGGCTTTGATTTTGAATGTGATTCTAATCACATTTGTTCACGTTAGACACACTTGCATCATATATATATATATATATATATATATATATATATATATATATATATATTCCAGTCATTTCACGAAATGCCTGATTGAAACAGTCATTTCGCGTAATGCCTAAATATGTCAGTCATTACGCGAAATGACCGATTACGCAGATTGACTGTAACACATATATATAAGGTGTTGCAAGCATTTCTTCCATGTTTATGTATTTAAAATAAAGTTCCAAATTACTTTTCACCAACCTTCATTTGTAGGCTCTTCATTTATTATGTAGGTTTGACCATATATTATTTTTTTAGTATTTTTCATTATCATGTAAAGTTTTCGCCTTATTGATTTTGAACAAGGCTTATAGTAAGAATTAGATGTATGCAAATTTGACTAATGTACGTGCGATAACAACATCGCTGCACAGATAGCAAGACTTGATTATGCTAATAATGGCTGTCACTGGCGAAACTGGAATTGGCTTATCATTAAAAGACCTTATTTGCCCAATAATGCATGTCATTGGCTCAACTCGCATTGGCTTACCAGTGAAAAAACACATCCAGTGAAAACACTTAATTGGACTAATAATGGCTTACACAGAAGCTGTTCGCGCACTTAAGGTAAACTTGTTTTACTTCAAGATTGGCAAAAATGTATATCTGGCTAAGGGTCTGTGACCCTGGGGAATTCTCAAATTTGTTAAATGCGTGAACTATCCCCATGGGCCCCTGGGTAAGCCTAAAAAATTTAAACTCCATGCAAAACTGAGGGAGATATCACAATCAGGGTATAGAGTAAGAGTCACAGAACAGAAGTATGGCCATTGTCTGACCCCACTCACCAGTTGGCCATCTGTGAAATCGTTCTTCTCCTTGGAGAGACTGTCAAAGTCACCAAGCTGCTTCGACAGGTCAGACAAAATAGGTACTAGTCGGGGTATCACGTCACTTGCATACCTGGACAGGTGAGAAGCAGGACATCAGTGCAACATATCTACTGCATTTGTATAATGCTGCGTTCAAATGTGCTCGTAATTAGCATGAATACGAGTTTTCAACATGTAAATAGAATTCATGAACCCGTCAATCCATAATTACGAGTTGCCAACTGGGGCTCCTTTATAACTTTCGAGGTCTCGACTGATAACTACAACTTGACTGGGTTCATGAACTTTTTTTATAAAATTTTTATTATATACGTATATAATGTGTATGTAAATTAGTGCATATATGTATGTATATATACATATGTTTACATATTTAATTTTATCTGAACATGTCTGTTTGTGATTAACAAGATAAACAGCTGCTGGCATTTCAATAAATTTTTTTTAATCTGGTGGTCCGCAGAGCTTCATGTTTTACAAGATCATGATTTTTCCAGAAATGAATATGTTAGTTGTCTTCACATGCATCTGAAAACTTGCTTCAGTACAGTACATAAAACTAAAATTACTTATTATTGCAAGGGTGGCCTCACGATAGCAACCAGACTGTGATCTTAGTGACAATCTCCCTGACCCATGTACGTACCTGTATTTGTATATTTTTTGCACTGTAATGTAATAACTTGAATTTCTGATTTGTATTCGTCGATATCAGTACTGTATGTTTTGGTTGGTTAAATAAAATAATTTCTCTCACTTTTTATAGGAGGCATCAATTCGCAGGAACTCTCCAACATATGGTTGTTGCAGTCTAGCAGCCAGTTTCTCCTTGTGCTCATCTATTGCTTGGAAGTGACTGTTCAGCTCATCCAGCTGAGTCATCCGTCTCTCTGCAAACAATGTCCATTAGCCACAGATCGCGCCAAAGCATTATTAATTTCATGTACACATATTTATCCCACCACAGCCGCCACATTTTATATGTATCTTAAAGGTACATAGTCTGGTCGTTGTTATTGTCAAACCATGTTTTACAGTATAAACTACAGAGGTTTATCTATATTTTAACATCTTGGCCACCCAAATGTGTTTGAATGAACCACAATGTTTAAACATAATTTGACCGCTGTCTGTTTACAAACATTGACCTTGCTGATCAACATGCAATGTAAACATGACATTTGGGTCAAAACGTTCAAATTAATTACATTAACACACTGTCATTCATTAAAATACATTTGGGGTCACAGATTTACAGATGCTAGAACAGACATAGTTAATACTATATAACATGTTTTTACGGTAAAAACCATCAAACTATGTCTCTTTAAAGTAGCCAACCAGACTACATATGTAATAACATTTGTAATTATTAATAATGGTAAACAATAGATAACAATAATAGTAGTCATGTCATCAACAAATAAGTTGAATCAACTTTTCGAATAAACAGTTAGTCCCATATAATGCATCTGTAATTGTAAATGTATTTGTAACTGCTGTAATTGTAAATATATTAGTAATTGTTGTAATGCTGTAAATGTATTTGTAATTGCTGTAATGTTCTAATTGTATTTGACTTGAAAACATGTTAGAACCATAATTGTAATTGTAATCAAAAGCAACTGATTTGATTTCATCCTTGGCTAAAATGTCAAAAATACAGATCCCAGAACAGGTGAAAGCAGGGACATCATAACACGCCAGGTTTGTGCTGGGTTAAAAATCTGTTTAGCCAATTTGGCTAAAGGATAACATTTTCTTTAGCCAAATGAAAACTTGTTCAGCTATTTTCGCATGGCCAATTTCATATGATCAGGTGGGTTGATGCTTGGCAAGATAAACAGCTGCTGGCATTTCAATAAATTTTTTTTAATCTGGTGGTCCGCAGAGCTTCATGTTTTACAAGATCATGATTTTTCCAGAAATGAATATGTTAGTTGTCTTCACATGCATCTGAAAACTTGCTTCAGTACAGTACAAAAGCCACAGATATCACACGAAACAATCCACTTTTATAAGTCTATAGTATTGGATACATCACGACTGGAACAAAAACATTTTCTTTGTGAGAGAACAGGACTAGTAAACACAAAAGTTAGTACACCTCAGACCTTATTAGTTTACATCACATGTCCCCTAAATTTGACATAAACAATACAAAAATAAATCACTTACCAAGCAAGACAAGGTCCGTGATGTCCTTTGTTTCTTTGTCTTGTCTGTGACGCTGAATTTCCAGTTCAGCCTACAGCACCAGCACCAACATCAACAGACTAATTACAATGGGTAAAGGTGGCATAAATTTAAAATCATTGTCTGTCTGAACAAAAACACTGATGTTGTGCTGTAGTCACATCAACACATTAGTTTTTGTTTGACACAAAAGTAATTCAGAGTTCAAACATTTTTACATGCCATAAAATAGCGTTGTTCCAATTAATCCACTTTGTCGACGGTTGGTGGGTTCATCTTTCCGATCAATTGATCGACTAAAATCTTGTGTCATAGACCTATTACATAAAAAAATTCATGCTGAACTTTTGTCTTGCTCCCGAGTTATCTGAACTCGCCGGGAAACGTCCACCACAAATCTTATCTGCAACAAAAGGTGGTGCCACATCATGAAACCTGGATAATCGAGGATAGCTAAGGCATAAAAAACAATTTGACTATCCTGGGGGAAAATGTTATCAAGGGTGTTTTTTCACTGATGGATTACATAAATGACCCCTATTCAAAGACCATCCCTAAAATGTGACCAATGGTCAGGTCATTTTGAATTTTACCCAAGATGAACGACCAAAATATGTATGGTCACATCTAGTAAATCCGATAGGTGCCATTAGGCAGCATCACTCTTTATGCTAAGTACAATTACATTGACTGCCCTCAAACTGATTATGTAATCGATGATTGATTGGTTTTGTCAAACCGATGATCGATTATGAAAATCAAACCGATTCTCAACACTAACAAAAATGCTGTATCTAATGCCATGGCTATATATATATATATATATATGGTCAAAGGTAACTACAAAGGTGGGGTGTGGCTTTAAATATCATTAATATGGTTGTGTGTTGAAAAATGTGTGATGATCTTATAAAGTAGTTACCAGAATATTTACTAATACATCTACATTGTTATCAGAATATTTAAAAACAAAATCCATATCACACAAACAAGAGTTGTCATTGCCAAGCTTATTTTGCGATTTACAACAATTTTCGTACTTCATATATTTTCTTTTTCATTGCATTGACATCACTGAGAGCTACGATCAACCTCAATGATGGAATCTTCTCTTGGGCTTCTTTAAGTTGTTCCTCTCTATCAGGTAGGTTGGCCTACAAAGTAATATATAGGTTTATCACCAATGATCCTTACTAATATGAGATAATAAATCAATGTTGAATAATACAATTTATGCTCTGTAAGATGCTAACTAAGATCATCATCAGCATCAATCATCTTTGCTCCCTGGAGCATAAAGTTGTGAACAGCATCATTGTATTATGAGAAGCATGACAATTTCAACGTTCATTATATCTTATGTTAATGTAAATATTTTAAAACATAACAGGCTGAAAATGGTTTGAAATTACTCCAGTTGTGTGAGTATCTTCATATATCTTTATGAAAAAAGTATTACTAACTTGAATCTTTATACTCCACATGGCCCCTTTTGAGGCTAACATAGGAGTTTGTGGTGCTTGCAGTGTGCATGCACAGGTGCATATAAACATGAAACAATTTAAAAACACAATGTTGCCAATGATTTGCATTAAAATCAGACCCCCCCACAATCATGACAACACAACAATATTGTAAATGGCCTCATGAATGCATTATTTTATTTCTAAAATCTGAGTACTTTTAAGTAACTTATTATGACAAAAATGCACTTTTTTTATTTTGTTATGACTGTTTTGTGAAGTTTGGTTAATTATATAGCAGAGTATTCGCGCATTGGCTGAACGGATTGATGTCCGCCTTGTGACCAGAAGGTACTGGTTACTGCATGAATTTCAACCCCAGGTCCCTTCTATCTGGTGTCTATGGTAGGGAACGTGGTCAGAATGTCCCTCTGTCTGAATGCACCAGTCGCAATGCACCAACCGCTTGGTCAGAATGCCCCAATAATGGTTGCAATGCCCCACTTTGGTTGTAATAAATTGTAATGTATTCAAATATAAAACTGATGTTATTCGTGTTATTATTGATGATAATATTGGTGTTCTTTCGTAGAAGGTGTAAGTAGTGTCTGAGTAAATTAAATATCGAAATATGAACAAAAGAAAATAAGCATAATTTATAATAATTGGTCTGATGCTAATGCTGTAGGTAAAAAATGGACACTAAAATGGTTGAAGGAAGTCTATAAAATGGTTAAAAAGGATCAATTTGAACCAATGGAAGTATTGTTTTGGTGTAATATATTTATATACATAGCTTAATTATTTGCATACATGTTTGACTGTATTCAAATCAGTGGGGCATTCCGACAATTAGTGGGGCATTCCGACCAAGCGGTTGGAACATTCCAACCAGGGTTGGGACAATGTGCATTCAGGCAGTGGAGCATTCCGACTATGATTCTATGGCAGCCATTGCCAGGGGAAGCAAAATGGTCCCACACGGGGTAAATGTGTAAGCTGTTGCACCCCAGAAAGTTCTATGAATTTGAGGAGATGGAACAGACTTGTCAAATGGAGGTGGCAAAGTAAAATAGCTGCAAATGTGGCAAGACTATTCAGAACAGCATGAAATAAATGATGCAGGAACAAAATCCACATTATAAATAAATAGTGAATATTTGTGTTGGTAAAAATCCATCAGAACACATCCATGAATATGCTAACCAAACATTTACCACATTTACTAATGTCTATGTACTGTGGACCACGATCACGTAAAAGATGAGCGCAACATTTATCTGTCCGAGTGACATGTGTTTTGAACGAGCTTTGTCTTTGAAGTGGGGGTGAGCGTGAGATGAAGCCAAGCCCAAGGCGAAGGTTCCGTCGGGACATGAATTACCAGGGTGTGCGTGACATGACCCGTCTTCTGGCACAGAAGCAGCACATTGTCGATGGCTCTAGTATCCTCATCAACCCATGGATTTCGTTCTACTGCCGAATTCTCCAATTCATGGAAAGACATGTCTTAAATTCGTTACAATGCTTACTTAAATTCGTTTACAAAATCGTAAACAGATCAGTTCCGCGGTTACGCTCGAAGCGTTCGTAGTGGTAACTTCGAACACTATGCACAAAATCTAATCTGGTTACCGAATCCTTCCATAGAGGCGCACCGCACACGCAACTGTAAGTGGCGCCACATGGTGGACTGGGCATCAGTCTAATGGAAATTGTCAAACTCCCCACCCCACACAGTGAATGTAATGTAAGTCACGATTTCACCACTAAAACAACTTAATTTTATGCGCAGATTCTGCACATCGTTATTTCATTTCGTAAGGTCCAAATTTGTTTTTTTTTAATATCTAAATTTTAATTGCATACAACTGTGGATAGTGTTTGCTTTGTAAATGTGTATAGGAACTAAATAACACTCGTTTTTTGTTTAACTATGTTGGGTCTACGCATCGCGTAACAAGTCGTTAATAACGTAGTACAGATGTATCCAGAAAAGTACACAAAAAAGTACTTGTGGTGGGTGGAGGGCACATTGAAGTTGACGTCTAGAGGGTGACGGAAGATGGCCAACAAGTTCGTTTACCTACAGAAGAAGATATATCACCCGTGTCAAAAAGACAAATTATTATTTGCCTTGCCCAGCCATTACGATTTGCAACTGGTGGCACCAAAAGGATTGCGCCCATGGTGCAGTTTCGGTTAATCTCGGACAATACAATTGTTAGGACAGTAGATTACACGTGTGACTAGGCCTACAGTAGGCTAACACGTACTGGCTGCACCGGTCCAGTGAACCTGGTCTAATGTTTCACGTCATGTGTCAGACAGTGATCGAGTTCCTCTCCGTTCACATGAGTGGCCTAGTACAGTTGTATTTCGCATGTAAAACAAGAGCTCCTTAAGCAAAATCTTGCATTTTATTCATTCATTTACAGACTTTGTCTAAAGGCGTCCCATGGGTTAATTCAGAGTAGCCCACACGTGGGGTAGTTTGAGCCACTTGAAAACCTCTATTAAATATGAGTTTAAGAGTAGAATTTATAAATAGAATATTCTGTAAATTGCACAACAAATGCCTGACTAAATGTTTTATACAGCGCTTAATAATGTATAAGTAGTTTTGGTAATTTGTGAAGCAAGATGACACATAATATGAAAAATGGCTCAAGGTGCTTCCCTCTTCCCTACCGTTAGGACGTATACGTTTACTCAGATATATGTTTTTTGTATTTTGTTTACGAATATACACTGACAATTAACAGCCTTGCTGATTAAGGTGGATCTGGCGATTCTACGGTTACTGCAGCCATGCTCCTATTTGATAATGATGCAGGTGCCGTTGCATCAATGTTTGATTGTGCTGCCATTTGTGGTTGTCAAGTGTTGTTTGATGAAATGCCATTATTATTACAGGTCATCTAGGTGCTGCTGCGTCATTGTTTGATATTGTACATGCATGATGTCGTTACGCCAGTGTTTGATGGTGTATCTTAATTTAGTTGTACATACGTCAGTTATAATGTTGTTGCGTCAATGCTTGATGATGTATCATTATTTCTACATGTTAGTTTAGAGATTCTGTTGTGTCAGTGGTCTATGGTGTATCTTTATTTGTATAGGTCGGTTAGATATTGTTGCTTCGCTTCGACATTTGTTTCGCTTTAATTAATTATAATAATAATAATAATGTTTAATTTTGACAAAAGCCAATATTTATACATACAATACAATAATATATATATATATATATATATATATATATATATATATATATATATATATATATATATATATATATATATATATATATAATACACGCACGTTGTGTATTAAAAGTACATGTAGAAAGAATATATACACGCACACACACGCACACACGCACACGCACACGCACACGCACACGCACACGCACACGCACACGCACACGCACACGCACACGCACACGCACACGCACACGCACACGCACACGCACACGCACACGCACACACACACACACACACATAAATATATATAAATATATATATATATAAATGTCAGAATGTAAAGCGTCTTTGGTACTTATGATGTCGTCGTCACTAAAGTTGTCTAAGATACGATAAAACGTCCATTCGATTAATGTAAACACATAAAAGTGCTTTGATGACGACAACATTGTCGGTTGCCATATCATCGGGCGATAATACAAGTTATCGACAAATCACAGTATAAAACTCAATAAAGGCTTTGATGTCGCACAGTGATAAATAGTCACACGAATAGTCACACGAACGAAAAACAAAACAATACTGTTTGAAACCATGAATGAACGAGTAGTATGTGAATTACGACAACTATCAAACAGATTTTCCCACCGAGTCGGTTAACAACCAACTAATTGAACAAATGCTTCCGAGTAGACACGATAACCTACTAAACCATATCGCAACTGAAACAGCTCTCAATGTGTTTGTCATTTCTATTATGCAAAGTTAATTTTAATGGAGTTCTTTAAGAAAGGAATGACGCATATTCTTGTACACAAATATGGAACGAAATATATCTATCAAATCACGATAAGTTCCCTCGCTGCCAGCCTGGGTCATTATGTTGGATTACTCTGCAAAACTGGCTCATTATCGTCAGATATGTCCATGCGACAGCTGATTGTAGATATATACACAACACACAGAGACAGCTGAAAGATGAATGGTATTTGGAGAAAGCAGTTATAGTTATCGCGTTATTCAGTGTCACTATGACGAAGGCCAACACGAAGTAGCAGTTATTATTATGTTTACCATTATTACTATTATTTATATTATTAGTATTATTATTAGAGTAAAGTGTTGAAGTGACATATTTAGCAACGACGAATGCGGTGATTACGATGTTCAGAATAAATTAAATGCTGGGTGCTGTAGAGTTAGTTTCTATAGTCCTGTAAAGTTGTTAAGTCAGTTGCAGTATGTAGTGGTACAATCCGTTAACTTGATGCGTTGTATCAAAGGAATATTAGTGGTATATAACGTAAACTTAATATGTTAGTTGCTGTAATGGTAACCGTAATGGCATATACAGCACATTTGAGACGTTAGCTATTATCAAACCTCAGACAAACCATATCAATCATAGCGATTGATGAACCCAGGTGACTTGATTTGGAATTCAGAGAGAATTCCAAATCAAGTCACAAGTTTCACACTATATTTTAGAAGCTCATATTAATGTTATACTTTATAAATTATGGTCATGTTCAAGAAGTACTGCACATTTCCACAATGACAGGCATCATATAAAGAAGAACATATTTTGTATGCGTGTATGTCTGGAACAGATTTAGAAAACTTAAATAATGCAAATAATGTAAACATCAGCTAGTAATTAATACACAACCCCGAAATCTACCAGCGTGCGTAATTTGTGACAAACACACAACGCGTAACTTACCATCCGCATAAAGGTATCTGGTTTCTTGTTGCGAAACCGTATGAAATACAACGATGTAATAAAGACATATTTTATTGTCATAGAAGATTATTGTTTGTTAATACAAATCAATTTATATTATAGTTCATATGTTCAGCGTTCTGTAATATGACATTACTAACTCAATTGTAATTCTTCATTCATTCATTCATATAACAAGATCTATATCTCATAAAGTGGAAGTTTGTTTCAACACACTCGGTGTCATAATGCAGGTTACAAGAACAAAGAAATTAGTTCAGGTCATCAGCATGATGCGTTGTCGCCCTATTCAACATTCGTAGGCAGTTGAAAACGTCCTTGTTTTAATGCAACTGACGTGTAGGCATGGGGTAACACCACTTCAAATGAACAAAGAAGTGGTTGTTGTATTTATAAGTCGGCATCACACGTAATCCACGGGTTTGGTAAAGTGCAGAGCTTTAACCAGACCTAAACAGCCAACGAGTACAAACAATTATGACAATCCGCAAACCTCTTATAAAATGTTAGACATCTTATTGACCTCATAAAATAGTCGGAGAATTCAACCAAGCGTCTTGTGAAACAAATAAGATGTATAATGAAACAATCCAAGAAAGCAGAACGTCCTTGCATTCTAGGACCTTATAAAACGGTTTAGCCATAATCACATAATAAAAACTGACAGGAAGCAAACCCTTTTCTTCATGCGCACTACGCTTGGGTATTCATCTGTTGAGGTCACTCGCAACTCAGTCACCCATACTTAATGTTAATTAGTTGATGACAGACTGCAATTTCATTAAAACCCAACGTGTTGGTGTAGTACTAAAGCAACTAGTCACTTTATGTGTATACGACGACCTATCCCAGCTACTGTACACCGTACAGCCATTGATCATCACCGCTTTTTGGTTTGCCCATTGGAAGCTCGATGAACGCACGAAGGTGCATGGCACCTGTGCACAGTCTACCCATGTCGGACATGCCGAACTGTGAAATGTATAAGGCTGCCCGAAGTAGAAAGATCCAGGTACGGTTCATAATACCGTTTCCTTCATCACGTGTTCGTCGCTGTTCACGCGCGTGTACATGTGCGCTTTCCGCCGCTTCGGCCAGCGCTCCACGCGCACACCCATCGTACGTCTACCCGCCACATCGTCTGGCGAAGAAGAACACGAATCGCGCGACGTCGTTGCCGGAGAACCGTGCAGCGGCGAGTGGCTAAGCCGGCTCGGTGCGGGTTTTGACGGTTCTGATGAGTTAGCACTGTATGAAGAAGGTTGTATCGTGTCGACGACGCACTGGTGGCTATTAGGTCCTGGCTGCTGCCCAGAGTCGAGCCTCTCGTTGTGGTTGCGAACCGTGGCAGGTTCCAAACCTGGCCGCCACCCGATCGCTGCTACTTCCGTCGACGGGGGCGGAGGCGCACTTTCTGTTGCCAGACCACTCCTTCTGCAACAACATAGACGTTTTGAGCTGACGGAACAGCGGGTGAATGGTACAATACACTATCTCAATGCAGGTTTACCGATCTCATGGTGGATCCGGGACTCTGTAACAAGGCTTCGCTTTCAGGCACATGCATTGCTAATGGTAAACTCATTAAGTTAATATTGCTGCAATGGAAGACACGTAAATACAAGTCTGAGATTAAAACATGAGTTTATGAATCGCATTATGCAATTATCGTTTCGTTATGGTATGTGGCACTGTCCATATTGTCCACACAGTCATCCCAAAGAGCTACGTAGAAAACGCGGTTGCCAAGCAAATAATAATGACGACTTACCCCGTTACTTGCTTCTGCAACCTGTCGATTCGCAACAATGCCAGGTCAAGCTTGTGCTTCAGTTTCCACGTTTGTGTTTCACATATCGGGTTCTTGCATTTGAAGTTTCGCTGCAGCTCGATGGCTTGCATCACGGACCTTTCGAAAGTCAGCGACTGTCCCATGCTCTACACACAAACACCAAGTGGGTCTATGAATGGTTCAACATTGGATAACATAGGGGTGATTTCATAACATCGATGTGGAACACTACGCAAAATTGGTGTCAATTGGGAACAGAGGGTTAACAACTGTTTTGATTACCGTCCAACATCGGCATAATTTCCCCAAAACATAATTTATTAAGGATGTTGACTTCGAGCGTATGCGCCTGTATGCTATGTAAAGGTTACAGCATGAAAGACGACGTAATTTTACGGCTATCCACAACCCCTCTTCGCAATAACCTAGATTGACTTTGCTGAGTAATTATCTAGAATCGGTGTAAATCAGCGGAAGGACGTCATTGAGGTAAAATGACATATTTTGTGCCGAACATCGATGTTTTGACATCATCCTTAATGTATGTACCGTCGCGGATTGTTATATAGGTAATCTTGTTTCGTGTAACTCAACTCAATCAAGATTGTTTTAGCAGTACTGAAATTCAAAATATACGTTGTACCTGCCACGCTCTGGTTTTATATGTTTGTGTGTGTGTGTGTGTGTGTGTGTGTGTGTGTGTGTGCGTGCGTGCGTGCGTGCGTGCGTGCGTGCGTGTTTGTGTGTGTGTGTGTGTGTGTGTGTGTGTGTGTGTGTGTGTGTGTGTGTGTGTGTGTGTGTGTGTGTGTGTGTATGTGTGTTTTGTGTGTTTGTGTGTGTGTGTGTGCGTGCGTGCGTGCGTGCGTGCGCGTGCGTGCGTGTGGTGTGTATGCATGCGTGTGTGCGTGCGTGAGTGCGTGTGCGTGTGTGTGTGTGTGTTTGTGTGTGTGCGTGTGTGTGCGTGTGTGTTTGTGTGTGTGCGTACGTGCGTGCGTGCGTGCGTGCGTGCGTGCGTGCGTGTGTGCGTAAAGAATACACTTTTAATGTGACGGTCACGTGGAACGTAATATAATAATATTTGGTTGTTACGTTATACTACTTGGACTTGACATGATGTCCTGGTAACGGCGTAAGCCTCTCAGATAAAACATAATGTATGCATACTCGAGCGACTATTCCCACTGCTGACACTGTCCAGAGATAACTGTCTGGAGATCATTTTCTTATACATTGTTGTAGAGGACATGAAATGCCATGAGGACAATGCAATGAGGACAAAACAAACCAGAAGTGGCCAAAAAGGAAACCCCCCAACACAACATAAACAACATCGTCGATGGGATGAAACAAAGAAGGTGATGATGGCTTGGCCATGTTCTACCCATGAACAGAAATAGTCTTCTACATGCCGTTTTGAAATGGGCACTACCTTGAAAAGAAGATGAGATAATCCAATGGGCACCCGGGGAAGAGCTGTATAGCTGTCTGGGACGACTTGCTGTCTGGAGGAGATTTAGTTAGTTAGCTCTAGTTTAGTTAGCTCTAGTAGGAGCATAAGGAGAGGTGAATGTGAGTAAATAAAGATATGCGGTAAAAGGTACCTTACCAGACTGACGAGGCCACAGCAGCCGCATCGATCCAGCTTTCTGAGGCTGTCTCTAAAGAACTTGAAATAGGTATGTTCAAGAAGCAGGAGCAGCGCTCCGAGAAGCATTCCCGCCGCCAACAGGATGTAGGCACTGGTGAAGTTAGGGATACCGAGGGGCATGCTTGACTCGCCGCCGTCTTTCTTCTTACAGGCGCCTGCTAGCCAAAACTTCTGTAGCCGCTCCATTTCTCCTGCACACACACAAATGGACTACACTAATAATACTACACTTATTTATATGACGTGTAAATCCCTAGGAACCAACAAGAATTTATAAATACAAACAAGAATTTATAAATATTATATACCATAAACAGGACGCGCAAAATTCATCATCAGAGATGGTACAAAGATAGCTTTTAATGGTAAAACCATATTGTGCAGTATAAAGAATATATATTATAACATATTGACCATCCAAATACAATTTGACCGTCATCCGATTATGAACATCGACCTTGTTGTTCAGCATGAAATATTAACATGCCATTCTATTCAAAACATTCAACTTAAACAGATAACGGTCAAGTGATATGAAGCATTGGAACGTTTTACATATAGCACTCTTCTATTGACCATTCAAGAGCAAGATTTTATATTCGCCCCAACTGTTATCCCTGTCCACTTCTCCCTATCGGCAGCCTTCTCCCCCCCCCCCACTGTTATTCCCAACTGATTTGCGGCATGCCCCTTTTCCTTCGGCCTGGGCGGTTCGTCGCCTCTGGTTTCTTTGGTAGTCGCCTCTCCTCCACCCGCTCCAAGTGACCTGACCACCTCATCCGGCTTCTTACTGTTCTTCCCATTAAGCTGAACTACCCAATCTCTTCTCTCGTGTCATTCATCCAATTTCTATACACCCTCTTTGCTACTGTAATTCTCCGGACCCAGTTGTTCTCGCAATTTTAAAGTTGGTATATAGCTTTGTGTCGTACTTAGGGTGTCCTCCCTGTTTCCTTGTGAAAACAATTTTTTTGTAAAGTGCGACCACGGAAAAACCGACGAATGACAACGCTATTTAGAATCATGTCTTCGAAGAATACAAACAATATTGCCGTAATGTGGAACACAGATCAAACACCCACCGTCGTGTTGGAACTGAAGCATGTACTTGTTGAACTGACTG
>OY759266.1:44591959-44776959 GCA_963662155.1 Lamellibrachia columna
CGCACACGCACACGCACACGCGCACGCGCACGCGCACACGCACACGCACACGCACATGCACACGCACGCACGCACGCACGCACACACACACACACACGCACGCACGCACAAACACACACACACACACACACACACACACACGTAAATGTCAACAGAACACTACACATGGCCGTGCGTGTCGTACGTAGAGCCCACCTTATCGAAGGCTCCCCATTTGTCATCCTCAACCTCGAATAGCTCATAATCGAAGCCGATCTTGTCACTGAGCAGTCGGAGCAGGTCGATACAAAGGCCGGAGCAGCACTTGTACAGCGTCGGATCTCTCGTAGCGTTGGCAACACTTCAACAACATAAGATAACCAAATGGATAATCACAATTGATCATCGTTCCATAGCAACTTGTTTAATGTTTCTTTATATATGACAGTAAGAGATGCTATACAATATATCCTGAAAACAAAGTGGAGATGGGCCAGTCACAGAGCGAGTCTCAAGTCGACAGGTGGACAATCTGAACAACCGAATGGCAACTCAGAAAAGGGAAAAGAGCAAGAGCCAGAACGCCGAGATGATGGTGCGATGAAAATAATGAATAAAGCAGGAGCACTTTGGGCAAGAGAAGCCAAAGCAGACAATGGGGGAAATGTCTAGTAGATGGCTACATCCTGCAGTGTACGGACAAAGTCTAGGTGAAAGGTGTCAAATGGGTAAAAAACATTCATCCTAATCACTTTTTAACACGTATTTACTCTTTGTGATCTTTATTGTCAAAATGTATCTCAGAAAGGTCGGCAAACACAATGACGGTTTTCTTATTCCAGCACTACTAGACGATTGATTGGATTGGTGAGAAGCAGGATGAGATGGGCAGGTCACTTGGTAAGAATGGATGCAAGCAAACTAGCAAAGAAAGCAGAGGTGGAAAAACATCAAGGACGCAGGAAAGGGGGAAGGCCACAGCTGAGATGGGAGGACTGCGTGAGGAGGGACATGAGAAGATCTGGGGAGGATGAAAGATGGAAAGAGGGAGCGGCCGATAGAAAACTATGGAAAGAAAGCACAGAAAGAGTGGCTCGACAATATTTTACCTGACCCTCACCCCTGCACAGCAGGGAACAAGGAGGAAGAGCACTAGACGAGCGCGCCACGTTACCTCATTGTCTCGTTCAGTTTTGCGATGCGACAGACAGTTGACTGGCCTGGACAAGTGCCAGTCTTGGGGTCGGGATCAGCGTACGTCACATACGGCTTCTCTTCTATGGTGACGACCTTTAGGTGATATCTTTCGGGCCGACCTCTGGGTGGCGTAGGCATTCCGCCAAGCCACGATATGTCATCCATAACAATCTCGTCGTTATTCGACTGCCAGGTCCCAATCTGTGAACACATGTAAAGCCGAGTGCCGATAGCTGTAATTGATTATTTCATCATAAAACAACCAATGGAAGGCGAGGCATGTTTGACCAGTACCATTTAGTCAACAAGAAACGCGGGTGAAACAAGCACCCAATATCATCATGACCTTTGCGTGAGAAAAGAACACGATGCCTAGCAGAAAGTGTTACTTGCCTATGTTCAACTGCGTAATGCCAAATACAACTGGCTTTACTTAAACGCCAACTTCCAATAAACGCACTAGATATTAGTCAAATATGTAGTTGCCGCTCACATCATGCCACTCTCTCTTCGTGTTCAAGTTTCTGATCTTGAGCTGCGTGTCCGTGATGCTGCCGTCTTCAGTAAACGTCACAGGCCGACTGACATTCTTCATAAATCTACAAAATAAACATTCAGGTTTCTGTACTCCACAACTTACTTGTGTTGACAATGTTGAACAACAAGCCAGTGTGGCTTAACAAGATTTAACAAGATTGCCATCCAAACAAAACACCCAGAAGGCAAGTGGACAAGGAAGCCAATGGCTTATCGAGAGTCCAACAATGTTTTATTCACGCTGCTACCATTTTACACAATCTGTAGATAATGTATTCGTTTGTTTGTCCATTCATTTAGTGTCCTCTATGAAAATGAATAATTTCTGATATCCAATCTACACTGATCCTCCAATAACGTCACTGCTTGTCATCTAGTTGTACTATTTTTCTTAAGTGAAAAAAAATATTTATATCAATATTTTCATACCATTTCTTAAAAAAACGTAATTTTGATCTCGTCTTAACCTCCTTGTCTCTAGGTTTGTTAAACCACATTCTTTTAGGCACCTTTCATAACTAAGGTATCTCAGTTCTGGAATCAGTCTAGTTGTTCTCCTCTGTATTAAGGAGAGACTACATCCATGCATACTTGGCTGTTCCCATTCCGTGTAAGGACGACTAGTAAGATGTCTAGACATCCATAATTATATTGTTGCGTTCCTAATTGGCCATTATTCTTCACCACCCAGGACAATCGAGACAACAATACATTGAACTATTGCGTCGCAATAGTCGATGTGATGATGCAATTCTATGAGTAGTAAATTGAACTATCGATAGTTATCGTCGGTAGTACGCTAAACTATCGATAGTAATGGTAGTTGGCAAACAATTCAGCAGGGCAACTTGGGTCACTGAAACAATAGAAATAAACATGTGTTTTCAACATGTTTGATTGTTTTTATTTATTTATTTATCAACCTGACATCAAAAATCGTCGAGTAGAGCAGCGCCATACTCGGATTCAGCATTTTTAATCAACTGCCTCGACGGCGACGCAGTGGCTACACCAATTAATTACGGTATGGGACTGTGTCCATGGCTATTCGCTATCCCATGAAACTTTCGCAACACTATCCCGATAGTTAGTGTCAGATGTGTAGATCATATATACAAGGTGTGAGGTGCGGATGTGAGTGGGTACTAACTCAAAGACCGTCGACCCGTGCTTCCAAGGAAGGTTCGCCTGACTATCGCAGCTGATGTTTGGTGTGAGTGATATGTTGCGTAAATGAAGGTCGCCGTTCTTGTCGAGGTTCTGCATCGCAAGAGCCCACACACCCAGGCCGTATTTGATCGTGTCATGCTTTTCCGTTTTATAGTTGATTCCTGTAGACGGTAATACAAATGGCGTGATGCTACGAATATAACCCACAACTACCCGGTTACTGTTCAGTTATATAGTGTCAGATTATGGTGACGTTTTCATGTATGTAATATATTGTTTCATTCAAGTATAATAAATCATCGCATCAATAATTGTGATTTATCATTCTAACGTTACATGTGTCCATTTCCTTATATCCATCCAAACATTGACCTCTCCCTACCTGCCTTCCTTCCATCCGTAATCCTTGCCTCCCTCCTTATACGAAATAGTTTCGTCCCTGATTCCTCCATTCCTCCCTTCCCTCATATCTACCTTCCAATGTCACAGCTATGTATAGCTTATATTATGAGAGCACGAACAGCTGGGGTAACAACCACTTGATAATAGGATTACGAAAAAGTACAGGTGGAATGTAAGGATTAACGATATAAGATTACCCAATATTCCCACGGGAAACTCTCTAGGAGGTCGAGCGCCACTGATTGCATTCTTGCTGAGAATCCAGACGAAGCCAGCGCCGGTCAAGCCCAGCGATGTAGCCACCTCGAAGATCGCCTCTGCCTCGCTCCTGGGTACAATAGGAATTATGCATATTTGATAGTGGAATTTACTCATAAAAACTGCGGTTCTGTTGATCTATCGAAAACTTTCACGTGTGTATGTGCGTGCGTGCGTGCGTGCGAGCGTGCGTGCGTGCGTGCGTGCGTGCGTGCGTGCGTGCGTGCGTGCGTGCGTGCGTGCGTGTGTGTGTGTGTGTGTGTATGCCTTTCTATGCACATGCTATTTGTATGATTCATAGTTATGTTTTCCGTTTTTCCATGAGCACTTTCCCGGTTTGCACCTATGAATATGTAACGTTTCATGGATTCTTAATAAGATTAATGTCCAGTAGCAATATTCGTTACCCGGAATGTCATGTTTTTGATAGATAGACGGCGTCCATGAATAAACGCAATGCATCGCGGGGTGTACTTCAAATTAGAGAGTCGGAAAGAATTTGTGTCAT
This sequence comes from Lamellibrachia columna, assembly GCA_963662155.1. NCBI lineage: Eukaryota > Metazoa > Annelida > Polychaeta > Sabellida > Siboglinidae > Lamellibrachia > Lamellibrachia columna. Next base: position 44,596,011 of record OY759266.1, read on the forward strand.
CGCGCCAACAACAACGTGCCAACAACAACGTGCCAACAACAACGCTTACTGACATTAATAAAAAATCACAGCCGTAGCATCGGAACGCAAAAATCGGCTGATCTGACGTTTGGACAACTTCGAAGTCGATTGACCATGCGTCGGCACATATACACAATTAGTGTTCTATTATAAACCAGAACAGTCATCGGTTATTCCGGGAAGCATATATTGAATAAACACTATGATATGATATATAATATACCCGGTGTTTCATGCACAATAAAAACTGACAAAGAGCATGACCTTGCAGATTGAACGAATCCAAACTTGGCCACATAATTTAATATATTGTGCAGAACGTATGTGCTGGGATTAAATGAAGCCAGGTTGAACAGTCAGCTAGACGCGAATGAGCAACATCCAATATGCTAGACCAATTCTCTTGGAAAATATGACATAGTGGACATTCGTTGGCACGTTGACGCACTGCAGTACAGTCGTTTGCAATAACACTATATGACATATGATGGCATGGCATCAGGCATTGTAGACCCGTGAATGTCCTGTCCATACTAATCTCACCTGTAGCAAAGCACTAATTTAAATGTATGTATGTAAGTCTAAATATGTTAGTTATAAGATTGGTATATTTTCATGGATTACGATTTTCTGCAACCACAACTATTTAGATTACTTATTCAACGTTTCGACTGCCATCAGCAGCATTCATTAGGAATTCTGGGGCGGCAAGTTCTTCCTCTGTCCGCCAGTTGTCTTGGCAAGCAGACCGTCCCATACTTGACTCAGTCTATACCCCCCTCGTCTCGATTCATGACTGGAGTCGTCTTTCTGATCCGTATGGCCTCTACGATCCGTCTTGCGTTTCTGTTACACTCTCTGTCGATCACTGTTGCCCCCTCCCAGTCTATGATGCAATTGTTCCTGTCTATATGGTCTGTTATTGCAGATTTATGCTCTACTGTTGCTGAGTTTCTCTTCTGTTCTTGATAAATCATCTGGTTGTGATGTTTTCAACCTCTTTCTTGCGTTCTTCGAGTCTTGTTCCAAATGTTCTCCCTGTTTCGCCGATGTACATGTGGTTAAAAATCTTACAAGGGATTTGGTATACACCGTCTGTCTTTTTGTTATCTTCCACTTTGTCCTTTGGATGCACTAGTAATATCCTGATGTTTTGCTGAGGTCTAACAGATTTAGCCATCTCGTGATCCGCTATATGGGTTCTGTTACTCCTTTGACATACGGGAAAGTGACCATACCTTTGGATTTCTCTGTGTTCTTGTCCTTCTTTTCTTTGGTTTCTCCCTTTTGACATTGCTGTTCTTTCATCTTCTTTGTGGTCCAACTTGGGCACCCACTTCTTTTTAGTGCCTTGGTGATGTGTTCCACCTCTTTATCTCTGTCGTCTGGCTCTGATACAATGTTGCTGCACCAGTAACGTTTTGATGAACCCAGTTTCTGGTGTAGCGGATGGTGAGACGTGAAGTACAGATATTCGTGTGTGTGCGTGTTCTTTCGATATACTAGGAGTTTCACTGTTCCATCTTCCTTTCGTGTTATAAGTGTGTCCAGAAAGGGCAGGGAGTTATTGCTCTCTTCCTCATATGTGAACTTAATGCTGCCTGTGGTGTTTACGCTGTTGAGATGCTCTGTCAGTTCTTGCTCACAGCCCTTCCTCACAACTTCCATCAAATCAACCACATATCTCTTTCAAAGGTTCGGTTTGTATGTTATTGGTGCTGTGAGATTAGCTTAGTTCCAGCCATTCCATGAAGAGATTTGCAATTACAGGTGACACCGGACTTCCCATTGCTACGCCCAAAATCTGCTGATAAATAGTGCCCCTGAAGCTAAAACATGTAGTTGTGACGATGAACTTCAGCAGCTCCATTATGTCACCCACATTTAAGTTTGTCCGTAGTTTAAGTTTTTTGTCGTCTTCTAGTCACTTCTTGATGACATCCCCAGTGTCTCGTTGATCAGGGTGTTGGTGAAGAGAGACACAACGTCATGTGATAGGAACATATCATCGTGTTCGATTATGATAGAAGCCATTTCATTGGCTAAATGCTTCGAGTTCTTTATGTGGTGTCTTACCCACGATCGGAGTTAGTAGGTCTGCCAGTGATCTTGATACATTGTACCCCATTGACCCTGTATAGGCCACAATAGCTCTGAGAGGGTTGTCTGGCTTATGGATTATCGGAGTACAGTACATCCTCGGTACATTCTCAGCCGTTGGGTACAAGTACTTATTCTGTTACTCCGTGATTTTGTCATCTTCTTATGATGGACACCAACTGTCTCTTGTATTATTAGGTAGGGTCTTTATACAGCTTCTCGTACGTCTTATGGTCTGATAACATGGTGGTGATTTTCTGTTCATACTCGTCAGTGTCCGTAAGCACTGTTGATTTATCTTTGTCTGCCGGCCGAATCATTATACTTTTTTCTATTTTTAGCTCTGCTAGCGCTTGTCTCTCTTTCCTGTTAGTGTTCGGTCTCGGCAGTTTCGCTGTTTTCATAATCCCAGCCACTTAAGATCTCAGTTACTCTGATTTGTTGATCGGCAGCAATCGACATGCTTGTTCCGTAGCGACAACGAATTCCTCCAACGGGCGGCTTGTCTGGCGTAACCACGAAGTTTAGTGCTTTGCCGAGAATCCTGGTACGGTCGTCGCTTAGCTTGTATTTTGATACATTTACGGACGGATTGATGCTGCCAAGACAACTGGCGAGCAGAGGAAGAACTAGCCGTCCCAGAATTCCAGATGAAGGCTGCCCGCGATGGCAGTCGAAACTATATATATATATATATATATATATATATATATATATATATATATATATATATATATATATATATATATATATATATATATATATATATATATATATATATATATATAAACGATACACCACCTCACGTAATACTAACTGACGAACAGTGCAGAGCACCAAGATGAAAAATCGTATTGTCATAAATTCTAAACAAATCTACGGAAACATAGTCATTTTTCAGATCTCGAAGAACTAAAAAAATTATGTGAAGTTATGGTCTTTTTGTTTATCTCTCGTAACCGGATTGTCAACATGTCACAGAATGGAAACCCAAGAGGCTTTGCGGTCCAGAACGGGTAACATTGGCAAAAACCGGTCGAAACTAATTATGTTCCTGCTTGGCACGACCTCAACTATGCTAGAAAATGTCCTATTATTGTATTATAGTGCTACTGCTAATATTTTGTATGGATGTTTAACACGAGTGTTTATGTTTGGAGCACATGACTGACTCGTCATTCAGTTAACATTGGCAACTGCTCAGATATTAGTTCTTCAAAGCAGAATGTATTACACCGGGAAATGTGGTCCTTTTTAAACGTCTAACGCTCTTCCATTTTTATAATTCAATAATATTGCCGCTAACATAAAAGTGAGAAATATCTCGGTCTGTCGCATTTGGTGAAGCTACGGTTAAGCGTGGTATTGGATGGTTAATCGAATATTCACTATGTAACGAAATGGGATTAAACTATTACTATGACTAGCCCGGCTAAATCGGGCCCTTATACAGCAAATATATTTTGAGGTTTTTGAGCTGCCTTGTCAGCTATGAGAAGTGTTAACAAAGCAGACAAGTAGCAAAACGAGTACAAGGATGGAAGGCACAAAGGTAGATGGGTACACGGGTGGATGGGTACACGGGTGGATGGGTACAAGCGTGGATGGGTACAAGGGTGGATGGGTACAAGGGTGGATGGGTACACGGGTGGATTGGTACAAGCGTGGATGGGTACAAGGGTGGATGGGTACAAGGGTGGATGGGTACACGGGTGGATGGGTACAAGCGTGGATGGGTACAAGGGTGGATGGGTACAAGGGTGGAGGGGTCCACGGGTAGATGGGTACAAGGGTGGAGGGTACAATATCTCGGAGGAGAACGTAAAGTCAATATGGCCGTTAAGTGAAAACATGTATTACTAGATGGCGTCAAGTATATGTTTCCCTCGACCACGACGAGTACTTACTGCGACGCATAGAGCAGCACGATACGAGACTCCACGGAAACGATCTCCTCTAGTTGCATGCGCAAATGACCCGTATCTCGTGTCGTAACTTGGATCGTCGACAACAAGTTGAACCTGAAGTAATGTAAACCAAATTATGTCGTGGTAATACGTCTTATCTGTAACCAGGTTTAAGGTCGTTACTCATTCGGTGCATACATAAACATCTAGAAACGATGTGCATGTTGTTAACAGACAACCATATATGACCATATATATATATATATATATATATATATATATATATATATATATATATATATATATATATATATATATATATTATATGCATCAGATATTTGGATATGTTTTTGAAACTCCTACAGACCCACATTCACCCCTGTTACTAAGGCATTCGTTTGGTGAGGCTCCCTTTTACCATCTAACAAGTATTATATCAATGTCCAGTCGAACAATTAAACTTTGTTTCATACATTATTATTATTCATTACTATTAGTATTAATGGATACTGAACATATTAAACTAGTACTAATGTATATTATTGCTGCTTCTTGCTGCTTCGGTTCCTGCTGCTGTTTGTTAAAAATCTCACCAGTTGTCTGAGCTGTCGACGAGACTACGAAGGACGTTGATGAAATAGTTGCGGCCGAGAGTTTCTCCTGTGACGACGCAGAAGTGACTCCATTTGTATCGGCGCAGGATGCTCAGCATGGCGCGCACTTGATGACGGATGGTCGGCGACATTTGCACGACCAGAGAGTCGTCGGTTGGCTGGCAACGAGAGGAACAAAACACAGCGTGTTACTTGCTTGGTATTAATGGACGGAAAGAACGACGGAAACATACATGCATGGATGGATACAAATATACACATACATATTAACACACACATACATGCATGCATACATGATTACGTAGTACATACATGTATGCATACATACATACATACATGCATACATGCATGCATGCATGCATGCGTGCAATCATGCAGACATACACACATTGATACACACACAAACACACACACGCGCGCACGCCCGCACGCACGCACGCACGCACACACACACATACAAATACATACATACATACATACATACATACATACATACATACATACATACATACATACATACATACATACATACATACATACATACATACATACATACATACATACGCTTAATTTAACTTAAAACTGCTTCTTCAACTGATTTAGCCTATCGCAAATCTGGTTCATTGGTGTCCAAATATATAGTGTGTGAATAGTTTATATAACATCCACAGTCTATCTAATTTAATAAAAATAAAAAAATGCCTATTTTGTTTTCAAATCATCGAAATAATTTACTTAAGTCGTTAAATCTGGTAAGGATCAAAATAGTGGATGCCCAAAATGGTAAACACTGTGTGGGTCAATGTTGATCGTGGGCGTGTCATGTGATCCTCTCGCCGATCACATGACAAAGTTACAAAGTTTCACCAAGGAACAAAATGGTAAGTTTTCAGCATTTCGATTTTCACTTCAGTAAATGCTTGAACAAGCATCAACTAACTTAATAGTTTGTCTGATGATTTTACAAAAAACTACATACAAAAGTTGTACCAACGAGCTAGCATGTTGTACTTGATACTAATTAGGTTTGGTTTTTCGCAAACTTAACTTGAAATGAGACTAAAAAAATGGAATTTATTAAGCACCTTTAACTTTCAGGAACCTTTGTTCGAGTGTATTTACACGTTCATGTTTACCAATTGCCTATACCTTTTGCTACATAATTAAATATTCTAAGGATTTTCATACTACTGACGGTAAACTCGCGTAGCCCTTTTAAATACGTTGCTTCTTTATGTTGTAATTACCTTTTCATTGACACGTTTATTACTATTGTCAGTTGTATGCTAATTTGCTGCACTGTTTTGTTAGTAGTTTTATTTATATATGGGGGACTCCGTGAAGTCCACATGATTTATTATCGTTCGTCTTCTATATTTTCTTAGCTACCATGTCATGAATTAAATGTCCAAAGCCCCATCAAATTAGGTATGTGGTATTAGAAAAGAACATGTAAAGACAGAGCTACAGAGCCCATTTTGGTCATCTATCATTTAAAACGCACGTATGCGAGCGATCCAACCTTATCTCGAACTTTCTGCTGACATAATTATAGAACACATTTAATGTCATTGTTGCATTAGTTGCTAGTTTTGTATATATTTCATCATGAGGTTCTTATTTCATATTTAGCCCTTTTTTATGTCACTGGATAACGTACGTTATCTTCTTCATCTCCGGCATGCTGCTGGTAGATCATTTTGACTGACTGCAGCTGCCTTAGTGTCTTGTTTTGTCAGTTGATTTTCCTGGATCGCTTCCATTGTTTTTGAGTAGCACAAGTATTAATAATGCCTACGATCTCAGGCTCAAATCTATTCCTTCCTTTGTTCGTCGATGGGTCTTTCTAATAAATTTTACTCAATATCTACTCATACCTGTTCATATGTCGTTGTGAAAGTGTATCGTTCGTTGCATTTTATATTTTAGTAACTGATTTTACTTATTTATATATGATCACCGCTACGCACTTGATGTGTACGTCGTGAAAATCAACCTTTGTAACACATTTATCATGATTCACGTCCCTAATTGCGTGTTGCGGTGTTAATTTTGAATTCCCAGTAACTATTAAGCTTTACAATTATTCCTCGCCATCCTTTTCCATCCCCGGTTTCCTTTCGTTGACCACCCTTCTTTCATTAATCCATCAAAGCCTGTCAGTTCCAATTCAGCAGCTGTTCGTCTTTGTTGGCCGATGATTCAGTAATAATTACATCGTTTGTTTCTATGTTAAATCTACTTTGTTTTTATGTTCTTTGCGTGCTTGTAATAAACATTCCTTTGTAACTTCTGTGTACCCAGGATCATCCTTTTTTTCTCTGGTCCATCTTCAACATTCCCGCGACACATCTACGCATCTATTTCAAATAATTAATGCTACCATCGTCTGTATCGTGTTCAGGAACCACTTCTCCATTGCCAGAAAGATGAATCCCATCCTTCATAGATAACGCTTAGCTCTCAACAAAGATCACTCGCGTATCTATGATCCCACTTCACTCCCTCTTATAGTTTGATTTGTTACTGCATACTTGCGTGCATGGAAATGGATGCACTCTTGCCAGGTCTCATTACTGTTCTGACAAACGTCCTCTATTCCAACCCCGGCGAGCACACCGTTAAATCCTTTTCATTTATTGAGTGGATTATGTTATTAATGATTTGATTTATTCACAAGAGCTTCCGCCTTTCTTCTCAACAAATCTTATTATTTCCCTGTGTCACTACTTCAATGTAGTCCTTATTAAGACGATATACCTTTCGTCATCAGATGTCGTCATTCACGCCAGGTCTTACGTCGTCAAGTGCAAGTCGAGTGTCATTGCGATTGCTTCCGACATATATATATATATATATATATATATATATATATATATATATATATATATATATATATATATATATATATATATATATATATATATATATATATATATATATGTATTCTCACCGCTACTGTTTTTTGCGTTGGCCTGGATTATTTTTCCGCGACCATAACATTCACTGTGAAAGAATCGATGTAAGCACCGATCCGAACATCGAGTGTCGTATATCGAAACTCGAGAATGCCGACCATGTGGCCCTGCTTAATGCGACCACTAACATGCGAATATTCGACTCGAAAGTCTCTATCAAGGATCTATCTTTAGTGGCTGCGAGCATAGAGATTCGAGTAGCCAAAACGAAACTAGTGCATATCCATCTGCAGTTGAAGGTATCGGTAACGGCGATGAGAGATATCGACCCGGTGAGATTGACCCATAAATGCCCGGATTGCCCGAACGTTCCCCACCAAGCGAGGCATGATGAAATATATATATATATATATATATATATATATATATATATATATATATATATGTGTGTATATATATATATATATATATGTATATATATATATATATGTATATATATATATATATATATATATATATATATATATATATATATATATATATATATGTATATATATATATATATATATATATATATATATATATATATGTATGTATATATTCTCCTACTGACATACCTGTATGACGCCGGAGCTCTCGCAGAACCACACTAACATGGGCAGTCCAAAGAACTTGGCAATCTGCATGAGGTAGAGCGTCGAGCCGCCCGACTCGTCCTCGTACTGCAGGTCGCTCATGTAGAAGATGGCGTTGATGTGCTTCTCTCGCACCTCTCGGCATATGATGGACAGGATCTCTGGCGGACTACGGTTGATGCTGAAGACGGTGGACGCCCGCAGGTGATACTTCTCCAGGAAACCGCTATCTAGTGTTGTCCGCTTGGCGTCGTTCATGTTGTGCACGATACGATTCACCGAGCCGGTCGTCTTGCGGTTATTGAACTTCAGTTGCTTCACGATAGCGAGGACAGTGAGGTCCGTCCCGGCGGCCGTGGGCAGCATGGCTTGCATCAGGAAGCAGGAGATGAGACCGCCCGACAGGACGACTGCAACTGCTGCCGGCATGGTGGCTACACGGGCCCATCCGCATACAAATGAGGATATCCTGAGACAGTGGCGCTGAGTCTTCGTGAATTACAAGAAATGCAATTCTGTCTCGTCAGCCACGGTTGATATCAAACCAGCGTAAGAGGATATCCCAAGATACGGCGTCTTCGTGAGTTATGAGAACTGCAATATGGTCTAGTCCGCACCAGAGACGGTTTATATCATATCACATTAGTGTGCTCGTACAACCACGCGATTTGAGTAAACGACTCACGTCACTCGTTAAATCCAACTAACTGACTCAAGACCACTCACAAGTCACTGGTAATGTCACGCGGTTGTCGTAATACATCTTCTCCAGGTCCTTAACCTTAGTGAGCACGACACGGTTGTCCCGGAGTCTTCATGGAAAGGACAAGACCTGCAAGTAAAAACGCAATGCATCAGCCGAACGAAAGACTCGCTTATTGACGACCGGTCTTCAGGGCTTACTATTGAACGCGGCGCCGACCATTGACATGCGTAAGGTCGATCGCCGCAGTCGCCATTAGTATGCGTTTGTATTTGCGCCCGCTGCGATTCTCACGAGGGGCGGCGTTATTATCAATGTCTGTGTCGCTGTCGTTGCCTTCTAGAGCAATATGAAGTGTGGCTCTACAAGAAGGTCAAACTAGCTACCGAATTACGGATGACATTTGTGCATTGTGCGCGGTTCGAATGGCGCACATGCGCTACCCATACGACGGGCTGTTTGGTCGGTTGCATACAGAAGAAGAAGATAAAGTCGATGTGTGGACGATGTTCTTGTCATGTGCTCAACAATTGTCGCCATGAAGCGACACTGATTTCCCGTATGTAGACTACGAACTCTATGTTTATGCCTGGTAAACACCGATTTGGCATAAATGGTACACACATTGAAACTAGTTCATATTTACTATGTATTTCAACTTTGATTCATAATAATGCTGGTGAATTATGTAAATGGTATAAAATTACACTTGACACACTGCAATAATAGAACACGACATGTGACACTGTGCAATAACAAAACACTGTTCTACAGTGCAGGACATCAAGGTACGTTACTCAAAAAAAGTAAATAACACTTTGTAGCAGGCAACTATTGGACATTTATTTATGTGCAGTACATGCAGCATTGCCGAATACTCCCCATACAAATCGAGCTGGTTTCGGAATGTGCTACGCAAGAACGACCTGACCACGACTGGAATATAAAGTGCTCTGGACAGTCCGGATACCGGACTATGTAGATTCAAGCCATGCGTTGCAATATCACCAGTAATACTTCCAACGTCCGTCGACGATGAAGCATTTGCGGATATATTTTATACTTTGGTGTTCTGATGCCTTCGCGACATTTTTAGTTGCGTGGTCTACCGTTGACACGACTGTTGCCCACTCGTCTCCAAGTGAAGTAATCCAGCGATTCACGCCACTCGCACCACCGCGGTCACACAAAGGCAGCAGGTTGACATCTAAAAGACGATAATTGCGTTCACTCGTGTTTTTGCGGTTCATGCAGCTGCGAAATGATTGCTTTTGCGTGATAAGCTGCGGCGCTAGAGTGACACTTGGAATACTTCGGCATACAAAGTAAAAGGCCAAAGCCAGATTTGTCATTTCGCAGTAAATACACATATGCATTATCGCGTGCGGCCTGAAGATGAACGTTGGTCTTTCTACATTTACGCCTTGTGTTTTTGCACAACTTTCTTCCGTGGAAATATTAGTGGAGGCGTATATAACATAGCACGATAAATGTTTCATTGATCTGTCTCGGTAAACAGAATTATTCAAAATATTCCAAAGTTGGATTATATGCCAAGATTACCATACTGTTCAACATCAACAGCATTTTAGCTTGTCGAATGGCTATGCGAATTAACCAGCGGTGAATGTATCATTAGCGTTTTTTGCCCAGTATGCATATTTCCTCAATGATTGTATTTTTTTCATTTTTAAATATCGGGTTTTCTCGGTGTTTAGATAAAGGGATTTATGAGGAACCACAACCGAATAACCCACAAAGCCAACACGATGGGGGAATGCATGCAGGTGACTTGTTCATTTGTTTTATTGTCTTTGTATCTACAATCAGGTGGCAAGGTTTTCATCATTTCGTTTATTACAAAAAATATCAGTGGCTGATATCTTGGGGGGTTTCCAAACGAGTATCACCGTAGAGGGGTCCGGGGGCATGCTCCAACGGATTTTTTTTTAAAGTTAGAAATAATTTCATGCATTCTAAAACAATATATAAGTATTGTCGGCAATGTATTTTCAGGATATAGAAAAGAGCCACCAGCGTTCCATTCATTCATTCATTCATTCATTTATTCATTTATTCATTCATTCATTCATTTATAATTATTTTAAGGGGTTGGGTGTGAGTAGTGGTGGACAAAAAAATTATAAAATTAAGTTTTGTTCTTACGATCATGATGGTTACAAACCTAGACATCAACTGACTAACTTCAAACAACTAATTCAAAATGGTACTTCAGGCAATGTATATTTAATAAACCAGTGATGCCTAAGTCATCAGTTGGTGGCCATACTAACCGACCATGAAACTTTATTTTAAGGCCTAGTCCAAAAATGTACAGCGTACGGTGTTAGCACGTTTATTTCATGTTGCCTAGTTCAATTCGTCGAGGATGGCGCCAGGCAAACTCGTCAATTACAGATGCGGTACAAATTGGCACATCAAGATGCAGGTGCATCAGTGCCCGACCAGTGCTAGACCAGTGATATGCTCGTTGCCGCATGTTGAGCGCAAACATGCTTTTTATGCGTTTAAGTCCACTTTGTGACTTTCACGTGAACAACTTGTCACAGACAATGTTAAAAAAATGCACATGAGCACATGAGCACATGAGCACATGAGCACCCTAACATTTGGAAAAAGATTGTTTACATGGGACATAGCGAGTGAAGGAGATTTGGGGAGGCACTCCTTGCCACATCGTTGCGGGCTACACATAGATGAGAAAATTGTTGGACTCTCGATAACCCAATGGCTTCCTTGTCCACTTGCCATCTGGAACTTGTTGTTTGGGATGGCAACCTTGTTAAACCTTGTTAAATCTGCAGGTCCCTATGATCCAGCTGTTCACACTATCAGAGGAATGGATGTACTCCTTGCAAAAGTCAACAAGCGTCGTGAGATTGGATTTTACGTCGTCTGCTGGCAGAGTGACTAAGGCAGAGGGTACCAAACTTAGTCCCAGCACGGCCGTTTGATGGTGAGAGCTGAGCCTTGTATGCAGTTCTGAGAGGAAATGATCGACCATAGGCACGGAGATACAGCGACGGTAGTATGTTGATGGATCATCAGCAGGCATGTTGTTGCGGTCTTCTTGTCGCCTTGACAGAGATGGTGCAACACCCAGAGTATTGAACACTTCCTCGACTTCATGATATCACTCGTCGTGGTGTTTGTCAATGTTGTTTCGAACATCTTGCAATGCACAACCACGTCAATCTCAGAAGCTGCTTCCAACACGCCTTTCGCTTCGGCCTGCAGGCCACAGGTGAGAGCTCTCAGATGGCCCAAGTACTTGTTGGTGATGACTAGTGCGCATATAAAATCTGTGGCAGTGATGGAAAGTAGAAGTCCTCTAGCATCCGTCAGCGAGTATGTGGACCAGTGACTTGGACCTGCTGTGCAAATGATATCCAAGCATGCAAAAACGGGTGACATTAGTGCCTGGAATGTATCTAGGACATCAAGGCGCTGAGCCCAGCGAGTGCGACACAGATCTTGAAGTTTGTTCTTGGTATACTGGGGTTGTGTGTCACTAATTGCCTTTTCCAGCGCCTGCTGACGCTTGGGATGCCCTCCAAAGTATTTAGCAGCACGGTCGACAACTCCCATCATGTTGTGAATCAGCGTATCCTGTAAGATTGTCACTACAAACAAGTTCAGGCAATGCGATGCACAATGTTGTTATAGGGCCGGATTTAACTGACATGTAATGATGGCTGCAGCTCCCTTTCTTGTCCCTGCCATGTTGGACGCACCAACATAGCACTGGCCACGCATCAGATTCGGATCAACGCTATGCATGTTGAGTGACGTTATATCTTAGCTGCGAGAGCTTGTCCTGTAATGCCAGTGTCACACTCAATAAAATCTACGAGGTCTTCCTGTAGTAACATCATATCGGGATCCTCAGTGGGGAAGCCAGACTGCTTTGCTGCTACTGCCTTTTTCCATTTGGTTTGCTTTTTCCATCATACTTGTTGCAATGTCTTTTACGTGATAGGATACATGGTTGTGCCTTTTATTATAAAGAATAACACGGCGAAATCGCTTTTGAGCATGAATCAGTTCTTACTCGTTGGGGCTGGTCATTGCAGATAGTAGATTATGATTCATGCCTTGAGCACTCTCCTGCAATGACAGATTTTTTAGAATAGTCCAAATCCAATTTAGTTGTATATAAAGACACAGTAGGAAAATTAAGATGGAGATAAGGCAAGGCCTCACATATTTACAAATTACATATCATTATGAGCAATGAAGTTGGAGGTAAAATGAGATATCAAAATCCTTTATAAAGTGTGGAAGCAAAACTATAGTAATCATGTTGAGCCCAGGTGAAAAAAGAGATGTCGCTAGTTAGTCCAAAGGAGCCAAATGCATGTGTGCGTGCGCGTGCATGAGCGAACGTGTGTGCACGCTCGTGTTTAAATAGTGTGTTTACGCATGTGTGTCGGCCTACTGTGTACGCATCAAAAATAATTGACGCTGCATGAGAAAAATTCGGAGACGGAAATTTTGTACCAATGCGTTTTTAGCCGATGATCAATCAAAATATCAAATTTATTTACTAAAATCAACTTCATTGTAGTTTAATTAATACTAGTACAAACCTTTATGACCTATTGTTGCCTTATTTTACAATACCCTTTTATGAACATTATTATGTTAAACAGTTCAAAGTTGAGGAATACTGTTTTGATATAGCCGCCTGATGTACACCATTTCAGGTAATTAATTTATGCTTTTATGCATGTTATTCAGAAATTAATAAACTTTCAGGAAATGCTGAAATATCAATTTGTGATTTTTTCGACATACTTCGGGTTGTCTCATGCGGTGTTACATTATCGTATGCCGATCGTATGTAGGCCTACAGGCTACACATGTACGTATGTAGGCCTACAGGCTACACATGTACGGATGTAGGCCTACAGGCTACACATGTACGTATGTAGGCCTACAGGCTACACATGTACGGATGTAGGCCTACAGGCTACACATGTACGTATGTAGGCCTACAGGCTACACATGTACGCATGTAGGCCTACAGGTTACACATGTACGCACGTAGGCCTACAGGCTACACATGTACGTATGTAGGCCTACAGGCTACACATGTACGTATGTAGGCCTACAGGCTACACATGTACGTATGTAGGCCTACAGGCTACACATGTACGTATGTAGGCCTACAGGCTACACATGTACGGATGTAGGCCTACAGGCTACACCTGTACGTATGTAGGCCTACAGGCTACACATGTACGCATGTAGGCCTACAGGCTATACATGTACGCATGTAGGCCTACAGGCTACACATGTACGCATGTAGGCCTACAGGCTATACATGTACGTATGTAGGCCTACAGGCTACACATGTACGTATGTAGGCCTACAGGCTACACATGTACGTATGTAGGCCTACAGGCTACACATGTACGTATGTAGGCCTACAGGCTACACATGTACGCACGTAGGCCTACAGGCTACACATGTACGTATGTAGGCCTACAGGGTACACATGTACGCACGCACAACTCGTGATAACTTCTTATTTGTGTTCATCCAACCTACAAATTGTTATTGTGACAATGTGTTAAAATTAAATTATCATCTTGACACTCCTGTCGTTGTGGCCCAAACAAGATTCGGTGGATTTTAGTGCCGCGAAGCAGATATGGCTACAGATCAGTAATGTTTTCCCAAACAAAAAGTCGGACTACACTCTGCGCATATACCTTGTCACCGACCTCAGCAGTAGCATTTTCGTTAAGTCCTACAATTTGTTTTGAGAACATAAACATGAAAAATGCAGAAAACGAGGGGACCGGATAACTACCTTTTTCCAAACAATTTTGTACACGTTGAAGTTTCAAGATTTCCTTGAAAACAATATTATGTTTAATGGAATTGCAATAGTCAAGTGTGCTATTAACAAGAGCAGTTGCAATTGTTTTGGCGACAAAAAAAATGCATATACCGGCGAAGGTCACGAATGTGATAAAAGCAGCAATGGCTTTATAGGTTTCGATGGTAAACATATATATTGGACATTTATTTGGACACTGCTAGCAATTCCTCCGATACATGAGAGTTTTGTGAGTGTGCATAACAGGTAAATAAAACATTATAACTGGTAAATCGGAAAATGTCACTATCCTGGATAAGGGCCTGATGTGATTCATTGTCAAGACCTTTTCATTTCATCATCTGTGCCAGCATCCTGCGTGAAATAAACATCCCGGAATAAAATAGCTCACGACGGAGCCACAGCTTAATTACTGCTCATTGACGTTTGCCGGTTGACCATGTGGCTTCATTAGTTGAAACGTCAGACAACCGTAAACAAACACGCTCTGTAAGCTGTTCCACGTGTATCTCTGTACGCACAGCACACCAGGAACCCACGTGTAACTGTGTGGCGTCTATCATAAACGCACCGCGGACTCCGACTGGTGGCCGTGAAGATGAACGAGCGGTAATCGTCGCAGTAGTCATGCAAATTAGTGGCTGTAATCATCAGCCAAACCCACCCATTCTCGTCATTGCTGCTGCTGCTGCTGCTGCTGCTGCTGCTGCTGCTGCTGCTGCTGCTGCTGCTGCTGCTGCTGCTGCTGTTGCTTCTGCTGCTGCTGCTGTTGCTTCTGCTGCTGCTGCTGCTGCCGCCGCCGCCGCCGCCGCCGCCGCCGCCGCCGCCGCCGCTGCTGCTGCTGCTGCTGCTGCTGCTGCTGCTGCTGCTGCTGCTGCTGCTGCTATTATTATTATTATTACTTCGACGTATTATTACAACGTATCAATTGATCTCACTAAAGGTCATGAAACAATATCTATTTATATCAGCATATGGTTTTACGTCAGATTATATTAACATAGGACGAACATTCTGTATTGAGTATCAGAAGGCGAGTTAATTGATCATCAGAGTGGTTGCTGGTGACAAACAGATTTGTTTTACCAGTTCGGGTTATTGATGACCAAACAGTCTCTAGTAGTATTGTGTGTTGACACGTTTCTCGTTAGTGTGTATAATAATGACGGGTCCACTCCTAAGATCAATAACAGTCCTGTTAACCTGTGCTATAAATCGCATCTCTCTCTCGTGAACGCGTCAAGTCTCATAATTTCTGTGGCATATTCGACGACATAATTCATTAAGGCAATATGCCGCAGCGTGAACATGTGTTTCATCTTGTTTAAAGGACGACGTCGCGTAGCACAATTAGGGGCTTTAAAAATAGCCAATGTACTGGGACATGTTAAGCGAACAGCGTATGATGAACACTGCTTTTGCGTTACTAACATTGTTAGTCGCGAAATTATTGTTTCCGAATTTCCAGGGAAACAATGCAGAACTATGCAAGGTGCTGCCAAGTTGTAGAAATAATGAAAACAGTAATGTTAGTTTAAACAAACAAGTTGCTACTTATGCCTGGGATATGCAAAATGGCCGCCTTTTGTACAACAACCATTGCTGCCAACTATCGAATGGACTGTGAACTGATCTATTTTAAAATAACCTGGACCAACACAACTTACAAGTGGCGCTCCTTGATGAAACCAATCGGAGTATTATTAAAACAAACATAAGGAGCATTGATATGCACACTGGGGCGATTATCCCCACCCTTATAATCTCACCACATGTGTTTCTTCTGCGAGCGTCGACTCGCAGATAAACACCATCGCCATAAACGTCAGAAATAGTCCTGCGGTAGTACACGCTGCATGTTTGCTTAGCGGCGCGTATAATTGGATAGGTACGAGAGCTGCCCAATTATAGATCACCGTTGTCTCGCAACATAGGCAAAAACCCACGTTAACTAAACGAGTCAATATGCATCGCCAACGTCGTGTCATCAAACCATGGACGAGACCAAACATGAACGCAAGTCAAACCATTCTGTAAAGTGGGACCTCTCTACGGTGGATCCACACAATCGTTTAACATCCAGTTGTTACAGCTATGTTATACACTACAAATACGGATCCACACAATCGTTTAACGTCCAGTTGTTACAGCTATGTTATACACTACAAATACGGATCCACACAATCGTTTAACATCCAGTTGTTACAGCTATGTTATACACTACAAATACGGATCCACACAATCGTTTAACATCCAGTTGTTACAGCTATGATATACACTACAAATACGGATCCACACAATCGTTTAACATCCAGTTGTTACACCTATGTTATACACTACAAATACGGATCCACACAATCGTTTAATATCCAGTTGTTACAGCTATGTTATACACTACAAATACGGATCCACACAATCGTTTAATATCCAGTTGTCACAGCTATGTTATACACTACAAATACGGATCCACACAATCGTTTAATATCCAGTTGTCACAGCTATGTTACACACTACAAATACGGATCCACACAATCGTTTAATATCCAGTTGTTACAGCTATGTTATACACTACAAATACGGATCCACACAATCGTTTAACATCCAGTTGTTACAGCTATGATATACACTACAAATACGGATCCACACAATCGTTTAACATCCAGTTGTCACAGCTATGATATACACTACAAATACGGATCCACACAATCGTTTAACATCCAGTTGTTACAGCTATGATATACACTACAAATACGGATCCACACAATCGTTTAACATCCAGTTGTTACAGCTATGATATACACTACAAATACGGATCCACACAATCGTTTAACATCCAGTTGTCACAGCTATGATATACACTACAAATACGGATCCACACAATCGTTTAACATCCAGTTGTCACAGCTATGATATACACTACAAATACGGATCCACACAATCGTTTAACATCCAGTTGTCACAGCTATGATATACACTACAAATACGGATCCACACAATCGTTTAACATCCAGTTGTCACAGCTATGATATACACTACAAATACGGATCCACACAATCGTTTAACATCCAGTTGTCACAGCTATGATATACACTACAAATACGGATCCACACAATCGTTTAACATCCAGTTGTTACAGCTATGTTATACACTACAAATATGCATTGTGTGACAATAAGCTGTCCATAAGTCTAACGTGACTAATACCTGTGGAACTATGTGATAAATAACCGCACGGTTCATCTAGTGATATCATATATCAGAACCACTGATACAGAACTGCATTATACAGTAAACGAGAGGATGATTTTGGCCTACAAAAGAGTATAATGTTATTATGTTTTCTACCAGACGTACCGTTTTATATAATTATATATTTTTTATACAATATATGAAATGACATTACATATATAGTATGTTGTACTGCAATATGAAGAAATGCGGAAAACGGCATATCGCGGTTCAGCAAGGGATATAAATCGATGGATCCATGCCAAAAAGTTGATGACTCACAAAGTTAAATCTAATAACCTAAAGAAGCACTGCAAACAGTTGCTGGTTTTATCCCGCCTGTCCCTATATCATAAATATATGTTGCTAAGCTACCTAACTAGTTCATTGCATTTCGGATGGGACATGTTTCTTTGAAATCGGCGGGGCAATCCACGGAGTTTCCGACAGAAAGATACATTACTTACTGTGTAAGTCAGATTGTGGCTATTGCGGGTGGCGTGTCACACCCCCACCATATATATATATATATATATATATATATATATATATATATATATATATATATATATATATATATATATATATATATATATATATATATATAGGTTGTGACTGGGCAATTTATTGCCGATTGTAAATTAAATACAGTATATGTTATGAACAGTAATATGACCTTTGCATTCTTAAAAAAATCTAAGTATCTATAACTCTCACCTTCATCGAAATATTGCTGTTTACAGAAAAAAAAGTCAACGTATATATATATATATATATATATATATATATATATATATATATATATATATATATATATATATATATTATAAATTGTAATTCCGGTTAATGAATGCTTACAATTATTTCTTTAATATTATATAGTTGCAAATTGAGACTTTGCATGGAATCTAATGGCCCCATAAGTTCACTTGGCTGGAAGTAGCCAGCCCCAAATGTTTACTTTAGAAATATTTGCAGAGCCAATCAAGCCATGATTAACCATCAACTTATCACCCTTTGACCCTACCAGTGGACATTCTATTGTCTAGGTCTTTCCTCCAAACATTACCCACCCGAAATAACCTGCCCACTGCTAAGTGCCCACTAGGCTACTAGCCCACTACCCAGTACCCAACCCAGTTGGTAATTGGTATTTCTCCCCAGTCCTCATTCACACATGTCTGAACCTGTCTGTCTCAGGCTAGTGACTGCAGACCTGCTGGAAATGCCACTGGGTGTCAGTGCCAGTGGGTGACATTTAATTGAAATATCATATTAAATTGTGTTAACTTAGTTGAGCTAATTCAATTAACAATATAAATTGGGGTTATGGCTTGCATATGGGTTAAGTCAGGGTTAGATAAACAAATCTCCTACCCTAACCATAAGCCAATACATTAAAGCCAAATATAACAAATGTTGTCATATTTAATAGTAATGACACTAAGAAGTTTTTCTTTACTTTTCTTCAGGATATTCGTAAGTTTGAAGAAGTTGGTGGTGCTGGATTTTTAGAACTCATCCTCGTCTTTGTTATAAGATTATAGGTTTATATTCACTAAACTTAGCGGGCCGCGGGCTTACCCATCTTTGGCCCGCGGGTATGGGCCGGGCCTGGGCCTGAAATTTGCGGGCCGGCCCGGGCTTGAAAAATGATTGCGGGCCTGGGCCGGGCCTGGACTCTAACTGCTAATTGCGGGCCGGGCTTGGGATGAAATTCTAGGCCCGCGCAGGGCACTACAACCTATACATGTCTCCCTGTGTTATTTATACATCAAACGAGCTGCGGCCATTCATATTGAATTATCATTTATGTCCACGGCAGTAGACACAAATATACGTTACTGATTGTGTGCGAACCGTTGCAACCCATGGAAGGAAATATACTGAAATTGATTGTAACATCGTCTTGTAGAAAAACACTATTTGTGCTCCGACCACAATCTGCAGAGGGTTCGAAGACGTTGCTTGTGGAAAGTCACATTGATACCAAATTAATGTTTAAAACAGATGCTAAGTGCAGTCTGTGCAAGCAACAATTGGAGTAGCATTTTTATGTCGGAACACGCCTACGTAATGATGCTGGAGCAACTAAACATATGACGTAATGATGCTGGAGCAACTAAACATATGACGTACGCTCTCAGCGTATTTTTCTCCGGAAAGTCGTGAATTAATGGCATTGTTGTAAACGCCGTAATTACGTTTAGTCAGGTGGCTTTACTGGTGGACAGACTCCCAAGCAGTCGCGCCACTCATCATATCGCCATTGCCACAACTTGATCATTAATTCAAAATGGACGGGCGGCTGGGGAAGTGGTATAAACGACTGGTGGCTGGGCAGCGCCATTGTTGTTTATGATATGTTGCATCATTACAACTGCGCACCTGGATAAGGTAACAAATGTTCAAACGAAAAGGAACATTATTGCGTGAGTTGAGGTTGGTAACCACCGTGAAAGTCATTTATGTCCCTATAGCACTTCAGTTTTAGAAGAAGTTCGTTCCTGACATTTGCTTCCATTTCCTGTCAAGAAAGATACATAAAAGACGGTTGTTGTCCAAAGTGAATATCACCAGTCTAAGTTTGTAACAATCTTTAATATTATTTTATATATTTGATTCAATGCACTATACTCCGGATGCTTTCAAATTGGCATGTGGTGAGATTTTTTTGTAGAACTAATCTCAATCCGCAGTGTAGTCTTGAAAACAAGCGATGCCCAACAAAACAGATTGAGATGTATCAACAACGGTCCGTCCTCTCCCCTCATCTCTTCAACATACATTGCAGACTTACCAGAAACAACAGCAATGAATTGTGGATATGCCGACGACCTTGCATTGCTCAAAGCTGACCGAGACTGGAACAACATTGCAGAGACTCTAAAGCCAAGGCATGTCCATTCACTCAACTTGGCTGAAACAGTGGCGACTCAAACTGAGTGAGACCAAAACGATGTCAGCAACAACCGGAACGCAAACGTGAAGTTAATGTACTCATCAACGGTATGCGACATACTTTCCTGCGAGCAAACATCTACCTTGGAGTAAAGCTCGATAGGACACTGACGTATCGTGTACATTTGACCTGGCTCCGGGCAAGGTCATGTGCGTTGATCCGTTGTCTTGCTGGCACTGGATGGGGAGCGAGTGCACCTACACCGAGAACATCAGCCATGGCACTAGTTAACGCCCCGGCAGAGTTATGTTC
Source organism: Lamellibrachia columna (assembly GCA_963662155.1). Lineage (NCBI taxonomy): Eukaryota > Metazoa > Annelida > Polychaeta > Sabellida > Siboglinidae > Lamellibrachia > Lamellibrachia columna. The sequence goes on from OY759266.1 coordinate 44,617,220, forward strand.
CCTAGTCCGGTGAGAAGTACTCACACGCATCTCGTGGAATTTGGCCTCAACACAGCCATCCGAACTACAATAGGTTGTCTACGCACACTGGCCAGCGCCTGGTGCTGGCTGGCAGTACCCCACCACCTCTGGGATGGTAAGCAACAAATCTGGCGTTAAGGAGTCAGACCACAGTTGAAAATTGCATTGGTGGCCATGTTAACGTTTTGTTAGATTATAAGAAACCGTGACCACTAAAAATTCTGAAACTTTTTCACAGCATCTGCCATCATCTCATTGACTGGCTGACCAAGTTTTATCAAAATCTCATACCTCCAGCTCTTTTAAAACGCCCCGACGTACGATGCCCATCAATTTTGACAAAAATAGCCTTGTATTCATGCGCCCACGTGGCCCATAGCAGAACAATTCCCATAAATCCCTCCGCCTTTTAAACTCTAAAAAAAAATGCACCATTTCACAGCCAATAGCTTCTACAAACAAACCTGTGAATATGCCTGCTCAATTGCACTGATGTCACATCATATGAATTCTTTAAATTCACATATCGCAATTTAATACGCCCTACATTCGTGTGAAACAATAAACAGGAAGGTCAACTGTGGTCTTACCCCAAATAGGGAATTTGTTTGTTTCAGAAAGTGTCAAATTTTATATCAAGTTGCGGCACAGTGTATATGTAGACACATTATGGAACACTCCTACTTGTCAAGTCATTATTATTTGTTTGACAGCCAAGTCTAAACAATGCTTTGTCCGTATTATTAGCTGAAAACCAGTCACATAATTTAATTATAGGTCGATTTTGACACTTGATAAATCATAGATCATGTACACTAGATTTACATAGCACTGCGAACCAATGAAGCCTGCTTACTGTCCCTTTGAATATACTAATGAGTTTATTTTTAAATTATTATTCATATAATTGCTTGATTTTAAACCAAACGTGGCATAACTTTGTAAGAAAATTGGACATTTTTCACATTTAACAGGATTTAGGGTAAATTCAAATGATTCAGGTTTGTCCAATTTTATTGTTTATGTGACTGCTTTCATACTTCTAGTTGATAAGATACAAGGCGAACGGCTTGTTTTCGATACGCCACCATAAAAGGGTATCACATGACCAGATGCCAGTCGCGGCCAGATTTGAAAATGCTGATCTACGCAGTGCTTCCAGTGGGTGTGACACAACCAAAATACAACTATTCTGTCCAAATTTGTTACACAATGTTGCTAACGCACTGGGCCACAAGACAAATATCACCAATGATCGCTCTAGTCCAAAATGGTTACCTGTTCCGTCACATACTTATGTCATACCCCCTCATTTTCGCAAACTTTCCATTTTGGCATCCGATCTGTATCATGATGTTCGTGATTGCTACTGCTGTCTGCCTTTTCCAAGCAAACTGTTCACTTTTCCTATCAACCTGTGCCTATGGGAATGATTATATCTTATGTTAACCACTTCAGAGTTATGGTTAGCTAGGGATGGGGTTAGCTAGAGATGGGGTTAGCCAGGCATGTGGTTAGCTAAAGATGGGGTTAGCTACGGTTAGGGTTGCAAAGTACTGCACACAACATGAAATTGGTATTGATATGTGGTGAGCAGACATTTTGGAAAGGCAACAGTTATTGTTGATATTAAAAATTGCTTATTGTACACTTTTAGCTTACTACAAGTTCTATAATGCTATTTTAGCATATGAAAAATAAACAAATTGTATTTATTAGCAATGAAATATCATATTAAACATCAACTTGCGCAATATATCAGCTCGTGCACATCAAACGTTATAGTACAAAACTGAAATGTACATTTATTTGACATGTTTTATATTTAGTAGATCGGTTATAAGACACCTCCTAAGGGAGACTGTTAAACAGTTTAAATAGTAGCGGCGTTTAACCAGTAATGATCTTGTTCACTAGATGGAATCTATAACATACATATAATAATATAATATTATCCAGTCTGACACCGACAATTGTCTAAGTCAAACACACACAACATGGGACAGGTTAGCAACCGTTTTTATTTATTTATTTATTTTCCAAAATATGAGCCCTAATTATATTATCATAATTGCAAATTATAAAAATTATAAGAATTTTTTTATAACAAACTAATAATTTCATCCAAATTACGTGTAATATCCACAATTAAGCTAATAACAACGACCAAAACATAAGCATATCAACATTTTATAACCGTGTTTGTTACCCCGACTTCCGTCTATTTGGAGTCAGACCACAGTTGAAAATTGCATTGGTGGCCATGTTAACGTTTTGTTAGATTATAAGAAAACGTGACCACTAAAAATTCTGAAACTTTTTCACAGCATCTGCCATCATCTCATTGACAGGCTGACCAAGTTTTATCAAAATCTCATACCTCCAGCTCTTTTAAAACGCCCCGACGTGCGATGCCCATCAATTTTGACAAAAATAGCCTTGTATTCATGCGCCCACGTGGCCCATAGCAGAAAAATTCCCATAAATCCCTCCGCCTTTTAAACTCTAAAAAAAAATGCACCATTTCACAGCCAATAGCTTCTACAAACAAACCTGTGAATATGCCTGCTCAATTGCACTGATGTCACATCATATGAATTCTTTAAATTCACATATCGCAATTTAATACGCCCTACATTCGTGTGAAACAATAAACAGGAAGGTCAACTGTGGTCTTACCCCTTAAGCCGTCGCGCCTGCCAGAGCGGCCACCTGCTGGATAACGTAATACAAGATGGAAACCAAACAAGACCGAATCGACTTACATCACGAAACCCGCGTTAGGCAATTCATCTCCAGCACCTTCCCGCAGGACTCTGTGAAACACTGGACACACACAATATGGACCGGGTCGTGGGCATCCACCACCACAGCACTACGCCGATTCGTGCCCACGGTACACCATCAACCAGGGCATATGGAGCCTGGACAAGGCTAAGCCTTGTACGGCTGGTGTGGGGAGGTTCGGTGCCTTCATGCCTAAAGTGGCCGTTGGGGCAGTCACAACGGCCGACCACATAATCAACGGAAGCTGCCCTATAGTACCACCTATACCTGAGGGCGTGTGAGGACTTGCTGAGCTGAACTCGACTACACGTGAGCGGCTACGCGCGAGTGGACCAACCTAGATATCTGACTGTGGTGACCATGATGGCACACGTAAGGAGAATGATCTAAGAAATTCACCAATTACTTAGACTGTCTAAATTAGCGCAATTAATGAAAGCAATTCAACTAATCATCAGAACGTATAATTGTGTATCCTTACGTGTTACATTATATAAACCTACTGTTATTGTAACAGGTTTTTCGTAAACAATATATCAGATAATATTTATCAGGCACTTTACGATACTGAAAAATGCATACTCTAATACTAATTGGAAACACGCTCGTCTTCAGGCGGGACACATTACACACTAATAGGTGATAATTAGTACCTCTAACTCTTGTCCCCCCGCAGCCCCCGTGGGACTACCGGGAAGAGAGGGGGCTAGTGGGACCAAGTATCAGTAAACATTTCCTGGCTATTTCATTCATTGTTCTGCCACACCTTTATGTTAAATAAGAAAATAGTTATATAGCTTTGGAATGTCAGACGATTTTAATCACAGGAAAACAAGTGGATTTCTACTAAATATGTGAATATTAAATTGGATTCTGATTAACTCAAAATAGCTTTCACCTACATCTGAGCAATTAGATTTTCACTCAATGAGCGCATGGAAGTTAAATTGGGTTTCGCTTACCTCACACGAGCGGTATGTAGGATTGTATTTAAATATTTGGGTAGTAAGCTACCAAACCAATGTGTGAGAGTTAAGCGGAGTTCAACTGGTTAACTCACATGGGACACTTTGAAGGCCTACAATTACTTTACCTTTCAAAATAAATTTGAACAACAATTATTTGATGAATGCTGTAGCCTTATATAATCGTTAGATTGCTATGCAATAATCATGTTATATTAGTTATCGTCATGGACTCCAAAAACATGTTTCAAAGTAAGTACTGAATACGCTAGCGGGAGTGTACTGAATACACTAGCGGGAGTGTACTAAATACACTAGCGGGAATGTACTAAATCAGTAGCATACTGACTCGGGGACTATTGGCACTCAATTATCACAATTCGGGGACCACTGGGACGGGGACTACTGAAGCGGGGACCACTGGGACGGAGACTACTGGGGCGGGGACTGCTGGGCGGGGTCCACTGGGATGGGGACTACTGGGATGGGGACTACTGGGGCGGGGTCCACTGGGATGGGGACTACTGGGATGGGGATTACTGGGGCGGGGTCCACTGGGATGGGGACTACTGGGATGGGGACTACTGGGATGAGGACTACTGGGGCGGGGACCACTGGGACGGAGACTACTGGGGCGGGGACTGCCGGGCGGGGTCCACTGGGATGGGGACTACTGGGATGGGGACTACTGGGGCGGGGTCCACTGGGATGGGGACTACTGGGATGGGGATTACTGGGGCGGGGTCCACTGGGATGGGGACTACTGGGATGGGGACTACTGGGATGAGGACTACTGGGGCGGGGATTACTGGGGCGGGGTCCACTGGGATGGGGACTACTGGGATGGGGACTACTGGGCCGGGGTCCACTGGGATGGGGACTACTGGGATGGGGATTACTGGGGCGGGGTCCACTGGGATGGAGACTACTGGGATGGGGACTACTGGGGCGGGGTCCACTGGGATGGGGACTACTGGGATGGGGACTACTGGGGCGGGAATTACTGGGCGGGGTCCACTGGGATGGGGACTACTGGGATGGGGACTACTGGGGCGGGGTCCACTGGGATGGGGACTACTGGGATGGGGATTACTGGGGCGGGGTCCACTGGGATGGAGACTACTGGGATGGGGACTACTGGGGCGGGGTCCACTGGGATGGGGACTCCTGGGGCGGGCACTACTGGGGCGGGGTCCATTGGGACGGGGATTACTGGGGCGGGGTTCAATGGGACGGAGACTACTCGAGCGGGCACTACTGGGGCGGGGTCCACTGGTAAGGGGACTACTGGGACGGGGTCCACTGGGATGAGGACTACTGGGGCAGGGACTGCTAGGGCGGGGACTACTAGGACGGGGACTACTGGGACGGGGACTATTAGGACGGTGACCACTGGGACGGGGACTACTCGGGCGGGGTCCACTGGAACGGGGACTACTAGGACGGGGACTACTGGGACGGGGATTACTAGGGCGGGCAGTACTGCGGCGGGGTCCACTGGGACGGGGACTATTAGGACGGTGACCACTGAGACGGGGACTACTGGGGCGGGGTCAACTGGGACGGGGACTACTAGGACGGTGACCACTGGGACGGGGACTACTGGGGCGGGGTCCACTGGGACGGGGACTACTGGGACGGGGATTACTAGGGCGGGCAGTACTGCAGCGGGGTCCACTGGGACGGGGACTACTGTGGCGGGCACTACTGGGGCGGGCACTGTTGGGCGGGGACTGCTGGGGCGTGAACTACTGGACGGGGACTGCTGGGGCGGGCACTACTGGTGCGTGGACTACTGGGGCGGGGATTACTGGGATAGTTCCTAATAGATCACCGTTATTTCACACGATGGTATTTGACGGTTTGTTTACGTCATTACTGCTAATGAAGCTGTCATTGCCTGAGCGAATCGAGTACTTAAAGCGATCGACCACGGATTACACGCACGCAGTGGTCCAGCCTGTATTGAGCGGATCCATCAGAAGCACACGTTAGAATGTCATAGGAGATGTGTATTTAAACCACCTGAACGGACGTAGACATTCAAAAGTTTTATAGCAGTTATTGGTCTCAATGTAGAGAGCTTTCAATCCAGAATTAAGATAGAGTCACGAATATTTGATTTAGTTTTAGCCATATAGACGTGCCGCATGTCTACTTAGAATTTGTCTTACTCCTCGCACTGAAAGGCATTTGCTTAGCGGCCATGTAAGCACTTTTTCGGTATCATACTTAATATTTACACATATCACTGCTGCCGTTTTATATATTCTAAACTTAAGTATATTTCACTTGGATAGCAGCAATAAATTAATGGAACAAATTATCTACAGATTGTGTAACTGCTAGCAGCGTGAATATGTTTAAAAACAAGGTTGACACATATCTCAGGAGGTCGGGTTACACGTAATTGAATATTGTTGGACTCTCGATAAGCCAATGGCTTCCTTGTCCACTAGCCACCTGGGCCTTTGCCTTGGGTGGCAATCTTGTTAAATCTTGCTAAACCCAATCTGGCTAGGACATATATCCAGAAACGGCCGGAACATAAATTTATTGTATCAAGAGATCGTGATACACTGTGACGTCAAACCTCCGAAAACGCCACAAATCACATGTCCATGATTGGGCTGATAAAACTAGTGCTATATAAAATAACACAATTTTAATGTCACGAATAACACAATGTGATACAAAAATACGATAAATGCCGCTAAACTGTACAAATACAAATATGTCAATATTAAAATGAATGTTAGGTAGATATGCATATCATACATTGTATATTTACCGTGAATTGTTGAACCTGACTGGAAAAAAACTAGCCGAAGCCAGAGTGTTTGGGAAACACCGTGTTGGCCAATGCGGCCGTCTGGACGTGTAAGTAAGAGTAACGTATATGTTGTTTTCTGTTGCGAATTCCACAGAGGCACGCCGTGTGGCATCTGTTTTCCTTTCTGGGCGGTACGTCTTATCTAGTCAGGTCGCTTTGCGAAATCACGGTTACTTGGCGGACAATAGCAAATAAAATTTTCATGTAATGCTTTTAGAAGGAGAGCCACATGAAATAAATATTTTCCTAACCCCCCACCCCCGCCCCCCGCCCCAGGAGGGGTTCAAATTTGGGCCATATAGAGCCGATGACAATATGGCCTCAATGTATTTTATGAACGTTGCTTTTGCCATACCAAATGTTTTCAGCGTTATTTTCATAGATTTGGAATATTTATGCTTCCTTGATGGATAACATGGTGTCGTGGTAGGTTGATTTGATCTACTCAAATCTATCGAATAACTATACAAATTTCCCACACCCTGTGACTTGTACCTATAATCGTATACCATTTGCAGCAACGTGTAATATGAATTGATTCAGTACACGATGAGGCATAAATATATTTATAACTTGGCACTGTCCTTATAGGAATATCGGGCGGTGTGCCTGTTTCTAGACCCGGTGTTGTCGACGCGCGTCACTCCGGTTATAAACATTATACACCTCTTTATATTTCAACGTTAAACGTCATTGTGGCAACCCGATGCGTGGCATGCGTTCAATATTATTGTGATTTCTAAAGCCGGATCCTTTTTACTAAGGCGACGTCTTGAATTGCGCCCAGAAACACGTTTTTGTGCGAAATTGGAACTTTCGTTATTTTCCATTGCTGGGTACTTGAACGTCTATCTGTCGGGCATAAACCGAAACTTTATTGCAAACAGTGACGCCATCGCACAAAAATAGCAACACCGATAACGGCTGGTGTAATCCCTGCTTTGACACGGTGTCTCTCGATCTGTCGCTAAAGTAACAGCGGTTATTCCGATTAGCTGTGAAAGTATTCTTCTTTGCCATTTCTGGTGACCCTTATTGCCTTCAACACATGTCCTCGTCAGCAGTTGGCAGCAGTTGTCAGCAGCTGGGTGCCATTGGGCAGTCACATGTTTAGACTATTAATGGGTTTAATTATTTTCCTGCATCTAGCTTTGTGCAGTTCGATGTGTCTTTCGATAACGTTGTGTTCAATTTGACCGTTTCTCCTAGGTGTACAAATTGCAGCTGTCTTCTTATTATAGTTTTTTGTAATTATCTGTGTTGTCCTGTTCCGCGTAGAACTTCTTCATTTGTGATGTGTTCTAGAAATGTGTTGAAGAACCAGTGTACGTTGCTGCTAATCTATCTTACACGTTATCTTCATTGTCCATGTGTTACTCCCATATATCAATGTAAATCGCACATAACACATGAGGACTCTGGACGTGGATATGTCCTGGAATGTTTTCTTTGTTACTGCAATCATCTTCTTGATTAACATTTTCTCCATTAACCATCATGTTACAGTTTGGTGTTGTTGCTTTCTTTTCTTTATACAATTTACGAATAAGCCTCTTTTCCGCTTTCTATAACAAAAGTATCCAGTATTTGTAATTATTCAAGGACGTTGTAATATAATTTACTGGAATGTTTCGCTCTTAAAAAGCGCACGATCACAACAAAATCGCCATCTGGTCTCACAGAAGTGTTAATTAACAAACCACTTCAATTACTTTGCCAATTACAAGCTCTATTTCAGAATAGGTATTATATCTTACATTAAAACACATGATATCTCCTTTTACCAGTATAACCGATAACCGGTCATATGAATGTCTGTGCAGAAACGTATCCGTTTAACAGACATTTTTTTGGAAGCAAGTGCGCACTGCACGGGGAAATGTTAACATTGCAACAACAGTGATCCGTCTACGATCACTGCAGTGATCATTGTCTATGACAATGATCACTGCAGACATTCACTGCTAAAAAAATCCGTTATTTTCCTTGCCACATCCTTTTTGCACCAGTAACACGGTGAACGATTATGCTAGACTACATCATAGGTCATACGATATGCTATGGTAATTCTGCTTTCCGGCAGCAAAGGAACCGAATACCGGTTAACACGAATCTGGTTATAGGCAATAATAACTCAACGCGTTTCATGTAGACACGCGCTGCGTGTCAAAACTAGTGTTCATGCGAAACGTAACTAAAAACAAATCAGTTGAACGGGAAGCTTGTCAGTGGGCCACGGAGGATACGTGATGAATGTCTCCCCAGAGCATCGGTGTAACGCCCGAGGCGCTGCCGCCAGCGCGGAGTTCCCACATGTTGCCGTTCACTTAGCATCGCTGCAAACAGACGGCGCGCCGGGCCAAAGATGGACGCGAGAAGCCGCCACACTGCGCGAGGCGGCCCGCTTAATTGTACTATGACGTGTAATTGTCAAGGGATGATCCGCCTCGCGTTTCGACAAAGAATTTCATGAATAACAACGTCGAGGTGAAAGCCAGCGGTGCTATCTGATTTTCTTGGGCTGTGATCCTACGAGAGTAATGTTAAGTGCCTGCGGTGGATAATCGAATTTTCCACGAATCTTATCAAACAAACACTGAATATATATGGATATAAAAAAATAACCAAGATAATTTACTATACTTAGTCATGACCTTATCGCATGGCCTTGTGGCAGCCATTTCAGCCATAGCCTTATGGCAGCCATTTCAGCCGTGCTATTATGACATTGTGGCAGTCATTTCTACCATGGCTTCGTGACAGTCATTTCAACCATGGCCTTGTGGCAGCCATTTCAGCTATGTCCATGTAACAGTCATTTCAGCCATGACTTGCGGCAGCCATCTCTGCCAAGGCCTAATGACAGCCATTTCAGCCAAGAATTGTGCAGCCATTTTAGCCATACCTTAGGACAGCCATTTCAACCATGGCCTTGTGGTAGCCATTTCAGCCATGGCCTTATCACTTATCACTGTTTAAATGCAATCGTTCGTGAACTATTTCTTAGTCGCGAAAATAATTGCAGGAAACGGCGACCAGTGTGCAATTAACCGAGCATAAAATCGCATTTACGGTGATGCAGACCCGTGTACAAGTTACGGCTTTTGCGACGCGAGCGGCCTAATTATTGTGAAACACAAGCCTCGATAGCATGTTCGGCGTATTGGGGGGAGGGGGGCATTTTGGCTTAGCATTCCGTATATATCCTGTTGCGCTACAACTTGGTAGCATGGTAAACTAACAGGTGACTAAGTTTGGCCCCCATTTGGCGTCCCTTTTGCGAGATCCTCGATACGCCACTGATTTCGATCGACCTAACAGGCTTCTATGCGAGACGAGTCGTGTGTTGCGAACATGACAGGGTGCAGAATGTGCGAGACGAGTCGTGTGTTGCGAACATGACAAGGTGCAGAATATGCTACGACGTTACAGAGGACGCACTCCGAGCAGTTAATCTGATCTCTCTCCCGTAATGAGCTGAATCGAGTTAGAGCTGGAAATCACTTGTTGGAAACTGCAAATCTCTATCGTAGTCGTTAGACAGTTAATCTGATCTCTCTCCCCTGATGAGCTGAAATGAGTTAGAGCTGGAAATCGCATGTTGGAAACTGCACATCTCTATCGTAGTCGTTAGACAGTCTAGCGATATTCTTGCCCTGACGTTTGGGGAATTCACACATTATGGCACTGAGACTGACCAGTTCTTCCGAAGAGCATGTTAAAAATGTTGACCTTCTTTATTCGAAGTCGAAACCCATCACTGTCTTCATCCTGCAAAATGGCTAATGGGCATTTTGACGATAAGTCCAAGCATGGATTCCTTAAAGCGAGGTCATGCTTAACAAATATGTTATGTTTTGGGGAAGAAATCACTAAGTGGATAGACGTGGGATCGCCAGTAGATATTATCTACTTAGATTTTCAGAAAGCTCTTGACAAAGTGCCACATCAAAGATTACTACTTAAATTAAAAGCCCATGGTATCGGGGATAGCATAACTGACTGGATAGAACAATGGCTGACTGACAGAAGACAACGAGTTGTAGTAGATGGAGAAGTTTCAAATTGGAAATCGGTTTTGAGTGGGGTACCTCAAGGATCAGTATTAGGACCTATATTATTCTTAATTTATATCAATGACTTGGACGACAGTATAACAAGTAACGTACTGACATTTGCGGATGACACAAAACTGTTTAGAAAGGTTAATGCTGATGGTGATAAACAACACTTACAAAACGATCTAGACAGATTAGTGAAATGGTCTGAGAAATGGCAGATGTTGTTCAATTTTGGGAAATGTAAATGCCTACATACAGGACATAGGAACTTGAATGTAAACTATAAAATGGGAGATACTGTTCTGGGTACTACTGTAAAAGAAAAGGACTTAGGAGTTACAATAAGCGCTGATATGAAAGTTTCAGAGCAGTGTGGTATTGCAGTTTCAAAGGGTAATCAAATTCTTGGATTGATTAGAAGAAACATAACATACAAGGGAAAAAAGTTAATTATACCTCTTTATAAAGCAATAGTTAGACCTCATTTAGAATACTGTATACAAGCATGGAGACCATATCGTAAGAAGGATATAGATACGCTTGAACGCATACAAAGGAGAGCAACTAAAATGATTCCAGAACTGAGAGATCTTAGTTATGAAGAACGCCTGAAAGAATGTGGTTTAACAACTCTAGAGACAAGGAGGTTAAGAGGAGATCAGATTGAAGTTTTTAAGATATTGAATGGGTATGAAAATATTGATAGAAATATGTTTTTCTCACTCAAGAAGGATAGCAGAACTAGAGGACATGAGGTAAAATTAGTAAAGGATCAATGTAGATTGGACATCAGGAAGCACTCGTTCTCACAGAGGACAATAAATGAATGGAACAAATTGTCTACAGATTGTGTAACTGCTAGCAGCGTGAATATGTTTAAAAACAAGGTTGACACATATCTCAGGAGGGCAGGCGAACATTGTTGGACTCTCGATAACCCAATGGCTTCCTTGTTCACTTATCATCTGGGCCTTTGGCTTGGATGGCAAATCTTGTTAAATCAAATCTTGTTAAATTGTTAACTATAGGCCTACGCTGCGTTTGGTCAGCACCATTTCACCCCTTGCCTTTGTTTACCTTCCGTGCCGTTGTTGTTGCTCTCCTGTTTTACCCTGAAGTCCGGGGTGAGGCTGACACCGACACCCGTCGTCGATTCGTGTTTTCCTTTTTCTTTGTTACTGATCCCGTTTCACTGCCGTCTCCATCTCCCGTTTCCACCTCCCGTCTCCAACACCTGTCTCCACCTCCCGTCTCCACCTCCCGTCTCCACCTCCCGTCTCCACCACCTGTCTCTACCTCCCGTCTCCACCTCCCGTCTCCAACACTTGTCTCTACCTCCAGTCTCCACCACCTGTCTCCACCTCCCGTCTCCACCTCCCGTTTCTAACACCCGTCTCCACCTCCCGTCTCCACCTCCCGTCTCCAACACTTGTCTCCACCTCTAGTCTCCACCCCCTGTCTCCACCTCCCGTCTCCACCTCCCGTTTCCAACACCCGTCTCCACCTCCCGTCTCCACCTCCCGTCTCCAACACTTGTCTCCACCTCCAGTCTCCACCACCATCGCTCGCTCTCAGTTTACACTCTCATCCCAAATCGCTGTTGTCCATGTTCTTTTTGATGCTGCCGTCTATCGAGTTATCTTAACGCGATGTCAGTGGCGTTCACTGATTGCATATTGCAGGACATTAATATATCATTACTTCATAAATATTTCCGCTTTGATCCAGCTTAAATATAACTGATTTGGTATGTTTTATTATATATAAATAGTTTAAATATATCCGGTTTATATGTTTGAATTATTAAGTGCCCTGCCTCTCCAATCTTTGGCGTGATGGCGTTGTTAGTAATGCAGAAGAACCCGGATAGGACCATATGGTAACGTATTATATATATGTGCAGTCTGTATTAACACGTATACCACATCCTCTCCAAATGAGAATCGACGTTCTGCTTTGAATAATGTGCTTTATTTGCTAACATTTCAATAAAAAGGTGTTTTGTGATCAACGTAGATTCCGGTTGGCGGCACCAGAAGGTTCACTTTCTGACTCCGAACACCAGCTGTGGTCAATGGGAGACGCAGCTGTTCTTTGATGTTGGGCGCAATTCCTGACTTCCTGAACAGTTTCCTTTCGGGCTGTAGTGCACCACATATTTGATTAGGAATTGACTTGGCATGAAACAGTCTAGCTGTGGGTATTAGTTAGACCCGCTTACGTTGAAACGCTGCATTCGAGAACATGTTTTCGTCAAAGTACTGTACGTGAACCATAGTAGGATCCAGAGGGGGGGTCTTTGGGTCCAGACAGCCCATTGTTGAGTACTAAAAAAATCCATAGCAACTGCATGTCAACGGGGGACAAAGGCATTGCATTATATATATATATATATATATATATATATATATATATATATATATATATATATATATATATATATATATATATATATATATATATATATATATATATATATATATATATATATATATATATATATATATATATATACATATATATATATATATATATATATATATATATATATATATAATGTAAAGCTAACATATACTTTGAGCTCATGAATATACGTCAGAAAAAAATTCCAGATCCAAGGGAGGTAAGTGCCCCCCCTTGCTCCCGGCGGACGCCCATGAGCAGAGGGATATACATGGCGTACTAGGGATCCCCAAAGTTATTCTTAGCATTATCGGTGACGTCGTTCATAGATATACTTCACACACACACACACACACACACACACACACACACACACACACACACACACACACACACACACACACACACACACACACACACACACGCACGCACGCACGCACGCACGCACGCACGCACGCACGCACGCACGCACGCACGCACACACACACACACACACACACACACACACCGCACGCACACCGCACGCACGTGTATACACACACGCCCACCTCATGTTTGACCATGTCTCCCCTCGAAAGAATGAACCAACTATGGGAATGTTTAGCGGATTGCGCTCGATTGCGCTGCGCAGTCTTCAGATACTCGAAGACCTGCAGATTGCGCAACCATCAGCAGATTGCGCAGATCCAGCAACTGCGCCCAACAGACGCGCTGGTCGATGAAAATCGTCTGCATCAGTTCTTCGGACCGGACTTTCAAGGTAACAATAGGCATTTTTACACGTAACAATTTAAACTATCCTATTGGAGCATCAACGTCTTTGAATATCTTAATCATTATAACAAGTAATACACGTTTTAAATTCACATTTCGCTGTCACTGATCTCATTTTAATACAAAACCAAGTGGAGTGATGTATATTTTTAATGACATGATTAGGCGTAGCTATTACCAAAATGGCTTATCGACCGTATTTCAAGAATCCATGATGTCTGGTTATGGCAGTAGCCCCTATGCTAAACATTTCATTTAACCCAGACTTATGCTAGAAGTTACCTGTCTACGTCATCCGTTTAAGCCACACTTATGTTATATAATCTAAGGAAAGCAAACCCTACGAGCTTACGTCACTAGGGTTCGTGTAAAGGCAAAAGTGTAGGCTCGCTCAAGTGAGATTGATCTGGAAACAGTTTGTCAAATGTTCATAGAAAGGAACAAACGAAAAATTTTCTCAAAGTACATACTGTATCAATAATCAACGTGACTCAAATCAGGTGTGCTAATTTTATCACAATGGAAAAAGCAACGTTTAGTGGAGCTTGTTGTGTAATGATTAACAACATTAAATTATTATTATTTGTTATAAAAACAGAGTTTCTAGTATTTAGTTGTTTCCATCACCCGTTCTACTAACTGACCGGTTTGTGTCTTGAATTCAGAACCTTGGCATGAAAGGCGGATGTGCTAATCACTACATTTACATTTTTGGGTTTGTAATATAAGTACACAACGTCAATTAGTTATGCGTTTTAATTTACATGGGGCAAAGGTATCAGGAAACGTTTTAATCTACCAGTTTGCACTCACTGTTGTTATATGGTACTACTACTACTACTACTACTACTACTACTACTACTACTACTACTACTACTACTACTACTACTACTACTACTACTACTACTACTACTACTACTACTACTACTACTACTACTACTACTACTACTACTACTACTACTACTACTACTACTACTACTACTACTACTACTACTACTACTACTACTACTACTACTACTACTACTACTACTACTACTACTACAACTTTTAGCAGAATGTCTTCCAATTTAAATTCAGATCATGAATTGAATGGTGCTCTTTGTACAGAGTAGATTAAAATGCAACAACAGTTTGGATAGACTCTCTTGAGAGGGCAGTCTAGGGTATTGGTTCATATATGTCTAAAAGTTTCAATTACACTTTGTCTCAGCTCAAGCTTGATGCAACGACTTTGTGTAATATGGAATTTAGCTACTTTTATTATATCATTCAGAACCACTATCAGAAGGGGCTGGATGAGAAACTATTAAACACAGTTTCCTTGGCAAATGTTGTGCTGAATAATATAGAGAATGCGTGTTGCACTTTTTTATTCAAAGACGTGTTATTCTCTTTGTGTGCAAAGAAACTTCAACTTTTTGTAATTGAATTGTACACACTGTCGTACGAATAAATATTTTTTTTACTATTACTACACTACCATGCCTCTAGTTTGTAATAATGTCGATACATAGTTAAGATTAAAATTACGTGTTGTTTTTAGGCAATCGTTTTTTTATTAAACATTTGCATTACTACAGTTGTTTTAGTCAATATTGCAATAAATGGCACATGGAAGATGTTTAATATTGTCTTTTCGTTTGTACGTTTTCTTCGTTGGATTCTCTAGACTTAAAAGTAGTTGCATCTCGTCTACTGTAAATTTGACATTCGAAGTTATACTTATGTGGCAAATACAAGAAAATACATAGGATTACTTTATCACGATTTTTTTATTTTTAGCAAATCCTTATTAAAACGGGACACGGCCAAAGGCCGTATTCCTCCCCAAAATCCATATTGTATACTAAATATTCGTACGATGTCGCATGTCTGAATTTTGTGTTAATTACATTAGGCCCTAACTCGCTTCAAACCAGATTGTGGATGTCCCAAATGACACCATTTCAAAGGTTTTGTCTAAAACGTCAAATGGATGGGAAGGGGGTTACACATACTTATATATATATATATATATAAGTATATTATATATATAGCGCCCTTTTCAGCATTGACTGCTCAAAGGCACTTTGTACTAAAAGGCTGCATTTATGAGATAAAGCAGCTTGTCCATGACACAGTGTGTCGTAGTATGCCGAACCGGTTTAAGACACAGGATAGGGACACAACCTGCGTCGGAATCATAGAACGAAACCGCCATGAATAAATTCCCAAGATGCCGACACTTCGAGCTAGGGAACGTCAATAAATTACATTCGTGTAGGATTAGTACAAGCAATATGGACCGAGGTAGCTTACTGAGTAACTGCGCCGTGAAATGGGACTCTACTGCATTGTGTGGAGAACGACAGCTGTCCCATAAGACCGCTGAGTGACGGACAAGTGTCATTACCGCTACAAATGACAGATTAATTACGCCTAATTGGCTGATATGTAATATCAAAATGTCCAACGAATATACTTGCTGTGAGTAATCATGTGATTAAAGAGCAGTTAAATCGCGCATCTGTAGTCGAACTTGCAGATATGTTGTTATATACCGAACTGGTGCGATTGGATGCGCGTGCTACACACATTTTCAATTGGTCAGTAACGGAAATTGGCTACGTTGGTTTTTACATATCTATGAATAGCATATTCTTGCTATCATGCAATTATCACACAAGCATGTGCGAAACGTAGCAACCAAGCCAACTGATAGGGCGTATACTGCAGAAATGGACGTAGCTGGAAGTCAACCATAACACTTGCGCTAAGACCAATATAAAACACTATTAAAGGGGATACACTTATGTTCCCTGGAGAGCAGCATTATCCAACAAATGTATGTATATATGCAGACGTATGCATGTATATATGTATGTATGTATGTATGTATGAATGAATGTATGTATGTATGTATGCATGTATGTATGTATGTATGTATGTATGTATTTATATATATATATATATATATATATATATATATATATATATATATATATATATATATATATATATATATATATATATATATATATACGTATGCATGTATATTCACAAGAAGCATTGTGACAATGTGAATATTATACATTTATTTTATGTTTACACTACAGTCGTAGTGATACCTACTATCTTAAGTTAACAGTGTTTCCATAGCTATTGTTTAGTCAGGCTAGGCGGTAAACCTAGCAATCGGCATTATGTTAGGTAACAGGCCAATAACGTTTACTGAAGCGTATCACTGACTGGTGGACTATACATGCGAGGGGGACTGATCTAACCATGGTCGGCCAGTGGTATGTCGCGGCAAGGCGACTACTGAAATTGCATTTGTACGGTTTGAACATCATGAGAAAGCGTCTAATGAAATTGTATTTGTACGGTTTGAACATTGTCAGAACGCTGGCAACCAGCTCGGGCTGAGTAGTCGAGAAACGTGCTCAGCGAGCTGGGGCGTCGTGTGAGGGCGTCGTGTGAGGGCGTCGTGTGAGGGCGTGGTGGACTTGAGCGGCAGGAAAGTATGGACACATAAACGGCAGGAAGTGTACGAGCGATGGGTGAATCGTGTTCGATCGATATGTGAATAGTTTTCATTGTTATTTCATCTAAATTTACGTTATACTCGCAGTGTAGCGATGTAGAGATGCAGATGCAGACCGAAAAGACGATGACGCGATGATATTACTAATTATGCAGGAGCACTCTGGTCAAGAAAAGCCAAAGACAGAATATATGGAAATAAATACCACTGTGTTAGCGCATACAGGCGCACCACAGGCCAGATGTAGAAGGGAGCGTTGCAGCGATTGAAAATACCTACCGACGGAACATGATAGACAATTTAGGGCCATTAGCAGGAACTTGGCACTTAGGTACCTGGATGAGAAGGTCGTGTACTGTTGAAGAACGACGGCGATGCAACGCAGCTATCCGGATGTTTTGGCCCCTGGAACACAATAAACATACTCTTGATTTCTTGTCATCAACAGGGACCGATGTGTTTGGTGAAAGCTAACCGTATCCAGGTTCGTATGTGCCTGTAGCGTAGTGAATTGTTTTATTCTGCTCAGATACGTGTGACCTGGATTGAAATCCAAATGCAAATGACATTACTCCAAGATAATTAAATACAGTGCATCCATAAATATTGTTTGAATCCATTTAAATGGAAATGCTTTTGCAACTGATCATATATTTCATTGGAGCGCGGAGCGCCTTGTGTATCATATAATATCGTTTGGAAATATATACCTTTTATCACATCCGTCGGTTCTTAGCCATCTTACGTATAGCAAACCCAAGGGGAGCATAACACAATTCCATGCATTGCTAGAACATTCAGTGTCCCGTCCCATACATTGTTGCTGGGGAATACTGCATGATCCTACGCTTAGTTAACAGCAACTCGACGTGCAATGATCGAAAAGGTTATTAATTTCATTTCGACTACATCATGCGGATTGGATCACATGAACTTAAAAGGAGGAAATTGAATCCACTTTTAATCAACATATTGTGGAATGGGTCGGGGTTCAAGTTACTTGGTAGCTTCTTCCACTTTCATTGTTAACTTTCTCCATCTCCCTCTGTCTTCTGCGATGGTCATCCATTATTCGCCGTTCGTACCTGCCCTTTTAAGATCTCGTTTGACATAGTTTTTCCATCGCAGCTTTCGTCTTCTTCTTTTCTTCTTCTGCCACCCTCTTCTGCTTTCCAACCTCTTTTTGACAGTCTGTCTTCGCCCATTCTTTGCACATGTCCTGCCCATCTCATTCTGCTTCCGACTACTTTCATCTTTAGGTGTTTTTTTTTCATGCAAATCTCTTCTCTCAATTCCTTCATCTTCCTTCTATCTCCTTGGGTTACTTTGCATATTCTTCGGACCCAGTTGTTTTCTGTTATCTGCATCTTCTCCTCCTGTCTCCGTCAGTGCCAGTGTTCCCAACCCGTATATACAGGCTGTTACCACACAGGTTTCCAACACTTTTCCTTTTAGTTGTTTCTTCAGTTTTCTGTCCCACATAATGCCTTCCACTCTCCTCCACGCTGCTGCTCCTGCTTGCACTCTCCTCTGTATTTCCTTACTACTTCCTCCATCCTCACACACTGTACCGCCCAGGTATACAAAACTGTTCACTTATGTAATGGTCTTTCCGTTAACAACTACATGTAGATCCACCTCCTGTTCGCCTATCCACATTACTTCAGTCTTCTCCAGATTCATTCGGAGGTCATGTTTTCTAAAGGTGTTACTCCATTCATGCAATGTTTTATGTAGATCTTCTTTTTTATAATATAATATCTTTTATAAGTTCTACCTGTTCATGTACCTTTCCACTGATCATGTTCATCACCATAATGAAAAGCAGGGGACCCAAAGCACTTCCCTGTCTAAGTCCTACTCCCACTCCAAATTGTTCCGATGTTTCTCCTTCGACTCTCACCACCACTATTGTCTCCTTGTACATTGCCTCAACATTCTGACCTCTGCCTCTCCAACCTCCATCCATCTCATGACTGCAAATGCAAGTTCTCTCGGCACGGTGTCAAATGTCTTTTCCAGATCGACAAAACCGAATGCTAAATCCTTTCTAAATTATCTCCTCTTGACACTAAACTTGATGAAGGTAATTCCATATAGTGTGCCTTGCAATATCATCTCAATCATAAGCAATGCGTTGTACAGATTGTTCAACTGGGCATTATCCCATTTTCACGGTGAGTAAACTTAACATGAGACAAAGCCATATCAGCAGGATGCATTAGCTGTGGAAGAATGGCGATAACGCTAAACTTCCAATGTGGGCTCCCACACTACACTTGGATACAATTGCATAACTTGTTTATGCCATCCGTCTATACACACTCTAACATTTAGCACGCCATATCCAGGAAAATAGTTCATATAATAGCAATTCGCAGAAATGTGATACTTAATTACGTCATGGAATCAACCAGCGGTGGACGTGTGCTAAATATAGTGTTGTCTTCTCACGCATTCTCAAACGAGTTACTTAACAACGTTACCGTACATGAACTTTTGTGTAGGAGTGGTACTAACCAGACCAATTTTTAGATAGAATTGAAATCAGGGATTGTCCATATAAAGCAATGGATGAGAAACTAACACAAGCCCAAAGGCAAATCTAAAGAGATGAAAACACATTTAGCAAAGATAGATAGAATAATTCACTGAATAACAGGACGGCATATAATTTTCAAAACTTTTAGAAGATGTGATTGATGGCCAGTGTTGAAAAAATCATGACTTAAAAAAACCAAATAATTCGGATTTTTTAAAATTAAATCGGATTTTTTATTTACTTGATTTATTTGATTTTTTTTTATTCTGGTATATAGACATTTATATAGATGTTTATATTTATAAACTCTTTCAAACGTGTCCAATTCAAATTCAAAAATTCAAATTTGGGTACTTGTCTTAACACAGGGTACATGACGTTTGCTTATACAAAGTTATTTAATTATAACATAGTTCGATTTGCAACAAAACTGTCGTTTTTAAATACATGTATATAATAATAATATTTTTATTTGATATAGCGACAGATCCAATTTTAAATTATTCGTGACACTCATTGGGAGGAATCCACCCATTAGACAATGTCCACAAGGCATCACCCCCTGTAGTTGCATAAACTGTCTTGGAAAGGAAAGGATGCAGTGTGTCTGTGGCTATAGCCGTGATAATTATTGTTTTGCTGAGAGGGTGGATTAACACCTGTCCATGGCTCAGTGTACTCTAAGGGTCTCTAACCAGACTGCAAACTGGTACAGTATTAGACAGTTGTAGTCCAGACTGTCTCACTTGAGTCAACATACTGAAATGGAAACAACCAGCACAAGCTCTAAGTGGACTTTAACTCAGGGCTTCTGACTTGAAAAGATACTTCCTCTGGAAGACAAGTTTGTGTGGCTTCACCGCATTCAGAAAGGGACTAACTCAAACATACACAATGTCATAAAATATTTGACTTTAAATACTGGGAATAAGCAAATCTGGAAATAAGGAAACAAGACACATTGTGCCTTTGTATTAAAAAACATACAAAACTGTGTTGATATCGATGCTTGTAAACAAATATTTGTGTTAAATTCATATAAATCAGCGATTAAAAATGGGAAATAAAAAAAAAAATCATAAATTATTTTTTTTGGAGTGATTTATGTCCGACTAACAGTTAAAACTGACGCATTTATGATATGGGCAGGCTATACATAGACACAACATTATTGGGCTCTCAGTATGAGTTGAGAGTCCAGACGGTTTGACGAACTAAACTTCAGGGAATAGTAATCGATTTGGGGAATGTTTGGGTTGCTAACATATCTATTGAAAAACAAACACAACAAGTATTCTACAGTCAATAAAATCTCGTTAATCCGGACGCCGATAATCCGGAAACTTCGGCATTCGGACATCATTTCACAGAAACGGAATTGACCCAGTTATTTGCATAATTCATTTATCCCGAAAACTCCTTAATCTGGGCACATGCCAAGGTGTCTGTATTAATGAGGTTCCACTGTATATGGACCAAGAGATTACCAGTTCCGTGAATTTGATATGCGGAAGGGGTGGGGTTTTCACAAAAAGAACGAAACTGTGTCGATATCCTGAGACAATGACAATTAATTACTGAATCTCTCCCGGCGGCTGAAGCTTACGACGTGGCTAATCAACAAGCACTGAAAGGCGTCCATTCTGCATACTCGATAAAACAATTAATGGCACACTGATTGTAAGGATTACCTGCTGTAGGCCGTCCGTAGGACTTGAATAGACAAATAATGTTTCATCTTCATTTTTTTATACGCCAGCTGTACAAACGGATTTATTACTTTAACAACTCAAAAATGAAAAAAGGGATGAGATCACGGCTACTGTGATCAATATCGTGACGTGTTACACCTCTGCATTTCAGGCAAATCATCAGTAATGATGTTCTCCTGAATCAAATAGAAACAGATGTTGAAACCATTTATCAAAATTATACAGACATTCCATGACTACATGACTAATACAGTTTTGATCGGATACAGAGACTCTTAACTTCATCTGTCATTTGTCATGTAGTGAGACTATTGTAACTACTGTCATCTGCACTATTTACAGTATTTAACTATTTATATCTGCGACAAGTCCGATGGCAATCTCTTTAGTTTGACCGGACTGACAAGACAGACAAATGCATGAAATTTTTTATCATGGACCCTTAGGTGCGAGGCACATAGCAAACTCATAACGCTGTATTAACCGTTACATCGGCAATCTCGATTTATTTTAGTTCATTAACCTCGTGTCCACTTATTAAAAAGTACATTACATTGGCGTTAATTGGTGTCTCTTTACTATCAATGAGACTGTTAATGACACTGAAAAGTGCATCGTGGCTTCTTCTAGACCCATCTGACAACAGAGAAAACGAGTATGGTAGCTGTGGTGGCGGTGTGGCTTAACAAACGCTATTAAATGCAATGTTCTACAAGGAGTAAATACCAATGTAAAGTCTCGTGAGACGGGCAAACTTATCAAATATAGAAGCCACATTCATCGCATGCCAACTGTGCTCGGCTGGACGTCTTACTCGTTATCGGAGAACGCAATTACATCCTCAAAGACGATGTGCTTTTATGATCTAACCAGATGGAAACGCAATCACCATGGGCGACGACTGGGCTACATCGATAGGCTGGAGCGTTATGTATATACACTGGTATCACTATCAACATGTGTTCATAGAAGAGGTAGGCATTTCTACAGTTCCACGACAGAACGAAGCATGTAGCAACCAGAGGCATGTCACCGTAATAAACTATGGAACAGAGGTAACACCTGTTCACAAAGCAACTGGTCACTGGGAAAATGTCATCATGCTATAGAGTCGTTGATATTTATTACACCAGCTCAGTATGACCTATTTCTGAACGAGAACACCACTCCTCACCTCGCCTATCCTCTTTGGGCCCAGTGGCCCATAAGGCCGAGGTGCATCTCCTCCAGCTCGCTCTGTCAGCTGCTACGCGTCTGGCCTCGTCCCAGCAGTTCCACCCCAGTACGCGTCTTTCATTTTCAACTCTTGATCGCCACGTTGTCTTTGGTCGACCAACCTTTTTTTTACCTTCGGGCGTCCAGGTCACCGCAGTCCAACATTTGCTGTTCTTGTCCATTCGTAGGGTATGTCCTACCCATTTCCATCTTCTTAACTTAACTTTTGTTCTTAAAACGATAGCGTGATTTGATACAACATATCGCCACCTAATTTCTAAGATTCATCTTAAGCACTTGAAAATTGTTCATCTAACTTTCTGTGGTCGCCTTCGTTTAGTTTCCATGTTTCATTTCCATACAACAACACTGGTTTAACAAGTGTGTTAAAAGCTTCAATTTAGATCGCATTGTGCATATATTTGAACTCCATATCTGCTTAAGCTTCATGAAAGATACCCTAGATTTACGAATTATGTCAACAATGTAATCACCGCCTCCTCCTTGCTTACTGACGTTAGCACCCAGGTAGTTATACTTGTCCACTTCCTTTAGTTCTTGATCATAAATTAGTTTTCTGTTTTTGTTGTGTTTCTCATTATCCAGTCCACTACCATCAAGAACATAAATCCAGACATTGCATCGCCTTGTTTAACTCCGGTTTTAACCTTGACCCACTCAGATTCCTCATCTTCGTCTAACACTGCACATTCAAGAGAACACCAAGTGTTCCTATATTGGGGTCGTCAATGTTACTTAATCTGACGAGAGACTGAATCTTCAACCCAGTAACACCAGAAATATATATGATGATACTATGCTTTATAGTTGATATGACCAACGGATATTCGATAGGGGGGTCATATTGCAATTATATATTAAATATATATATATATATATATATATATATATATATATATATACAAATTATAATTATATTAAATATATATATATATATATATATATATATACATATATATATATATATATATATATATATATATATATATATATATATATATATATATATATATATATATATATATATATATATATATATATATATATATACATAATTTGTCGTGCATGCACAATCAATGCAGTCAAGCCAAATAGGTCATTTCACGATGCTCTAATCCTCCCGCGCTTATAACTATTCGTTTTTAGAAAGATACTACGCGAAGCATCAGAACACGAGAGCGATAGTCGCCGTTATGGCCCGAGGCAGCTGGAGAGAGAATGCCACATTAGCAACATTACACAGCCGCCGCTGTGCCAGACTCTCCCGCCTCAGTACATCAAATGTACAGAGACTCGGCCGCACGTTCGGTCGCATTGGCACCATGGCTGCTGGCGATGCGACACATTTGAGCGATCAGACCCCGTGTTTGTGCACGTTCCATTGATCCGGTGCTGTTCGTATCGCTGGTACCTGCTTTTGCTTGTACCAATGTATGCGTTCGGGCAGTCGCCGTTTGTTGTATGAACTGTGTGTATATGTGATATCTTCTTCTTATTATACAGTGCATAATCCCACTTCTGGAGCAGTGTTGAATTATGAGAGATAGTGAGTCCACGACTGGCTACACATTCATCCCATGAACCTGTTGTGGACTCACCATATCTGAGTGGCACGTTTTACTTCAACTGGTATAGATGCACCTGGTAGAAAGACCTTCGGATATGTGTGTCTCATCCGAAACACACCTTTCAACTTCTTTCCCATTTGCCAGATGCTTCTCAGCTGATTTCACAGATAACTCTGTAAATGTGGTTACTGGTAACTTCAATAGCCACAGTGTACTGTGGGGATACTCAGAGATAAACGATGGTGGGGAATTAGTAGGTAGCTGGTAGGATGCAAGTCAGCTATTCCTCGTCCATGTTGCAAAGCTATCGAGTTCCTTCAGTAGCTGCAGATGGAGACGCATTTATTACCCGGATCTGGTGTTTGCTCCAAACCACATTGCTAACCAATGTGAGGAAAGAGTCCAGAACCCAATCCCAAACTCCAAACACCGATAAGTGGCAAGATCTGATTGAGTCTAAAGACATGACCCACAACAGCAGAAAAGCAGGAAGACCATACAAATGCTGGGAAATGACTCCACAATAGCATGACCTCGGTATGAGGTCACAGCAGCCTACAAACTCCTCGTGAACAGTCGAGGAAACCCAGGGCATTGTCCCAGCAGAATTAAATTTCCAATGTCTGCTGAAGATGATCAGAATGACTCTAACCTCATTAGACCTTTCACCTTGAGTAAACTCCTAATTAGCATCATAATGATGAAACCTAGCAAAGCTGCCGGACTTGATGACCTCGCATATGTGCTTGAGTTGTTCATACATACGAGGTCGTCAAACAACATATGTGCTTGAGTTGTTCACACATACGAGGTCGTCAAACAACATATGTGCTTGAGTTGTTCACACATACGAGGTCGTCAAACAACATATGTGCTTGAGTTGTTCACACATACGAGGTCGTCAAACAACACATGTGCATGGGTTGTTCACACATACGAGGTCGTCAAACAACATATGTGCTTGAGTTGTTCACACATACGAGGTCATCAAACAACATATGTGCTTGAGTTGTTCACACATACGAGGTCGTCAAACAACATATGTGCTTGAGTTGTTCACACATACGAGGTCGTCAAACAACATGTATGCTTGAGTTGTTCACACATACGAGGTCGTCAAACAACATATGTGCTTGAGTTGTTCACACATACGAGGTCGTCAAACAACATATGTGCTTGAGTTGTTCACACATACGAGGTCGTCAAACAACATATGTGCTTGAGTTGTTCACACATACGAGGTCGTCAAACAACATATGTGCTAGAGTTGTTCACACATACGAGGTTGTCAAACAACTCAAGCACTTCGGACCAGCAGTGGTTATTATATATGTTCAATAATTGTTTGACTGCTAAATAAATCACAAATGTTGTGGAGACAAGCAATAATAGTGGCTATACTAAAGTCTGAAATAAACTTCGCCAACTCCACGAGCTTTCGACTCATCTTCCTGCTTTGCCACACATAAAAACTAGAGAGACTCAGTCTAGATTTGGTCAGCATTACATTAACGAGCGAGTATGTGTCATATTTGGAAATCATGCACAAGCCAACGTTTGAATCTCACTCAATTTATCGAGGAAGGATATGAGAAAGGGTCAATGAGGCTTTGCTACTGGATGGTATTTCAGATATAATGCTTTATTAAAGAACATAAAGTTTTACTAACATATTGGAGAACATTTACTTTTTTCACTTCGGTGGAACACAAACAACTACCACAAAGTGAAATTGTGTTACGGTCTCTATGTTTGTGTGGCACATCACTGGTTCTGCATCAGTGGCAATTTGTGAAACACAACGTCATCTTGTCTCGCACCACACACATGTTGCGCTTAACCAAACTACGGAATGGCCGCCACAAACCGAGGATTTCAAGTGCATTCCATCAGAAATATGCATATAAATTTGGGCGTTTGCTGATGTTAATAAAGCAGTTTTGTCGCATGACAAGAATAGACATAGCCGTTTTATGACCAGTTCGGTGGTTTCCCGTAACAACAACTCGTTTTACATTTCCAATCAAATGTCGTGTGTGTATGCGGGGGCGGGCGGGCGGGCGGGCGGGTGAACCACCAGTCAGTCAGTCAGTCAGTCAGTCAGTCAGTCAGTGAACCAGTCAGTCAGTCAGTCAGTCAGTCAGTCAGTCAGTGACAGCTGATCCCGATCACTAAGTTGGACACCGTCAGCTACAAGCGACTCACAGTTGACCCCGGTCACCGATTTGGCGCCAGGCCAGCGACATACAGCCGGATATTGGCGGTTTGCTGAATAATCGGCTCGGGCCGCGCTGACCAACGACTGGTCGTAATGACTGCCTCTGTCAAATTCCTACGTTCGGTCTCGCTGGGATACGGCTGCGTCGATCTTTATTAGTTGTTAGCGTCTGGGCGAGCTGTTAGAAATTAAGAGGACTGCGTCAAAGAGACGCTCACTCTCAGCAATTCTCAACGGGTCCACTCTCTGTCGCGAGGCATCGCCACACGTCCCCGCTGATGCGTTGGGACTACGTAACAGAACCCGCATTTCACTGTCCAGCCAACGAATTATTCCGTTTTGTGAAACGTTATGTTCTAGTAACTTTATGCCTGTGAAAATGTTTATAGTAGTGGATCGTTTGATTTGGTTTTGTCTACTATGTGTTGGAGAAGTTTATACATTTCCATAAAATGATATAAACATTTATGCAAAGCTATACAACTCTATAGGAAATTGAATTAGACACAGACAAATTCTATATAATCTATAGTATAGTATAGTTGTATAGTTGTATTGTATAGTTGTCTATACACATTTCTACATAAACTCGGTAAAATTCTACAATTATATAGATTCCCATATATATCTATTGCATTCTATATGCTCTTCATATAAATTTTATAGAACTGTTATATAATTCAATATATTGTTTTGCTGAGAGCATTATATATATATATATATATATATATATATATATATATATATATATATATATATATATATATATATATATATATATATATATTATATATGGGATGGTACGAAAGAAGGTCTTTGTACGTTAGCTGTACAACAGTAAGCCACAAATACACATCGCTTAGCACTCAAGACGCTGATGGAGAACTTATTTAGTTCGTCGGCGCTTTCTTGACAAAACACGTTTGAATACATGTGGTATAATAACATTGATAGGACACTTCCATTTGCTCTTAGATAGCTTAACGACGTTGGAACTTAACAACTTAACTAGATTCCCTCAACTCCTGCAACGTGAAAAATCACATAAATCACAAAAACGGGTATATCCAGCGCGCGCAGTGTTCGCGTCCCTTGAGTGGCTCGCGACGTCATTTAATCAAGCGGCTACACCGAACAAGCTATATGAGATGTCGTACCTCCGTGGCTGCATTCGGCCACGTCTCTATTTGCCGGAATTAAAAATTTAATAAGTGAGATTGAGGTTGTTCGGGTAGAATGATTCGAGATAACCGAACGTGACGTCCCTTGATAACAGCCACTTCTGTTGAGACGCCTTCAGCCAACTCCCAGAGAAGGCGATCAACGCACACGTAGCCCACGGCAAGCGGAAGTGTTGCGTAGCCATTTGTCTTTTTACATAATATGTTGAATGGATCGTAGAGAGGTTTGGCGAACGTAGCACGTGGGCGGGGCGGTCGGTGGTAGAGCGTAGGACTTTCTGTCGAGGGGACCTGGGTTCAAAACCACCTACTGACGTTTCGAAACAATTTCGTTCAACCAAATTTGCCTGTGACTTT
The DNA here is from genome assembly GCA_963662155.1 of Lamellibrachia columna. Classification (NCBI taxonomy): domain Eukaryota; kingdom Metazoa; phylum Annelida; class Polychaeta; order Sabellida; family Siboglinidae; genus Lamellibrachia; species Lamellibrachia columna. The sequence continues at coordinate 44,645,401 of OY759266.1, forward strand.
CGGAAGAGACACTAAAACCCGTTGGTCCTTTCTATCTAGTGTCTGGTCTGGTGTCTTTTCTATTGGATGTAAAATATCCCACATGGGAAATAGACAAAAAACCTGTAGTGGTCTCACTAACTCTAGAGAAAGACACTCTGAAATAAACCATCAGTCCTGTCATTAGGTTATCAGACCTATTGGAAATGAACTGAAACAAAGACACTCTTAAATAAACCATCAGTCCTGTCATTAGGTACTCAGACCTGTTGGAACTGAACTGAAACAAAGACACTCTGAAATAAGCCACCAGTTCGGTCATTAGGTCCTCAGACCTGTTGGACCTGAACTGAAACAAAGACACTCTGAAATAAACCATCAGTCCTGTCATTAGGTCCTCAGACCTGTTGGAACTGAACTGAAACAAAGACACTCTTAAATAAACCATCAGTCCTGTCATTAGGTCCTCAGACCTGTTGAAACTGAACTGAAACAAAGACACTCTGAAATAAACCATCAGTCCTGTCATTAGGTCCTCAGACCTGTTGGAACTGATCTGAAACAAAGACACTCTTAAATAAACCATCAGTCCTGTCATTAGGTCCTCAGACCTGTTGAAACTGAACTGAAACAAAGACACTCTTAAATAAACCATCAGTCCTGTCATTAGGTCCTCAGACCTGTTGGAACTGAACTGAAACAAAGACACTCTGAAATAAACCATCAGTCCTGTCATTAGGTCCTCAGACCTGTTGGAATTGAACTGAAACAAAGACACTCTTAAATAAACCATCAGTCCTGTCATTAGGTCCTCAGACCTGTTGAAACTGAACTGAAACAAAGACACTCTGAAATAAACCATCAGTCCTGTCATTAGGTCCTCAGACCTGTTGGAACTGAACTGAAACAAAGACACTCTTAAATAAACCATCAGTCCTGTCATTAGGTCCTCAGACCTGTTGAAACTGAACTGAAACAAAGACACTCTTAAATAAACCATCAGTCCTGTCATTAGGTCCTCAGACCTGTTGGAACTGAACTGAAACAAAGACACTCTGAAATAAACCATCAGTCCTGTCATTAGGTCCTCAGACCTGTTGGAATTGAACTGAAACAAATGAACAAACGTTCTGATCTACTGCAGCGTGACAAAGACTGTTCCTGTGGACACCCGCCGCACAATCTGCTACACTGAGCACGTACATATCAAACAAACCTCTTCAGCGACATGTAGCTGATGTGCCTGCCAAAGAAACGACACCAGAAGACGATTTACAGTGCACTCGTCCGGACCCAGTGAGCTGGTTATCGGCGGCGGCTTAACGTAGGTCAACGAGCAACACAGACCGACAAGAGACTTAATCAAGTGCATCGCCCGGCAAATCGACCGTCTGATTCGTGTTTGATAGACATTGCTGATTCTGCACATCGCCTCAATGTTTGGCCCGATTTACGTGAAAACGTCTTCTGTCCCACGACTCGGTAATGCGGATTACAGTTTATTTTCCCATTGACGATAATGTTCATATTGTAATGCGGGTTACAGTTTATTTTCCCATTGACGACAATGTTCATATTTTAATGCTGTTCACACATTTATAATTTGACTATATTGAACATCAACTGTGTTGATGTTTTTCTTTTGTCAACGTGAAGGAATAAATTCATCAAACTGTGTAATTTCTTTCTCCAGAAAATTAACAGACACATTGCATCCCAAGCAAATACATCGTGTTTTCATGCGTAATGGTTGCTAGTCACTGACACGTGCTTGTGTTGCAAGCCATACACTAGAAATGCTAAGCACAGCATAAGTGTCCATATCCCTGATAACAATAATTTTTCAGGCAGGAAAAATTGCCAAAAGGGGATGCTGTCTCAAAATAACCGGCACTTCATTCATAGTGATCAGTCCCCTAATGACCGTTGCTTGTGGGTGACAGCTGTCGTGACGTTGACTTGTCTTCAGGCGTCATGGTTCTCGAGTCCGGGGACACAGTTCATTTGAAGACTCAGCCAATGTGGCAGCTGATGCCATGATAAAGAGCGGGGATGAATGGAAGCTAATGAATAGTTGATTGTATCTGATCCCAGTCCCTGGGAGCCGTTGGGTTCGACGATAAATCGACGCGAATACCGACCACAGCAATGGCGTAGCTGTGCATGCGTGATACATTAAACTCACGGGAACAATCAGAGAAGAGATAATTTGTTGTTACGCACTTTCACTAAATTTGTGTGATTTTGCGTGAAGCTGATTGTAACAATAACTGATTTTCTATTTCATTGCGGAAGGCTCTGCGTGTCAAGAGTTTGTCTCTTGAACCAACGTCACCACGAGTGCACAACACACAGTCGTCACCGACATCGATGGACTATCTAAGGAGGACTGAAACAACATCCTTTAGATAATACGTGCGCTGCGCTAAATTCATGTCGTGACATTTCAGCGCTGGTTTTAAGAGAAATACTCTTTTGATTTCGTTTACGCCACATTGAGGTCAACTTTGACAAATAGCCGTGCGGCGAGACATTAACCAAGCAATGACATTATGCGTGTACTGCATTTTGTTTCTCTCTCCCTACCGCCGACACAATATTGATAGTTTCATATGTATGCATAGTCGCAGCACTCGGCCGCAGTCACACATAATTATATTCTTAATGATACAGGTTTGGTATATTTGTTTAAACTGTATACGAAACATTAAGATGAATTAAAATGGAGAAATAGACAGGAGCAAACAGCTTACCATTTGATGACTCTGGCTCTACATTTAACGATCGCACCTGCCAGTAGACTAATACAAAATAGAATACACGGTGTACAGATGTCGTTTCGCCGGTTCTGGGTGCAACCGACAAAATAGTGATTGGGAGATGAGCAAACACGATCATCGTCTAAATACATTTTCAATATGTTCAGTAGTAAGGACATTGGCTTTCAAAAACATATTCATATCAATTGTATTGATTTTACGAAGATATTTAAATTACACACTTATTATCCTTGTTGAAAACCGTTGCTATTACCGCAGTACAAATCGATTCATGTAGGCTCTTAAATACCTCTCCTCAGGAACACTTAAATATCTCTCTGCAGGAACACTTAAATACCTCTCCGCAGGAACACTTAAATACCTCTCTGCATGAACACTTAAATAGCTCTCCGCAGGAACATTTAAATACCTCTCTGCAGGACCACTTAAATACCTTTCCGCTGGAACACTTAAATACCTCTCCGCAGGAGCACGTAAATAGCTCTCCGCATGAAAACTTAAAGACCTCTCCGTGGGAACACTTAAATACCTCTCCGCAGTAATACTTAAATACCTCTCTGCAGGAATACTTAAATACCTCTCCGTGGGAACACTTAAATACCTCTCTGCAGTAATACTTAAATACCTCTCCACAGGAATACTTAAATAACTCTCCGCGGGAACACTTAAATACCTCTCTGCAGGAACACTTAAATACCTCTCCACAGGAATACTTAAATACATCTCCGCGGGAATACTTAAATACCTCTCTGCAGGAACACTTAAATACCTCTCCGCGGGAACACTTAAATACCTCTACGCAGGACTACGGAAATACCGTAGCGCAGGATCATTTAAATACTTAACGGTGAAATCACATACAATGTTGAAGCGATTACTGAAGCAAGGTCGCATTGATGTAATGTTGGTCCACTCTGCTTCTAAGCATGTGTGAATAATGTATGTTATTACATGTGCTGAGGGCTAGTCAAGTGTGTTGACAATTTGTCCTGTTGCATATGCTGAAGGGCTTGTAAACCCGCGAAAGACGCAGCTGGTGATAGCACTGCAATGTAACGAACTTCCTCCTCACAACGATTGACCATACCTACAAGAGCTGCTGACTTACTGGCAGTGGCCTTTAAACATGTCATAAGCTGTGCACGCACGGATTTAAAGAAAACTGTAAGAGAGATGTCATCGTTCTATGGCTATCCCTTGTTGTTATCTGACAGCCCGCCACTGGAGAAAGTTGATCTACCAAGGAAGGCCACATGACACAGCTGGCAAGAAATCGCGAAGTCAGATGTTAAATTAGATGATTGATTGACCTTTAATTAACACATCGAATACAGTCATGGCTAATATTCATTCATCCCTGTTCGGTTTTTAGTTCTATTTAGAAATGTAAAAACGATGTTCTTATATAGCGCTGCATCCGGTCATATATATATATATATATATATATATATATATATATATATATATATATATATATATATATATATATATATATATATATATATATATATATATATATACATATATATTGATGGGACTGGCACAGGACGTGTCACGATCAGAGAAGTGAGGAAGTGAAGAAGACAACTAACGCTGTGTTAACTGCCGGCGAAGAAGAAAACGCTGTTACGTGATGAGCGTAAACCGGGAAAGATGCCGAACAATAGCTTCGTGAACATTTTATGGAATGGGCAAGTCTCAATCGGCTCGAGTCGTACATACGAAACTCAATGTCGAAACAAAACCCTTACGATACACTTCACATTGTCCTGCGTAATTGAATGATGTGGAGCACTCTCCTGGAACACGGACAAGGCGGATACACCCATGGTTAAATCCAAAGAGAGAACACACGTACGATATATACCACTATGCGCACGCTCGTTGTAAATCGGGATAAAAGAGTATTCACCCTTCATAGTGTCTAACAGCATAGTGCGATCGTAACACTGAAGTAATCTTAAGACAAGGGGACAAGCTAATGTTTGCAGATCCAGTGAAAAACAGTTGCCAAGTATCAACCCAATAAGAAGTGCAAACAGCCCCATTGTACAAGCCAATCAGAAGTGCAAACTCCAATCACCCTCTGTGAAACTGAGTACTTTCTCGTGACCAAACCTACACTGTTCCTTAACTAAAGATGATTTGTGTCATCTGGTTCTACTGCCTTCTTTAGGTTTGAATACCATATTCCTATCAATGTCCTCATAATCATTCACTTTTTAAACACTTCTATTTGGTCTCTTCATAGTCCCCTCGTCTCTAGTGTTGTCAATCCACGTTCTAATAAGCGGCTCTCATAACTAAGGCCTCTCAATTCTGGAATCATCATTCTTCGTCTTCGTTGTATTCTTTCCAGCTAATGTATGTCCTTCTTGCGATTTGGCCTCCACGCTTGTATATAATATTCCAAAATGTATTCTTTCCAGCTAATGTATATCCTTCTTGCGATTTGGCCTCCACGCTTGTATATAATATTCCAAAATGTATTCTTTCCAGCTAATGTATGTCCTTCTTGCGATTTGGCCTCCATGCTTGTATATAATATTCCAAAATGTATTCTTTCCAGCTAATGTATGTCCTTCTTGCGATTTGGCCTCCATGCTTGTATATAATATTCCAAAATGTATTCTTTCCAGCTAATGTATGTCCTTTTTGCGATTTGGCCTCCATGCTTGTATATAATATTCCAAAATGTATTCTTTCCAGCTAATGTATATCCTTCTTGCGATTTGGCCTCCACGCTTGTATATAATATTCCAAAATGTATTCTTTCCAGCTAATGTATGTCCTTCTTGCGATTTGGCCTCCATGCTTGTATATAATATTCCAAAATGTATTCTTTCCAGCTAATGTATGTCCTTCTTGCGATTTGGCCTCCACGCTTGTATATAATATTCCAAAATGTATTCTTTCCAGCTAATGTATGTCCTTCTTGCGATTTGGCCTCCACGCTTGTATACAATATTCCAAAATGTATTATTTCCAGCTAATGTATGTCCTTCTTGCGATTTGGCCTCCATGCTTGTATACAATATTCCAAAATGTATTCTTTCCAGCTAATGTATGTCCTTCTTGCGATTTGGCCTCCATGCTTGTATACAATATTCCAAAATGTGACCTAACTATCGCTTTGTACAGGGGTACAATTAGCTCTTTCTCCTTATGAGTGATAGTGCTCCTAATTAGCACTATAATTGTATTACTTTTTGAAGCAGCAATCCCGCATTGCTCAGATACGTTTATGTGAGCACTAAATGTTACTCCTATAAGTTCCCAATTTTATATTCTTCGTCCATGTTTCCATGTCCTGTGTGTATGCATTTACAGTTCCCAAAATTAAATATTATTTGCCATTTTTCAGACCATTTAACCAATTTATCTAGATCATCCTGGAAACTTTGTTTATCTGTGTCATTTTTAACCTTTCTGAATAATTTTGTGTCGTCTGCAAATGTCAGTACTTTGATAGACATGTCATCTTCCAAACCATTTATATATATATATTAAAAATAGTATAGGTTCTTATACTGATCCCTGCGGTACCCCACTCAAAACAGATTTCCAGTTTAAAATTTCACCATCGAGTATTACTTTGTCTTCTGTCTTTAAGCCACTTTTCTATCCAGTTTATTACTTAATTACCTACACCAAGAGCTTCTAGTTGTAGTAACAATCTTTGATGGGCACGTTATCAAAAGCTTTCTGAAAATATAAGTATACAATATCCACTGGTGACCCATCGTCTACCCACTTTGTAATTTCTTCCCCAAAACATAAGAAATTAGTTAGACATGACCTTTATTTTATGAACACAATGTATACAGTGGAACATGGGATATGACCAACATTGTATACAGTGGAACATGGGATATGACCAACATTGTATACAGTGGAACATGGGATATGACCAACATTGTATACAGTGGAACATGGGATATGACCAACATTGTATACAGTGGAGCATGGGATATGACCAACAATGTATACAGTGGAGCATGGGATATGACCAACAATGTATACAGTGGAGCATGGGATATGACCAACAATGTATACAGTGGAACATGGGATATGACCAACAATGTATACAGTGGAACATGGGATATGACCAACAATATATACAGTGGAACATGGGATATGACCAACAATGTATACAGTGGAACATGGGATATGACCAACAATGTATACAGTGGAACATGGGATATGACCAACAACGAGGAGTTCAAGTGGAGTAATCGACGTCGCAGGTGGCAAGCTTAAGAGCAGTTCCACCAATCCTCCATCCATGCATTCAGTAGAGATGAGCGGTGCAGGAGAACGTTTCGATCTTCGTCGTTTTGCCATTAGTCAAAGTGAAATATTGAAACTTGGATTGTTACGCAATAAACATGTTGGCCAAGCGAGTGACTTATTGCGTCCCGTCGGACTCTAACGATGGTACGTCTTACGGGAAAGACAGTGGACAAAAATAACTGTTTCCTGGCTTATACGTACACATATGACTATATCACTGCTTCCTGTATTTGCCGTAATACAAATACATACGGCAATACAACTTATGTAAGATATGTATATATTTATTTTCTATGGACCAACTGCTTATTGTCTGAAATAAAAACCTTATTATTATTATTATAACAAAAACAAATTAACATACAAATGATACGTATCATAAATTAAGCCATAATATTTATTGTGTGTCCTGACAGTTGACAAAGCACAATTTAACCTGAATTGTAGTAACAGTAGTTATTTCCATGCGTTAGCGTAATTACAGCAAACACGGTCGGATTGCTGAGGTCGATGTATTGCGCTGGCGACTGGCGCTGGCGAGATAACCACGTGGAACGCGTCGGTTCCACTCGGGCCTCGCTGTCTCCCTCAGAACGTTAGTCATATTATGATGGGACAGGACATTCCCATGAGAAGCATATCTACCGAGTAGAACTACGTATGATATTGCGTTGCGCAGTCGAAACTGCTGTGTAGATGTGACGATGTCCAGCAGTGGAACATTTCAAGAAATCGCTCTTCTTGGCAGAATGGCTTTCAAGCGTATTGTACTTTTACTTTAGCACGGTATTTATATTACAGTCTGTACTTAATAATGCCAACGCATATCGGGCATTGTTGCTGGACAGTTCTTTTAAAAAGTAGTATAATTTACCTTATGAGAATGGCGAATACCTGGTTAGCCGTGTTCCTTAGCGGGTCGCTGCTAGGACGAAACTAAAACAATGTGCCGATCAGACATATAATGGATCCTTTCATCTCCCTTGACATGCAAGCTGATGATGGAATACACGCTGGTTGAACTATCGACATATGGACACGACACAGACACTTGACAGGCTTAGTTGATTCTTTGCTTTGTCCTTGATATGCAAGCTGATGATGGAATACACGGTGGTTGAACTATTGACATATGGATACGACACAGACACTTGACAGGCTTAGTTGATTCTTTGCTTTGTCCTAGACATGCAAGCTGATGATGGAATACACGGTGGTTGAACTATTGACATATGGATACGACACAGACACTTGACAGGCTTAGTTGATTCTCTGCTTTGTCCTACTAAAGCAACAGACAAAGGCGTCAATAGTCGTCAATATCGCAAGTGTGACACTTGTCGTTGTTAGACGTGCCACAACGCCAGCTGTACATGACACTGCGTTATAAACGAACCCCCGTACAAATGTCCATTTATCACGGTGATAGTTGGACGGGGGTCCACATTCAGTCGTTGCAAATGGAGCCCGGGCGTGGAAAACGTACATCTTCATACGTCTATTTTACATAATGAATATCATGTATTTAATGTGATATTTAGTGTTTTATTAAATATATGTAAGTGTGTTTGTTAGACAACTTTCAAGAAGTATCAGAGCTTCAATGTGTTCAACAATAATTCCTGATTTAAAGTGTCGATAGCGTTTGATAAATGTTTGACATATACTGAATGGGGTGTCATTATTATTTAAAGCGTTGATTATTCGATCAATGAGGTCCGTAGAAGTTCCATCGCCAGTTTTGTAATCCGGAAATACATTAGCGTTGCTTAGTTCAGGTCGACAAATTCCTGCATTTAATGTTTGTATTGTTCATTTACAATCTTACATCGGAAGCCTTCGCATGTGCTCCTAGAGAGTTTCCTAATCGTGGTAGCCATGGTTGATGGTTGGGCACAAACCATGTTTGTTCCTAAGTGAAGTATCCCAACAATCTGCACGTCAGATTAAATAAAATATTTACAATATGATTTCATGACGTAGAAGCATGTGTTATTAGATATAATATTTATTTTCAGTATTTCAGATTAGGGAATTATAAACCACTAAGTTGTATATGATAATATCCATTAGAGTGAAGCACCAATAATATTAGTCTTGATATTTTGTATAGTATTATTTATTTACTGAGTTAATAATATGAGTCATAGTCCCAGTATTTGATAAGACAGCGTATCACGTATTAACACATGACGTGAGTGATTCATGATTCAAAGACACAAACACCTAGATTAATTGATTATTTGTTTACTCAAGAATATACGCGTCTTAAAATTAATATGGAATCAACAACTATAACCGGCACAGCTTATTGGTGTGTTATTCGAAACCGAACCGTTCGGTGCTGTTCGCTAACGAGATACCATCCAGAGTAAACATGAAACGTCACGGACACCGCTGCATATATATAAAGTGACTTCGTTTCTTCAAAGGACTTTCCGCTGTGTAAATATCATAACGAACGAATCGGACCGTTGCCGGAGTGATTCCCACATTGAGAGCGTATCCAATATCATACACACTGCGCCGTACAGTAATTAAATGCAGAAAGCAAGGGATGTGAATAATTCATTCGCGGTATCATACTTAATTGTACGTTATAGCACAATCGGCGACGTCGCGAGTGCAGTGTAGTCGCCTAGGTGGTGTTAGGCGACGGAGGCGCTCTGCGGTGTTACGTCGTGATTCCCTCAACGATTTGTTGACATGACGATTAACGATTCACTCATTAGGAGGGACTGGCGTGGCGAAGAGAATCGAATCAAGACCGCAGTCTGCACTAAGGATGATGACAGAGGCAGCTGCAGTGTGTGTGTGTGTGTGTGTGTGTGTGTGTGTGTGTGTGTGCGTGCGTGCGTGCGTGCGTGCGTGCGTGCGTGCGTGCGTGCGTGCGTGCGTGCGTGCGTGCGTGCGTGCGTGCGTGCGTGCGTGCGTGTGTGCGATTGTGCGATTGGGCATTGTACGAACGCACGCACGCACGCACTCACACACACATACATACATACATACATGCATGCATGCATGCATGCATGCATGCATGCATACATGCATACATGCATACATACATACATACATACATACATACATACATACATACATACATACATACATACATACATACACGCAAACACTGTTGGTATGTGCATGCCATGTGCTATGGCATTTCTGTTACAGTGATTCATAACTAGAACTATGCCGGACTGTGGTATTCGCTCTTGCTCTATTAAATAATTGTAACATTTCTGTTACAGTGATTCATAACTAGAACTATGCCGGACTGTGGTATTCGCTCTGGCTCTATTAAATAATTGTTGCTCGTCTTTGCCTAACGTTTCGTATCATGATGATATAACGTAATTATGTCATTTCATCTGCATCCTTAAGCGAGAAGCAGACTGTTCATTACTGACACATTCTGATTGATCTCTTAATCGATAATAGATTATGCTCTCTGCTCGTGTCAAGCATGAAAGACGTTGGAAGATCTCCCTTCCATTCTGTCATATTCTTTCACTAAAACTGCAGTTTGTTTCACCAGTTTAAGTTCGAGTACAGTTGTACATAATTATAGTAATTCTTAGGAAAATGGCATATGTTAATTACTAGTCGCCATAATATAAAAATAAAAGCGTCTATGCCAAATAACTATTGTAAATACATTTTAACCGATTGTTATTAGGTAAACTAATCCGTTTCGGTGCTTTTGATTGGTTATAATCCCAACAATAACAAAGCAGGAAATTAACGTGGGATTAAATGTTTGGATATATCTTAAATTGTTTTAATAAACATAATGAGAAAACCTATAAAAGAAGGTTTTGGAACATGGGATATAACCAACAATGATGAGTTCAACTGGAATTGTCAACGTCACATTTATATTCCATGATTCTGTAACTCACTACGTGGAATCTAAGGATGGATATTCACGCAAACCAAAAACATTTATATTCCATGATTCTGTAACCCACTACGTGGAATCTAAGGATGGATATTCAGGCAAACCAAAAACATTTATATTCCATGATTCTGTAACTCACTACGTGGAATCTAAGGATGGATATTCAGGCAAACCAAAAACATTTATATTCCATGATTCTGTAACCCACTACGTGGAATCTAAGGATGGATATTCAGGCAAACCAAAAACATTTATATTCCATGATTCTGTAACCCACTACGTGGAATCTAAGGATGGATATTCAGGCAAACCAAAAACATTTTCGCAGCCAATTAAATTGTCCTAACGCATAATTGTTGTTCTGATTTCTAGTATGCCATTTAAAGTAATAAATTACTCATAACACACATGACTAGACATCGAATATTTATAACGTGTGTATTATATATGTTCAAGTCATCTGTCTAAATATGTGAAATAAACAGTGATTTTTATGAAAATTAATAATAAAACAGATGTGACTATAAGAGGCCTGCACTGGGGGGGTATCAATCACTGGGGGGGGTATCAATCACTGGGGGGGTATCAATCACGGGGGGGTATCAATCACTGGGGGGTATCAATCTAGTTTATTTACATATTGGAAACAAGTGTCTGTCAGAATTCACCAACTGTAAACAATTACATGCAAGATGTGTTATTTTTGATGGCATTTCAATGTCAATTTAACGAATTTTGGGGAAATATCAAATACCGTATTGTAAACGTTTAATTACAATGACATCATAAGTTATTTAATCTCATCAGTTATGGGTTGATAAGTATACGATGCTGTTTAAAACTGATACACATGTGTAATATCAATAGTTCAGTCAATTTCCTTTTGCACTCTCTGTAACTTTTATATACCTCCAAGAATAAATTAGCATATACGACACAAATAAACGCACGGAGTCCGTGAAAAAAGCACTTGTGCCTCTATTGCGAATGCCAGCTGTTGTGCGTGTTTATTCCATCTGTTGCATCGCAGCAAAACGATTGCAAACACGATCTCAAAGCAGTTTCTCGTTTATTATGTGTCTGCAATCGATCGGCTCAAGACTCTGGCTTATTGCAACGATTTTCTTGTAATTTTCCAACAGGTCAGTCGTAAACGTGAATATGAGACAACGACACAATCGCGATGAACCACTAAGAAGAGCATCGTTGCAATTGAATTAACGGTGCTACTGGAGTTCGTCCGAAATTAGATTTGATCTCGACATGTCAAGAATTGCAGCGTTGTCGAACGATGAAATGGCGTCCGCTTGTGACAATATATATGCACACGGATATAGTCATCGTAGATATGTCATTTACACACACCGATTAATGATTGGTTTCAGTCAACAATGCAACGAAACACGATGACAAAAATTGTGTCACCGGCATGACGCCATCTTAGTAACAGTATCAATGAACATCGATGAAGCGTACTATTTGTATTATCATCGATGCAGTTGTACTTTGTTTGTGTAAAGGCAATTCATGTTTAATGAAGGTTTTCGATCAAATATTGCATCCCTATGCAGAGTCCGTTTCGTGCCAGCTTGATTCTTATTCAACCATCACACGGCGACCATACATTTTCATTTACCTAATGGAACATAATCCATTTTATGTCATCATATAGTGGAACTGTATCCGAAAGATATATAGTAACTGTGCTCGTAAATACAGGAGATATGGTTCTTCCTTTTGCTGCCGTTACACTATGACGTAATGTGTGACAGAGTAACGGTCCTGCTATTGCTATCCTTCCTCCCATTTAGCACCCGGCTAAGTTGTTTTTCCTTTTGCTGCCGTTACATTATGACGTAATGTGTGACAGAGTAACGGTCCCGCTATTGCTATCCTTCCTCCCATTTAGCACGCGGCTAAGTTGTTTTTCCTTTTACTGCCGTTACACTATGACGTAATGTGTGACAGAGTAACGGTCCCGCTATTGCTATCCTTAATCCCATTTAGCACCCGGCTAAGTTGTTTTTCCTTTTGCTGCCGTTACCCTATGACGTAATGTGTGACAGAGTAACGGTCCCGCTATTGCTATCCTTAATCCCATTTAGCACCCGGCTAAGTTGTTTTTCCTTTTGCTGCCGTTACACTATGACGTAATGTGTGACAGAGTAACGGTCCCGCTATTGCTATCCTTCTTCCCATTTAGCACGCGGCTAAGTTGTTTTTCCTTTTACTGCCGTTACACTATGACGTAATGTGTGACAGAGTAACGGTCCCGCTATTGCTATCCTTCCTCCCATTTAGCACGCGGCTAAGTTGTTTTTCCTTTTACTGCCGTTACACTATGACGTAATGTGTGACAGAGTAACGGTCCCGCTATTGCTATCCTTAATCCCATTTAGCACCCGGCTAAGTTGTTTTTCTTTTTGCTGCCGTTACATTATGACGTAATGTGTGACAGAGTAATGGTCCCTCTATTGCTATCCTTCCTCCCATTTAGCACGCGGCTAAATTGTTTTTCCTTTTACTGCCGTTACACTATGACGTAATGTGTGACAGAGTAACGGTCCCGCTATTGCTATCCTTCCTCCCATTTAGCACGCGGCTAAGTTGTTTTTCCTTTTACTGCTGTTACACTATGACGTAATGTGTGACAGGGTAACGGTCCCGCTATTGCTATCCTTAATCCCATTTAGCACCCGGCTAAGTTGTTTTTCCTTTTGCTGCCGTTACCCTATGACGTAAAGTGTGACAGAGTAACGGTCCCGCTATTGCTATCCTTCCTCCCATTTAGCACCCGGCTAAGTTATGACGACTTGTATTCTATTTAGGGACGTCCTACTACTTACAAATGAAAATATATTGCAACAAACATATATCCTATTGAATGTAAGAAAACAAAAATTCAAACGAAAGTGAGAAAGTAGTAATGCTGTATTTATTAATTACTATCCTCAATAGTCATTCACCATACACCCGCATTAGTATTTAATATTACCATATATGATGTTGTAGCATGTTATTAGTACATAGCGGATACAGTTGACAACTTAAACTGAGTCATCGCGATTGTTATTTTTAGTTTCACGATCCATGTGGCTTTTGCCATACCGTTTAAAATACCGTTTATAGTATTATATAATACATAATTGGCATGGTTTCTGTAGTGCTCTGTTTAGTAATTTTAGTTTTTTATACGGTATGTGCTCACACATCGTAGATGTTCCATACTCGGTGAGCCCTACGTAGTGATATAAACGCGCTAGTAACAATGGAACGCTAGAACTCTAGAACGAACCCAAAGACAAGCCGCCAGATTTAACACAATTAACATAGAGAGTCAGGAACCGCAACTAAACTACTTACAATCCTTGGATGGGAAACCCTCCAGACAAGAAGGAAAGTCAAAAGACTTTATACATTATGCAAAATGGAATACACTATCATAGATATCCCATTAAACCAATACATCGACATAACGTTATATGTTAGGATACGTTTCTTCAAATTAGACATTCGTCAAACACACATGGAAATAGTTTCTTTCCATTTACAATTAAAGAGTGGAATTCTCTACATCGAAGCATTATTTCATGTAATTCATTATATACATTCCAGACCATTCTCATTTAACATCTACGAGACGTCTGGCGTGGTGTGCTCGAACGATATTATTTGTCAGTAAATCGTATAGAAACGGATGGCCCGTAAAAAAGCACTGAGACGAAAATCATCTAAGTTATGGTTCTCAACGCACGGTCGTTGCAATGATGCCAAACTGAGCCAAGACTTTCGAACATCAATCCACGAATAAATAGTGGGTATTATCCACTATTGATATTGGTGAGTCCATGCAGAGTAAGCTTCTGCGATAGGTCGGTCAGCATCAACGTGTTATCATCAGTCCTCACCGAAGTACTTTGGCTTTACAATCAATAATATAACTGTCACTTCGTGGTTATCCGCTGCCTTTGGGTGCTAGTTCATCCACGTCGATCGCATTTGTACTCTCCTTGCCATCTACTTTCGGTCGTTATTTCTGATAGGTGGGTGACCGCTCATGGACACAACAACATCCAGGCAAAGCATTTATTATTTGCACTAAGCACATCTTCCAGGAAACATTATTTAATCATGTGCACTTTTGCAAGACAAATCAGGAGCATTTCGTAATCTTGTAACGGGACATGTGATCGCTTTCCTGCAGCAACCTACAAGATGTCTTCGCAAATGCATGCGCATCCACTGTGCATCGACAACACATATTGTGCGACAGCGCAAAATACGTATATGCCGCTAAGATTGAGCCCGTGACATACATAACATGACGCATTGCAAAAACAAGTAGCCATATCATAATTACTTCGTAACGAAACCAAGGATAATTACCGTAACAACTAAACACAATATTTATCCCGGGAAATCCATCCTGTGTCACTTCGCAATGTCTGCCACCCGTTTACGGACAAACAACCCCAACTCAACCACTGCAACACCTACCTACGATCTCCACTCCCGGCCGTCCAACATCACGCGTCCAAGAGCCGTGGACGAAGTGCGCGGACACAAGGAGTGCGTCGACCCTACCACCAGACTGCGCCAGCCAATAACACGGCTGGCTCTGGCCACAGTCGCCTGTCTGGGAGGAGTGCCGTCAGCCGTGCGCCTGCCGTCGACTCTGTCGCTCGGCTCACGCAAACCTGTTGCCTTATTAGTTGTAATCAATACGGCGTGAAAAACCACATTGCCTAATAGAAGTACTGTTTACCGGGCTAATCGCCGTACGCAGTGCAAACAACAGATGTGTGTAGCTAATCATCATTGTTGTTCAAGTCTTATAGCTGCATCTAGTTTTAAACAATGAATATTGGTAACATGGGGCGCAATCCATAGGGTCTTTGTAGGATGGCCGTGTAGGTTTTGTTTCACATTTGTCAACTACTGTCCTTAAATGTTGTGTGCAGATTTAAATTTAGTGGATATAGTTGGATAAATAGTGGATGGCTAGCATCGAATGATGTTGTCGATGATGATAGATCCCTGGTGTATGAAGACAGTAACCGCCTTTCTTGGACGACAAATGACGGGGAATAACTTCCAAGTTCTATATTCATTTGTTTAGACGACAAATGACGGGGAACATCTTCCACGTTGTTTTTCGCGAAACAATATCATAGGATTTGACGAAAGCGCCACAGAAGGTCGGGAGCAAGACAACACTTAAACTGTACACGTTTTTATTATTAAAACCAAATCGTCATTTTGCACGGAATTGCTTCAATGAGTTTTACCATTGGTTTCAATTGGTAAATGGATATGATTAGCCATACATCTTCAACAAAACAACGCCGTGTTTGATGTGGGGGGTTGAAGATCGCGACGCCTTTATATACACAGGCCAAACCAACAATGCTAATGATCAGGCATTCATGTCACGTGACGGATTTGGCTGCCCTGGTCGAACCGACGTGCGTTGTGACGTGGTGGTAAGCATTCCGCACGACATATCATATTACAACGTAATCGCATGCTCGCTAGGTGGCGGTGCAGTGTCTTCTCAATTGTTAACCACGTGGTACGTCGATTTTCCGAGGTATTTTTATTTTTATTCCTAATTGATGTGATAACCACAACACAGCGTTGTTATTGCAATATAAAGAACACGACGAAACGCATCACTAGTCATAGCGTATAATAAAGGCATGCGTTCTTCGCTCCATGAAGTGGATATTTATTGAGATATCTACGGTAGTAAATAGTCCGTCAATATTTAACTTTTTCGAGAAATGCATACTATAAATAGGCGAATACAATAAAATGCCCATCCTTTGGACGGGATAAGTTGGTAGTTCGTACGTGACTGTAAAATGCCCATCCTCCGGACGGGATAACTTGGTAGTTCGTACGTGACAATAAAATGCCTATCCTCCAGGCGGGATAACTTGGTAGTTCGTACGTGACAATAAAATGCCTATCCTCCAGGCGGGATAACTTGGTAGTTCGTACGTGACAATAAAATGCCCATCCTCCGGACGGTATAACTTGGTAGTTAGTTCGTGACAATAAAACGCCTATCCTCCAGACGGGATAATTTGGTAGTTAGTACGTGACAATAAAATGCTCATCCCCGGACGGCAGAACTTGGTAGCTCGTACGTGACTGTAAAATGTCAGGATACACAACGTTAATCACAGAAATATCCGTCTATGCATTTGTACAATGGTGCTGTCAGTGAATGTATTGATGGCTTCTTGAAATTGCGACGTAATACTGGCCGATATATTAATGCCTAGCCACTCCTTGCAATTGTATTACGTAACTTCGGACAATCGAAGAAAAGACGCGTGACGTCAACAATTGTGCGTAATTGTTCGCGTAGCGTTGCGGACGGTTGTACGTAACAACTATAAAGGGTAACTCGATTGTTCATAGAAACGGTAATAGGGGGCGAATTAAAAAAAAAAAATAAGCAGAAACGACCTGACCGTGGTGTCGTAGATGAACCCGTGACAGTTTGGCGCCCGAAATGCAAAGCGTCTCGGAGGAGTAGCATAACATAGATATTGTACTATATGTAGCAGTCTTATTCCAGTATCCGTATCAATGCCATTGTACTATTGTAATATAAGTATCAATGATGGCTTGGACAACTGCTTCATTTGAACGTTGATTATATAAATATATTATCATTAAGGTAATTTTACTGCAGACCACACTGAATTTCGCATGTATCAACTTGATTGCGAGCGTGTGCGCTGTCGTGTTTTTGCGTGCTGTTTGCGTGCTTGCGTGTTTTATGTTCGATTGCTAAGTAATTAGCATCACAGACTTGTGGCAGCTAGCGTGGATCATAGCCAGTTTCACTTTGTAACGTTTTTCTTCAAGATTCCAACCACCATCATTCAATGTGTGTTGAGACAAATTGGTAGACAGAGTAAACTTCAATGTGTCATCGAATCATTTATTATCTTTTGTTATTTTGTTATATCGCGTCAATTGTTATCGTTCGGTTCGCCACATGTCGGTTAGCTGGTTTACCTCTGTGTGAACGCGTCCAATCTCAGCCAGGATCTTATGTGCCAACTCATACGGTTTTACCCAGAACACTTACGGAATTAGAGACATTCCTTATAGTGTTACGCATTTTGAATATGGATACTTTTAGTTAACGGATACGGCTAGCGTTTGTCAAATGGCCTGCGGATAACAAATTATCCGTTCAAGAGAGACTCTTGCGAATAGTGTACTTCTGCGTATTCAGCTGCAACAACATATCGCGAGATCCCATCAATATACCCCAGTTTGCACGAGGAGCTCCTATTGACACTTTCACCAGCATTGACAGTTTTGCCATTCTGACAGGTGTGTGCCACTCGGGGTTTGCACGTATGCATGATTAGTTATAGCTTGGATTCGCTAACTCGGACAAACTCATGCGAACACAGCGTTAGCAACTGTTGACTTCATAATTATAATTATATGTACTAAAATAGTCATTCCAACTTTACAGTAATCTTTATATCAAAATTAAATTGTCATTGCATTCCACACGGAAAAGTAGTTTTTCTAGGCAGTGACATCCACCGACTAAACAGAGTTCGTTACAACAGAACGTTACAACAATACGTTACAACAGTACGTTACAACAGTACGCAAGTTGCAGAACAGATGTTGTCTACACAGGAGTGGACGTAGTTTCAAGTCAATTAACCAACCACCTACGTAAAAGGTATTTCCTTGCAGACTAACACCTGGAAACAAAGAACTGTCAAGGCCGACATGACTTGTCTTAGCTGTTTGGCTAGTCTTGTTGAGCCTGCTTAAAATTGAGTGAACAAACTGGCAGAACATTGCCTGGTTAACGTCAACAATTAGCACATTAAAAAAATTACTATTGTTAGATGTTCTTATATCATTTGAACCAGAATGAAACGGCCGCAACCCACCAACGTGTGTACACGTATAATACATACAACCAGAGCCCAATTGCACCTTGTTGTTCAATGTCAAAAAGAAGCGTATCATTAAAAATTGGTTAATCTGTCATTTCAATGCAAAAGCTAGCACATATGTATGTTTTGTGGTTATATAAAGATTTCATGTTTGCAATTTACTGCGTGTATAACTATTATTTTGGGTCAAATACAGCACAATTTCGACTATTTCACCGTCAGGTTATTTTGCACGCCGAGTACATAATGGATTATCGCAATAACTCCAGGGCGGTTTATATTAATCAAGTGGGCAATGTATATATTTTGCGCGTCTTACTGTGCACACGTTTAATAAAACGCAGTGCCGCAGGTCAGTCGACCGACATGTCTGAAAACGCAAGGCGCTCGAGTGTTGTCAGATGGCGCACATTGATCAACGAAAACAATCTATCATTACAATGTGCCGTCTCAATCGATGCCGGCACCTCTGGCTCTGCGCAACTGCTCCGTGTCACTGCTCGGGCAGTGTGTATTGTTAACGCACGAGAAGTGATGTACCAATACATGGATATGTATTAAGCCTTCTAACATGTGTTTTGCGACGATTTGTTTTTTGCCAAGGCTTAATGCATTTTCGTTATCTTAAATTGACACTATTGAGAAAAAACTCTTTGTTTCCGGTGTGGTTCGTTTCCGGTGTGATCTGTGTCTGGCTGCATGGAATCAACTTTTTGCAAAACGGTAAATTAAAACCACATCAAGTCTACAATCCTTCTTCCCCGTGAATACTACTTTGTCGCAGTGTGCAGGCTTGCGTAATCCCCGAACCCGGAGAGCTATACTGGCGGGGATGTACGTCCCTGGTAGGTTCAATCAAGCCAGGAAGGTCAAGGAGATGGAGTCAGACTAAGTGTAGTCACTCAACGGGGATGAATCATCTACAGCCTTGGTTGGCATCCAGTCTACTCCGTGGCTTGGAGATCCCTAAGACCCCCCCTGATCCATTGCTGTTAGTAGGGCCTAGTAGCGATGCACGGTAGTATTAGCTAGATGGAAATATGGTGAGTTCATATACAAACACCATGCAGTCCCTGTTGAAGCATTACCAGTGGCGTAGTAGAGCAAGCGGTGCACTCGAACCCGATCCCCGGGTCTGGGGGTGGGGGGGGGGGGCAAATCGACGGTCAACTTACCCATCAAGCGGATAACATCACATAAAAAATCCGCGATTACGCTGTCGTATAACGTATATTGGTTATTGTTGTAAAGAGTGAATTCATGATTAATATTGGCATGTATTTCACGTAGCTCTGGCATGCTAGTAATGTACCAACGTACAAACAACGGCAGTCTTTTGTAAAGTGAGGCGTTCAATTGATAGGCGGCGCTGGCAGCGTTTTGGTCACGCGATTGAGAATTAACGAAAGATCCGGTTTTACTATAGGTCATTGAGTCATGCGTGATGTCACCGATACTTGCTTCGAGAATGTAATATGTACTATACAGCGTATTATCTATGAAGGTACGCGTGTAAGTATGTAGGCTATGTAAGACAGTAGTGTTAACGAAGTAGTTGTATTTTTATGACGCAAATGTGGTTTATTGCATCATTAGGAAAAATTGCAATCCCCACACATTATCTGAAATGTGCTTAAATGTTCTACGTGATGTTGTTTACATGATTTTTCATTCAAGAGCGCTATTTTTAAACGGAAGTTTTGCTTAGGTGCATGAATACTTAACATCCATAATTGTAGTGTCGTCACCTTTAGCAAAAAATTAAGATTGCAACTATTATATAATCAGCATCATGTATACGTGGCGCCGGATTTTAGCAAGAATGTTTTTTGTACCGCATTCTCAGATGCTGACGCCGCGTAGTTTAGCTTGCAACATCTCCCATTCATATGCTAGGCATTACAACCGGCCTTCGGTTAATCGACATTTTTCATAATTAGGAGGGGATTATTAAATTGTGTCATCTTACACTATTATATTATTTAAGGAACATATATTTTCCTTTAAATATGGATATCGTACACACAATCATAGGAGCGCACGCACACACACACACACGCACGCACGCACGCACGCACGCACGCACGCACGCACGCACGCACGCACGCACGCACGCACGCACGCTCGCTCGCTCGCTCGCGCATAAAACGAATAAATATATACTAACATTTTATTCGCTCTGTTTGTTATTTCAATGCCCACTGGATTTTTAAATATTATTAATTTAATTCCTAGATCCCATTCCTCCACTACTATTCTGTTTTATTTAAGATTGTTTTATAGTGTCACGGATGTTATTATTGCTAAGATAAGCTTATAATTCGGGCATACGTTCTGCCCGCAGACATATCTGAACGAATTTAAGATTCACTGATTGTTTATTTGTGATTCACCATTGATTTTTCCATGAACAATTCATAGTTCATATCGAATACAAATTTGACGTTACTTTTGGTGTTCATAATAATTATTTGCAATAGTGTGCTACATCAAACAACGTTTAATGTATAAATGCAAGTCCTTTTCAAACTGCGCGTGTAGCATGGCCGGTTCAGTTGGCTCTGGGAGGAACATGTAAACTATGTGTCGGGGGGGGGGGGGGCGCCAAATTGTGTTTTGCACTCGGGCGCCAACACCCCTCTGTAGGCCACTGCACATTCCTCTTTGGGACAAACTTAGCAAATGCAATGACGAACCGAAACCACCTGAAGGAAATCATCATGTCATCACGTTACGTAGTCGACACAAGTCCACGACATGATGGGGCCAGGCTGGAAAGCAGGCTGCAGACCGACGGAAGTCTTGTTTCGGCCTGCCGAAGAGGAATTACGTGACTAAATAAGTAAAGATGGTCACATGCGTCACGTCACGTATGACCTGTCGAAGACGAATTACGTGAATAAACAAGTAACGATGGTCACATGCGTCACGTATGACCTTCCGGAAGTCGGACGGCAGACGAACATTGCTAACATTATCGGCACTGTCCGTCAAAACTAGTTTGCTCACAACACGAGATTCCAGAGGCGACGACGGGATCAACGTGGCTGCCTCGGTGCATGCCTGTCGTGGCTGGCTACGGCACCTTCGCTTACAGAACACAGCTGTATGGCACTGACACGTCGCAGCCGACCTGCAACGACCGCCCGTCTGATAACAGACGGCTCAGACGAACGGTAGACCGAACTTCCGTGGAGAACAATCCTTAGAATATTCAACGCAAACCATGTATGGAATGTATTTGTATAGGTGTGCGTGCGTGCGTGCGTGCGTACGTGCGGGTGTGTGGGCGTACGTGCGTTTGTATGTCCTGAACCTGACGAGTTAAACAAGTCTTTCCAGTCTTTCTACTGACTGTATATTCGACGAATGGCTTACATTGACAAAGCGTGAAGAGCAATAGAGCAATAGAGCGATAGAGCGATAGAGCAATACAGCATGGATGGGTGATACATAAACAAGGTCATACGATGGGTCATAAGCAAGCTCATCCGATGGGTCATACATAAACGTCCGACGGGTCATACATAAATATCCGATGGGTCATACATAAACAAGGTGTACAACTGTTGATACTTTGGGCTTTTTGATCCACACGTAATCGATAGATCGTTGCTTTGGATCTTGTTCAGCCTTGTCAAGTGAAATGTCACGGTTAAAGAATGTCGTATCTTATATAAGAATACCGCTGCGCTTGCCAAAATCATCCGATTAGTTATAATGCCTGCGATTGGAATATATTCACGATGTCGATGACCTGTTAACGCTGCATACGCAAACCGCGGCGGAGTCTTAAGCCAAGTTTGCACATCCGCTCCAACGAGATGGGACAAGACACGTTTCCATTCCGAGTGCGTCTGGGCGGATTTTCTTCGATCGTGACCAGAGTACTTATACTCGTCGTGATTTGACATGTGGGGACAGATCATTATTTAACGTCGGGGTTCATGTCATACGAACGAAGTGCCGGCGTTATTGAGACAGTCCCCTTTTAGCAATATTGCATTGCCTGGAAAATCATATTTGAAAATGGGTAAGGGCTACGATACACGCTGTGCCCGGATTACATTTTCTAGTGGATGGTTGACAAAACATGCACGTGTCAGTGACTGGAGGTGTTGTGTGCATGAAGACATGGTGTAGTAGAGTTGGATGCCATTAAATGGGGAGCATCGTACTGGAGAGAAAAATAATGACAGAATTTAACGATTTTTTTCCCTGCATATTGATGAAAGAATCAATATTAACATGTCGTTGATTCTCTGAAGATTAAAAATAAAAATGTTACCTTCATGAAAATGATAATAACGCCTGTCATCTTTTGACAGTAGGTAGTGTGTATCACATGGTAGTGATGTGACTGTGTTAGAAAGTTGCCTTCCTGCAATCATGTCTCGCTGAATGTCGGTTCACACTGCATCGCTGCTCCTCGGATCGATTCAACAATCCAATCCATCGCGGTGGCTCCCCGAGACGACGGCTGTACGGGTCGTCAACTCCTACACAGCCGAGCCGGTGCGGATAGGAAATCTCGTCGTATCGAGTCTTTTCTGTGTGTGCGCACTAGGGCAACAGTTAGAACGTTGGGCTTCCAATCGAAAAGTCTGACTTCAAGTAGTCTTGTAAATGACTACATTGCTGCAGACAGTGGTGGATATATATATATATATATATATATAAATCATATATATATATATATATACATATATATATATATATATATATATATATATATATATATATATATATATATATATAAATATATATATATATATATATATATATATATATATATAAATCATATATATATATTATATATATTATATATATATATATATATATATATTTATATATATATATATATACATATTTATATATATATACATATATATATATATATATATATATATATATATACTATATATATATATATATATATACTATATATATATATAATATTATATATATAATATTATATATATAATATTATATATATATATATATATATATATATATATATATATATATATATATGAACGAAACGCCTTTTTGTAATCAGCCTGGTTGAATGTTCACCAAAGAGACATCGAACATGAACACACATGCAAGACAAGATCACCGACAACGTTTGGAGGTTTCCCGTGAACACCGCCACCAGCTGCCATCACAACAGTACTTTCCCTGCCCCGTCGCGCCAAGCTCTGC
This sequence comes from Lamellibrachia columna, assembly GCA_963662155.1. Lineage (NCBI taxonomy): Eukaryota > Metazoa > Annelida > Polychaeta > Sabellida > Siboglinidae > Lamellibrachia > Lamellibrachia columna. The sequence goes on from OY759266.1 coordinate 44,669,508, forward strand.
TCGTCAAAATTTGGTCTTCAGAGCCACCTCCGCATTCATCAACATGAATGATGGGTGCGTGAGACGAGACATACAGTCATAATCGAAATCGACCAGGAAAAAGTTGTTATTGTAAAGCCGGTTCTTAATGATGATTAAAGGTTATCTTTAGTAATGTCACCCAAATATTAAAACGTAGTGTGCGATCAATTTCTTTCAAGATGATTGCTAAATTAATAACTGATCAACGTTGACTGTCATGAGTTGCTGGAATCATTGACGTGTAATGTCATAATCGCTCCAGCTTACATGAAATACAGGCATTTTTACGACCACCCTCGCGTTGGGTCATCTCATCAACAATTATACCTTCGAAACGACCATGTGCCATATTTAATGGTGATGCACTGCATACAAATATGTAATTACACAAGACACGAAGGCGTACGTTGCTGAGATTCGCGACATTTATATGTTATCGATGCGAAGTTACACCGGCAATAAAGATCATCGCTACATACAGCATATTTTCTCTGTACAGTTATTGCGGTTATCGTTTTTGACATTACCAGTGGCGTATCTAGGACGTCTAAAAGTGGGAGGCAACTACCATGTAGCGTCGCAACAGGTTGCGTAACAAGTCAAGGCCCAATGCACTCCTTAAATACGCCATTGGATTTTACTACTTATCACCATAGACGCCAGGAACATAATTACCTCACCTAGGGTTTGTTCAGCTGGGAGCAACGTCTCAAAGAGGGTACGTTCAGTGACAACAAAAAAAGCACAATTGTATAAACAAATCGCAATTTTTTACTGCCCAGACTACAGATACATCGGCACATGTAGGTTCCATCTGTGTGTCATTTTGTGAAATACCAAGTAATTTACACACATATTTCAATTATAATATTTCATAATGATGCAAATCTGTTAATTCTTTACCTACAGTGGCACACTGTTTTTAAGACAAACATAACAAGCGTAACAAAAATGTTACATCAGTATCAGATCCAAGGACATGAATTTGTCGATTCAACAGCTGTCCTGCCATCATGGCTTCGCAGATGACTGAAGCTGACCAATATTTAAATGTTTAGCACCACTATGAAAAGCAGTGACCTTGCATCCAGAATGACATGGGCGAAGATGTTCACTCGGGATAACTAACTAAAACAAACAAAGTGGTGAGATTACCCACAACCCTTTGCTTTCAGTCCATCTACGTTGCAGGTAAATCAATTTCATTAGGTGGATCCATTTCTGAAGCCATCCTCAAGGTCAAATTCGGGGCTGGGGCCTAGTTAGGAACGCATTATGTAATTTTCTTGTGTGTCCCATTTAATTTGGCCATAACTTAGAGCGTATCATTTCGGTGACATTTTCATTTTCCTTGCTCGCCGAACAATGTGTGTTCATTCTCGTTCTACCTGCTCAACATGTACCTTTGCTGAATCCGGTTCCACCTGTCTCATACCTACCTACTTTCGTTCGTTAATTATTGCCCTTTTGTCAATGAAAGACCCCAGAAAATTGCTCTTCCATGGAACAGTGTGCTTTGTTTAATAATTCAAAATGCCCTTTTGGGGTCCTCGTCCTGCCAGTAAACCGATGTGGGGGAACATGATGTTAATTGTATAACTGAAGGGCCCACTTGGGGCATTGCCTCTACAAAATTACTGTTATTAAGCTTTGTGTTTTTTAACCGTTGAAAGTACCCTTTTGTCTTTTTATGGACAGTAGCACCCTGTTGAACACAGAGAGTGCCCTCTTGGGCACTAGCCCCATGCGTAAACTGTTTTATGGAACACAATACAGTTTTTATCAATGAAAGTAATTTACTTTGCTTCAAGAAAATCACTATTTTCATCAGTAGTTGTGCTTTTGGACCAATGAAAATTGACCACTGTTCTTTTTGGCACCATTAGTAAACTGTCCTTTTGTGGACAATTGTACCCTTTTGATCATAAAAGGATCCAAGTACCACCAGTAAGCTGTTTGTTGTATAAAATATGGCGCCAGAGGTTCCCACACGCAAAGTAATTTGCAAATTGCATTATATTTTATCAGTCATCGCATATAATTGATCAGTGTCTCTGACAGACTCATCTCACCTCATCAGTGTCTCCGAGTACACCGACCAGATCACATCTGTACTACTAGGCGTCACAGATGATGTGCGCAAGATACAGCCTGAATTTCGTGGGAAAAACGTGACTGTAGATAGACAAAATGTCATAAAAAACCGCTTTATATTAACTTTTCATTAAGATATCCGAGATAGACCTAAATTATGAGGTAATGTTTTGTTCACAGAATCGCCGAAAGCAGAAATAGCTAGTTGTTTATTATTTGAATTTAGACCAGAGCGTAAGCGATAAAACACAAATTATTCAAATACGCAAACACTAATATTGGCGCATTGGTACGTTTCGACATGGCGGCGACATTAAACTCCCTCTCCCTCTATTCCTCTCTCTTGCTCTCAAGCTGTCCCTCTTCTCTCTCTTCCTCGCTCCATCTCTCCCTCTCTCTCATGCACTCCCCTTTATCTCTTTCTCCCTAAGCGATTTCACTAGTTGAAAAAAATTGTCATTAATGAAATACCTTCAATTCAAATTCTTGTCCAGCCCATGCATTTAAGCAGGGAACATGGTCATAGAATTTGTCTTATCATTATTAGGACACTTTTAATTTTACCACTTGGGTAGGTGGACAAGTTGTGTGGCTCGTATGGATGAAACAAATTATGTACACTCTCAAATGTCGGAAGGGACTTGACCAGGAAGACTGTGATCCAACTGATCACCATGTGCGACGATAGGAACGCTACATGGCTGTGCCCAACAGTGGAGAGACGTTTTCATCTGCTGGTAGTTCCAGTCGACGTTGGTCAAACCAAATTGACATTTCCGCCAACACTAGATACTAGTGCTGCTGCTGCCCAACGCTAGGTGGCAAAGTCCCTTGGAGATGGCCCCCAACAGGTGCTTAATCTTAATCCCCTATGGGATGGTCGTCCGATATCAACGAGACATGTCTGTCTATTTACCCATAGTTCGGAATTGGAATAGTGAGTGTAGGGACGTGTGTCTACGCGCCAGTTGGTCTTGCATACTGCACCTCTGGGGCTCCAATCTGCTCCCAGATCCCAGGTACACGTTGTCGCAAGTGTACGTAGTATACCACGAGGAGGTTGTGCTAGAGTGTTATCTATGGAGATGCTATTTACCAGCAGGGAAGACTAAATCTCAAAGGAACACCATGGCGGATGTAGCTTAAAGCGATAGTATGTACCAAATGTACGTGCTACACACTACAGCTCTATGTGTACGTGCTACACACTACAGCTCTAGGTGTACGTGCTACACACTACAGCTCTAGGTTTATCACACAGACCCGTATTTTGTTTACACCAGACCACTTATTCCTTATATTTACTGATTAATTCTTTACAATCCCATCATCATCGCTGACCGCTTGGAGGGCCTCCTCGTGATAGCTACTGTTCCACGTCACTGGAACCGTAGGTCAACCAGTTAGTGCCAAATGGTAGAAGTAATGTGATCTATCATAGTCAACTAGTATCTCTGGTAACAACCAATTGCCTCCTTGAATTTGTGTTTGGCAAAACAATCTCGTTGGTCGTACTTGATGGTGGTTAATTGTCCACGGCTAAATCAATCGGACATTGACTGCTCATCCTCGTACACCGTATTAACGTGACAGACATCGGTCAACATGGGTCAAACATTTCAAGTTCACGATACAATGCATTATTATGGAGAAGACTCAGGAGGCGACATGCACAGGATCGTTACAAGTAAAGTGGCTGAGAAAACTCACATAGAAGCTTTGCAAGATGTACTGTCTTGCAATGTATATCTCATTAATGCAACATTAATGAGATATACATTGCAAGACGGAAATAAACACACTAAGCGCTAAGCGGTGACAGTGTGCATGTGCTTGATGGTCAACATATCTAGGGAAAATAAAACACAAACACTGTGGTGAATCTACAACAAATGGCACACAGAAAGCGCTACGAACGTCACACAAAATATGAATGGTGTAAGTGTTACGTGCTAAATGTAGCATTCTTTAAAATGTAGTTCTGGCAGCACTTTAGTAGATCGACCCTAGTTAATATATATATATATATATATATATATATATATATATATATATATATATATATATATATATATATATATATATATATATATATTCAGCAGGTCTCCCCGGTTCGTATTCAAAGTAGTAATAAAACTAAAAGTGCCTATATAATGTGTTTTGACAACACTAGAGACAAGGAGACTAAGAGGAGATCAAATATAATAAAACATATTTAATGATTGTGAAAATATTGATATAAATGTTCTTCAAGCTCAAAGAAGACAGTAGAACCAGAGGTCACACCGCACCATTACTTAACGAACGGTGCAGGTTGGACATCAGAATGTATGCATTCTTACACAGGACGATTAATGGGTGCAACACATTATCTATTGATCGTGTTAACGGTAGTTGTGTGAATATGTTAATCAACAAAATTGACAGATATATAATGTCGGACTCTCAATAATACAATGACTTGTTTGTTATGTCCCCTTGCCATCTGAAGAGTGTGGCTTGTTTGTTATGTCCCCTTGCCATCTGAAGCGTGTGGCTTGTTTGTTATGTCCCCTTGCCATCTGTAATGTGTGGCTTGTTTGTTATGTCCCCTTGCCATCTGAAGCGTGTGGCTTGTTTGTTATGTCCCCTTGCCATCTGAAGCGTGTGGCTTGTTTGTTATGTCCCCTTGCCATCTGAAATGGGTGGCTTGTTTGTTATGTCCCCTTGCCATCTGAAGTGTGTGGCTTGTTTGTTATGTCCCCTTGCCATCTGAAGTGTGTGGCTTGTTTGTTATGTCCCCTTGCCATCTGAAGCGTGTGGCTTGTTTGTTATGTTCCCTTGCCATCTGAAATGGGTGGCTTGTTTGTTATATCCCCTTGCCATCTGAAGTGTGTGGCTTGTTTGTTATGTCCCCTTGCCATCTGAAGCGTGTGGCTTGTTTGTTATGTCCCCTTGCCATCTGAAGCGTGTGGCTTGTTTGTTATGTCCCCTTGCCATCTGAAGTGTGTGGCTTGTTTGTTATGTCCCTTTGCCATCTGAAGTGTGTGGCTTGTTTGTTATGTCCCCTTGCCATCTGAAGCGTGTGGCTTGTTTGTTATATCCCCTTGCCATCTGAAGTGTGTGGCTTGTTTGTTATGTCCCCTTGCCATCTGAAGCGTGTGGCTTGTTTGTTATGTTCCCTTGCCATCTGAAATGTGCGGCTTGTTTGTTATGTCCCCTTGCCATCTGAAGTGTGTGGCTTGTTTGTTATGTCCCCTTGCCATCTGAAGCGTGTGGCTTGTTTGTTATGTCCCCTTGCCATCTGTAATGTGTGGCTTGTTTGTTATGTCCCCTTGCCATCTGAAGCGTGTGGCTTGTTTGTTATGTTCCCTTGACATCTGAAGTGTGTGGCTTGTTTGTTATGTCCCCTTGCCATCTGAAGTATGTGGCTTGTTTGTTATGTCCCCTTGCCATCTGAAGCGTGTGGCTTGTTTGTTATGTTCCCTTGCCATCTGAAATGTGCGGCTTGTTTGTTATGTCCCCTTGCCATCTGAAGTGTGTGGCTTGTTTGTTATGTCCCCTTGCCATCTGAAGCGTGTGGCTTGTTTGTTATGTCCCCTTGCCATCTGTAATGTGTGGCTTGTTTGTTATGTCCCCTTGCCATCTGAAGCGTGTGGCTTGTTTGTTATGTTCCCTTGACATCTGAAGTGTGTGGCTTGTTTGTTATGTCCCCTTGCCATCTGAAGTGTGTGGCTTGTTTGTTATGTTCCCTTGCCATCTGAAGCGTGTGGCTTATTTGTTATGTTCCCTTGCCATCTGAAATGTGTGGCATGTTTGTTATGTCCCCTTGCCATCTGAAGTGTGTGGCTTGTTTGTTATGTCCCCTTGCCATCTGAAGTGTGTGGCTTATTTGTTATGTTCCTTTGCCATCTGAAGCGTGTGGCTTGTTTGTTATGTCCCCTTGCCATCTGAAGTGTGTGGCTTGTTTGTTATGTCCCCTTGCCATCTGAAGTGTGTGGCTTGTTTGTTATGTCCCCTTGCCATCTGAAGCGTGTGGCTTGTTTGTTATGTTCCCTTGCCATCTGAAGCGTGTGGCTTGTTTGTTATGTCCCCTTGCCATCTGAAGTGTGTGGCTTGTTTGTTATGTCCCCTTGCCATCTGAAGCGTGTGGCTTGTTTGTTATGTCCCCTTGCCATCTGAAGGGTGTGGCTTGTTTGTTATGTCCCCTTGCCATCTGAAGCGTGTGGCTTGTGTGTTATGTCCCCTTGCCATCTGAAGCGTTTGGCTTGTTTGTTATGTCCCTTTGCCATCTGAAGCGCGTGGCTTGTTTGTTATGTCCCCTTGCCATCTGAAGCGTGTGGCTTGTTTGTTATGTCCCCTTGCCATCTGAAGCGGCTGGCTTGTTTGTTATGTCCCCTTGCCATCTGAAGTGTGTGGCTTGGGATGGAAATTGTGTAAAAAAATCTTGATAAATTTCATTATGTCATGCTAACATGTGTGGAATAGCAAAGTGGCCGTAAATTGTGTAAAAAAAATCTTGTTAAATTTCATTATGTCATGCTAACATGTGTGGAATAGCAAAGTGGCCGTCTTTTCCAGTTATCCTGTGAAAGCAGTAACACGATCAACAGTCAACATGTGTTTCTGCACCTAAATAGTAAAGGCCTGCAGAAGGCGAAGATAAGTATTCTGCCACGTTTGATCCGCTGATCTTCCGTACGCCACTGCCAGTGTTGTGTCAGAAAATGTGCGTGGTTTCCGCTGGCATCTGTGACGCGTTAGTTGATCCGTAAATCCTGACATTCTCCACTGACATCTCACACTTCCGCAGAGACGTAGGTGCATTTAACCATGACTGATGATATTGGTCACACGGCATAAATTCTGGTTTAGGTAGTCTATTCTGCGCGCGCACACACACACACACACACACACACACACACACACACACACACACACACACACACACACACACACACACACACACACACACACACACACACACATGCACGCGAGCACGCACGCACATCTGTATTTAAGGTTCAATAACATGTAATACAATATGGTTAAGTTAGCAAACAAATTAATTGTCGGAGTGAAAGGGTAGGTAAGTGAAATAACGACCGTATTCAGACAGCAAGACACACCACTAAACAAACAGACTGACAGTCAGCCATATATACATAGGCAGATAGGACAACCATAGAACTACATATTATTTGCCCTATTCTTTCACAATAACGCGTTTTTAATGTGCGTGTTTCTTCAAAATAAAAGGTTATGAACTTAACACTGAATATACGTATACTATCTGAATGTCCTATCTGTAAAACAAAGAAGTAGGTATACAGTCTCTGCGTGTGAAGATCAAATCTGAAATTATATTAAATGGGTGATACTCGAATAAATAAGTTAAGGTAATGTGGTAAAACGAATAAATAAAGTAAAATACATAAAATCTAATAGTAAATTAAAATAGCCTAAGTAAGGGAATCGTCTGCAAATTAAGGAAAGGAGAGGAAAGAGGAACTAATGGACTATTTCAGCGACCCGGACAATGACACGAGAACAGGATCATAAATAACTTCTGTGCAACATTTCCTTAAGAAAAGGCTGATTGGACCAGCCGCGTGATTTACTGGAAATGTCCGCTTGCGGTTTTGAGCGATTGTCTGCCTCCGTCTCTGCTCTTGATCCGATCGTAACCATTAGGATGATGAAAACCTCACGAAATACACTGTGCAGGATAAATCATTCTCCATGAAAACATCACCAGTTTATCGTGGCAGAACGGGCGGAGACTCGCGCCGTCTGTTGCACACGCCTTGAGCCCAGGCAAACTACCACGGGCAATGCACACAATAGTCAGTAGCAAACAACCACTGGTCAAACATATAACAGTCCGTAGCAAACTACCACGGGCCGCGCACCACACTCAGTAGCAAACTACCACGGACAAAGCATAGAACATTCAGTTGCAAATTACCACGGGCCACGCACATAAAAATCCGTAGACAATAACTACAGGCTACACACACCAGTCAGTAGCAAACTACCACGGGTCACACACACAACAGTCAGTAACAAACTACCACGGGTCACACACAAAACAGTCAGTAGCAAACTACCACGGACAAAGCATAGAACATTCAGTTGCAAATTACCACGGGCCACGCACATAAAAATCCGTAGACAATTACTACAGGCTACACACACCAGTCAGTAGCAAACTACCACGGGTCACACACACAACAGTCAGTAGCAAACTACCACGGGTCACACACACAACAGTCAGTAGCAAACTACCACGGGTCACACACACAACAGTCAGTAACAAACTACCACGGGTCACACACACAACAGTCAGTAGCAAACTACCACGGGTCACACACACAACAGTCAGTAACAAACTACCACGGACAACACACACACAACAGTCAGTAACAAGCTACCACGGGCCACACACACAGCAGTCAGTAACAAACTACCACGGGCCACACACACAGCAGTCAGTAACAAACTACCACGGACAACACACACAACAGTCAGTAGTAACAAACTACCACGGGTCACACACACAACAGTCAGCAACAAACTACCACGGACAACACACACAACAGTCAGTAACAAGCTACCACGGGCCACGCACACAACAGTCAGTAACAAACTACCACGGGCCACACACACAGCAGTCAGTAACAAACTACCACGGACAACACACACAACAGTCAGTAGTAACAAACTACCACGGGTCACACACACAACAGTCAGTAACAAACTACCACGGACAACACACACAACAGTCAGTAACAAGCTACCACGGGCCACGCACACAACAGTCAGTAACAAACTACCACGGGCCACACACACAGCAGTCAGTAACAAACTACCACGGACAACACACACAACAGTCAGTAGTAACAAACTACCACGGGTCACACACACACAACAGTCAGTAACAAACTACCACGGACAACACACACAACAGTCAGTAACAAGCTACCACGGGCCACGCACACAACAGTCAGTAGCAAACTACCACGGGCCACACACACAGCAGTCAGTAACAAACTACCACGGACAACACACACAACAGTCAGTAGTAACAAACTACCACGGGTCACACACACAACAGTCAGTAACAAACTACCACGGACAACACACACAACAGTCAGTAACAAGCTACCACGGGCCACGCACACAACAGTCAGTAACAAACTACCACGGGCCACACACACAGCAGTCAGTAGCAAACTACCACGGACAACACACACAACAGTCAGTAACAAACTACCACGGACAACACACACAGCAGTCAGTAACAAACTACCACGGACAACACACACAGTAACAAACTACCACGGGCCACACACACAGCAGTCAGTAGCAAACTACCACGGACAACACACACAACTGTCAGTAACAAACTACCACGGGCCACACACACAGCAGTCAGTAACAAACTACCACGGACAACACACACAACTGTCAGTAACAAACTACCACGGGCCACACACACAGCAGTCAGTAACAAACTACCACGGACAACACACACAACTGTCAGTAACAAACTACCACGGGCCACACACACAGCAGTCAGTAACAAACTACCACGGACAACACACACAACTGTCAGTAACAAACTACCACGGGCCACACACACAGCAGTCAGTAACAAACTACCACGGACAACACACACGGCAGTCAGTAACAAACTACCACGGACAACACACACAACAGTCAGTAACATACTACCACGGACAACACACACAGCAGTCAGTAACAAACTACCACGGACAACACACACAGTAACAAACTACCACGGGCCACACACACAGCAGTCAGTAGCAAACTACCACGGACAACACACACAACTGTCAGTAACAAACTACCACGGGCCACACACACAGCAGTCAGTAACAAACTACCACGGACAACACACACAACTGTCAGTAACAAACTACCACGGGTCACACACACAACAGTCAATAACAAGCTACCACGGACAACACACACAGCAGTCAGTAACAAACTACCACGGACAACACACACAGCAGTCAGTAACAAACTACCACGGACAACACACACAACAGTCAGTATTAACAAACTACCACGGACAACACACACAATAGTCAGTAGCAAACTACCACGGACCATGCACCGACATCTCAACCATTTCAGCTGCTGAAGATTAATCCACTTGTACATCGACCGCCCGATAACAAATTGCCACACAGATGTCGCAAGGAATGTTTAAAGACAGTCTGGTCTGCTGGCGCTGTTGACGAACATGCATTATTGCAGTGATTATGTCATGCTGGCAAAGGTTTTTACTGTGTGAGTTTTCTTTTCAAACGCTGTGCCTGTGGCCGTGTGTGGGTTGGGTATTATAAATAATTATCGTTGTTTGTACTGCGCAACTCACATCATGTTTGTATCCGAACATACTAACCTCATTAAACAAACACTTTTATACTGCAGTCGGTGATAACTGTTTTTGGAAGTGAGAAAGCCGAAGGAACACTCACTCATTTACAAAAAGACAAAACTATCAAACTATTCCATGTGTACTGCCACCTACAGGACTAATGTAGCTTTGTTTCCCGGATGTTGTGAAGTGGCGCCTCCTGTATGTTTCTCAAACATAATCCAGAATATTTTGAACATAACATAGGACTTTCAAAGAACTTTCAAATACCATTAACGTTGAGTATTTAGCTGCCAAGACTCTAGATCACACCAAGAGGAACAGATTGAAGAAATTCATTGTGACTTCTAGATTAAAGCAAGGGTAATATGTTCTAAACCCTGATCACTCACAGTCAAGAACCAAATACTGTACCATACTCTTGCTGCATGTCCTTACAATTAATTGTAAGGTTGTGGTTCGTTCTCCAGACACTGGTGTATAGCGATGTAGAGATTTGTTGTTCACTCTGCATGGTGTTTATGAGAATTTTGTTTTGGGAAAGATAATAAGATATTCAACTCCATGCACAAATAAAGAAAAGGTGAAGGGAAAAATATTGCATGCCTGCATGTACAAACAGTTTGCACAAGATGTTGATACACAATTAAGGTTATTTTGTCAAACTGATGCAAACATTTTGAAAAAGGGTTCTTTTTATAGTAGCTGCTATTGATCTTACATTTTTTGTATTTGATGTAAAAGGTTGTGCATGGAATCAAAAAAAAATCTCAATTAAAGTAGAACTCTGAAATCTCCTTTTAATTTGAATTTCTAATTATATGATTGCAGAAAGTCAATAGTCATGGGAAACAAATATAAGGTAGAACAGAAAACAATAATGACAAGTGGAAAAGCTATGAGTATCGTGGCCACTAACATCCATCAGCTACAGAGCCATTAATGCTAATTAGCCAATAATTGAAAACATCACAACATCTGAGGTAACTGCAATCATGTTAATATTTACAGTATGTCGACAAATCTAACATATATACAGTAATGTAACAGGCTTACATTTATATACATATCACATTAGTCGCAACATGATTGCGACCATTTACTTCTGATAGGGTGTGCATTAGAGGGACACGTGGAAGTGAGACTCTGATAGAGAGAACTTACTGTCATTTCACTTAAAATATTCATAACATCCACGTAGAAACTCTGCCCAAAAAAAGAAAATGTACAATGATTACCATTGGTTAACAGAACAAATGAAAAAATTAAGTTATTAGTATTTATACTATCTTGGTTGTTTAAAAATAATATCCATACAAAACATGCTTGTATCGTGATCTTTCATATCTTAATATTTCAGAAAATACACTGTAATTTTTTATATCTTAATATTTCAGAAAATAACAAGTTGGTGATGAAATAAAATACGCCAATTTTACGACATATTATACACAGATTACTATATGGCATTAAAAACAGACTAATAATTCTTCAACTTTGAAGGTGAAAGATAACATTTTTCTTCTGAGGATTTCTCGGTCTGTCAAAATCTTGTGCTATACAATTTCTGGTGGTAAATATATCACAGCAATAAAGCTTTAAACATGACGTACAGCGTAATTAATTTAACGTAGTAAAAAAAATTAAGAGAACTGGAGCATTTTATCTATATAAAACCCGCAATTAGCTCTTACACCAATTAACCAACGAAAATCGTTGTAAATTCCCTTTAATTGTCTAACCTCACACCACCATGGGAATTTAATGGATATCCAAATTAAACTGGCCCTGACCGCAACCACTGGTGTTCAAGCCTATGGTAGGAACAAACACTGATCTGTGTACAGTGTAGCCCAGGTATGGCTTGGCTAAATAACTAGGCCAAACAAAAATATGTGTGGACTCTAATCTACAAAAAAAATCCTATAACAGTTTTACCATGCTTCAAAATAAATTAATGTTTGGCTTAAATACACTCAACAACTGGCACTCAACAACTGCATAGTCATTTGAAACATGTTACAGTCTACTCTACTGTAACATGGAGGCACAGACAGGTAACTTAGCTCCACAGTGGCAGGATCATGATGTGAATGAAAACTGAAAAATTCACATGCCTAAAATAATATGCATGGAAAATTGATATAATAAAACATCTTTCTCAAATTACCCTACACAAATTTTGGGACAATACTACAGAAACCCACATTCTTTATTTGGTCTGATCTTATGTTAGGATTATCAGTATCCTGGGGAAATCATCTGGCCATGGCCAGAATTGATGTGACGTGGCATTCTACCCATATAATCAGCAGTCTTGTCCACATTGTTTTAAAAATATCCATAATGCAAGAAAAAATACAATACTGGCCAATAAACACATGTTCAACTGTGTGATGACGATGATAATTTTGATGATGATGATAATGTTGATGAAGATGGTGACACCTTGCTCCAAAAGTCGGAAAAGCTAGAAATTATGTGAACAAAACAATACTTGGTGATCCTACATCAACAAAAGTGACACAAAATTCAAAACTAATATTCATCACGTGGATCCATGAACAACACGGCTTGATGATCAGACATAAATAAGTTACACAAATTCAAACAAGCTCATCACAAGCGCAAATGAAGTGAACAAATTAAGTCAAACCAACCAACAAAAATAGCCGTTTTAACAGCAAAACAAAATAACCTGATTAAATGAGAACCGATCAATCACCAAACATATTACACCAACACAACTTGTGCATAAGAAAGATACACCTATTTAAAATGGGATGTACAACGATTTTCAGTGATATGCAACTAGTTGGAGGTTTTGTATAATTAAAATGTCCAGATTCACTGGATTTATGAGATGTGTGCAATAACTTGCCGCCGCCGTCTGATGACGAGGCAACTGAAGTATCTGTTGATTATTCAGAATCAAGCAAAGCATCATAAATCTGACGCTCGTCCTGCAGCGTCACATAGTTACACAACTATTGTGACTCATCTGCATCGATGAGATGCCATCTGCAACAAATCACTGACAGCAGGATGCCAGCTTGCGTACTGGCTGGGACAGTGACATTTGTCTTCACCGGTCAGCTGGTGGAGAACTCTGAGGTGGCAGAACCCCACATAAAGACATCACAGCGTATACTGCCACAGGCTCACTCACAACTTATTGCCCTTCAGTTCAGTTCGTTGCGTCCTCCATGTTTCTATGAAAGCCCCAAATTTCTTATCGTTAACCAAATCGCCGTTGTTCTGCATGAGAATATCGTACAACCTCCTGACGAAGACCAACTGTTCATGCTGTTTGCGTAACCGAGTCTTCAGCCCCAGCAGATACTGATGCAGGACGTCCGTGTGCACCCCCGTCAGTGCCGTGTCCTCAGAAGATACACTACCACTGGCGAGGTTCTGCAGATGTGCTTTAACGCTGCTGACGCGGTGCTGTAGTCGACTGATGTGGGTGCCTATGGCGGCGACACGTGCAGTTACACTGTAGAGGTTAGTATCGAAGCATTGTTGTGTACACATCGTCAGACTGGCTGACAGACGGACAGACAGACTGGCGTAGTGCAACACAAAATCTATCAGGTTTGGCAGACTCTTCTGGAAGTGCTCAGGGAATGTCACACTCTCGCTCTTCCTGCAACAAACACAAGGACATCTTGTGACACAGTCGCCATGACAAATGCCAACAGCAATGTTCAGCTTTCAAAAGACTAAATACAATTACAGTGCTTTTTCAGAAATCTGCCTGTTTTTGAGTGGGAACAATCTCGATACAATACACTTGCTATTTCGGGGAACCTACTGGTCGGATAACTCTGTAATATGATTCAATAACCAGTTTGTTTCACTCTAAGCTTCTAATATCAGACATAGGGTCTCAGTGATGGCTTTTATATCACAACTACATTGTGTGTTCTTTGTTCAAGTCCTGTCAGTTACTGGTGATCTATCAAATAATAAAACACTAGACATGTCATTACACGCTACACATATATTACGGACAGTTATAGCATGGGTGATAAAATAGGGTGTTGACTAATCTGCATGATTCGTGAATCTTGTCAAAACCACTGGACCCAAAGTGTGCAGACAAATAGGACATAGCTACATGTTTGTGCCAAATTTAAATGAAATACTTACAGTAGTAGTTTTTGCGAAGCAGCCGTGGATTAAAAGAGTAAATGGAACAAAGAAATCTTTTTAAACCAACACCACTGCTGCACGTGTTGCCGTAGCTAAACCAAACAAACAAGTGGTTCATTAAAACACATCTGGGTGGTCGATATGTTAGAACAGATAGAGTTTAGACTATATAACATAATTTTTACGATAAAACGATAAGATTTTGTACATACCTGAATGCAGGAAAGAATGTGATAGTTGGATAAACATCCATAGTAAACTGCCATGCGAGGTCATTCCTGTCTGCATTGATCCTGCAACAATGAAACATCCACAGTGAACAGTGGGGCCAGGTCATTCCTGTTTGCATTGATCCTGCAACAATGAAACATCCACAGTGAACAGTGAGGCCAGGTCATTCCTGTCTGCATTGATCCTGCAACAATGAAACATCCACAGTGAATAGTGAGGCGAGGTCATTCGTGTCTGCATTGATCCTGCAACAATGAAACATCCACAGTGAACAGTGGGGCCAGGTCATTCCTGTCTGCATTGATCCTGCAACAATGAAACATCCACAGTGAACAGTGGGGCCAGGTCATTCCTGTCTGTATTGATCCTGCAACAATGAAACATCCACAGTGAACAGTGGGGCCAGGTCATTCCTGTCTGCATTGATCCTGCAACAATGAAACATCCACAAAGAACAGTGGGGCCAGGTCATTCCTGTCTGCATTGATCCTGCAACAATGAAACATCCACAGTGAACAGTGAGGCCAGGTCATTCCTGTCTGCATTGATCCTGCAACAATGAAACATCCACAGTGAACAGCGAGGCCAGGTCATTCCTGTCTGCATTGATCCTGCAACAATGAAACATCCACAGTGAACAGCGAGGCCAGGTCATTCCTGTCTGCATTGATCCTGCAACAATGAAACATCCACAGTGAATAGTGAGGCGAGGTCATTCGTGTCTGCATTGATCCTGCAACAATGAAACATCCACAGTGAACAGTGGGGCCAGGTCATTCCTGTCTGCATTGATCCTGCAACAATGAAACATCCACAGTGAACAGTGGGGCCAGGTCATTCCTGTCTGCATTGATCCTGCAACAATGAAACATCCACAGTGAACAGTGGGGCCAGGTCATTCCTGTCTGCATTGATCCTGCAACAATGAAACATCCACAAAGAACAGTGGGGCCAGGTCATTCCTGTCTGCATTGATCCTGCAACAATGAAACATCCACAGTGAACAGTGGGGCCAGGTCATTCCTGTCTGCATTGATCCTGCAACAATGAAACATCCACAGTGAACAGTGAGGCCAGGTCATTCCTGTCTGCATTGATCCTGCAACAATGAAACATCCACAGTGAACAGCGAGGCCAGGTCATTCCTGTCTGCATTGATCCTGCAACAATGAAACATCCACAGTGAACAGCGAGGCCAGGTCATTCCTGTCTGCATTGATCCTGCAACAATGAAACATCCACAGTGAACAGCGAGGCCAGGTCATTCCTGTCTGCATTGATCCTGCAACAATGAAACATCCACAGTGAACAGCGAGGCCAGGTCATTCCTGTCTGCATTGATCCTGCAACAATGAAACATCCACAGTGAACAGTGGGGCCAGGTCATTCCTGTCTGCATTGATCCTGCAACAATGAAACATCCACAGTGAACAGTGAGGCCAGGTCATTCCTGTCTGCATTGATCCTTCAACAATGAAACATCCACAGTGAACAGTGGGGCCAGGTCATTCCTGTCTGCATTGATCCTGCAACAATGAAACATCCACAGTGAACAGTGAGGCCAGGTCATTCCTGTCTGCATTGATCCTGCAACAATGAAACATCCACAGTGAATAGTGATGCCAGGTCATTCCTGTCTGCATTGATCCTGCAACAATGAAACATCCACAGTGAACAGTGGGGCCAGGTCATTCCTGTCTGCATTGATCCTGCAACAATGAACATCCACAGTGAACAGTGAGGCCAGGTCATTCCTGTCTGCATTGAACCTGCAACAATGAAACATCCACAGTGAACAGTGAGGCCAGGTCATTCCTGTCTGCAATGATCCTGCAACAATGAAACATCCACAGTGAACAGTGGGGCCAGGTCATTCCTGTCTGCATTGATCCTGCAACAATGAAACATCCACAGTGAACAGTGGGGCCAGGTCATTCCTGTCTGCATTGATCCTGCAACAATGAAACATCCACAGTGAACAGTGGGGCCAGGTCATTCCTGTCTGCATTGATCCTGCAACAATGAAACATCCACAGTGAACAGTGGGGCCAGGTCATTCCTGTCTGCATTGATCCTGCAACAATGAAACATTCACAGTGAACAGTGGGGCCAGGTCATTCCTGTTTGCATTGATCCTGCAACAATGAAACATCCACAGTGAACAGTGAGGCCAGGTCATTCCTGTCTGCATTGATCCTGCAACAATGATACACCCACAGTGAACAGCGAGGCCAGGTCATTCCTGTCTGCATTGACCCTACAACAATGATACATCCACAGTGAACAGTGAGGCCAGGTCATTCCTGTCTGCATTGATCCTGCAACAATGATACATCCACAGTGAACAGTGAGGCCAGGTCATTCCTGTCTGCATTGATCCTGCAACAATGATACACCCACAGTGAACAGCAAGGCCATGTCATTCCTGTCTGCATTGACCCTACAACAATGATACATCCACAGTGAACAGTGAGGCCAGGTCATTCCTGTCTGCATTGATCCTGCAACAATGATACATCCACAGTGAACAGTGAGGCCAGGTCATTCCTGTCTGCATTGATCCTGCAACAATGATACACCCACAGTGAACAGCGAGGCCAGTTCATTCCTGTCTGCATTGACCCTACAACAATGATACATCCACAGCGAACAGTGAGGCCAGGTCATGCCTGTCTGCATTGATCCTGCAACAATGATACATCCACAGTGAACAGTGAGGCCAGGTCATTCCTGTCTGCATTGATCCTGCAACAATGATACATCCACAGTGAACAGCGAGGCCAGGTGGCAAGTGGTAAGCAGTGCTCTCTTGGGCAAATATTTGACAGTGAATACTCTTAGTTTTCTGCCAAATTACTATAGCATTTTATGTGATTTATCTTACTGACACATGTTAATAAATCAACCAAACTTACCTAGCAAATATGATATTCTTGGAAGAACGGAAGTATCGAGCCAGTGAAAGATAAACATGCGCAAAACTTGCACAGAACCCACACCAGGGGGCGTAGTAGAGCAGAATGACATCCTACAACATGAAACATCTCATATATATACTCAATGACAGTCTTATTGCTGTCTTCAGCATTTCTATAATTATCTGAAATAATAAAACAGGTAACTCTGTTACATTCTACATGAACAGATCTACTTCACCAATTACCTTGATGTAAGACAGTACTGCTGAAATATTATTCACTAAAATATTTTTTAAAGAAATTTTAGGAATTTTACATTATTTACTTCTCGCAAAATTGGTTTATATATTATATTTATATATAATTTTTTCAGGGAGAGAAGACAACATACACAGACACGGAGTGGCAATAATGATGATGAAGAAAGCAGAACAAGCATTGCTGGAATGGAAACCTATCAGTGATAGAATTATTTATGCTAGATTCTTCTCCATGTATGTAAAGTTATCGATCATACAAGTCTATGCACCAACAAATGAAGCCAACGTCGAAGATAAAGACAATTTCTACGAACAGCTCCAGACAGTTGTGGACAGTGTTCATAAGCATGACATACTTTTAGTAATGGGGGATTTAAATGCCAAAGTTGGAGGAAGACATAACAGGAAGCCATGGAGTAGGTGAAAGAAATGACAATGGAGAAAGACTTGTTGACTTCTGCAGACTCAATAACCTCGTGGTAACAGGTACCATTTCCCCACATAAACTTATAAATAAACAGACATGGACTTCTCCAGGAGGAAAGACAAAGAATCAAATAGACCATGTATTAGTGAGTAGGCAACACCGGACATCAGTAATGGACACTAGGGCCATGAGAGGAGCCGACATTGCGAGCGACCACCAATTAGCGCGATCAAAAATCAAGCTGAAACTAAAGAGAAAACAAAAGAACAAGGCGATCAGAAAGAAATTTGATATAATTAAGTTACAGCAACCAGCTATTTAAGCCCAATTCTCACTGAAGTTGCGCAACAAATATGATATATTACAAGACTACGACGAAACAGATGACGAAGAAGTTGAGAAACAATGGCAAGTCTTTGAGGATGTATACAAAGAAACAGCTCAAGAAGTACTGGGGTACAAAAAGAAAGGGCAAAAACCATGGATTAGCAAGGAGTCGTGGGAGTTAGTAGAAGAGAGAAAACGACTGAAGAACAACATCGAGCAGACAAAGTCAGACAGGATTAAGCAGAATTACGTGGATAAATATAGGTGTAAAGACAAAGAAGTGAAGAAGAGCATGAGACAAGACAAGAGGAAGTGGGTTGACCACCTTGCCATGGAAGCAGAGGAAGCAGCACGTAATGGAAGAATGAAAGAAGTGTATGATATTACAAAAACCCTCAGTAATGACAAACGTAAGACAACAAATGCAGTGAAAGACAAAGGTGGAAACTTAATAACGGAAGGATTGGCCAGAAGGAAGCGATAGAACACTTTGAGGAAATCCTTAATAGACCTATACCTGATGACCCTGTAACAGATGTGGAGATAGATCCGATCATAAACAAAATCAGCACTGACCCAATAACAAAGGCAGAAATTAGAACAGCGCTAAGGAAGATGAAAAACGGGAAAGCAGGGGGCAAGGACGAAATTACAGCAGAATTATTAAAAGCAGACATGAATACAACAGAGAAATGGCTTGTCAAATTATTCAGAACATTTTGGGAACAAGAGAAAGTGCCAAAAACGTGGAAGCAGGGACTGATCGTTAAAATACCGAAGAAAGGTGAGCTGATAGAGTGCGGGAATTGGAGAGGAATTACTTTGACATCTGTTCCTAGTAAAGTATTCGGAAGAGTACTCATTGACAGAATAAGAGATGGAGTTAACAGCAAGTTGAGAGACGAAAAAGCAGGTTTCAGAAGTGGGAGAGGCACAGTAGAACAAATATTTATTTTACAAAATATTATAGAACAGGTAGTGGAATGGCAGGCAACTCTATATACATCACGTTTGTTGATTTTGAAAAAAGCATTTGACTCAGTGCACCGAGAGAGTCTATGGAAAATTATGGAGAGCTATGGAATTCCATGCAAGATAATCCACATGGTACAGATGTTATACGACGATATGTGCAGTGTTAGACGAATGTGCAGTGTTAGACGAAGGTGAGGAATCTGAGTGGTTCAAGGTCAAAACTGGAGTTAAACAAGGAGATGTAATGTCTGGATTTATCTTCTTGATAGTAGTGGACTGGATAATGAGAAACACAACAGCGGGAAACAAAACAGGAATAAGATGGAACTTCACGTCAAAACTAGAGGACCTGGACTTTGCCGATGACATAGCACTCATGTCATCATGCTACACACACATGTAAACAAAGACAAGACAACTGAATCAATTTGCAGCAAGGACAGGACTAAGAATAAATAAAAAAGAAAACTCAAATATTGAGGATAAACAGCAAGTGCGAAAACAGAATACTAATCGATGATCAAAAGCTAAAGGAAGTGGACAAGTATAACTACCTGGGTGCTAACGTTAGTAAGCAAGGAGGAGGCGGCGATGACATTGTTAACAGAATTTGTAAAGCGAGGGTATCCTTCATGAAACTAAAGCAGATATGGAGTTCAAATATATACACATTGAGATCTAAATTGAGGCTTTTTAACACACTTGTTAAACCAGTGTTGTTGTATGGAAGTGAAACATGGAAAATTAACGAAGGAGACAACAGAAAGTTAGATAATTTTTTTTCAAGTGTTTAAGACGAATCCTACAAATTCGATGGCCATACGTTGTATCAAATCGAGATATTCTGGCAAAAACAAAATTGAAGACAATCAGCACTGAGGTCAAGTTAAGAAGATGGAAGTGGGTAGGACATATCCTATGAATGGACAAGAACAGCAATTGTGAGACTGCACTGAACTGGACGCCTGAAGGTAGAAGAAAGGTTGGGCGACCAAAGACAACGTGGCGATCAACTATTGAAAATGAAAGACATATACTGGGGTGGAATAGCTGGAACGAAGCCAGACATGTAGCAGCTGACAGAACAAGATGGAGGAGATTCACTTCGGCCTTATGGGCCACTGGGCCCGAAGAGGATAGGTGAGGTGACTTCGGCCAACTCACTCAGCCTTTGTCAGCTTGTACCTAAGTCAGTTGAGTATTTTCAAATTAGAGAATGGGGGCTTTTGGCCATGGGTTTTTTCTTGGGCACTAAAATATTTTTTAAAGAAATTTTAGGAATTTGGCGTTATTTACTTCTCGCAAAACTGGTTCATATTCTCCAAATACTTCGGCCAACTCACTCAGCCTTCGTCAGCTTGTACCTAAGTCAGTTGAGCATTTTAAAATTAGAGAATGGGGGCTTTTGGCCAGGGTTTTTTCTTGGACCCTTTTATTCACTACTGTCATCACAGTTCCAGTTTTCACGGATCTGTATGGTTCTCAATGACCATTTATTCGGGGTATGGGTCTGCCATGGTTTTAGAATGGGGGACTGGGAGTTATCTACTCTTGAAAGAGGGCAGATAGGAACACTCCTAATATTGTTAGATGCACCAGTCGCACTCATTGTGCGATAGTCAAAACACGCAAGTGGACAGTGGACATTAGATGCAGTCAACTATAGAAAACAAAGAATGTGTGACAGCATCACTGATAACTAGTGCTGTGATTGGTCCAGGTCTGGGAGGGTGTAGACCCGAGACCCACGAGACTACAATTCACGTACCACGTCTTGCTGCATGACAATTCGCTGGAAGGATTCCCTCGTCACCTCCTGCACACAGACACCCTGATGGGAGCAAGTCTGACTTGGGGGTCTGGACACCGTGGACCGGTGGAACCAATGCAAATCAGACTTGGTGAAGTTCTCAATGAATTTAGCTGCAACAGCAAACAGATGATGCTTGGCTAATGACGGCCAGATTCGTAAGACTTAAAGGTGCAGAGTCAGATTGTTTTTAATCATGACCTCATGTTATATGGTACAAACTATATCTATTCTATCATTTTAGTTGACCAAATGTGGTTCGACGAACCATAATTTTTAAATATAATTCGACCGTTATCTGGTTATGAATATCTACCTCGCCGTTTAGCTGGGGCAGCCTCACAGGCGAACCAGAGCAGGCGGGTGCAGGTAAATAGGTAACATTCAGAGGAGCCGTGTAGCTACAACCATTGCAAAAATGCAAACAATTAACAAAACTAGTAGACTTCCCCACCGTATACACAATTGGGAGTAACAAATAACTGAAATAAGCACAACATGGCTATCCCAGCCAGCCTATTACAAAAAGACTGGCCAATACACAGTTCCCCCCCGGCTACACTTTCTGACAGTGCACTGGATTCCTGTCCAAAGTGATATGTATTAAAAATATTCCAACAAATCATGTCTCACTCACCTATGTTGAGTTTACTAACATCTTCTAAAAGGTACTGAGCTTCATTCTGGAGCAAAATCATAAGTACGTTTTACAAAACACAAATAGCAGTAACAGTTTTAACCTGAATATTCTGGAAGACATAGGTCTAGATCTGAAAATAAAATTAAAAAATGCAGATATTCTGGTTCACAATAAAAAAAATGTATAATTATATTTCCTAGTTCACAGCATAAAATTAACTGACAGTGTTACAAATGTTGACATATTAGTATGAAGAAACTTACCAGTTTATCAAAAATTACAGCTATAGGCTTCTGGTTTGGAAGCGTCCTGATACCAGACTTCTCCAGAAACATATAACTGCGCCTCAAGTCCATAGCATAAAAATTAAGCGTCCTGTTACGTGCAGTTCGACATTGTAACCCATTTATCTCAGTCATTTGCGAGTTGTTGTGAATAAAACTTAGGTCACTAGGTGGAGTTGCTGGTAGCCACCCGAATGTCCGCTCGAGATGTAACTTTCGGCACTGTCGGTACTGCCAACTAGTGGCATCTTCTCTCACGTATGTATCACTGTATTTTGCAGAGAGAAATGGGTCATGAATGTCACCGCTTGAGTTGTTGGAACCGCAACAAAAACTGACGAATTCGCCAGGTTTGTACGTGTGCACCGACTCGCCACAAACACGACACGGCGACAGTAACGTTGAGCGGACGGCGGCCCATGTCGGTTGCCATGACAATGTGTCCGTAGCGAGACTGATGCAGTGGTGACTGCTGAGTGGCTGGTTACGCTGGTAGTTGAAGCAGATGTCGCAGGAGTTGAATCGGCTCGAACTTCCCACGCAAACTGTCTCGCAACAGTGCTTGTCTCGGACGGCCGATGCCTTGACAGTCCAGGTGGTCAATGGTTTCAGCTTCCTGCAGGTGTCGGTCAGGTGAATGTGGCCGGAGAATGACCGCCAGCGCAGGTAGATAGACGTCTTGATGAGGTGGGTCAGACGTGTTGTGTTCTTGCAGTTGTTGTAGTCGAGCGCCACTTCCCGCAGCTGAAACGAATGGTTGGACTTGTTGCAAGTTGTAAAAAAGTGCTCCAGGTCAATGTGGCACCTAAAAATAAGCAACTTAGCTGATTTCAAAGTCACTTTGTCAGCCAGTTAGGTTCAAACGTTGGAAATGTCGGACCATTGGCAGTGAACTGTTGCAGTATGATGTTAATTTGAAGAAGCATAGGTATCTTGGTGGTGACCTTCCCGAAACACCAGAAGGTGTATTAATATTTTACAAACACTGCCAATTTGGAGGGAAAGCATGTTTGGGATGTGATTAAAAGAGCTGGTTTGTGATTTTGACAAAACTTGTTCAGTACACTGGCAATGTAGTGACAGTGGATGTCATGAATTTTTTGAATTTTTGATGGTCACGTTTTTTTTTGTGCAATACATTAACATGGATACCAATGGAAAAGTCAACTGTGGTCTGTACCCTAGATTTTTATATGTAACTGTTGGACTAGTCACTATGACTTTATATTTATACTGATAGCCATTAAACATATGTAAATCCAGCACTAAAAAGTTTAAAATAAACCCCCCCCAAGCAATTGCCCGTGACCACTGGTCATGTAATAGAGACACAGCATGAATCTTGCTGGCAAACATAAAAACTTACAAAATAAGACATGTGAGAAAGAGACACCAAGTTACCATGTCAGCAAGCTGGTTGCTGGGGCCAAGTGGCGTGTCGTGCGTGAAGAGAATCATTGCAGGACCCTTGTTTATCTCACTTGACAGCCCCAGGGTTTTCACCCCTTTTGGCAGCATCCATTTGACCATTGGCTGAAAGCGACACAAACTTGACGTGTCAACAAGTGGGACGTCACATGTCAATATCTCAAGTGTCATCCAATGGAATGATGACTCCAGAACTTACTACAGGGAACAGGCTGTGTTAGTGGGGAATGTATGTTGACTGTACGAGAACGTATGTTGGCTGTACGGGAATTTATGTCCACTGCATGGGAATGTATGTCCACAGAATGAAAATGTATGTAAACAGTACGGGAATGTATATCCACTGTATGGGTATGTATATCCACTGTATGGGTATGTACGTCCACTGTACGGGAATGTATGTCCACAGAATGAAACGGAATGTATATCCACTGTACGGGAATGTATGTCCACTGTACGGGAATGTATGTCCACAGAATGAAAATGTATGTCCACAGTACGGGAATGTATATCCACTGTACGGGAATGTATATCCACTGTACGGGAATGTATGTCCACTGTACGGGACTATATGTCTACAGAATGAAAATGTATATCCACTGTACGGGAATGTATATCCACTGTATGGGTATGTACGTCCACTGTACGGGAATGTATGTCCACAGAATGAAACGGAATGTATATCCACTGTACGGGAATGTATGTCCACTGTACGGGAATGTATGTCCACAGAATGAAAATGTATGTCCACAGTACGGGAATGTATATCCACTGTACGGGAATGTATATCCACTGTACGGGAATGTATGTCCACTGTACGGGACTATATGTCTACAGAATGAAAATGTATATCCACTGTACGGGAATGTATGTACACTGTATCAACTATTGTATGTACACTGTATCAACTATTGTATGTACACTGTATCAACGATTGTATGTACACTGTATCAACGATTGTATGTACACTGTATCAACTATTGTATGTACACTGTATCAACTATTGTATGTACACTGTATCAACTATTGTATGTACACTGTATCAACTATTGTATGTACACTGTATCAACTATTGTATGTACACTGTATCAACTATTGTATGTACACTGTATCAACTATTGTATGTACACTGTATCAACTATTGTATGTACACTGTATCAACTATTGTATGTACACTGTATCAACTATTGTATGTACACTGTATCAACTATTGTTAAACTACACTAAGGCTGATATCAACACATAGTCCTGATGCTGTATATGGCACTTAATGATTCATTTACAGACTGCATCAACAACACCACATACATCAAGCGTACTAACATGGCTGTGACATTGTCTACTACAAACAGCATTAATGACAGCTGGTCCACTCTCTCTGGCACATCAACATTATCAATTATTTATATACATGAATATTGGCATGACAGAAACATATTACTAATTTATATGACTGTAGAGTGGCACATGACTGATTTACATGACTTCGACATGCCAGAAAGAGATGCACTCACTATTGTGACATTTACTATATGCAGTACCTACAACATACATACGTATGCAGGCACGCATGCAAACAGATGCAACATGCACGCACGCATGCACACACACACAGATGCACATACACAGCACATGCACGCACACACACAGTGAGACAACACCAGCACCCACCTGCTGTACGACGGAGAAGACCCAGTGCAAGAGACCAGAGCTGTTGAGGTTGTTAGTGTAAGGGTAGCGCTGCAACAAACCAAAACATGTGTCACACATGCACGCATGCACGCATGCATACACACACAGGAAAACATTAAAAGTCCTTCCTTAATTAATTAGTTTTTTTGTTTGTCTTTTTTCAGACTAAAAATTTAACCTATTTTGTATTCACTATGACATAAAAAATTTTGTTATTCAGGTTTAGCGAAATCATTGGCCAAACTACTAAATTATTTCTGACCAGATATGTTCAAAATTCAGTGATAAAGGAGCAAAGTGGTCCGGCTATATATAACATAATGCTATTCACACTTTCTGTCAAGTTATGGGATCAAACTCAATTGTTTCGATGATTCTAACAAAAGAATGCACTGTTTTATTAAATTGACTATCAACACACTTCAGATTTGAACATCTACAAACTTGATTTGTGTTGCGCTAAATCAACTGAGGAGGGAGCTTCAAAATCTGGTAATAAAATCAAATAAAGACCTTGAGCCACTCACCACTGTTCCATTGAGGGACCGAACCAAAAGCACTCTCTGCGACTGGTGCATTTCAAATTCTGCAGCAAGCTTTCGCTCAGTGACAATTCCAACCTTCACCTGGTTACGTGGCTCTGCAACAAACCGACAATGTCAATGTACTATGACTATAAAGGCCATCTTTAGATTAGAGTCAACACTCAACAGTTTATTATGATTTTCAAAAACAAATTCCATGACATTAATTATATTAAAGATCCTTTGCTCTCGTTTCAGATTTATTTCACAAAACATTTAACATCAGTCAATTAATATGCAGCTTGATTGATCGATTACGACATGCTAGCTCGTTTGTAATAGTTTTGGTGAAATCATCGCACAAACCATTAAATTATTTTTACAGACTCCGGTGAAATTTCCAGGAAGCCTAACAGTAGCCCAGCTCTATGTATTATAACGTCAGACTATTCACACGTCGCATGTTTCCCAATCCAACTATGAAAGTGAATTTGTTCGATGATTTTCGCAAAAGTATGCACTCTTCGATTAAACGACATGTGCATACTACTTATTAAACTATTCACACACCACAAATTTTAACATCAAATAACCTAATTCACGATGGGTTAAATCAACTGAGGAGGGACTCCTTAAGAACTAAATGCCAACAGCCTATGAATGAAATGCTGAATGCGAGCAGAATGCTGCCAGTGGCTATGGGACGTCAGTTTTTACCTATTTCAGTGACCCTCATGGCAGCATAGTAGAACTGCTGGAAACCTGGTGGCTGAGGTGATGAACTCATGTCAAAATAACCAATCAGAGAGTTCTGAAAGCACATACGATATGTTAATATTAGACGATGTCTTCTTGTAGTTCAATTTCTCTATAACAAACACTCAAACAACCAAAGTGTTTATGAAATGCACACATACATACACACAGTACCAGGGTGGTGGTTAACAAAAAGTAAGACAGCTACTCAGACAATTAAGGGCCGTACTAGTATTACTAGCATAACAAGAGCAATTGCCTGAAATAATTCATGTATCATAATATAAAGTACAGTGACTCTTGCAGTTGCTGTGAGGAACAAGTTGGGACTTGGACAAAATGTTCCATATAGCCGATGTTGCTTATAACCATGGTTACATAAAACACTCCAGGCCAGAACTGAGATTTCAAAGATGTTCTTTTTGTGTGGATGTTCCTTACATAGCAAGTTCTAACAGTGAGGGTCCACTGAATTGCGTAACTCTCACATCTGTAGACATTAGTGATATCCAGGGCTGGGTCCAATTATGCAATTGTAATTGTAATTGATTACAGCAAAATTGTGTAATTGTAATTGTAATTGATTATGGTTTCAAAATGTTGCTGTAATTGTAATTGTTATATTTTGTATAATTGAAATTTTATTTCAATTACAATCAATTACAGAACGTTTCATATCACAAACTACCTGAACGAATTGTCAATAAAAATATAATTTAAGTCTCACATGAGTTGAAAATCAAGACTAATAATAACACCTGCTTATATATTTATATTTAAGTCTCAGTATTCACTGTCTGGTGGGTACTGGTCAGTGGTGCTAGTGGTGGGTAGCCTTAGCAATTAGCCTTTTCAGTAAGTTGGTAACAGCCAGGAATCAATAAACAATGCACAGACATTCAGTGAAACATTGCAGAGTTAGCAAGCCAATTACACCCCTTGTGTTGTGGTGGGTTGGAGACAGGTCAGGTGGCAAGGACCGTTTATATGGCCTCTCTTCCCATTACCAGCTCACACAAAGCAAAAGGCAGACCAATTAAGAATGTCAGCTTAGAGCAGGAGCTACAACCTCAAAGTAAACACATCAAACCCTATTATTAGTATTTTCCAAAGAAAAATTTAAGAAATGCGCACGGATAAATGTCTGCATTGGAATATGTCCTGTAGGATTATGTCTGGATATTGCATTGTATTTTTATATAATAAAAATATGTTTTAAACGGCTATCTTTTTATTTAGTATAATTCAAAGTCACAATTCAACAAAATGTACAAACATTACCGTTATATTTGTTTATCAATTGTGTACAAAATATTGAAATTCAGCAAAACGTGCAAAAATACATAATTAACAAATGCTGAATATATTTGGTTCCACATAATGTAATTGTAATTGAAATTGAAACAGTGTAATTGTAATTGATTTGGAAAATTATGACTGTAATTGTAATTGAAATAAAAAAAATTATGTAATTGTAATTGATATAATTTTGTGTAATTGGACCCAGCCCTGGTGATATCTATAAATCATGGCACTGCTCACCATAGATATCAACATTAGTTAATCAAGAATGGTACTTTCACGTTTGAAATCCCAAGTAATTTACACATTATGCAGCGGTATATAAACATTGTGCACATAGGCTATAAGCTACACCCATCAAACTTTAAAGCATGGTGTAAAAAAATAAACGCATTAATCCTGTGACCATAGATCTACGACGACGGCTTACATCGGAGTTGCCGAGGAACAAGGCGAGTTCGTTGGTAGAGCGGATGTGTGTGTACGGCGACAGGAGCTGCTGCACAAAGTGGACCAAGTACTCCGCTGTCAATACACCTGAAACACACCCGGACATGTTTAGTGATTCTGTGACATCTACAATGTAACAGTAATTTAGGCCATGTTCCCATCCCCACAGGATCATCCTTCAGAGCACAGTCACACACAAGTTTCATTAGTTATTTGTCCAATCATTATATATATATATATATATATATATATATATATATATATATATATATATATATATATATATATATATTGAAAAATAGCCAGTATCTGACTTAAATCATGTGCTTGAATGAAATTCTGCCATGAGATGTGTGGTTGTTTCAACGAATACTTTTATTTCAGGTAATACAAATATGCATTAAAAAATAAATAAGCATTTATATGTTTGATATAAATGCGATAAAAATATAAATGTGATAACAAATATATATATGTTATCACATTTATATTTTTATCGCATTTATATAAAAATGTGATAAAAGTATAAATGCGATAAAAATATAAATGTGATAACAAATATATATATATTTGTTATCACATTTATATTTTTATCGCATTTATATATAATGCTTATTTATTTTTTAATGCATATATTATCTGAAATAAAAGTATTCGTTAAAACAACCATATATATATATATTAATAAATAATTAAATATTATATATAATATTTTATAATGTATATATATATATATAAATGGGATGTAAAACCACCACTTTACACAAAAAAGCGTTTGTATACTTACCCTTGTAGCGGAATTCTCTAAGGTTCGTATGATAGAAAGAGATGACGGGATAGCGGACAATACGAGATTTGCGTCTGCATTCACTGCCCGGGTGCCAGCAATTTACTGCCACGAAGGTCACCTAAAAGTGATAAATCGTGTTATCAACCAAGTACTATACCATGGTCCAGTAGCAACACACACGATTCATTGTCTCTTGCAAAGCCCACTGTAAGGTTTATATTAACATGTCATGAGCATTTATTGTATGCTTATTTATTTTTATTCTGTGAGTTTACAGATAACTTCATGTTTCTGGTTAATCTAAATTAGTAATATTTAACTTTTAAGAGTAAATGTGATGGTAAGATTCATTTAATTGTTTGGCATTTATGAAAAGCGTTTTCTCCAATATAATAAAACTGCTGCAAAGTAACAATTTAACCACAATTATATGTGAACATTATTCTCCTCTACAGGGCTAACAAGCCATGGGATGAAATATAGCACCTCATCCTTCATATACTCAGCAGCGCGGACAAACTCGTCACGGAAGTGCATTGACGCAGCACACCAGGGGGCGTAGTACATGACAACGAGTACTTCCTCTTCGGCAACAATCTCCAGCACATCTTCCAGATTGCCATAAGGGAAATCAATGACAACCGACGACGACGGGAAGAATGACCGGGGAGGAGACTGTGTGGTAAACACTCGATCGGGGCTACTGAAAACATTAATAGACAGAAATAAGAATGCGTTTACTTGAGACATGCAGCTTCATGTATCAATACAGGGAAGTAAACCCAGTTGTCCAACCTCACAATAATGTTGAAAACTGAGGCATTTAAGAATGTGTGTTTACATCATCTATACTACAAAGTAGAACATGGTGGCTGCCTGTCTATTTCACATGCCTAGGGTTGAAATTCTGTAGGCATGTCTGGGTGCATACGGGGACGGTTGTACATTAAAACAAATCAAAATATTATGAAGGAATCTATGTGGTCATTTGATGTAGATTACGTAACTCAGGACAATTGTTAGCAACGTTATGAATTTTTTCTACGACTGTTCCGACTTACGTGATCTATGTCATGTCAAAAAGTTCCTTTATTCAGTATGAACATTTCGGGAAACCGGCAGACGTACATGATTTTTGGGGCACAAAATTGTCATTGCCATACCAAAACTTGCAGTGGCTGTCTCTTCTCATATGCAATGCTGGGCAACTGAATTCAGGTTCCTCAGAATATAGGCACTATAGAAGTTAATTATTATTTTAAATTGTACTTTCTGTGCAACAATATTAGACTGGTTAGTTGAGAATCATTCAACAACATCAGAATATGTACCCACCTATTTAGTCAGTGATACACATACTTGTATAAAACAAACATTAAAAAAAATAGCAATAAAAATAACAAAAACACAAACTTAAAATACAAATTTATATGCTTCAAAATGTTACCTTTCATTGAACAACATTCTGAAACCAAATTAACAGAAACAAAATATCAACGTAATCATGACAAGTGGTTTAACTAAGTAATCATGACAAATGGCTTGACTAAGTAATCATGACAAGTGGCTTAACTAAGTAATCATGACAAGTGGCTTAACTAAGTAATCATGACAAGTGGCTTAACTAAGTAATCATGACAAGTGGCTTAACTCGCTCCTTGTATGATGCAAAGGGGTTTATAGGGGTTAAACCTCATGTTGCTCAGTTGTAATACTTGAGTGCGAAGTACAATTTAGTGTCCCAAGGGAGATTATGTAGGTGTGTGTGAGCCACTCAACTGGGGTGATAATCTAATTAAAATGATAGTTGATTCCATTTCTGTCAGTTTCCACAGTGACCGATATTTGTCCAGCCATATTACAGAGTAATGTAAATAGTAGTCCTAGCAAACCCTAGCAGTGGCCACTGAGACATTCTAATTCTGACATCCTTAAACCTAAGAAGCCACTATTGGCTATGATCAATGATGGGTTCTTGCACAGCTAAACAGGATAGGATAGTCCAGCAGAAGTGGATTTGGGTTCTATAGTTTTTTCCTGCTGATTTAGGAACTTTCAGAAAATGCCGGGTGACACATTGTCACCCCTGGGTAATTTTTTTTATTTGCATAAATCCAACATGGCCACCTCCATATCATCAAAATGGAATTATTCTAAATAGATTAAGTGTCTGGAGACTCATGCCATCAAAGAGTGAAACAAATATTACGATCGGACATTTTTGTTAATTTGCATAAATCCAATATGGCCATCAC
Source organism: Lamellibrachia columna (assembly GCA_963662155.1). Taxonomy (NCBI): domain Eukaryota; kingdom Metazoa; phylum Annelida; class Polychaeta; order Sabellida; family Siboglinidae; genus Lamellibrachia; species Lamellibrachia columna. The sequence continues at coordinate 44,701,236 of OY759266.1, forward strand.
CGTATCAGTGTTTTGCTCATATTACATATATACAATTATTGTTGGAATTTCACAATTATTCTAAATGTCATTCAGTTGCTGGGGGCTCGATAGATCCCCTTAATCCTCTTCGTGCGGGGTCACACATAAGGCCGACACCAAAGAATGCCAATGTTGCCTGTCCGTTGCAAGCTTCGTCACCTGGCCCCAACTCCACCCGAGAGCCTTCATCTCCCGCTCTACTGATCTCCTCCACGTCTCCTTGGGTCTCCCCCTCGCTCTCTTGCCACCAGGGGTCCAGCGCATGGCCACTCTTGGAATGGATGTTAGCGGCATTCTGCAGACGTGTCCGATCCATTTCCATCTGCGATGTTTAACCTCGAGAGAGATGGGCTGCATACCTGTTCTTTCATGGAGATCCGTGTTGGAGATTTTGTTCGGCCAGTAGATTCGCAGTATCTTCCGGAGGCACTTGTTTTGGAAAACTTCCAGCATCTGGCATATGCTTTTGGTAACTTTCCATGATTCCGCCGCATATAGTAGCACACTTAGGACGTTACTCTTGAACAGGCGGATCTTTGTTCTGTTGCTGATCTTGTTTGTCTTCCAGATATTCTTCAGTGCCGCAAATGCCCTTCTTGCCTTTCTAATCCTTGCCTTAATCTCAGACTCCGAGTTTCCATCTGTTGACACCTTAGCCCCAAGGTAGGTGAACTCAGTCACCTCTTCTATATCCTTTCCTCCAATCGTGATGGGGTCTGCTGTTTGGCTGTTGTTTCGCAGCATCTTTGTTTTGTTTATGTTTATCTGTAGCCCAATCTTTTCAGCATTTCTTGCAAGTTCATCGCTTTTTCTTTGGATGTCACTGTAGCAGTGTGACAGAAGAGATATGTCGTCTGCATAGTCTAGATCACCTAATGTTTCTGTGAAGGTCCATTTGATGCCGCTTTTGTCTCCTAGTGCTGTTTCCTTCATGACCCAGTCGATCTCGAGGCAGAAGAGGAAGGGGGATAGTATGCATCCTTGTTTCACTCCGGTCTTGATTTCAAAATCTTCTGTCAGGTATTGGCCACAAATGACCTTGGTCCTGAAATCGCCATATAGCAGTTTGATTATGCTCACAATCTTGGAGGGGATTCCATAGTGCCGGAGTATACGCCAGAGAGTCTCTGTGAATGCTGTCGAAAGCCTTTTCAAAATCGACAAAGTTTGCGTAGAATGGCGTGTTCCATTCCTGGCACTGCTCCAGGATCTGCCTTAAGGTAAAGATGTGGTCCCCACAGGATTTTCCTTTCCTAAAACCTGCCTGTTCTTTGCGTAACAGTGGGTCAAGGACTTCTGAAATTCTGTCAAGGATCACCCTGCTGAAAACTTTGCTAGTGATAGACAACAGAGTGATCCCTCTCCAGTTTTTGCAAAGGCTAAGGTCTCCTTTCTTTGGTAGTTTGACGATCAGCCCCATCTTCCAGTCACCTGGTGTTTCTTCCGTCTCCCATATTCCTTCAAAGATCTCTGTCAAGGCTCCCATGGTGACTTCTCCTCTGGCTTTCAACATCTCTGCACTTACACAGTCTGCACCCGGTGCTTTCCCTGACTTCATGGTCCTGATTGCTTTTCTCACTTCTTCAGCAGATGGTGGGTCTGTGTTGACCTTCAGGTCCTCTTTGCTTTCTGGAATTTCTGCTTGATTCCTTGGTGCTTCCTTGTTGAGGATGGTCTCGAAGTGTGTTTTCCATCTCTGGGTCTGTTTTACTTCACAGGTGACAACATTTCCATCCACATCTTTCACTGGAATATCACTATTTTTAAAACCGCCAGTCAGCGTTTTGGTTATTTTGTACAGTGTGGCCATGTTCTGTGTCTGTGCTGCTGCTTCATCTGCCAGATTTTCGATGAAGGCTCTCTTATCTGCTCTCGTCTTCCTTTTGACTTCTTTGTCCAGTTCTGAGTATCTACTCTGCAGCTGTTCCTTCAGTCGTTGAGATTTGGCATCGTTTAGCTTCTTTTTTGTTGCTTTTCTTTCATCAATTGTTGTCCATGTGTCTGACTTGATCCATTCCTCCTTCTTTTTTTCTTCTGTACCCTAAAAGTTTCTTGCTTGTCTCCATCAGTGCCTGATTGAAACTGTCGATGTTCAATTCTTGTTCCTCTTGGAGTATGCGAAAGCGTTTTTTTAAGTCCAGCTGGAAAGCTTTCTCTGTATTTGGGTTCTTTAACTTTCCTGTGTCAAATCGTCATTGTCTCTCTTCTCTTCTTTGTGTCTTCCATAGCTTCAAGGACAATGTTGCCACTACCAGCATATGGTCACTCCCCACATCAGCTCCGCGTCTGGCTCTAACGTCCAGAAGTGATCGTCTCCACTTCTGATTGATTATCACATGGTCGATCTGGCTGACAGTGTTGTTATCTGGGGACCTCCAGGTGGTTTTGTGAATGTTTCTGTGCTTGAATAGAGTTCCACCTATGACTAGGTTATTCTCAACACATAGGTCAGAGAGTCTCTCGCCGTTGTTATTTATGCATCCAAAGCCCTCGGTGCCCATGGCCCTTTCTCTTCCTGTGTTTTCCTTTCCAACTCTTGCGTTTAGGTCTCCTACCACCATGAGTACATCATGCCAGGGTGTTGTCCGGATTTCCTCCTCCAACTGGTCGTAGAACTCATCCTTGATCTCCTCCTCTGCATCCTCTGTTGGTGCATAGCATGCGATCACTGTCAGCTTTGCAAACTTGGAATTGAATCTTGCCTTGAGTAGTCTGTCGTTGATTGGCTTCCACTCCAGCAGAGTTTTTTCCACCTTTCTCGTCACAATGATGGCAACTCCACCTCTGTGCTGGTTATCTGATCGGCCTGAATAAAGTATGGTGTGTCCAGAGGACAGGGTCCTCTTCCCTGAGTCTATCCATCTAGCCTCGCTCACACATAAAAGTTCCACTTTGTAATTTTCCATCTCCCGCAGTACTTGCTGAAGCTTTCCTGCTTGATACAGTGTTCTCACGTTCCAGGAGTCCACTCGTATCTTGTTTTTCGGCTTGAGAAGCTCCGCTCTCAGCTCCTGACCGGGTTTGGCTGCCATCCTTCATGATCCCAGTTTCCTGGGTTACTTCACTCCTCGCACCATTGACGTATTGTTCTTTGGTATTGGTTTCTGTAGCTTGAATTTTTCTTACATGGTGAGGGTGCTAACCTCACGCACAGCCCTCCTCCTTTCTCATCCGGGCTTGGGACCGGCAATGGCGGAGATGCTCGATAGATGCCTGTAACAAATTATTGGCAATTTTTTTTTTATTTGCTTTAATCCAATATGGCCATCGCCATATTGAATTTATGCAAATTAAAAAAATGCCCGATCATAATATTTGTTTCACTCTTTGATGGCACGAGTCTCCAGACACTTAATCTATTTAGAATAATTGTGAAATTCCAACTGTAATTGGATATATAATCAAAATACTGATATGGCCATATTGGATTTATGCAAATTAAAAAATTTTCTGACAATATACATCCTAGTCATGTTAAATCAGCTGAAAATACTATAGACCACAAAACATGGTCCAGTCTAAATTTCGGACTTGTCTGCCAGTCTAGGAAGATGTTTATCATACAGAGACTACTGGCTGTGCAAGTCCACAACAGTTTCTATTTTTCTGTGTGGTGTATTTTATTTCCTCTGGCATTGATATGAGTTAGAAGAGACAAATTGATGATTTTTCTCTTCCAACACAAGCAAAGTGGGGTGAATGAAGTTGCCTAAGTTTCGAAACCCTGGTCCTCTCAATTGACAGCCTGGCGCTCTAACTGATGTGCTATTACACCGCACAGAGTAAAGAATTAAACATGATAATTAGAACTAGCAGAGCTAGTGTGGCCATATGGACAGAACCTACTGCTTCCAGTTAAATATCAAGCTTTGTACTGTTGGAATCACCATATATTAGGTATGTGTGTCTTTGTTACAAACTAAACCCCGATCTCAAAAAGCCTCTCATATCAGAATGATGCAGCTCTGTTACCAGCCACTTCCTAAGTTACTAATGTAAGTACTACATCATTATGTATGAAATATTAATGTTTCATACAAATGCAATGCTTCACTGGGTACTTAAATTATAGAATTCAGGCCAACCTCAATTTTGCCGTTATTGACATGCAATATGTATAGTAATCATAAACAATGCATGTACAATGCATATTGAACTACAGAACATGTACATTATTAAACATGTTGTGCATAAAACCATATTTAATGACCTTTTTCGATCTTCAAATTCACATATTTAACTTGCGTGGAGCATCATCTAGCCCCTTTTATTTGCAAGATGGCACTCAAAGCAAGATAAACAAGGTTATTAAATGTGTTTTTTATGCACAACATGGTCAGACATGTTAAATAATGAATTAATGTTCCGTAGAAAATAAGCACTGACATTGTCATGATTGTGCATGCATTGTGCTACAATGCATATTGCATATCAATAACGTCGAAATTGAGGTGGGCCCGCAGTGTAGAAAAGTACCCATCACTGTTAATATTTTTGGCAAACGTTCTCACAATAAAACACTTCACTATATTATCGCCCATGCCGTATTTACTTTTGGCAACTCGCTTCACGTTATCTTTATTAAGATATTCTCACCTTTTAGTGTATCTGGATAAAAGTGTCAACACGATGGCAAATGTTATCAAACAAATTTCCGGATGTTTAATGATTATCTTCATCATTAATGTCTTGACACCGCCCCTTTTGGTCCCTTCGATGGACTTCGTCGCTTCCTTGCCGTCCACGTCGGCGGTTGTCGCCATGAGATTTCGCCACGTCAAGCCTCGAAATGGCACATTGCTGTGAGAAAATGTTCTACATTAATAAGAGACCATTGTTTTCGAAAATAATTGAGAATGACACGAAGTCGAAATATGCATTATGAAAACCCAGTTAGCAACTAGATGCGTTTCTGCTACCAAATCAAACGGTTGCGGAAATTTCAAGCGACATCAAGCGGCAAAGCTGAACAACATTTTTGTTGTTCCGCCATCTGACGGATTCAAAAAGCCACAGCGCGACTTTTCTGAGAAGACTTCAGCAGCACTGAAATTACTACGCAAAGATACACGTATTGTGTAGTTGCTGTTAACATTTAGCTGTAGGAGTAATTTATGGTAGTTTATATCTTAGATCTCCGAAGACTCGGTAGCGCGAGCAATAATTAAGGTTTGTTGTGGTCAGTTGATTGGGTACATAATACGAGACATAATATTATTGTAAATAATTTAGTACATATTAAAGATTGAGAACCTGAATATTTTGTTTTAGCAACATTTATTGTTAAAAGTTAGCCGTAGGTAGTAATTCAGTGAAATTTAAAGAAGGTCACTGAAATTTCGTTAGCGCGAGCGATATTACGTTTTTTTATAGTCAGCTGTTACATAGAAAGTATAGTTGCAAGGTAGTAGTTGTAAATTTAATTAAGACATAAGTAAAATAGCATAAAGTGTGTATTACAACACAAAAATAGTCTTTGTGAAGACTACCTAGCGTAAATTGATTATAAACGGATTATAAACAAATATAATTAATTGAATTTCTAACATGGCACCGTAATTTGACTTGCTCTAGCTGCGACAGCTGGGTAGACTTTGCAAAGTCCGGGTGTGCAAATTCGTGGGCAGAGGTGCAGGCACATGATTTTCATTTCGTGTGTAGGGGGTGTACGACAGTGAAATATCTGCAGGAGCAGGTAAATGAGTTAAGGCATATGATTTTGATGATGACAGGGCAGGGTAAGAAAGAAGAGAGCAGAGGTGGTGAGAATGATGAGAGCAGAGGTGGTGAGACCGAGGAGAGTAGAGGTAGTGAAAACGAGGAGAACAGAGGTGGTGAGAACAAGGAGAGCAGTGGCAATGTGAGGGAGAAAGCTGGTAAGAAGAAGAAAGATGGAAAAAGGAAGAAGGAAGGAAGGAAGAAGGAAGAAGGAAGGAAGGAAGAAGGAAGAAGGAAGGAAGGAAGGAAGAAGGAAAACGGAAGAAGGAAGGAAGGAAAAAGGAAGGAAGAACTGTGGATGAGAAGAAGAAAGATGACAGGAGGCAGAGTGTGCAACAAAAGAGAGGTAAGCGGGTGAGTGGAGAGGGATTGCTAGGTGATAAGACAGTAAAGGTTGATGCTAGAAGAGAAAGGGAGCATAGTGTGCGACAGGAAAGGAGCTTTGCTGATGTAGTATCACAGGGAAGGCGAGGAAAGCCCGGGTATTTATGGGGGAATCCATCATTAGGAAAGTGGATAAAATTGTAAACAGAGGAGATGACATAACAGTATGCCTATCAGGGGCAAACATAGAGGATATAGCAGAGAAGGCAGGACAAGTCACGGGTGGTGGCACGGGAGGGGCTGTTCTCGTGCACGTGGGAACGAACAATGCCGAGAAGGAGGGAACGTCAGCCATCGTTGGTAAGTACAGGAGGTTGATCAAGAAACTTAAAGATGCACCAGTTGGACAGATTGTATTGTTGGGTATATTACCAATAACGGGAGGCAGGGGAGAGGAATGTATGAACTGTAGGAGGATGGCGATCAACACACAAGTACAGAAGGTATGTATGTAGGAGGGAGTAGGCTTCGTAGACATGTGGTTAAACTTTGTGGGAAGAGATTACTTTTTCATGAGAGATGGACTTCATCTGACAGGGAAGGGTGCTGCTTGAGTTTGTCAGAGTTGTCGACGAGGGCACAGGTACCATATATTATTTAAACTAGATGCGCAGGGGGAACTAACAGAGAAAACTCAAAGGAGTACTACTACAAATACACATCCAAAGAAATGTTCACCAATAATTTCAGCCAATGAACTTAAATGTGTATGCCGAGTCCATCTTTCGAAGCTTGAAGGCCATGGACCTGACATTCTCCAAAACATTCTTGGTGATGATGAATGCAATGATTGTATGTGACGAAGTTACACTGATTAGCAGCCCTTGCGCTTTCGTCGTGGTCCCCTCATCCCAACTGCCAGCCTATGCAACCTCTTCGTAGATGTCATGATATTCAGACGGATTCAGTACGACATTCACACATGAACTCATACATGTCATAAAACGTGTCGTAGCATGTGTGACGCTCCACTCATCTGGTCTTGCACATTCCGACAAGTTTCTTATTCCTCATATCTGGTGCCATTTTAGGATTCGTTCCTGGAATCGTTGTCGTTTGGGGGACAGATCGAAGAAAAGGAACACTGTATTAAGGGTGTCGACCATATTCCGGATGGCAGGTAGTCTACAGGCATTGGCGATGCTCAAATTGAGGACATGGCTGCTGCAGTGAACATACATGGCTCTTTGGTATAACAGCTTTATCCTCGCCTGCACGCCAACCTTATCCGATGACATACACTGCGCACCAACATAGCTCTGACCCATGGCTTTACTGATGTCGATGTTATGATCTTTCAGACACTCTATGACAGCATGAGATATAGCTTTCATCGTTGCCCTATCAAGATATATAAAATCAAAAAAGAATTCTTTGACTTTACAGCCAATCAGCATCCTCAAGCACACTGACATAATCTCCTGTTTACCAGGTGGATCTGTGATCTCATCTGCCATGATGGAAAAGAAGGCATGTTCGTCTTCAAGGCTTCGTGTATTTTATTTTCTAACGTATTCGGCTACTACATCAATCACTTCATTATGGATGATTCTTGATGTATACTGCGCATTCTTCCTTCCTGTCTCAATATGTTCTCGGAGTGTGTCGTCGCGTTTGGCCATCATCTCCAGAATTGCCCAGAAGTTTCCCCTGTTGGACGATGTACTTGTCCAATCATCCCTGTGGCCTCATAGTAGCAAGTTTGTTTTCCACAAAATACAACTCTTTCTCCAACGCTCTTCAGGACGAGAACGTTTTTCTTGTACATCTTCTGGTCGGACTGGCTCAATTAATTAATTAATTAATTAATTAATTAAGTTCATGGGGCATGCTTTCCTTGGATAAATATAGCATAAGTCTGGCTTAAACTGATGACGTAAATAGGTGACTTGTAGCACAAGTCTGGCTTAAATGAAATATTTGATAGGGGCTACTGCAATAATACCAACCAGACAGCATACAGTCTTGAAATACGGCCGACAGGCAGCTAAGCCTAATAATGTCATTAAAAAAAATACATAACTCCTCTTGGTTTTATGTTAAAATGATCTCACTGACAGCGAAATATGATTTTAAAACGTGTATTACTTGTTATAATGATTAAGATATTCAAAGACGTTGCTGATACGATAGGATACTTTAAGTTTTTAACTTTCAAAATGTCAATTGTTATCTTGAAAGTCCCGTCCGAAGAACTGATGCAGACGATTTTCATCAAACGACCAGCGCGTCTGTTGGGCCCATTTGCTGGATTTGCGCAATCTGCAGATTTTCGAGTATCCGAGGATTGCGCAACGCAATCGAGCGCAATCTGCAGATTGCGCAGATCCAGCAACTGCACCCAACACGTCTAAGAGCGCCAAACATTCACATAGTATGTTCATTCTTTCGCGGGGAGATATGGCCAAACATGAGGTGTGCGTGTGCAGTGAATCTATGAACGACGTCACCGATAATGCTAAGAATAACTTTGGGGATCCCTGGACCCCATATATATCGCTTGCGCTAGATCAGTGTCTGAAAACGTCGGACTGCTACTAAGGAATTCTTACGTAGTAAGCTACAAGTTTGAGCTTGTGTTGTTTCTTGGCAATGCCTTTGTCCCCCGTTAACATGCAATTGCAATAGATTTTTTGGTACTCAAAAAAGGGGGGGTCCGGACCCCCTGGACCCCCTCTGTATCCGCCTATGGGTGGGAATGTGTTAGATTTAATTTTGTTTAATTTTTAATTGTGGCAACCCGGTTGGATTTCCTTTGCATCCCGCTTCGACTTGGGGGAGGTGTGTTTGTTGTGGCCAGAATGTGTCGCAACTTTGTGTTTCCCATTGTTTTATCTTGTAGTCCTACATGGATGGCTACATTTGGAGCACATGGTTTCTGACCACGACTGCCCGTGTTTACTTCGGAATACAGTTTGTACATACGTGACTTGTAGTGACAGGCTGTACAGGACAATGACTGTTGCCAACACAAACCAAATTTTTTCTCATGTACTTCGAAGTGTGGAAGAATACATGTGTCCTCTCTGCTAGCATGCTCTTTAAAGCAATCATTCCACATTGCTGCATTTTTGTCCACACTAAGTAGACGCATTTCAGAAACTGCATGAGTATCTGTCTGTACGTCAGCTTGAAGATAGATGTCTGTTAGGTCAGGGCATTGATCAAGCTGTGGCCGTAGAATTTTGCTCGTGCCTGTCCGGCCCTCTGCGTCGGTAACTGCCAGCAATCCTGAAGGAGTGGTTTGCACCACTCTGTCAAAGTCATCCTGGCTTAGCCGTGGCAACCAAACCCCACTGGGTTCCTGTTGGATTGCTGCATCTGATGGTTTGTGGTAACAGTGGCCGGTCTTGAAGCCGCCAATTTTCATCTTAATTCCACCAGCAGGTGGACATTTCTCCTCACTCTTTCTACTACTACTACTACTACTATAATCAGACAAAACGTTAACATGGCCACCAATGCAATTCCCAACTATGGTCTGACTCCTCTAGTCCCGGCTGTTTCAAACTCAAACCATTTAAAGCAGTTGATGTCGTCCCCCCCCCCCGTGAAACTCCACACGTGTCAGTCATGTCATGCATGTTGCAATTGTATAGACCTAATGTAAATGTATCTATGGGTACACGTGTTCACTGGTGTCATTGTCGTCAATCGTGAACAGGTTAATGATCCCGACGTATTCGAAGTTGCAGCACCTGAACAATACGACACAGTAATACACTTTTCTTTTTCTTCTTGTCCTCCTCCTCCTTCACCTACTCCCCCTCTTCTTCTCCTCATTCATCTTCTCCTCCTCCTTTTTTCTTCTTCTTCTCCTCTTCCTCCTTTCTTCTTCGTCTCCTCCTCCTCCTTCTTTATCTTGTCCTCCTCCATTTCTTCTTCTTCTCCTCCTGCTTCTTCTTCTTCTCCTCCTCCTTTTCTTCTTCCCCTCCTCCTCCTGCTTCTTCTTCTCCTCTTCCTTCTTCTTCTTCTCCTCGTACACCTTTTCTTTTTCTTCTTCTCCTCCTCCTCATTCTTCTTCTCTCCTTGTTCTTCTCCTCCTCCTTTTCGTCTTCGTCTTCTTCCCTCCTCCTACTTCTTCTTGTCCTCCTGCCTTTCTTCTTCTCACCCTCTTCCTCCCCCTTCTTCTTCTCCTCTTTTTCTTCCTCTTGTCCTCCTCCTTTTCTTCTTATTCTCACCCTCCTCCTTCTTCTTCTCACCCTCCTCCTACTTCTTATCCTCCTCTTCTTTTCTACGTGGTGCTGGTAACAGCACCACGCCTTGACACTTGTCCACGCCGGATATATATGTACATATATATATATATATATATATATATATATATATATATATATATATATATATATATATATAATTATATATATATATATATACTACTTGGTGACGTCACAGAATACGGAATACTACTTTTGAAACATATTTAGGGTATGGCTCTGGTTACCCGTGGCCAAAGGTTTTGACATTTAATATGGAGTTGTGCTTAATTTATTGTGGCATAGATTAACAACTAGTGACAATTAATATTTTTCTTCCGATACAGCTCAAGACTCTGTATTAGCCGCATGGAACATGTGTCTAGACTGTTGTAGATCTGGTAAAAAGGGGCGAAACCACATTTGATTTTCAAATAGGCTGCCATTGTAACGTTTCTTTGGATTCCTGAAAAATGTGTCCTACGATTTGATTTTCTTGAACATTTCACAGCACATTGATGCCCCATTCGCACACATGATGTGACTAATTCGACAAAATCACATCACTTTCAGAAAAACACACCCAACGCACATACCCCTAAATTTCGTCCCAGCCCGTTGAATGATTTATAAATGTTGTTGCCATAGAATGATTTATAAATGTTGTTGCTATAGAATGAAGTAGTAAAGAAAACATTAACATTACCAACGTATCCGATGTGAAAGTACTCGGAAAAGATCACTCATTAAACAACCACGAAGGTAGTTATTTGGAGTTATTTTCAACCTGTCGGACAAAGACGGAAACTAGGGCGACTTGAGTGTTGAACCACTCTTTTGTTGACCACAGACCATATCTACGATCCGTCCGCCATTATGCACATAAAGTGTCCGTAGGATGGCGACAAATGCGCGTTATGAGTAAATTGATGAGCGAATTTTTATCATCGCCAATTCGTAGATTAGAGGCCAATGGTCCAAGGAGGCGAAGGAACATAGAAAGGGATGAGTGGACGTCGGCGCCAGGAACATACTGCCCGACTGCCAGACTGCTCCCAACGTTAATGTATTGATATAGATGCTTTGTTAATACATATTTAGTATCATTAGTATTGTAACAGCTATTAGGCTGCTGTGTTGTTTTCACCCGTGTGGAATATGATATGGTATTAGCGTTTGTTACCTACGGTTACAGATGAACCGGCATGACTGGGTAAAGCACTTCATCAGAAACATGCAACAGCGCGTGGTGCTAAATGAAGGCACGTCAGACTCATAGTATACGGCGGTCCAAAAGTTTGTGCCTTGCTGTGGTATATTTTATATTTCGAAGGACGCTTCCTTTCCGCCCTAGCTGTCATATCAAAGACATCTGGTTTGTTTCTATAGAACCATTTTCTAATATTTCTTGTGGCACTGGCATGTCACGTAAGCATACCTAGAATAATAAAACTTTATTTATCTTTCAAAAATATATTACGAGATTTTGCTCTTATTTTATCATCATTCATCACCTCACATATGTCTGTAGGTACGTATTCTCCCGTGGAAGCAAGGGATGCTTCTGACAACAGGACGTTACACGAAGACCTAGACAGCATCACCAATAATATTATTTTCAAAATATTCGCAAGAGTCGCCCTTCGAACGATGCTCTGTTAGTCGCTGCCATTTGATAAAGACGGGGCGAAACCCGTAAAACAAAACATTTGAATCCGAAGAACAAGAAGACCACGAAGAACAAAAAGAACAAGAAAAACAAGTAGACCAAGAAAAACAAGAAGAACAAGAAGAACACGAAGAATAAGATACGTGATAGGTGATATTGGTGTGGTACTGAACAATATAAATTTGCATTGTTATGGTACGTTAATAACTTCAAACGTATTACGTCTTTCACTCGTAGAAAAACCGCCATTACTGACTCGTCAACAAACATCGATGACGTCATCAAGTATGCGCGATACACACATTTCAACGGCTTCAAAGTTTTATACGCAATTTTGCCTCTTTAGTACACCACGTTATATAGGTAAGTGGCTTTGCAATTCCCAAAATGCATCGGAGAAGAATGTTATGAAACTAGAATATGTGCATATGTGAATTATGGCAGTATATGGATGCTAGTGCCCGTTGTAAGCAGGCAGCTAGTGAAGAAAACATAATTTCTTCAATTTGCATATCCTGTTCAGGACGTCGCTGCCTTTTTTGCGAAATTGTTGTCTTTCTGCAGCTATTCTACCATCCGATGTCACCTTTCCGGAGGCATATGTGATATCGTTCTTCCCTCACTGCCGTTGCTTGCCTCTGGCTCTGCTTCTTTTCCCTGTCACATTTCCCTCCAGTGACGGTGTCGCCTTTTCCAATCCACCGGGCCTCTTAATGTGACCTAAATATTTCACTTCTCTACACTCTGGCCCATGACAAAATTGCACAATTTGGTAGGGTATATACTCCTATGCAGTTCGCTTAGTGCCGATGCGATGGTATAGTGCGCTATCCAGGGTATGCGCATTATCTTGCGGTAGCATTTTATCTCAATGGCACTTATTCTATTTGCGTAGAACACATGCTTCGCAACCACGTCTAGCTGTGGGGAATACGCATGTTCACAACATCTCCCGTTTCACCCCTTTACTCATCAGCGCTTGCAATGCCATTGCTTACCTTCCGATATCCCATCTAGCCTCAACTTGCCAAATGTTTGATTTTCCGTCGCAAATTTATGTAAACGTTACTCCCAGGTACTACAATCTCGTTACCCGTTCAATCTGTTTGCCACCTATTTCAATCGTTTTCTTGCAATTTGTCCAACACCAACACTGTTGTTTTAGAGGCGTTTTTTAAGAAATATTGTACTTTGCACTGTGAACTCTTACCGACTGTACATAGTTTATCCAACCCCCATGAGATGTAGAGAATAATGCAGTGTCATCCGCATATTGTAATTCGGATATCATCGGTCCACCAACCGATAATTCATCGTTTTCACCACCTCACTGTTAGTCCTTTACTTCTTCCTTAAGGTCTTCCGTGTAAATGCAAACAGTTGATGCACCATGACACACACTTGTCGCACAATTTTGCACACACTAAACCAGTCCGTTACTTATCTGTCCGTTCTCACCACAGCTAGTTGTTCGCAGTTATAACACATGAATTAGTGACACGATTCTTCCATGAAATACCACATGCCACAGACAAGTTTCCACAACTATTGATGCGGTGCACATATTGTGTACTTTGTGAAATCCACCTAGCATGTGAAAAGCGGTTGATTAAATATAACTTGGTTGTCATAGCTGTAGATGATAACACTAACTATATGGAATGGTGATGTGCAAATGTTTGCTGTGTACGATTGGTTGTCGTAATCATAATGTCTTTGCTGGACTAGACGCCAGAGGTACAGTCGACAAACATGACCGTTTGAACATAAAGGACATTGGTCAGTAACAAGAGGAGCAGACGGACATTGTCGATATGATGACGCTACTGACGGCGTTATGGCCGGTGTTGTTAGTGACGATCAGCCGAGTCACGTGTAAGTTGGCCTCTCTCGAAAAATGGGGACATCCACATTTTCTTTACCGATAACAAGCGTAATTTTTCCATTATGGGTAAAGCCTCAATTTCAGTTGTGTGTTATTATTTTTTTTTCGTTCATCTGTGTATTTTCCATAGACTGCTTGTGCATATTCGTAAAAATATCTAAATCAGTCTTAGCTAAAATATGAATAATAATAATAATTGTGCCACTGATGATTTACCTGGAATAGCTTTGTTTCCAACACAGCTACACCAATCATTGTTAGACATTATTTATAGTAACCATGAGTGCGTGTGCCTATGTATGTAGCATTGCTCTACATAATACGTTTACCACATAAGTTTAAAGAGAAGAAGTCGTTGCAATCGTTGTATACGTTTAAGGTTTCGAATACAAGCGGGTATGTTACTATAACAACCAGGCTCAGAGCCGTCCTGGAGACGGGATGTGTGCGCCGGAGCAAATAGACCCTCAACTTTGTACGCATCTCATATACGCGTACGCGACGATGATAGAAAATAAACTGAAAGCTTCCCTATCAACGGACGAGTCAACCCTTGAGAAAAAAGGAATGTGAGTATTTATGTGATGACATGTCATTGTTGTATGCATTTGTCTTGTGAAAACGTTAGGCACTGGCCTGTCACGTAAGCATGCCTACAACCATGAAACTATATTTATCTTTCAAAAATGTATTACGAGATTTTGCTCTTATTTTATCATCATTCATCACCGTCCCCACCGCCACCGCCACCGCCACCGTCATCATCATCATCAACGTCGTAGTCGTCGTCGTCATAGTCATCGTCATCGTCAACGGCATCGTCATCGTCATCGTCATCGTCATCGTCATCGTCAGCATCATCATCGTCATCATCATCATCATCATCATCATCGTAGTGATTATCTCGTGTGCCACTTTAACTATGCTATACAGGTACGAGAGGTTCAACGAACTCAAGACGAAGAACCCGTTTTTGAAGACAATGTTGTCAGTAGGTGGGTGGGATTTCGGCACGGCCAAAATGTCCGGCATGCTCTCGTCGAGAGCGAAGCGGGACAAGTTCGTACGTACGAGCATATGGTTTCTCCGGAAGCGGAGGTTCGACGGAATCGACCTCGACTTCGAGTATCCCGGCAACCGGGGTAGTCCGTCCGTAGACAAACACAGGTTCACGCTTCTGTGCAAGGTAATCATTGCCGTCGTGTATTCAGAAGATGTGTAATTTTATTAACTGGAGTCATTCCAAGGACGACTACTTGAAAATAAATTGACTAGTGACTTCAGCCGATAAATAGCTGTTCTTAAACTGCTCTTTATCACCTTCAAACAACAATTCATTACACCAACAACGTTCTCTTGACTTGATTGCTATACTTCTGCGTAGTGATTGGACTAGTAGTCCTGTTTGCTGCTAAAAGTGCAAGCAAAGCTGGTAGCGCCTAGGTTGTTCCAGTTGGCTATGGTACGACACAGGAAGGTGAAATGGATGAAGTGTTTGGTAACTAAGGGGAGTTGAGAAGCTTTGTATTGTGCGTGCCGAGAAGGTTTTTGGATGGGTGTGAGGTAGGGTTAAAGTCCAGTGCAACAATGATGAGTGCCCTGCTTTCAGGAGTTTCGAGTGGCGTTCGAAAAGGATACTCGGCGGTCAGGCCGGTCACGCCTGCTGCTTTCGGTCGCGGCGTCGGCGCTCAAATCAGTCATCGACAAGGCCTACGAAGTGAAAGAGATGGCATCGTACGTATCTCGCCTAGCCTGACGCTGTCCGCTGCTTCAGGCACACCACGTTGCCTACATCTGCCTAAATGTAGACTAATGTCGTTTCGTTTCGTCTCTTGCACGTTTATAATATTTGCATTACTCGCTGCGTCCAATGAAGGAAGCCACTGTTCCCGAGCTACAGTGGCTCTGCTGGTGACAAAATGGGTTGGTTGATTTCCTACCGCTGCGCTATGTTCTTTTAACATTTGACGTTTGTAAACGTTGTACATTTGTTTTCTATCATCTAGACATATTTTTGTTTAGGTGTTTTAGGCTGATACAAATTCTTTCTATCGGTGTTATCATATCTGTCAATCATCCATACAATGTATCGATTAATGTTCCTAGAGGATGTTTACCTAACCGCACTATTCCGTCCGTCCGTCCGTCCGTCCGTCCGTCCGTCCGTCCGTCCGTCCGTCCGTCCGTCCGTTCGTTCGTTCGTTCGTTCGTTCGTTCGTTCGTTCGTTCGTTCGTTCGTTCGTTCGTTCGTTCGTTCGTTCGTTCGTTCGTTCGTTCGTTCGTTCTCCAGCATACACGTGTCGTCGTAACATCATCGATGAAACCAGTGTCCGTGTGATATGATGCAGGTACGTCGACTTTATCAATCTGAAGACGTTTAACTTCCACGAGAGTTCCGAGGGCAAGACGGGCATCAACGCCCCGCTGCATCACCGGGCAAGCGAGCCGACCGGAGATCAGCGCCGCAACGTCGTGAGTAGGTCCACTGGATTAACTATAGATTGTAACATTAACGTGAAAGTTGATACGAAACCTTCCTTCAAAATTGCAATGTTGAAATTTTCCCTGAACGTGTTAACAAAACAAGATTTAACAAGATTGTCATACAAAGCAACAATCTGCAGATGACAAATGGATAAGGAAGTCATTGGCTTATCGAGAGTTCAACAATGGTTAACCTATGTTTGGCCCGGTTGATGGGAATACTTTCGTTGACTTGACATAGACAAGATCAAAGGTAAAGTTGTATTGTCTATGTATTATGTCTATATGACGTTTCTCCGATTCCTTGCAGGGGTGGGCGGCCAACTACTTCGCGAAGAAAGGTTGTGCACGGCGCAAAATCATCATTGGCATGGCGACCTACGGCCACTCGTTCACGCTGGCAGCCACCAAGGACCACGGCCTGGGTGCGCCGTCCAAGGGCGGTGGCAAGGCCGGCGCATTCACGCGAGAAGTCGGTCTCTATTCCTTCTACGAGGTGGGTCCTTGCGGGAAGTTGTGAAGACGGAAATGATATAATGGGAACACGCATACTGATGTGGGTGTGCATAGCAATCATATATCAACAAAAACGCCATTGAGTTACCGAGGACTAAATACCTATTTGGTTCTCCAAAACGTGACCATATAACCGTCATACAGACTCTAAAGGAGCATCTGAATCCACTCACTTCTGTTCGCGCACGCCCGCACGCACGTACACGCGCAATCACGCAAGCACCCACGCTCCAACGCACGCACGCACGCACATGCACAAAAACACACTCACAAACAGTCACGAACGCACGCACGCACCCGCGCACCCACGCACCAACGCACCCACGCACATGAATGACTGGATGAGTTTCCAGTATGTCCCCGCTACACTGTGTACGTCGCCTTCACATGCATTCATCTTCGTCATATTCGTCATTGTCTTTGTGATCTTCATCATCGTCGTCGCTCTCAACATAGCTAAGCAACACCGGCGCCGTCGTTTCCGTCGCTGTTTCTCGTTGTTCCATCGTCGTGTTGCCGACGTTGACCCGACGCCGCTCTTGCCTCCACAGATCTGCAAGAACTTCCTGTACGGCGGCGGCACGATGGTGTGGCATAAGGAGCACAAGGCGCCCTACATCTTCTCTGGCTACACGTGGGTCGGCTACGACGACCGGTACAGTCTCCAGCTGAAGGTCGGTCAATGTCGCCACCTCCAGGCTCCACCACACTACGGTTACAGATCGTTGATGTTTTCTACATTGAAACCAACGTTGTATGTACGGTTTAAAAAAACGTACATTTTGATTTCTACGCTATAAAGTAGTATAAAGTAGTGCCCCCTGCCTGTCTCTATATGCCTGCTGCCTGCATGTCTGTCTGTCTGACTGTCTGTATGTCTGTCTGTCTGTCTGTCTAAGTGTAACTCCTGGGATATGTGTCAACCTTGTTTTTAAACATATTCACGCTGCTAGCATTTACACAATCTGTAGATAAGTTGTTCCATTCATTGATTGTCCTCTGTGAGAACGAGTACTTCCTGATATCCAATCTACACTGATCCTTTATTAATGTTACCTCATGTCCTCTAGTTCTATTATCTTTCTTTTGAGTGAGAAAAAATATTTCTATCAATATTTGTATACCCATTCAATATCGTAAAAACTTAAATTTGATCGCTTCGTAACCTCCTTGTCTCTAGGGTTGTTAAACCACATTCTTTTAGGCGTTCTTCATAACTAAGGTATCTCAGTTCTGGATTAATTTCAGTTGCTCTCCTTTGTATGCGTTCAAGCATATCTATATCCTTCTTACGATATGGTATCCAAGCTTATATACAGTATTTTAAATCAGACTTAACATTTGTTTCATACAGAGATATAACTAGCTTTTTTCCTTGTATGTCATATTTCTCCTCACCAACCCAAGACTTGTATTACTCTTTGAAGCTGCCCTGAATCTTTCATATCAGCTCGTATATTCCTTTTCTTTTACGGTACTGCCTAGAACAATATCTTCCATTTTATAGTTTACCGTGTCCTGTGTGTAGGCATTTACATTTCGCAAAATGTAATAACATCTGCCATTTTTCAGATCATTTAACTAATTTGTCTAGATCTTTGTGTAAATGTTGTTTATCACCTTCATTGTTCACATTTGCGTCATACGCAAATTTCAGTACGTAGCTTGTTATATCATCGTCCAAGTCATTGATATATATTAAGAATAATAAAGGTTCTAATAATGATCCTTGTGGTACCCTACTCAAACTGATTTACAGATTGTAACTTCCCCATCTACTACAACACGCTGTCTTCTGTCAGTCAGCCATTGTTATATCCAGTCAATTATGCCATCCCCAATACCATGGGCTTTTAATTTAAGTATAGCTATAGCAATCTTTGATGTGGCACTTTGTTCAAAGCTTTCTGCACATCTAAGTAGATAATATCTACTGGTGACCTATCATCTGTTCTCCCCTTGAAATCTAAGTAGATAATATCTCCTGGTGACCTATCATCTGTTCTCCCCTTGAAATATAAGTAGATAATATCTACTGGTGACCTATCATCTGTTCTCCCCTTGAAATCTAAGTAGATACTATCTACTGGTGACCTATCATCTGTTCTCCTCTTGAAATCTAAGTAGATAATATCTACTGGTGACCTATCCTCTGTTCTCACCTTGAAATCTAAGTAGATAATATCTACTGGTGACCTATCATCTGTTCTCCCCTTGAAATCTAAGTAGATCATATCTACTGGTGACCTATCATCTGTTCTCCCCTTGAAATCTAAGTAGATAATATCTCCTGGTGACCTATCATCTGTTCTCCCCTTGAAATCTAAGTAGATAATATCTACTGGTAACCTATCATCTGTTCTCCCCTTGAAATCTAAGTAGATAATATCTACTGGTGACCTATCATCTGTTCTCCCATTGAAATCTAAGTAGATAATATCTACTGGTGACCTATCATCTGTTCTCCCCTTGAAATCTAAGTAGATACTATCTACTGGTGACCTATCATCTGTTCTCCCCTTGAAATCTAAGTAGATAATATCTACTGGTGACCTATCATCTGTTCTCCCCTTGAAATCTAAGTAGATTATATCTACTGGTGACCTATCATCTGTTCTCCCCTTGAAATCTAAGTAGATAATATCTACTGGTGACCTATCATCTGTTCTCCCCTTGAAATCTAAGTAGATAATATCTACTGGTGACCTATCATCTGTTCTCCCCTTGAAATCTAAGTAAATAATATCTACTGGTGACCTATCATCTGTTCTCCCCTTGAAATCTAAGTAGATGATATCTATTGGTGACCTAGCATCTGTTCTCCCCTTGAAATCTAAGTAGATAATATCTACTGGTGACCTATCATCTGTTCTCCCCTTGAAATCTAAGCAGATAATATCTACTGGTGACCTATCATCTGTTCTCCCCTTGATATCTAAGTAGATAATATCTACTGGTGACCTATCATCTGTTCTCCCCTTGAAATCTAAGTAGATAATATCTACTGGTGACCTATCATCTGTTCTCCCCTTGAAATCTAAGTAGATAATATCTACTGGTGACCTATCATCTGTTCTCCCCTTGAAATCTAAGTAGATAATATCTCCTGGTGACCTATCATCTGTTCTCCCCTTGAAATCTAAGTAGATAATATCTACTGGTAACCTATCATCTGTTCTCCCCTTGAAATCTAAGTAGATAATATCTACTGGTGACCTATCATCTGTTCTCCCATTGAAATCTAAGTAGATAATATCTACTGGTGACCTATCATCTGTTCTCCCCTTGAAATCTAAGTAGATACTATCTACTGGTGACCTATCATCTGTTCTCCCCTTGAAATCTAAGTAGATAATATCTACTGGTGATCTATCATCTGTTCTCCCCTTGAAATCTAAGTAGATAATATCTACTGGTGACCTATCATCTGTTCTCCCCTTGAAATCTAAGTAGATAATATCTACTGGTGACCTATCATCTGTTCTCCACTTGGTGATTTCTTCTAAAAACATAACAGATTTGTTAAGCGATTCCTCGTATATCCACTTAGTGATGTTTTCCAAAAAAACCCACATCAATATTTGTTAAGTATGACCTCGCTTTTAGGAATCCATGTTCAGATGGACTTAATAATGTATGCCTAACAAGGAAGTCCACCATATGGTCTTTAATTAACATTTCTAATAATTTACAAATCACTTATGTTAAACTGACTGGTCTGTAATTCTCTGACTTATTTCTCGAACCCTGTTTGAATAATGGAATAAATAAAGGAACCACTCCCTCTTTTAATGACAAGTTGACCATTCTTGCAAGTGGTATATTAATTTGTTCTACTGTTTCCATTAGTAGTTTTGGCGGAATTCTATCCAAGTCAGGTGATTTATTATTTTAATTGCCTTTATTTTCTATTTCTGGAGTTACAATTAATTGCCCTAAATAGTCTGATTTAGCATCATTAAATTTAGCATCTGGAATTACTGTTCTCTCTGGTAAACACTGAACTGAAGTATCCATTTAGGTCTTCCGCCATTATAAACCTAGTGAGATTATATTTCCAGAACTGTCTTCCAGTGGTCCAACCTTGTCTCTTACGTTTTTTTTACTCCTGACATATGCATAAAACTCTTCCTGTAATTTGTTATGTTAAATGCTAACTGTTGGTCATAGCTTCTTTTAGATTGTCTTATTTAAGTCGCATTAATTGCCTCTTTGTAATTTGTGTAGTCTTCATCGTTTCTGTTACGCCTGAATTAAAAATAGAAACTGTTTGTCCTCACCCCCTGTACTCTCTAGATATGTCCATTGTATGGGTATATGGTTAAAATCTCCCATTATGATACATTCCCCTTTACTCACTTCCTTCATAGCGTTTTGTATTTTTGTGTTATCCTCTTCGTTTATGTTTGGACTTCAGTAAACTAATCCAATAATTAATGTTGAATTTCCTGTAACTATATTGCACCAAGCAGCTTCATCGCAGTCTGCTTCCCTTTCTAATTTTTTTTCTTCAAATTTCACCAGGCCGAAATAACATGGCAGTTGGGCCGAAATCTCCGAGGGCCGAAATCATCACCACCACTACCTAGAGCCGCCGAAATTCTCCTCATATATATATTTACCATAAATATACACATGTCACGTGGTCAAACATTCCCTTTTTTTCCATGTAACGATAACACATATTTATGTGTGCGTGAGTGCGTGCGTGCGTGCGTGCGTGCGTGCGTGCGTGCGTGCGTGCGTGTGTGGCCTCTTGCCCTGTTTGAGGCACCTCTAAGTAACCCCCTGCGCTTCCAGTTTAAACAATGCTACTAAAAATAGTTTTGATGCTACCCATTCCACTGTCGACTGCTGCTGAGAGTTCATCCGCAAACACTGCTGCACCCTTTACACTTAGATAAAGACCATCCCTCATGAACATGTCAGCCCTAAAGGAACCTAAGTGGAACCTTTCATGAAGGAACCTATGTGGACGTTTGTCGTAGATAACATAACTCAGAATAATATGAATTCGTAGTTACGTAGAATTGCTAGTTACGTAGAATTGCCACGTAGAATTGTAACGCCACACGTGTTTTCTACGATTGTTCCTAGTTACGTGAACTACATCGAACGTCCACATCAGTTCCTTCATACGGTACGGACGCGTAACCGATAGTTGTACATAATGTTGGGGTATGAAGTTGTCATTGCCATTGGCATTGCTCTACCAAACCTTTAATCTGATTTACGTAGTATCACATAGTGAGATAATAATTCCAGTGTCGAGTGTGTGTGTGTGTGTGTTCCGCGCAGGTCCAGTGGATGAAGCGGGGTCGGTTCGGTGGTTGGATGGCCTGGGCCATCGACATGGACGACTTCAGCGGCCGCTTCTGCAATCAGAATCGCTTCCCACTGTTGACGGCACTCAATAAGGCAACCCTTCGGTGAGTGCGCTCGCTAGAGTCCCACCGACATACACTTTAACAAAACAATTTATTTTGACCTTCGATTCTCCCTGCAAAGAATTTGTCCACACTGCATCTGCAACCGTATTTTCTTACTGCAGCCGTTGCTAAGACGTTTCTTCGAATTTAGACTGAAAATATGTATAATGTCGGTTCATTAGTTTGCCAAGTAATAACTTATTCTAGTGGCTCATCCTCAAATTATATCTGCACCGACATCACATCTTTGCATGTATTTTGTATGATCTGCTACTGCTGTTACCGATTCCTCTGCTGCCGCCGCCGCCGCCGCCGCCGCCGTTGCTGCTACCATTGCTGCAGCCGTTATTGCTGCTGACGTTGCTTCTGTTGTCGTTACTACTCCTGCCGTTGCCCGGTCTTTGTTGACACGTTTGCCTTTCTCTCTGTTGCAGAGTAGTGCCGGCGGCTGAGGCAAAAGGTACCACCTGACCTGTCATCGTTAAAATATTAAGGAAACTGCGCACGTCGCAGATGGTATCTATTACTAGAATCATTAGGAAAACCGCACTGATAATTTACGGTGACCTTCGTGTGACGGGAAAGACAGCAACTATTCCATACATCTACGGAAGTTCGCTGGAGGCATAACACAATATAGCACCTGTTTTGTCTTCGTTAGGCTTGAAATGGCAACCGTCGTGAATTTGAATTAGTGATATCTGTTTTCGTACTTTTGTTTGTATTCGTATCATAGCGGCTGTGCATTTAGAAATAAGTGTTTATGACATATGGTGTACGTACGTAGGGTTTATATGTCGAAACTACGTCTTGTCTTTGTTTGTGGTTTCATCAAGTACAGTGTAGTCAACAGACATCTCAAAATCAGTCACTGAAGTTGGTCAAAACAGTTGGAATCAAGTTTGTGTTCTTATATCTTCTGAAAAACGAGATGACAACGCAATAAAGGCAAACACTTGTTGTGTTCTGGGAGCAGTAGGTGCCGCCGTCGCCAGTTCCAAGAGCGGAGGTGCTATTCAATCGACCATGACGGGGACGCTGTGTCTGCAGAAGGCTGACGGCTTTTACGCAAGCGTCGACTCGTGTAGTCGCTTCTTCCGCTGTGTCGGCGGCTTCACCTACCAGTTCCTGTGTCCCATGAACCTCGTCTTCGACCGCATCCGCAACGTGTGCAATTTCGCCGACAAGGTCGACCAGAACGATCTCAAGAAGTGTGGGTACCGGTAAGTGTCGATTCCATCCAGCGCGCCCTTAGCAAAAAATCTATATAATTCTATAAACATTCTATGGAATCCTACGGAAATGTATCTATTGAATTCTACAGAGTGTAGTAGAATTTCTATATAGAAAACAATGGAATACTACAGATTCTATAGCTAAGTCAGCAAAGATCGTAAAAATATTCTGAAAAAATTGCATAGAATATTCTATATAAAATTCTATCGATTTTTTGCTAAGGGCGGTTGCACGGTTTTGTTGATCTAGAATTAAATCTGGATGGTCCTCTATCATTCAATAAGTTGCACACTTACCAGCAGAGCTAATATCTTTATAGTGATAATTTTGGGACACAGTTTTAGAAGGTCTAACTGTGCTGACGAAACATGAAACAGGTGATTCGCATTTGGAAACGGTATCCAACGGGATGAAGCGCGGTCTCCACATTACAATGTGTATGCTCATCGCTTCTTATGTCACGTTGGTTGTAGTCAGTCACGTCTTACCAAAACATCCCCGTCCGTGTACACGATTGCACTAATTTTCAACCCTGTGGAAATTGCGTTTATTTGTGATTTTCTTATCTCGTATTGCTACAACTTCCAGGTTTGTTGACTCAAACCGGACCCGATTCGTCCACTTTCAACCCTGTGGAAATTGCGTTTATTTGTGACTTTCTTATCTCGTATTGCTACAGCTTCCAGGCTTGTTGACTCGAGCCGGACCCGAGTCGTCCACTTGTTGACTCGAGCCGGACTCGGGTCGTCCAGTTTCATAACTTGCGACTTGACTTGGAATTCAGGGAGATGACTCAAGACTTGACTTGGACTTGGAGGTCATTGACCTGACTGTTGACTTGACTTGCCAGTTTGTGACATGCCAACAAGAATGATGGCTCGAAACGTACGCAAAACGAGATCCTGTCGTTGTGACAAGCCGCACACAATAAAATAATTAGTTAATACTTAGTCTCCCGTCCCACAGCAAATATGTTTTTCCTTTTCACTTTTTGGTTGTTGTTGCATAACGTATTACTTTTGTTGATGATTTATTAGTTGTTATTATATATTGTACAGTTCCGTATGTATATGTATCATATGTATCTATATAATTTATATTGCCACTCAATGTAATTTATCTATGTTTTTCTGCTGTTGGGACAGATAAAAATTATCCTTATCCTTATCCATATGATTGGCTAAAATTGTGGCAAGTCAACGTCCGCCTAAATATCCCGCTAAAAACTAAAACAAAATACCGCAGACAAACCACAGCAATCACGACGATTGATGAACCCTGGTGACTTGGGACTTCACTTGGAATTTAGAGATATGACTCGAGACTTGACTTGGAGGTCATTGACTTAACACTCGACTTGACTTGTCGGACAATGACGCGAGACTTGACTCGCCAGTTTTTGACTTGCCAACAAGTCTGACATTTTCCCCGCCATTGCAAAACAAACGTTCTGGCGCAGGATTTGAAAACTGCCCAATCGTCTGGCCTGCAAGGCTCTTACAGGAGGGGGCATTTTAGAGGAGGTTTTTGATTAGTATTTTTGATGCAAAAAAAACAATACATTGTGTGTGTAAAACAAGACAACATTACACAAACTGAAATATTATTTAATGTAGCCGTTGCAACGCGGACATGTTCTCGCGAGATCTACGTAACTAGACCCAAGTAGTTAGTTTTGTCTATCTATGAAAACGTGTCGCTCGAGAATACCAATTTATACAATACAACCTCCTCTTCCTCCTCCTTTTCATCCTCCTCTTCCTTCTTCTCTTCCTCTTCCTCCTCCTCTTCCTCCTCCTCTTCCTCGCACCAGCACCACCACTACGATTATTGCTGCTACCAGGAGCAACATGGTCGTCATCATCAGCAGTAACAACAGTCGGTGTTGTCTTATTGTAGGGATAACATCAATGCGAATATGATGCCGAAGGCTTTGACGACGAACGTGGTGACGAACGTGGCGACTGCGGCGAACGTGGCGACGAACGCTGCGAAAACTGCGAACGACGCGAACGTAGTGAGTGCGACGGCGAACATGGCGAACGCAGCGAGTGCTGCGAACGCTGCGATCGTGGCGAACGTGGCGAACGTGGCGAACGCATTGAACGCGTCCAGTTTGGTGAACGCGAACGTACCGCCCAAGCTCAACGGCCCGGAAAACCCCAACCCGAAACATGGTACCTGATAGGACACCGACAGATGTGTAATTTCGAGAATGAATTCCCAAATTAGTATACATCCGAAACTCCTGTATGTGCTTGCTGTGCGTGCGTGCGTGCGTGCGTGCGTGCGTGCGTGCGGTCGTGCGTGCGTGCTTGAATGCGTGCGTGCGTGCGTGCGTGCGTGCGTGCGTGCGTGCGTGCGTGCGTGCGTCGGTTGCGTGGTTGGTTGCTTGGTTGGTTGCTTGGTTGTTTGCATCTTCAGTTGCATGATTTCGTTGTTTACTTGGGCGATCGGTCGCCTGCTTGATTGGGTTGTTACTTGTTTGTTTAGTTTGTTCTATTTCGTTTCAATTCATATGGTATCTCTCCCGCCAGCATGTATATATATATATATATATATATATATATATATATATATATATATATATATATACTTATAATATATATAAATATATACATATATTCATATATGTGCGTGCGTGCGTGCGTGCGTGCGTACGTGCGTGTGTGTGTGCGTATGTATTACGGTGTGGCAGAAAGCACCTCTATAACTTGACTGCGGACTACGTGAAGTCATCGGATGCGACCTGTGTTGCAGGCACGCACCGCAATCCATGCGAGGGCAAAGCCGACGGTCTCTACTCGAAGCGCAACGACTGCGTCATATTCTACAGGTGTATCCACGAGAAACCAACAGAGTTCCACTGCCCGCCGCCGTTCCTCTACGACCCCGATGCCAAAGCATGCAACGAACGCTCCAAAATAAAGGCCCAATATCTCACCAACTGCACGCCGTTATAGTGCGAGGTGACTCAAGCGTAGCGGCTACCTTAGCGGCCAGCGATGGCGACCGATCGTCACGCGTCGCCGCGTCACAGTGCGGGGCGAAGACGACGCTCGTTTCTTGTACGATTTCTGTTTTGTGTAGCGAATTTCGACCGTTACCTCTTACTGGTCGTATGTTACTGTGCAGACGAATTGGTTGTTCGTCTATTATTCTAGCGGGAAACGAATAAAAGATACCGAGTTTCCTCTTTTGTCTTGTGCGGTCCTAATTGGGCGTATATACGGGCATGAACGTTTTTCCGGTGGAATAAATTGTGTCAGTCAATCAATCGTTGACAATATATTTAGGCCGGTTTACACGAGCGATGTGTGCATCAATAGGTTGGGCGCATCGTATCGCAAGACAATGCACTGCTAAATTATGTGTGCGTTTAGACAAGTGACGAGCTCCACATTGGCTTGCACCAATCCAGACTTCAGTTTTAATCAAATGTCACGGCGGGTGTATCTGCTGTCGGTAACGGCGGTCGCTGATTGGTACTGCTTCAAAACCATTGCACCCGAATGTCGGTCCAATTGGACCCAGCCCCAATTCCACCGATACAATCGTAGCCACAAATTGGGTCTCGCGAAGGTGTTTACAATACCGATTCTTGCACGGCTATGTCGCACGACACAGATTCGGTCAACAAATGAACGGCCTTTATTCTGTCTTAAAGGGAATAATAACAACAAATGCTTGAAATCATAATATTATATTACATATTGTAGTATATTTCCATAACACCGAAAAAGTAATTAAAATTTCATTAATTAATAAGTAGTACTCTGTTCTACCGGCCTGCCTCGATTATGCATATTTTGTTTATCTGCAAGCTTCGACGTGACATGACATCGTGACATCTGCGCACTGTACGAAACAGACAAAGCATTGTATTTCTACAGTATCTAGTTAAACGTAGCATCCCTTTGACGACAAGTACAGGAATAACAAACCCTTAAAGTGAAGGATACTCCATTACTAGCTAAAACTGGGTAAGTCTTGCGTGTCACACCATGCAGTCATCGAAATCACCAGGCCGGAATAACATGGCAGTTGGGCCGAAATCTCCGAGGGCCGAAATCATCACCACCACTACCTAGAGCCGCCGAAATTCTCCTCATATATTTACCATAAATATGCACATGTCAAACATTCCCTTTTCTTCCATGTAACGATAACATGTGTGTGCGTGCGTGCGTGCGTGCGTGCGTGCGTGCGTGCGTGCGTGCGTGCGTGTCCAACTCCATATATTTTCGATTTTCAGGTTTTGCATGCATTACAATCTTTATGTGACAAGCTATCTGATTGTGTGCAAGAATGGCTCAACTCCACTTTGTAGAAGTGTTTACTCCTAGTGACTTTTATTCGGTGATTGCTAAACGGGTCCTACTCCAGGAGTTGGGCCCATCCTGCATGAAACATGTGGTGATGAAGAAATTAGACCAAAAGGGAAGCGAAATGAAGCAGAATGGGGTAGAAATAAAAGAAAGAAGAGGAGAGCAGAAGACAAAGAGTACGTCGGTGCCAAGGGGAAAAAAGTTGATGCCAGGAAAACAGGTGAAAAGTGCAGGTAAATAAGCGGATTAAACAACGTGTTGTATAGGGTATAGGTGAGTTGTTCAAAGGTCCAACTCCAGTTGAATAACATGTGAAGTTGGGTTCACCTGATCTTAAGGTCTTGGCTATTTTTATGTTTTGTATATGATGCATAGTGTGATGGCTACCGTGTACAGTCCTGTACAAAAGTTTATTGGCCTAGATAAGACTTTCGATTGTCCTGAGAGTATGACTATGAGTATGAATTAAGCTTTAGGAAGGTAACAACGTTGGTTCACGTTTTGACACATTAGGGCTTCATACCGCATTGGAATATCTTATGATGTTTAGGCCCCATAGAATTTATTAGTTGCATCTCGTCCCCACATTCATCACAATAATTTCGGCCCGCAATTTGTTTTTTATTATTTCCACGATAACGATGTTATCAGTAAAGGGACCAAAAACCTAAAGCACCGTATTTTCCATTCCAGGTGCAAGAGAAACTGCCTTGAGACATTCTCATCTGCTACGAAGGAAACTATCATAACAAATTTCAATGAAATAGGTTGCCAGGATGGCGAAGATGCCTATCTGTGTGCCGTGGTTATTAAAAAAAACACACAAAGGAAACGGCCAAAACGTGTGGTGGCAACATATGACCGCAGCTTTCAGTACCACTATCAAGTGAAACGTGGGGGTGAGGTGAAAGTGGTTTGCCGGGAAGGATTTGCAAGTCTACATGGGATTGGAACAAAGGGAGTCAGAAGAGTAGCACAACACCAGCCACAACACCAGTCACAACACCAGCCACAACACCAGTCACAACACCAGTCACAACACCAGTCACAACACCAGTCACAACACCAGCCACAACACCAGTCACAACACCAGTCACAACACCAGTCACAATGCACCACCCCTAAAGACAAACATGGCACTCATATAATAGACGTTGCATTTCGGACGATCTAAGGGCAAAGGTGGATGAACATATCCGCTCCTTTCCTTACCGTGTGTCACACTATTCTTTCCTTGCCGTGTGTCACACTATTCTTTCCTTACCGTGTGTCACACTATTCTTTCCTTACCGTGTGTCACACTATTCTTTCCTTACCGTGTGTCACACTATTCTTTCATTACCGTGTGTCACACTATTCTTTCCTTGCCGTGTGTCACACTATTCTTTCCTTACCGTGTGTCACACTATTCTTTCCGTACCGTGTGTCACACTATTATTTCCTTACCGTGTGTCACACTATTCTTTCCTTACCGTGTGTCACACTATTCTTTCCTTACCGTGTGCCACACTATTCTTTCCTTACCGTGTGTCACACTATTCTGAAAAAGGAAAGAAACGAAGGTATCTTTCCTAGGTGCTTAGTGTAGTGAAGATGTATACTCTTTTTCTACAGCTGTTGTACCCTGATAAGTATTTGGAGTATCAAGCTGTTACTGACGCTATGAATATTAAGTGTGAAGTGAAGTACAAATTTTATTATGATTACTACAAGCAAACTTTCAACTATGTGTTTGGTAGACCTAGATCTGATGCATGCTGTCAGCGTACTGCATTTGAGGCAGACATTCAAGCTGAAAAAATACAGCAGTTAGGAAGCTCCTTCACAAGAAGCTCCTTCACAAGAAGCTCCCTCACAAGAAGAAGGCAAAGGTATTCTATGAAAAATTAAAAACATGCACTGAAACAGCAAGGGATAATACAGACACAGAATGCATCTGTTTTGATTTTAAGCAAAACATTCCCTTCCCCCAAGTCTTTTAGAGCAAACATCTGTGGCTGTTTGTGTTTTGGATACACCCCGCCAAAACTGTGAAAGGGAATATGTATTGTTGGCCCCAAACAGAAGCAAAAAGACGTGTAAATGAAATATTACGCTGCTTGTTATACTATATCAAGCACAACATCCCCAACACGTACTGTGAGGAAACTTTTTGCGCTCACAGAAGGTTGTCGTGGCCAAAACCACAACCATTGAATGGTGCAGTACCTGTCCTCACTCGTTCTAAATGGCATATTTTACGAGGTAACCCATCAACTGCCAGTAAACGGTCACAGCTATTTGCCCTGTGATAAGGATTTCGGAGTCATAGAAAGAATCCAGAGAAAACATGAGACAGTTCAAACCTATCAGGAATGGGAGGGAATCATTAGAGAGTAATTTGAGGTCATTTCAATGACATGCAAATATATGCTTGATAGGGCAGTTCTTTAAGAATTCTGCCACCAGAGATGGCTTGAAATACTCTACCAGTAAGTACAAAGTGTTCAGGTTTTCAGCAAACGTTAAAAACGACATTAAGGTATCTGAAAATATGTCGCCAGTGGTCACCACTAGGTTCCGACTCTGACCTATCCTGAACAAGCGCTCTACTCTGAGAAGTGGCCTGTCAAAGCTGCTAAAGTAAGTGATGTCAGGAAACTTGCTCGATATTTGTCACCTAATGCACAAACTTCCAGTGACGAGTCAGTGGCCACCAATGACAGAGATGATGACGAGTTTGATTATGAAGATGAGTAGGACCCCGGGTCATATCTTCTGTAGGGTTGGATTTAATCACCTTCATTGTCAAATTATTGTAAGAGTCACTGCTCCGTATCGTCAGCTTTCCCGTCAACTTTTCATCCTCCTTTGCCTTTCTAACATCCCTCTTAACACAGTTTTCCCATCTTAAATTTAGTGCGTCCTTCTCTTTCTGTACGTATAACTTCGCTCTTTCGCCGCCTTCACTCGTTTTAATTTGTTAGTAGTCGGTCCGTCTCCATTCGCACCAAGTGACCTGCCCACATCATCCAGCTTCCCATTATTCTTCCTGCTAAACTCAGCTACATCCCAATATATTCCCCGATCGTATCTTTCATCCTCTTTCTGTCTACCCTCGATCCGGGGAGGGGGGGTATACTGCCATACCAAAACGGTGGGGTGTGCCACCAGAGCCCCATGGAGCACATGGAGAGAGAGAGAGAGAGAGAGAGAGAGAGAGAGAGAGAGAGAGAGAGAGAGAGAGAGAGATGAGAGAGAGAGAGAGAGAAGAGAGAGAGAGAGAGAGAGAGAGAGAGAGAGAGAGAGAGAGAGAGAGAGAGAGAGAGAGAGAGGGAGAGGGAGAGAGAGAGAGAGAGAGAAATCAAGAAATTTAGGGTCACCAAGAGAGAATTATTGAACAATTTATCTAATATCTATAAGCATAAGGTAATTTAAGCCCGGGCGGAACGTTTTCATTGGGAAATTTCCTCTTCGGTGAAAGAGAGAATTATCAGATTTAAATGGGGCACAAAGAGAGAATATCTACATTTTTTCTTCGGACAGAGAGAGAAAAATGGCCAAAAACAGGGGCATTTGCGCGGCACATACATGTATACCTCAGTATAGGGAGTACCCCCCGGGCCCTCGATCTTTACTCCTGTAATTCTTCGGACCCAGTTCTCACAAACGTGCATCCTGTGTTGCCTTTATTATACCAGTGCCATCGTTTCAAGACCATGTAGACATTCCAGCGTAACAAACGATCTCAAGATTTACCCTTTCAACTTGTTTGATTTGTGTTTTGTCTCTTTCTTCCTCCGTGAATTCGCACTCCAACCTGACACCATTATTCGTATGTGCTACTTTGTTCAATAGATGGCAGGACTTACGCCACGTAAACGTTTCTAGTCGTGTAAGTAATCACAAGGTGGCAGCACCACGGGTACCTGTCAAACCAGAAAAATACTGGAAAGTCCCTTTGCGTCAGTACCAAAACATTAGTATCTCTTTTCTGTAAATTGTCTGCAAAAGCACAGCCTGAATGTCAGGTATGTGACTCAGGTCACCCCATTAACCGTGCAGATAATACCTAACTCCTACTTATCGACTCAAAAATAGATGTTCCAAAAATAGATTTAGCCCACTACTGATGACGTAAACAGCACTGCCGGCTTGCAAATGGTGGATAAGATTGGGGGATTTTCGGTGATATCATTTTGATGACTAAGCGTGTTTAGAAGATGATATGCTGGAGTTGATACAAGTCGGCAGATATTATTGACGCATACATTGGACAAGTAGTTTCATGAAAACCCAACCGCAGCGTATCCTGAACACGGTAAGTGTGGTTTGGGCGATATCGTTTGGGAATTAGTTGAACTGTACTACCGGGGACGGTTTGTCCCCTGGCCCTGTCATAACGGCGACAGATCCAAAACGGCGACAAATCCAAAACGGCGACTAACCAAAACGGCGACATCCTTGGTCAAAATGGCGACAAGTCGAGTCAAAACGGCGACACCCAATGCCGACACACTTTGGTAAAAATAGACAGATATTCATATTGCCGCCGTATGTGTGGCAGGGTAATGGTCACAACGGCGACACACCAAAACGGCGATACAAATAAATAAATGATAATGGTGCGTATACCCGATGTGAATAACCACGGCACTGATGTGACATACACTTGGTTAAATTAAACGGAAGCCAAACCCAAATTAAATTATGTTATAAGTGACACAAATAAATAATAATTGTGTATAGATATGGCACGTGTCTCCATTTCGATTGTCGTCGGTTTTTTGTTCTGTCGCTCATTAGTCAAAACATAATTAAAAACACAAATAATGTATGTTACGATTCCTGCATATTGAATATTTATTATCACCATAACACACAAAAATAAGCACTAGAATGAAGTTTACAAAACTTCAGTGCCTTACTTTTTGTGCAAACGTGCTGATGTCCAACGCATCACCTCGTACAATAGGCAGGTGTGAATAACAAACATTGCTGTACATTCGCGACCCGTGCTTACATTTTATGAAAAACGATATCAAAGAACCTAAATGCAGATGGCTTCGTTGTGTTAAAAATCAATACTGATATAATTAGGGTATGATATCATGATCACATTTTTAGTTCCAATAGTAATACCCACAACATATAATATTAATAGAATATTATAATATTTATGCAATTTATTAACTGTTGTGCACAATTATCATCTTCATTTATCTGGTTTGTTGCCATTCCATTGTCGCCGTTTAGGTTTGTTGCCATTTTGACAATAATTATCGCCGTTTTGACCAGTGGTTGTCACTGTTTTGACTACGATTGTCTACATTTTGGTTTGTCGCTATGTTGGCTTGTTGCCGTTTTGGTTGTCACTGTTTTGTATCTGTCGCCGTGTTGGTTGTCGCTGTTCTGACCTGTATCCGGTCCCCTGCCCTGGCTCGACTTCACTGTCATCTTTTACTTGTGGTTTGCCAGTTTTAATACATCTTCGACTGGTTGCATCAAGAAGCAGAGCATCACCATGGTCCATTAATCATTGGACGAGGCTATTCGCAGAGCAGCTCTGCGAATTACAGCAAATTGTATATATATATATATATGTGTGTATATATATATATATATATATATATATATATATATATATATATATATATATATATATATATATATATAATGTGTGTATATATATATATAATATATATATATACACACACACACACACACATACATATATGCCACCCCTCACTATCATATAGGGACTATTATTTATATATATATATATATAATATTCCCTATATGATAGTGAAGGGTGGCATATATGTATGTGTGTGTATATATATATATATATATTATATATATATATATGTAATAAATATGAAAAACACAAGACAGCACTGTAGTGAACAACCAGGACAGAGTTTTATTGATCAATAACAGTGCATACATTTTACTATATGAACTCTTGACTACAATCTATTTTTTATGGATGATGTTCGAAGTCAGCAACTGGTTAGCAGTCAGAACAGTCCTTGAGTTATCACAACAGAATTGAACATGAATATTCTAATGCATTCTGGAAAGAATTCCATGTGTCAAAGGTAGCGCGTTCTTGCAAAACAACAGCAAAAAATTTTTTTTAAATGTCATAGAATATGTTCATAAAATGCAAGAAAATATGTAAAGCCTCGAGGCATGCATCTTCCAAAAACCCCAACATGCATGAAAGACCATAATGCTTAAACTGCATTCTGCACATGCGAAAGAAAATGGAACACAATGATTGGTTGATTCCTGCTCTGCAAATAAGGATAACTTTTGTCATAATTCGCAGAGCAGCTCTGTGAATAGCCAGTGCAACTGTTAATCATTATGCTAACTATGTCTATCGAAGCCCAGAAGTTAGAACTGGAATCCCCTTTTTTGTCCAGATGCCAGAACCAAGCCGTTGGCACTGATCACACCTGTGGCAGTGTGGTAAGATGGCCTGCGTTATCCGAAGTTAAGCCAATGATCATGTCAATTATGAAGGAAGGCAATGGGCAGGACACATACAGAAAATTATTGAGGAAAGATTTACAAAGAGAGCGTGGAAACAGGATAGGGTGGTTACTGGTACAAGGAGAAAAGGAGAGAAGACCGAAATTGACACTCTTCGCCTTCTCCTTCGCCAGGCTCCCTCGGCTGATGCCTTCTCCTTCGCCAGGCTCCCTCAGCTGATGCCTTCAAGAAATAGCACAAGACGTGCATGTTTAACCATATTTTGCCATTTGATGCCTGCTATCTGTCGTAAGCAGCGCATGTGAAACTGATCTAGTTGTCTGATAAATCGTGGGTATGGGGTCCATGCCTCACATCCGTAGAGCAGGGTTGTAATACAATACATGTTGATTGTCGTGCTCAGGCATACGTCACGTTCATTCCAGAGGCGCTTGGTTAGTCTGCCGAAAGAAGCACTTGCTTTTCCAAGACGGACAGAGATGTCATCATCATTCATTGCATTTTCGGACAATGTACTTCCCATATAGGTGAATTTATCCACGACATTCAAGGGGACGTTGTCAATAGTAATATTTGGTGGTACATGGTTGGTGCTAGGCTTTGGTTGGAACATTACTTCTGTTTTCTTTAGACTGATTGTGAGTCCAAATCGGTGGGCTGCTTTAGCAAAAGAGTCGGTGATTCTCTTTATGTCGTTGATTGAGTGTGCAATGAGTGCACAGTCATCAGCAAACAGCAGGCCTCGGGCAAGTAGTTATGTAGTCATGATCTTGGCTTTCAGGCACTGTAGATTGAATATGTTTCCGTTGGTGCGAAGTTGAATGTAAACGCCTA
Organism: Lamellibrachia columna; assembly: GCA_963662155.1. Taxonomy (NCBI): domain Eukaryota; kingdom Metazoa; phylum Annelida; class Polychaeta; order Sabellida; family Siboglinidae; genus Lamellibrachia; species Lamellibrachia columna. The sequence continues at coordinate 44,736,416 of OY759266.1, forward strand.
AATCGTTATCGTGGAAAGCATCTTGGAGCATGATGGAAAATATAATTGAGAACAGCATTGACGCCATGACGCAACCCTGTTTGGTGCCATTTGATACAGTAAACGCATCTGATTCTGTCCGTTGGTTTGACTGAATCAAAAGCCTTGGTAAGGTCTATGAAGACCATGTAGAGGTCTTGGTTTTGTTCACGACACTTTTCTTGTATTTGTCGCATTGAGAAGATCATGTCAGTAGTACCACGCCCTGCCCGGAAGCCACATTGACTCTCTGGTAGGGCATTATCGGCTGTATGGTGTGCCAGCCGATTTAGCATAATCCGGGTGAGTATTTCGCCAGCTATGCATAGTAGGGATTTGCCACAGTGGTTGTTGCAGATGGCTCTGTCACCCTTTCGCTTATAGATATGTACAAGATGCATCTTTGAAGTCCTGCAGGACGGATCTGCTGTCCCATATGATGGTGAAGAGTTTGACAAGTCGTTTAGTGAGGTTTATTCCTCCGTGTTTGCATATTTCTGCAGCAATTGCATCTGAACCCACAGCTTTTCCACTTGTCAGTTTCTTTATCGCTTGAGTTGTTTCCATGATATTTGGACGTGCTTCTAGTTCATGGATGATTGGATGTTGTGTTACTTCATCGAATGCTGTCATGAGATGGTTGATGGTCAGTTTAGCACATCATTAAAATGTTCAGCCCATCGTTTGAGAATTTCACTTTGATCTGTAATACGTGTTGTTCCGTTGGCACTCATGAGTGGTTTCGTCCCACATGACTGGTTCACATACACTGCTTTGAGGCCGTCATTGAAACGTTTCGCTGGTTCGATATCTTCCTCGAATATGGTGTTAAGTTTTTCTGCTAGATGCTGTTGGATGGTTGTTGACTTGAGTTTTGCAACATCAAGCTTTGTCCGTGGTTTTGCACTACATCTGTGCCTGCTGGGTTGTACATTGAGGCACATTTGGCTTCTTATCATTCTGTGATCAGACCAGCGGTATGTGCAACGCATGGCATGAATGTCGCGTTGTCTATTATAATGTAGTCGATCAGATGCCAATGTTTTGAGCGTGGGTGCATCCATGATGTTTTGTATTTTTCTGCTTGTTGGAATAAGGTGTTTGTGATGACAAGTTGAAATTCAGCACACATTGTTAAAAGGAGGGACCCATTCGAGTTTTTAACACAGTGGTGTCAGGTGACCCTTTCCCATGCGGTGAGGTCGCTTCCTACTTGTGCATAGAATTCTCCTAGGAGAATCAGTTTATCGTGGCGAGCTGTTTTACGAATGATCATTTTAAAATTTTCGTAAATACGTTCTTTTTCTTCATCCGGGTAGGTCATGGTTGGCACATATGCACTGCATGATGATGGTGGCATGTCGATCGCCAGATAACCTGATGCGCATTACCGTGAGCTGTTCGTTTATTCCTTTAGGAAAGGTGTCCATGTACCGGATATGAGTTGATTTTACTGCGAATCATACACCAGCTTTTCTGGATTCATTATATGGTTTGCCAATCCAGAATAAAAGTGTTTCCGCACCCTTCTCAATAAGTTGTGATTCGCCTAGTAGTTAGTTGTGTTTCACTTAGAGCGGCAGTGGCAGTGTTCTGACATTCCAGGTGCATATATTCATCTTGTATAGTTTCTTGTGTTTTCGACCGCAATGTTGGATGACCAGTCTGTCGCGGTTTGCGGACAAGCCTGGGTGGAGCCAGCTTTGTTTAGGGAACTTTTTATGTCCCCTCCTCCAATTGGAGAGAGCAGTGCTGCCCTTAAAGAAGGCTGCTCTGTCGCCCTAGCAGGATACATACGTCATTATGAACTCCGTGTCAATGACTTCACATTAGGGCAGCCATACGTGTAGGATCGTGACTAAGAACTCCCAGCGGCATCCTCCCCATCGCCACACGACTTTTGTAGAGTGATAAAGGAAGATAGGAGATCATTGATAAAACAGCAATCATCCAGATTCAGTATTGCCTATTGCTATTGGACAAAAAATAATATAAATTGACTAGACTGAGCACAGCTTAATCGTTCATGGTTTGCCTGCCTTTTGAATTTTCTTTCAGTAATCGGGAAACTGCTGCCCATAGTAGGGCCTACATGCCGATTATGTATGTGATCGCCGCTTTTATTCATGTTTACGAAAAAGACATCGGTTGTCGTGAACTTTGACATTGATATAGGGCATCTTTTTAACAAAAACACTCTCGCTTGGCAGGTGCCATTTTTAACTCGCCCCACAACATCCAGGTCACGGGATTGTTTCTTCAAATGAGAGCGCCGATTAATAGGCACTGAGAAAGGCCACAGAAATGCTTTTCCCAACCAATGACATACACAATTACAATAAATAGAGACCATTATTTTTCAACGATGTCAAGGTTAAAAATATATAGTTTTATAGATTGGCAGTATTCATTATTCTGCCATCAACAACATTCGCCAAACCACGACCGCATGCGCTAAGAGTCACTAAGACAGTTCAAGCAATTTTATTATGACAAGTTGACAACATATCATCTTGTAAAAAGAAAAAAACCGTCTTTTATTTTTATCTTAACCGTTGTCATCAGGCATTTGCCCATCTTCAAGACGGGCAGATGGGTCCCTGCCTAAGGACCTGCTACACACCGCTTTGTACAAATTGCAAGGTATCTTTTGCCTTCCCTGAAGCAGCAGATTTTCCCAGCTTGACAATACAATTACGTAAACCGTATATTTTAGCAATGTAGAGGGAGGTTGGGACCCCTGTCACACCCCTCAGTATAGGATTGGGAATATAATATATATATATTATATAGTATTACAAATATATACTATATATATATATATAATATTTTATGCCATCTACAGTCTACCATAAACATGTATGTAGGTGTTTGTCTGCGTATTTTAGTGTTTGTGTTAGCATTTGTTCATATACAAATATTTGAAAATGAAATCAACAAATAAAAATGTCCATTCCCAATTTGTTTCTTCTAAATTTCCAGTCAAGAGTTTGTCAAACTCTGTTCTAACCACTTACTGTAGTTGGGATTTTATAACTACTGAATCTAACAAATGAACAGAATGTGCCAAATATAACTGCCGGTATTGACGTTTCACAAACACTTGCCTTATTAAATGCTATCTCCTACATAACGAATAACACCAGTCACAGAGTGCCCTGGTAGTAGAGATGCACTGTAGTTATTTGCCTGCCAAGAATTGGCCTATGACAACAATATGCCCCGGTTTTGACATTTTGTTTAAGCACCAATCGTTGATTTGATGGGGGTATCACATTAAAACACTGCCACTTTATTTCTATGAACCCAGAAGTAAATTAATGATTTGGCCCCATACACTGTTTGACCACAGGGCTCTGTCTATATGGAGTGTGCTAAAAAAAAATTTCACTAGGTCATAAATAAGGTCTGTGCTGATTCACCCTGGTGTGTTTAGCAAGAGAAAATAACCACAAATGGCCTGTTTCAATCAGTGTCTCTGACAACACACACATGTGTAATGCAAGATGTGCTTGTTATTTTCCATTCAGTATGAATGGTATCATCAGAGCATCAAAAACCTTTTGAATATGTTCAAATCAATTTGATTACGTTTAGTTAGTGTCAAAGCTTGTCACTTACTTTTTATGATACATAATTCTGAGTTTCAGATGCTAAATATATCCATTTTCCTAACATTAATAATAATAATACAGCATTAATGCATGCTAACTAGTAATAACAACCAAATGATTAACCAGTATTCCTGTGAGCAAGTTGAAAACCTATTCACCATTAGCTCATTTCAGCCACCAACAGCTGTTTAAAGCCTGCTAGGAAACTGATTCACATACAGGGTACAAAACATATGTCTCAAGTTACTTGATACATTTTTTTTCTCAAAATTAATGATATTCTACAGCACTGACAGGTGGGTTTCCCTAATAGGGGTCCTTGGTGGTGCCATGTAGTTCCAGGGGGCCTGTAAGTAGCAAGCTTGCAACATTACTTTGAAATTACACATTAGGTGTGAAAGGCAATGGTGGGGGCCTCAATCAGTATGTGGACATTTTGGGGGGCCTATAGCTGAGAAAGTTGGGGAACCCTTGCAATAGTATACAAGGCTAATACATGATGAGAAGAATTTGGTAAATTTCCTACAAATAAAACAATAATTCCATGGTCAGAAAATAGGCCCTATATGATGTTCTCAGTCATGTTGTTTTCTTTGTATTCTTTTTGCTGGGGAAGAAATGCTCCTCTTTTAATGTGGAATAAACTCGTTCATTCGTACATTCACATTCGTTCATAGGTACTTGCATAAAGAGTCAGTTTACAGATATTGCAACTGGTTATTATATGATGTTTTGCATAAAGAGTAACTTTTTACAGTTAACCCATTGCAGCTGACTATGATTACTTGCAGTGACATTGCTTGCGGTATGCCACCCACATCCTTACCAGCCACACCGAAGTGCCCGGACGTTGCGGTCTAGACCCTGCCCTCACACCAGGCGATGAATGCCCAGTGCTACACAGTCGAGGTGGGGGACTCCACCTTCACCATCATCAAACGCTACCAGAATCTGAAGCCCATAGGCTCCGGTGCACAGGGAATAGTTTGGTAAGTATTGGGCCTAGTACCCCGTAGTGGAGCCGCCTATACCTCTGGCACATTGTTCAGTCTGTGTAATGTGAATTCCAAGAAATGGTAGCAGTATTTTAGTCTCTTGCTATGAGTTCTTGATTAATCTATTGATTTTGACATCTTGTCAAACCTTGGTTATAATATATTGTTGTTCCTAAAACTTAGCTTAACTTGAGCAAGCACACTTTCTCAGTAGCTGTGCCTACAATCTGGAAAGAACTCCACGGAACCACCTCCACGGTGATCTTGCTCTGATGGTGACTGCATGTCCTTTTAGGATTTAGGCGCTACAGAAATTTGATTATTATATCTCATAAAAATATAGATATAGTTACAATCACTATTTACAGTGCTTGCAATAGCATCTCAAAGTGGGATTCAACAAGTGGGTGAGTGTAAAAAACCAGGGATCCAAACAGACGTGGGATCCAGTGAGTCTTGAAGGCCTGTGGACCTGAAAATGTCTTACTCGAAATAGTCAGAAAAAGGGTGTGTACTTGTGGGCATTTATTATAACATCCTTGGCATTTATTTCTGTTACAGAAGAAATTATGCTTATATTTATTACAGTTATTACCAGTGATGTAGTGTTAGTAATGTACACAAGAATGCTGGGTTCAATTAAAATTTGATACTAGAAGAAAGTTGGATTAATGTATTGGTCTTATCTTATCAGGTAATCACAAGCTGGTGTTTCTTGAAAGCCAACCACATTTAGTTTTATTACAGAAGAAATTATGCTAGGCCTTACAGTACATAAGTTACATTACCACTTTACCAGTGATATAGTGTTAGTAATATGTAAACATTGGGTTCAAACCAACCACATTTATTCTTATTGCAGAAGAAAGTAGGCTTTCATGACCAGTGACGTAGTACAACTAATTAATAACTAATACATGAATACTGGGTTCAATTAAAAATTGCTACTAGAAGAAAGTTGGATTGATGTGTTGTTGGTCTTATCCAGTGATCAAAAGCTGGTGTTTCTAGGAAGCCAGTGGCACAGCTGTGTGTATTACCTGCCCTCTGAGCCAATAAGTGGTACACTGCTCTACACAGGCAGACTGTGTGGATGATTAGGTTACCATAGTCTATCAAGTGGTACCATGATTTGTAGCAGGATAGCCAGGAGTTCAGGGTGAAATACTTCTTCATCTTCTTCCATTACAGCTCTGTATAAAATATATGTGTAGTGGAGGTTGGCTGTTGACACCACTAACAGTTTAGTGGTGTCATTATCTTCACTGTAATTGGTGCTTCTGCAATAAAAAATGTTGGCTCGTATCATATCACGCTCTCATGCTAGTGCTGTCACGCTAGCAGCTTATTTTTAAGCCTTAGTGAGAATCTCCTGGCCGTTTTTATGTTTAAGAAAAAAAAATTTGTCAAATAAAGAAATTCCAGTTCCATGCAAAATTTAACCTATCATCCATATATTGTGTACCATATGATGTTACACCGATACACTGGTATTTTTTATGCGGTTTTGAAACCAGTATTTTTATTCGGTTGAACCGGTAGTCCATACATCTTCAACTGACAATATTTGAAGCTTCCTAAACCACATAAAAGTCACCAAATTTGAAAGATAAGGCATTCGACACATCATGGCACATACATTTCTTGTGTGTGGACTGCGCATGTCCAAAAGAGCAAGTCGTACAAGTCAATCAATGAATGGCCTGATGCTCAGTCCACAGTGTGGAAGTTGGATCGCTCGTCTGTCTATTTTATAATCATAAACTACAGATTTGAACATCAATGTAATTTGACTCTCAATGGGCTAATTGAGTTGAGGAGAGAGTTAATATGTAGGTGAGCTGTTGCAGTGACTTTAGACAAATGACACTCCATTTAGCCAGTCTTCATTGAAGATTGCACGCTGCCAGATGTTGGCCCTGCTCCAGCCGTTTGTGCAGAAGGTAGATAACTCTGGCTTAGTACATGAGTAACTATGACAGAACTGATTCTACCTCTGACTGGTCGTATGTTACTGTACCAGAAGAATCCAGAAGGTTACATGTTCTCCTTGCAGTACTTACAGCTCTGTTGCACAGTGGAAAAGCATCAATCTCTCAACAGAGGGTAAAGGGGTCGAATCTACAAGCTGTCTTTCACTGTTGCGCCACCACATGGTAGCATGGTAAACTAATGGGTGACTAAGCTTGCCCCCCCTTTGGCCTCCCCTTTGCAAGAACCTAGATACACCACTGGAATAAACACCAATTTTGTTTTCATTTGACAACATCCACATTTTCCCATATTTTTTGGCCAGGCTAGCAAGTTGCTGAGCGCTACAAATCACTACAAAAATCACATATAGTTTACAAGGATCAATCTGTGGAGGTGTTCATCAGTTGGCACCATATGGAACATGATAAGATATCAAAGTAGCCAGTCTGTCTCCTCACTAAGTTCTGATTATTGCCTTGATGATATAGAGCTCTGTGTCTGACTACAGGAATGCAGTTGCCTCTCACCAAGCTGTACTGATAAGTTCAGCTTCCAGCAGTTTGTAGTGAAACTGTTTCGCAGTATCTGTACAGAACTCTGTGTGTGGTTCCTGGGTCTGGCAACGTGTAGCCTGTGGATTGGTACACATTCATTTAATGCTGTGGCTATATATAAATGTTAGATAATTGCAAAATATGAGGTGCTTATGCCCACACCAAGGAGGATGTTCAGATGTGCATGGTGAAAATGTGTGGGTGTGAACGACCTAAGTTGTCACATCATTGGTTACGATAATCCAGAACTTTGTCAGGTGGAACTCAGTTTTATAATTTAGGCACACATGTGCATGCCAGTAAGTTTTGCCATTGCAAGAGATTGGTTAAACTGGAAGCAGAATTGACCAAAAATAATAAAATTGTGCACAAGTAGTCAGTGTAGTCTCAGGGCCTTCATATAAATGGCCAATTTATATGTAACATTTACTGACTCTGACAAAATGAGGACAGAAACAGGTTTTTGCTAATATGTTTGTCTGCACTGCCTGTACAACCTTTAAAATTGCTGCAGGGCAATTCCAGCCGAAGTGAGTCTGAGAGCTGACTCTCTATAACTGCATCAGGATGAATTTTTTTTTAATCCATTTACTACTTCTGTATCTCCTTGTTATAAAACACGTTTAAAAAATATGATTTCATACAATTGTCTTGGGGAATAATGGCCATTTTGCCCACAGGTATGCATTTCGTTATTTCAATTAAATAATGATACCCGTTTTCAAAATAGAAACAAAACCACATTAAGTTATGTAACACAAATTTCCAGAAATATTACCTCCTGTACTAAAAATTGCATATGAACGAACGTATGTAGCAAAAATGTATCATACACGTAACGCCACATTTATATTTTATATTAAAAAATAACCAATCAAAGTCATATGTATAAACATAGTATACCTATGCATAATTTATGTGCTTAATTATGCTAAAGCAACTTATTAACATACTTCAATAACTTCACAGACTTTTGGTAATAACTAATGCATTCGTCTGAATTTAGATTTTTGTGCGTTACACGTAATGCTCCATGTAATATATATTTTTTATTCCATTATTGATTTTAAATTATTTTTGTCAACCCTAACTATTAGACAACATATATAACAATGCTATTTTAAAAAATTAAAACCGTCCGCAATAAATTAACATGGATCTGCATTTTTAAAGATGAAAAATGTCTGAATGTCACACACGTAGCGCTGCAGGCAGTTATACTGGTATTACACATCTTGTATTCAGAATTGGTGTCAATTACATTATATCAATTCCAATCATACGCCAATTACAAATACCAATTCTAATTACACCTCAAAAATACCAATTGCAATTACAAAATACCAATTCCATATCGAAATAAAACATGTGAATAGAGCAACCATAGACATACTCATTGCCCCAAACAGTGATGTGGTAATTTACTACCATATTTACTCATAAATATTTGTTCAAAACAAACATACAGTTTGATGTATAGATCACCAACAGTTGACTTTCCAAAACTGACTGGTCAACCTATACCATACGTGCGTGCGTGCGTGCGTGCGTGCGTGCGTGCGTGCGTGCGTGCGTGCGTGTATGCAGTAAATGTGAGACCAAATGAGTGAGACAATAGCACCAGGGTGAACCTGATCAGAATTCCGGATCAACCACATAGTTGTGCTAAGAATGGCCTTGCGGGAAATTGTCTGCTTGCTAATGCTGTCTTGTCACGAGTATGAACTACACCTCTTTAACTTAATTAGATTTGTCCAGTGGTCCAACTGTCTCCTGCTCACTACATGACTGTCCCAGAGCGACAGTGCTCATCCGATGTCATGAAAGCTCACAAGTAAAATATAATAATAACAATAAATATATTTTATAGTACAGTTTCTCTTAAAGCTCAATGGATGTTGCATAAAATGAATGAAGTAAAAATAAAAAATATTACACATAAAATACATATATAAAAATGTGTTTAATTCTTTAGGTCCTTGTTGAATTAATGCTCGAATCCAATAAATCGGACTGAGGATTGACATGTTAACCAGCGTGACCAATAAGCACTTGCACAAATCTATGAAAATCATGTGACCTAGACGACAGGTGACATTAAGTGAGGTTGTCATACATAGAACCAACACAGTCTCAAACAAACATGCTATTTTGACATAAAGAGGTCTAGTTTAGTAAGCAAAAGCCAAAGTATGTTACTTAACTTGAGTTTGAACGTAAACAGCATGGCCATATGCTATTGGCAAGTATAGGAGTAGGTGTATACAAATATATTTTCATTTGGCTAGCAAATTTTGCTAGACTCATAACATAGGGTTGTCTAACAGTATTGCGTGGCCCATTAAATTAAGATGGTGCATTCAACAAGGTGTTCCTAGTAAACCACTGGTGCGATATCCTTAATAGTAATTGCAAATGGTTATATTTTAGTAACTCTTATAGGTGCATAGGCCCAAACTCACAACTTTTGTTACCCTTTAATGTATCAGAACATAAATTTTCATGTCACAAGATTTATTTATTTTTCATATATTTGTGCAGTGCCTGAAAACACCCAGAGTCATTTTAAATGCCCTTCATACAAGATTACAAGCAGAATGCCAGTATGAAATCTTACTGTTTTACCCAGGTATGATATTCCGCACTGCTCGAATCAGTTGAACCTTAAAAAAAGAGGATGTCACTGTGGTTTCTTTACCGAAAAATATTTGTTGCATGTCGATCAAGCATCGAGTGATACTGTTGCGCTTGGTTTGTTGCTCTGTGGACAGGTGTAGCTGTACACTATTACTTAAATAAACATGCATTGAAAATGTGTTCAAATTTCTCATCTGCATTTTGTAAACATAATGGCAAGTGTAGTGTTCCATCTGATGGCTATGCAGCTGTCAACATGTAGGGCAACATTTTAAAAACTCTTTCCCAGCCAGACTGCCCATGGGCGTATTTTCGTATAAAGCTAGCATGCACTGTTGCAACAAAGTGCATGCTATCAGTGCTTAGTGTAGGCTCGTTGTACAGTTTAACATGCACCACACCCTCTGCAAGTCGACATCCAAAGCGGACAGACACAAGGGAGTAGCACTAGCAACGCAATTCTTCAGCTAAAAGAAACTGGTGTATATCAGCTGTCTGTAAACCCAAGTGGCACCCAGAGTTGTATGCACAACACTGGCATCATGTTAGTTATAAGAGTGCAGTAAACATTGGACAGGAGCAATTCTTCAGCTAAAAGAAACTGGTGTAAATCAGCTGTCTGTAAACCCAAGTGGCACCCAGAGTTGTATGCACAACACTGGCATCATGTTAGTTATAAGAGTGCAGTAAACATTGGACAGGAGCAATTCTTCAGCTAAAAGAAACTGGTGTATATCAGCTGTCTGTAAACCCAAGTGGCACCCAGAGTTGTATGCACAACACTGGCATCATGTTAGTTATAAGAGTGCAGTAAACATTGGACAGGAGCAATTCTTCAGCTAAAAGAAACTGGTGTATATCAGCTGTCTGTAAACCCAAGTGGCACCCATAGTTGTATGCACAACACTGGCATCATGTTAGTTATAAGAGTGCAGTAAACATTGGACAGGAGCAATTCTTCAGCTAAAAGAAACTGGTGTAAATCAGCTGTCTGTAAACCCAAGTGGCACCCAGAGTTGTATGCACAACACTGGCATCATGTTAGTTATAAGAGTGCAGTAAACATTGGACAGGAGCAATTCTTCAGCTAAAAGAAACTGGTGTAAATCAGCTGTCTGTAAACCCAAGTGGCACCCAGAGTTGTATGCACAACACTGGCATCATGTTAGTTATAAGAGTGCAGTAAACATTGGACAGGAGCTGGCTGGGTAAACTCACTGTGTCGGCAGGTTTACTTGATGTCCTCTCAAGAGGGGTCAGCTTACTGTGGTTGTATCTCCAGTGTGACTGTGGTTTGGATTTTCGGAGTTCATTAGGTCCTGTTTGAAGGTGTTCAGACCTTAATTTCAAAGTGTTTTGGTTTATTTGCGAGTGGTATGGATCCCCCTTTGGATATGTTTCAAATCTTTTTTGGAGTTGACTAAGATCCCAGTTTTGGTGTGATCCTGATCGGGGATCAGCTGGATCCCTTTTTGGATTGGTTTAACTCTTGTTTAGCAGTTATTTTGTGTCTCAATTGACTGATACATTGCCTTCTAAGGAATATAAAAAACCCAATGCAGCTGCTATTGTTTGATCTGTTGTTTGCCTCTGAAAAAATACTGAAAATATGGGCTAAGATGATATTGCAAATCTTGCAGTGATATGTCAGTGGCCTATATAATATATATATATATATATATATATATATATATATATATATATATATATATATATATATGCATGCAGTTCATCACTGACCGGAGTGCTTTGGACTATGCATAATCCCAAATGGCCAAAGTAGTGTTTTATTTGAACGTGTATAATTTTTACTGGATCCCAAATCCATCCTTCCTTCTTTTCATCTCTCTTATTCCCTTACTCTCTGACCCTGGTGAAAAAATGTCGGTTGGGTTTAAAGCGTCATTGTTTTCGTGGGACCACAAAGCGGGCGTAACTGGGCCAGCTGCAGTCACTATAGTGACTAATTCTAACAAAATCAATTCTGCCACATGAATTATGCCATCTGCTGTCAGCGAACTCATCCTGGTATTTCGTCATTGGTCGTTGCCAAGGCAACAGGGGTGGCCGAGGGCATTGTGAATGGCCTTCCAATGTATTGTGTAGGTGGGAGAGAATGGGCCATGTTTGCACACTGGGGTAATGAAAGTCATTAGTCATGGGAAGATTTATGGAGTCAAGCTGCACTTAAGTGGAATTATATTGGCTGAGTTGTTGATGACATAATGTCCTGTGTCCTGTCTCCTGAATGTTCTGAAGATAAGCAAATCTACATATCATTAAACATGAATGCTTTGTTGATATAATTTGGGATGTTCAGCTATTCTAAGATTTCTCAGTCTTCAAGTGTCAAATCCATAACACAAATGTAATAATAATAAAGATAAATTTCTATAGCACCTAAATCATCAGAACCCTACGCTCAGAGGAAGACAATTTAGATTTATTTAAATTGAATGCTAATTCTACTAGTTGGCATTATGATTATGTTGTATTTATCAATGTCAGTAGTGAATGTCCATCATATTTCATTATTTCAAGAGGCCACTACTAATAGGGTAATAATAGTATTAATTAATTAATACATTAGTTAATAGTGACCCTAATTAAAGATGCAAAGCTAATTGTGGCCAGATAGGTCCCACACCACAAGTAGTGAACTCTATAAATTAATCATCATGTATGGCTGTACAGCTGGTCTCAATCAATTCCTGCCACTTGCAACAAGTATGTAGGATTATCATGCCACTAATACCACATAATCTTTGTCTCTGGAAGTGGACTGCCTATGCTGGGAAAGGAACTATTTATACTCGACAAATAAAAGAACCTGTATTTTTTTGCTGTTGTTTCGCGAGACAGCTGCTGTGTGCATCTGGCATGTTGCCTGTTTGTGTGGTGTATGAATTCATTCGTCTGTAAATATAATGGACTCTTGCTATATATATTGCTATAACATGTTGGTACTTGGCCAAACTATCCCATATATCCGATGTTCCTTATATCCATGGATGCAGACATAACGGGGATTTAAAAATTTTTCCTAACACCTGGAATCAATATAGTGAGAGACCACTGTATGAATAGAGACAACCAACTGGTTATGATTCTGCATGGGGCAAATTATGCATTATTCAGGGTGTTCTGGGGGCTTCCATCATGTCTTATATAACCACCAGTCAGCAAAATTAATAAATCTGACATATATGTAAGCAATTAGATTAAAAAGAATTATAATCTGTATTACAAATAGCCGTGTTACATATCTAATATTTTTGGTGTATTACTACACGGTTGTTCAGTTTTGTTGAAGAGTCAAAATTAAAGTGTATTTTCATGTGTTAGAAGTAATAAACACGTATCCAAGCAACTGCATGGTGTAAATCAAAATGGACTTCCATTGTTTTTACTCTTCAACAGCGATATCTTGATAGGCACATAAACATCTCATGATTAGATGGCCTGCCGACTTTTTAAGTCTAAATTAGTTATTGAGTTGTAGGACCATAAAACTTGCCAGATTAATTAATAGTTGTCAGTTATTAAAAAAAAACATGTTCATTAAAAGCCCTAAAGCAACTATATCTCACTTATTGCAAATTTTTGAAGTTGGTGGGCAGGAGGGGTAAGTCTGAAATGATAGCTCTTGGACAAATTTAGTCTGGCTAATCCAACTCTCGCTCGCCTTCGTGAATTCATCGAAAAGAGGGTCTGGCCCCAGAGGCATGGTGTCGTTGTTACCTGCTGTCACCACTCCATTCTGTGTAGGCATCGACAGATCATTCCCATGATGCACCAGCAGCCAATCAGTATTGTTATCAAGATGCTATATTTAAAAAAATTGTTGCATGATTTAACTTTTCAGTCTGACAGTTGTGTCAATATAATCAAAGTTAATTCAAATTGCAACGTATAAACTGATAAAAGTTCACTCTTATTTATGAATTAGCCAAATGCCCAATGACATCGTAATTAACTAATTATGTATGCGGGGGGTACTATGCGCCCAGAATCTGGGTGCATACATAATTTTTTTAACAATGAAAAGTACATATTGCATCCAGGCGATGACGTGTGTGACAAAGAGTGGCGCCACAGCACGCAGCCTGTATACCAGATCCATGTTTGTATGTTATAAATAGCCTTCCTATACCATGTAGTAGATTCCACAGCAAAGTATAAACATCTCAGAATACCTTGTTATTAGCAGTCAGCAAGTACCCATTGTCTTGTCATTTATCCGCTATTGATCAAATCATCACCATGGCAACTAATAGCTACTTAGCCACTGAATGTTAAAACGAAAGGTCAAGATCACTGACGTTACAGTTTTGCTACTTTGGTTTAGTGTAGACTAAGAAACTTTATAGCCTAATCCATTTAATTGTTTGTCCGATTAATTCTTTACACTCTATATCCGTCTGTATACCTGGCATTGGCTGCACTTACAAGTGGTACTACCATATATTCTCTAAATAAAACCAACATCTTTACTTAATTTTCAGATAAATTCCAACTTACCTGGGTTTTGCTTCTTTCAAGTTGTACACCCACACTTTGAGATAAGATAATATTTTCAATGCAGTTTAATTTGAGAAGTTTTGTGCTTGCAAATAACAGTAGCACTTGCTCGGGTTTCCCCAACTAACAGATCACTTCAAACTGCATTTGCCTAGAGGATTATAGCGGCATGTTTCTTTAAGTTTTCATATCTTTTATTTTAGAATCTACAGTACACTATTGTTCACTTCATCAGACCCCCAATTCACCATTACCACTTACCAAAAAGCTGAAAAACCAAAGTGAAAAAAAATATTAAAAGCATGTAGTACTTGCCATTGACAAGGTCGCGCAAGATAGACTTTTATTGCTGTTGTTGATAAAGCCAACTATAACAAATGTCTGCACTTGGCCACTACACCAGTGTTTTATAACAGACACAGGGTTGAAAAAATCATGATTTTTTTATTTAAATCGTATTTTTTTTCTTTTTTTTTTTATCTGGTATATAGATATTTATATATATGCTTAAATTTGTGAACTCTTTCAAATGTGTTCTATTCAAATCAATTTGGGTTCTTGTCTTAACAGAGGGTACATGATGTTTGCTTATATAAAGACATTAGACAATGTCCACAAGGCTTCACCTCCTGTAGTTGCATAATCTGTCTTGGAAAGGAAAGCATGCTGTGTGTCTGTGGCTGTAGCAGTGGTGATTATTGTTTGCCTATAGGGTGATTTAGCATCTGTCCAGGGCTCTGTGTACTCTGAGGGTCTCTAACCAGAATACAAACTGGTACAGTATTAAATAACTGAGTCAACACACTGAATTGGTAGGAGCTAGCACAAGCTCTAAGTGGACTTTAACTCAGGGCTTCTGAGTTGAAAAGATACTTCCTCTGGAAGACAAGTTTGTTTGGCTTCACAGCATTCAGAAAGGGAATAGCTCAAACATACACAATGTCATAAAATATTTGACTGTCAGGCTATCTGGTGTCAATACAGCTAC
Organism: Lamellibrachia columna; assembly: GCA_963662155.1. Classification (NCBI taxonomy): domain Eukaryota; kingdom Metazoa; phylum Annelida; class Polychaeta; order Sabellida; family Siboglinidae; genus Lamellibrachia; species Lamellibrachia columna. The sequence continues at coordinate 44,751,717 of OY759266.1, forward strand.
ACAAGTGTGCGCACTTTGTGTTTTGTATTAAAAAACATACAAAACTTTGTTGATCTCGATGCTTGTAAACAATTATTTATCATATAAATCAGCAATTAAAATAACCGGAAGTAAAAAAATCATAAATCAATGTTTTTTTTGGAGTGATTTAAATCATGATTTAAATCAATGATTAAAATGAAATGATTTAAATCAAACAACCCTGAACAGACATGTGATATAGGGTTGACAATGTACATGGCCATGTTCTGAGTACTGTGTCAGTTATTGTATCTTTATTTTAACGTTGATGTCACGACATTGCATGTCTGCAGTTATAAAATGTGTCGGTTCCTTGTGTCTGTTCTATGGCGTGTATGTTTAGTGTCAGTGAATGCATGGGTACTGTTATGTAATGGGTTTTTTCTGTACACATTTACATGCTCTTTTGTATTCCGTGTGCATTGCATAATGTTTTCCCATGTTGTTGGCATACTTTAGATTTATATACATGTGGTAATGACAATTTACAAATGTTTATCCTTTTGTTGATGATATTGTGACATTTGTAGCATTATGTTATCAGTGAATGAGCGATTAATTAACTTTTTTATTCCCAGCCACATTGTGTGTGGCGCGGTGACGATTCTGGCGGAGCAGCTACAACGTTGGACTTTCAATTGAGAGAATCCGTGTATGAATCTTCTTGCTGCCGTTTCGAAGCTTTGGCAATTTCATTCACCCCACGTTACCACAGTTCACTGAGCTGTATAAATGAGTGCCTGACTACAGACAGAGGTGGATATGTGAACGAATAGTCTTTGCGCAGTAATTGCAGCATGGCTGAATTGCAGCATGGCTTCCCAGAGGAGTTGAGTTAGTGTTGGAATGAACAGGTCTGCCTGGTGTGAACTGTAAAGTGCTTTGAGCAGTTCCGAAGACTGGATACAACACTGTCATCGGTCTCTTATAAACAAAAGTCAGAGTTGAGGATTCAGACCTTGATACTAACCATGCACCAGTGACCTCTGTGTGTGTCAAAGTAACATCTGTTTTGTTGACATTACAGTGCGGCCTACGACACAGTGACGGGTCAGAATGTCGCAATAAAGAAGCTCAGTCGACCATTCCAGAATGTGACGCATGCGAAGCGTGCGTACAGAGAGTTTGTACTCATGAAGCTTGTGAACCACAAGAATGTGAGTGGTTTGCACTGACCGCTCTGTTGTGTCATCAACCAGAATTTTTAACTTTATTTATAGCATTTATGGTATTTAATTAATTACTTCATGTTACTATCAATGTTTAACTTACTCACCTATATAGTTTAATAAAATGTTAATCGTAAATCAGGATTTTGTCCAGAGGGACATCTCTAATTTTCAGCAGGAATATAAAATACAATTTTTCATTGAAACAGCACCGAACCACAACAACACAACTGGTTACGTATGCCTCCCCCTTCCCAGGATGTACAATGTCTGGCTCCAGTCTTGACATGTTGTCATATGCCTCCCCCTTCCCAGGATGCACAGTATCCAGATCCAGTCTTGACATGTTGTCATATGCCTCCCTCTTCCCAGGATGCACAGTATCTGGCTCCAGTCTTGACATGTTGTCATATGCCTCCCCTTTCCAGGATGCACAGTATCCGGCTCCAGTCTTGACATGTTGTCATATGCCTCCCCTTCCCAGGATGCACAGTATCCGTCTCCAGTCTTGACATATTGTCATATGCCTCCCCCTTCCCAGGATGCACAGTATCCGGCTCCAGTCTTGACATGTTGTCATATGCCTCCCCTTCCCAGGATGCACAGTATCTGTCTCCAGTCTTGACATATTGTCATATGCCTCCCCCTTCCCAGGATGCACAGTATCCGGCTCCAGTCTTGACATGTTATCATATGCCTCCCCTTCCCAGGATGCACAGTATCCGTCTCCAGTCTTGACATATTGTCATATGCCTCCCCCTTCCCAGGATGCACAGTATCCGGCTCCAGTCTTGACATGTCATATGCCTCCCCTTCCCAGGATGCACAGTATCCGTCTCCAGTCTTGACATGTTGTCATATGCCTCCCCTTCCCAGGATGCACAGTATCCGGCTCCAGTCTTGACATGTCATATGCCTCCCCTTCCCAGGATGCACAGTATCCGTCTCCAGTCTTGACATATTGTCATATGCCTCCCCCTTCCCACGATGCACAGTATCCGGCTCCAGTCGTGACATGTTGTCATATGCCTCCCCTTCCCAGGATGTACAGTATCCGGCTCCAGTCTTGACATGTTGTCATATGCCTCCCCTTCCCAGGATGAACAGTATCCGTCTCCAGTCTTGACATGTTGTCATATGCCTCCCCTTCCCAGGATGTGCAGTGTCTGGCTCCAGTCTTGACATGTTGTCATATGCCTCCCCTTCCCAGGATGTACAGTATCCGGCTGCAGTCTTGACATGTTGTCATATGCCTCCCCTTCCCAGGATGTACAGTATCCGGCTGCAGTCTTGACATGTTGTCATATGCCTCCCCTTCCCAGGATGTACAGTATCCGGCTGCAGTCTTGACATGTTATCATATGCCTCCCCTTCCCAGGATGCACAGTATCCGTCTCCAGTCTTGACATATTGTCATATGCCTCCCCTTCCCAGGATGCACAGTATCCGGCTCCAGTCTTGACATGTTGTCATATGCCTCCCCTTCCCAGGATGCACAGTATCCGTCTCCAGTCTTGACATATTGTCATATGCCTCCCCCTTCCCACGATGCACAGTATCCGACTCCAGTCTTGACATGTTGTCATATGCCTCCCCTTCCCAGGATGTACAGTATCCGGCTCCAGTCTTGACATGTTGTCATATGCCTCCCCTTCCCAGGATGAACAGTATCCGTCTCCAGTCTTGACATGTTGTCATATGCCTCCCCTTCCCAGGATGTGCAGTGTCTGGCTCCAGTCTTGACATGTTGTCATATGCCTCCCCTTCCCAGGATGTACAGTATCCGGCTGCAGTCTTGACATGTTGTCATATGCCTCCCCTTCCCAGAATGTGCAGTATCCATCTCCAGTCTTGACATGTTGTCATATGCCTCCCCTTCCCAGGATGTACAGTATCCGGCTGCAGTCTTGACATGTTGTCATATGCCTCCCCTTCCCAGGATGCACAGTATCCGGCTCCAGTCTTGACATGTTGTCATATGCCTCCCCTTCCCAGGATGCACAGTATCCGTCTCCAGTCTTGACATGTTGTCATATGCCTCCCCTTCCCAGGATGCACAGTATCCGGCTCCAGTCTTGACATGTCATATGCCTCCCCTTCCCAGGATGCACAGTATCCGTCTCCAGTCTTGACATATTGTCATATGCCTCCCCCTTCCCACGATGCACAGTATCCGGCTCCAGTCTTGACATGTTGTCATATGCCTCCCCTTCCCAGGATGTACAGTATCCATCTCCAGTCTTGACATGTTGCATATGCCTCCCCTTCCCAGGATGTACAGTATCCGGCTGCAGTCTTGACATGTTGTCATATGCCTCCCCTTCCCAGGATGCACAGTATCCGTCTCCAGTCTTGACATGTTGTCATATGCCTCCCCTTCCCAGGATGCACAGTATCCGGCTGCAGTCTTGACATGTTGTCATATACCTCCCCTTCCCAGGATGTACAGTATCCGGCTGCAGTCTTGACATGTTGTCATATGCCTCCCCTTCCCAGGATGTGCAGTGTCTGGCTCCAGTCTTGACATGTTGTCATATGCCTCCCCTTCCCAGGATGTACAGTATCCGGCTGCAGTCTTGACATGTTGTCATATGCCTTCCCTTCCCAGGATGTGCAGTGTCTGGCTCCAGTCTTGACATGTTGTCATTTGTTTCAGATCATTGGGCTGCTGAATGCTTTCACCCCCCAGAAAACCTTTGAAGAATTCCAAGATGTGTGAGTAGATCTGTGTGTACTAAGCTGTATAAAACTGCTGAAAAACATACTCATAATAATCACAAAGGTCACATTAGTCATGTAAGTTATATTATAAGTGGATATTTTCTGAAGCCTGCTGCGGCTTTGTAACATTGATTTTCTACGCTGCATGCTAAGCTGCGGTTGTAATGAAATACACCACTAAGCCACCGTTTCTGCAAGCAGCTAATTTACTTTGTTGTCAGCCAATTTGTGTCGGAGATTTCTGGTATGCCAACTGCAAATGGTGCATCCAGGAAGGCAGAATTGGTTTCTGTGAACGTGTATCGTGTGTCCTGACTGCTTTCCCCACTCCTGTGGATAACACGATCCTGAAAAAATTATGAAATTAGTGTTATGTTATGTGTTGGTGCAAATAAGTTATTTATTTACGACACAGTGGTTATGTTTCAGCTACTCGTTTTCGGTTTTATCAGGGTTTCAACATTTTGTTTACAATATTTTTTTAGTTTTGTGGGTTGTAACTGTGAATCTTGAATGCAGCATCACAGGCAAACATTGTGCTGATGTCTATCTTTTCCAAGAACACATAGCTGTACAATCTTTTGGAATGTGAATAATAAAATATTGTTATTTTAAAGGGGGACATTTTATTAATATTCTGCATGGTAATTTGTATTATGATTTTTTCTTAAGAGGGATAACAATCTGTTTAGACTTCTTTTGAAGCATCTTAATTAAACCACCACCATGCGCACTGGAGTAATGTTTCCATAGCACATCACTTTACAAGTGAAACTACAGGTACAGAATTGTCTCCTAAAATGGCAGCCTTTTGTTTTATATCCTGTGCTGGCACATAGCCTGCTTGATAATTTATAGGTGTTATCAGTCTGATCCAGAGGGCCTCCTGAATCCAGCACACACTTCTCTTACTTTCCCTGTCAATCACATTGGCTCCCTCCCAGTCAGTTATGAGGTTGTCTCTGTTGGCATCATCTGTGTTGTATTGTTCATACCGTTGATGACCCTTCTCTACTGTTAACTGGTTGGTTGTGATGGTCTCAACGTCCACTTAACATTGATGTGACCACGCCACACATCACTCCATCCACTCTGAATGCAATGCACAGAGCACAGAATGGATAATTTCATGGTGTCTTTCAGTGTTGTTCAATGAAACGTTTCTCGCGCTGCAGATATCTTGTGATGGAGCTGATGGACGCGAACCTGTGTCAAGTGATTCAGATGGACTTGGACCATGAACGAATGTCCTACCTGCTCTATCAGATGCTCTGTGGCATCAAACATTTACACTCAGCCGGCATCATCCACAGGGTAAGCCTATTAAACATTTACACTCAGCCGGGATCATCCACAGGGTAAGCCTATCAAACAGTTACGCTCAACCGGGATCATCCACATGGTAAGTCTATCAAACATTTACACTCGGCTGGGATCATCCACTGGGTAAACCTGTTAAAACATATACATTCGGCTGGGATCATCCAAAGGGTAAGCCTATCAAACATTTACACTCAACCAGGATCATTCCCTTGGTAAGTCTTCAAACATTTACACTTAGATCATACACTTAATTGTCCAATTACACTAGAGATCATCCAGCTACCATGTTGTTCCCTATAGTACTACCTAACAGACGCACACAACCCTTTTTTAGAAGTGAAACCATGTGCAAAAACATAGATTTTCAGAAGTGAAGGCACGCTAAACGCAAATGACAGCAGTACTGCTGCGGCTGTCGTCACCTTGCAGACTCTTTAGAAATAATTCATAGTGTGTGTTTTTAGCCGCAATGTGGCACTACAGTGTTGTCATTACTGGTGGCTTTCTGTGGAAGTACTAGGACTAGCTTTTATGTATTTTATCACTCGCCGTCAGCAAAGCGTGCGAGTTTGAATTGTCTATTTAATTATTCTCAAAGGATCGAGTGGTGACTGGCTGACGTTGTTTGTCTGGAATTACAAAAACCGCAACCGAACGTGCTTTTTCAGTGTCTGTCTCGTGGGTTTTTGTAGTGTATCGATCGAGTGTCATTTGGTTTGGTAGATGCGCTGAAACTGTATCTTTGCTAAGTACAAAACAAACAACACAACACCTCATTGTAGGCTTACATTAAGTTTATTTAGCACCATCAAAACAATTCGAAGCACATGTAGATTGGACAAAATACATCACGCAAAACAAGCGTTAGTTAGAAATAGATCTGTGATCAATGACGTAGTTCCCAATTCATTCCGTAGAAGCTCCCCGCATTCTTCGCATAGTTCACAGTGGCGCCACACTGTGGATTAGGTACCAGTCTGATTTAGAGGCTGATTTCACCCATAGCGGCAGATCCTGATTTGGGCCATGTTTGAGAACTTATAGACGTGCACCCAAGCCTTCGCACTCGTGCACTAGCGCACTGCACGTCTATAGGAAGCAACACGGTATGTGCTACAATAATTTTTGTGTATACACTTTTCTGAAAAGGTTTCTTTTGAGACATATTTTCCCGAAATACAGCCATAACACATGATATGATAGGGCCTCTCTACCATCTCCCGCTATTGTGTTCTGTAGGATCTGAAGCCGTCAAACATAGTTGTCAAGTCCGACTGCACATTGAAGATCCTTGACTTTGGTTTGGCACGAACCGCTGGCACAAGCTTCATGATGACACCCTACGTAGTGACCCGGTACTATCGCGCCCCAGAGGTCATCCTTGGCATGGGGTACAAGGAGAACGGTAGGTCAAGTCAGAGTCGAACATAATTTGCAGGCTTACAATTGAATTTATGCCTGCAATCAGTTACCTAATCACCTGTGTTGGTTCAAAACGTAGATAGCAGATGTATTTGTGAGGACATAATTAATGTGTGAAAATTCCTGAATTTAATATACATATGCTTGAAAAGAATCCAAAATTACAATTTTCTATAACAAAACATCAAAGGTGATGTTGTTATATGGAGAAATGCTGCCAAGTCAATAACAGTATGTCTTTAATATAAAGTAATTTGTGACTCTTGAGTCTGTATGTGTGTGTGCATGCGTGCGTGCATGCGTGTGTTCCTTCATATCTGCGTTAGTTTCGCACTTATGGGGCTGAAAATTTGTAGGCATGCCCGGGGGCCGTACATAAATATTTGAAATTCCCCGGGGTGGGTGGGGTATTACATCAAAGGAACCAATGTGGTTGTTTCACGTAAATTATGTAACTCAGAACAGTAGTTAACTACAATTGTTAGCAACGTTATGTGTGTTTCTGCAATTGTCACATGATCTTCATCAAACGTCCACCAAACATTTCGTGACACCGGCATTTGTACATGATTTTTGGAGCGTGAAGTTGTCATTGATGCTGCACTACCAAAACTTGACTGGGTGGTCCAGGGAGTCATAAGTTCTTGCAGTGGTTGTCTTTGTGTCCCGTGCAATGCCGGGCAACTAGGCTAGTTAAAAATATTTTGGTTTGAATCATTGGTAAGAAACTGATTGTGAAAGTTTCTCTAAAACAGTATTTTCGGACCACTCCACCAACATCTACATTGACAACAGGATGAACCATTTGATGTATGATTCCTCAGTGGAGTAAACTCTCAACAAAAACAAGGAAAATTTTATTATGATTGGACTTACCATAATTTTTTTGTATAATATGCCCCAAGTATAATACACACCCTGATTTTTTTATTAAATCTGACAGAATTTCTATATTACCATGTTTTTTCAGTCCAACTAGTGCTGTTCTACATCAGTGTCTTCCACAGCAAACATTAGTTATCGCTCACCGCAGGGCTATTTGGACCACGAAAGTGCGCAACAAATTTTTTTACTATGTATTACGCAGCTGGACTTTTAAGTAAAAAAATTAAGGGAATAAATGCGTATTATGCACGGAAAATTATGGCACAGAGTTTGGAGATTGGTTCACGTCATACGTCTTTTCTATGATTGTCCCTAGTATGTAACACAAGGGCAAGGCATCACTAGACATTACTGTAACTTACGTCGCAATTTTGAGAGTTAGATTCCATAAAGCCAGCAAGATATTGAGCAGCACCAAGTATCAAGGCATAGATGGATGTTTCTGTGATAATGTTTTGTAACCTGAATTATCATATCAGCTTACATAATACCAGGTTATCGCATCAGGAGTGTGGGTATTTTTGTTTGTTAGTCCAATGCTTGGAGGTCACAACGTTAACGTCTTGTTTGTTTCAGTCGACATTTGGTCCGTTGGGTGCATCATGGGGGAAATGATCCGCGGCGGAGTCATGTTTCCCGGCACTGACCGTATCCTTATTCTGCTATGTCTTACTGCTCGAATGGCATATAGGGTTTTGGTTATTTATTATTTTTTAAATGGAACAACCTATCACTTGAAGGCACAATGTCAATAACAGACAAAAAATGGCAAGTTTCACTTTTTGATAAAAACTATTCTGTTCCTAGACATCCTAGCCAACCATGGTTTGACCCAGGTCATTGACCAACCCACTAGGGGAGACAACACCTTAGACCTTCTTGTAATGAATAACCCAACGTTTGTCAACAGAACAGAGATCTTACCAGGAATATCTGACCACAATATAATGATATATATGATATAAGCCCCAAGAAAATCATCCAAACCTGGCGTAAACTCCCCATCTATAGGAAAGCCAACTGGGAGGGTATAGAAAGGGAACTCAACAGGACTCGAGAATATATCGAAACCAACCGACCCTGACCGCTAATGAACCTTGGAACTATCTTAAAGCAGTCCTGAATGAAGCAGTAGAGACCCATATCCCCCACAGGAATGCATCAAACCCCATGGATCAATAGTAAAGTGAAGAAACTAATAAAAGCCAGTGATTTCTTTAAAAAAAAACAAAGAAGGGATCAAAGAAATCCAAACATCGGACAACTAAATTACAGACCTTGAAAAGCATTATTATTAGGAAAGAAACCAGAACAGTCTACTGGACATATGTTGAATCAGTAATCACACCAAACCAGGATGGCCACAACAGAAATGGTAACAAGAAATTATGGTCTTTCATCAAACACAGACGAACAGATTCAGTAGGCATCACACCTCTTTAAGAAAATTTATTCTTGAAGGACACCCCTCTGGACAAAGCCAGGATCCTAAACACACAGTTCAGCTCTGTGTTCACCAAAGAGAGCCCCTTAAATCCACCCCCACAGGAAGCTGACCCAATACAACAGTATCCCCCAATTCCCAAATTGAATATTGCCACAGAAGGCATTCAAAAACTCCTGGAAAATCTAAACCCTAACAAAGCCATGGGACCAGACAGGCTTCATCCCAGAGTCCTCAAAGAAACAGCCAGAGAATTACTCCTATTCTATAGATAATATTTTCTAAATTCCTTGAAAATGGATTGTGGAAATGGATTTCGAAAAAAGCAATCAACTGATACACAGCTGCTAGCCTTCACACAAGACATTCTGGCCAATCTAAGCAGCAGAAGGCAAACTGATGCAATTATTTTGGATTTCGCCAAAGCATTTGGCAAAGTACCACACCATAGACTAATCCAGAAACTTGAGAGATACAGTATCACTGGCCCTGTAAACACTTGGATTGAGAAATTCTTGAAGGATAGAAAGCAATGTGTGGCATGTGAAGGTATGTATTCGGACTGGGCTCCGGTTATAAGTGGAGTCCTACAAGGTGCAGTGATAGTCCCCATCTTCTTTCTTATCTATATAAACGACCTACCTAATAACCTCAAATCAACTGTCCGACTCTTTGCTGACGACACTATTGTCTACATGACAACATCCAATGGTACTGACGCGACAGCCCTTCAACAAGATCTAGACAAATTGGCCAAGTAGGAAGAAACATGGCAAATGGAGTTCCATCCCCAGAAATGTAGTGTCCTCCACATAACCAGATCCCGTAACCCCAAATACAAACAGTACACTCTTCACGGCCACATACTCGTAAAGGAGAAAGCGAAATATCTTGGTGTGATCATAAATAATGCACTGTCCTGTAATGACCACATAAATGGTGTCACAAAAAAGCAAATGCTTATTTTTCCTACGAAGAAATCTCAAAATTGGCCAGGAAAAATTAAAAACCAGTGCTTATTTCACTTTAGTTAGATCCCAGTTAGAATATGGGACCCATATGCGCAAATGTACAAAACGAAATAGAGATGGTCCAAAGACGGGCAGGGCAGCACGGTATGTTTGTAACAACTTCAATCATGAAACAAGTGTCACCACTATGATCAAATACTTGCACTGGTGCACCCTCCAACAAAGGAGAATCGACATCCACCTTGTCATGTTTTATAAGACATTGCATGGCATAGTCGCCCTGGACCTCTTCCCCCAACTTATACCCCTGGTGAGACCCTCCCGACACACACATTCTGATGCTTTTCAACTCCCCCTAATCACTAAGCAATTCATCCAGTATAGCTTTTTACCCCGTACAATAGCCAATTGGAATAACCTGCCAGCCAACGCAGCTACAGCACCAAGTTTGGAGATTTTCAGACAGAAGATCTCCAGCTTGCAACATTAATTGATATTGTAGTTTTCATGCTATCAACTTTTCCTCCTCAAATTGCAGTTCTACACGCACACTATCATCTTTTCTCTTTCTTCCAAATATTTTATTACTTTCTCTTACAGCACACCGAGTCTATAAGCCTTGAAGAGAGGGTTGACTCGTACCCGGAAGAAGAAGAAGTTGTAGATAATATTCAGGCTGAATTTTGTGAATTATGCATGCACGCTCGCACTCGAACCAGTCCGAACGTTTTGAAGCAGTGTCCTTGACCTTGGCACCAGACATTGACCAGTGGAACAAGGTCATCGAGCAGCTGGGCACTCCGTCTCAGGACTTCATGGAGCGTCTTCAGCCGACGGTTCGCAACTACGTTGAGAACCGACCCCACTACCCCGGCTACCCCTTCGACAAACTCTTCCCCGATGTGCTCTTCCCTCCGGACAGCACAGAACACAGCGGGCTGAAGGCGTCCATGGCGCGGGACGTTCTCGGGAAGATGCTCGTCATCGATCCCGAACGCCGCATCTCGGTCGACGAGGCTCTCATGCACCCTTACATCAACGTGTGGTACGATGAGGGAGAGGTGAACGGGGTGAGTAAGGGTCAAGGTCAGATGCTGGGCTTTACTGTAGCTAAAGTCAGTGTATGCATAGTGTAGTAGCCGCCTACAGATTTTAATGGTTTTGATTTGGGTGAAATTCACTCTGTTTGATCATAAGCTAAAACTTAAATTGTGAAACCGTGGTTATGATCTGATTTGTGTTTGCGTTGAAACAAATATTGGAACTAGGGCTTTGTCAGTTGCTGGAAGTCACCCCCACTAGTGTTAGGTCAGTAGGAAACAGTAAAATAAATGTTGCCGTCATCTGAAGACTTATCTTTTTAGCTGCGCTTTTCCTCCTTACCTCCCTAGTGTATTCATCCATCTGTTAACAACTTTAACATTGTGTATCGATTTTGAGATTGCTTAACCTCCCGGTTTTTGTGCGGCTCTGAGCTCGGGTTTTTGAGGATTTGGGCGCGATAGAAGTTCTTATGTTATGATTATAAGAACCTTAATGAAACGATGCCCTGGCCAACGTGGCTATCTAAGTCGTTGTGCTATGGTTCCAGCCTCCTCCATCCCAGTATGACCACTCAATCGGGGAGAAGGATCACACCGTCGAACAGTGGAAAGGTAGCAAGAATAAGTCTATTTTGATTGGTAACCATAGACCATAATATTACACATAAGCACATATTAATTTTTTTAAACATTAATTACAATATTACACATTAGTACATATAACAAATTAAAACATTAAATGCAATAAAATAATATAGCATTAAGTTGCATGTAAATAAATAAATAAGAAAGTGAAACTACTACATGTAGAGCATCGTAAAACAGTATCTTATGTTTGCAATTTTAGGGTGCACTAGCTAGTGCTCTGGACTCTCTGTAACCAGTTCTTGGGATCACACTAAGGGGAAAACATGTTGCTCCGAGCATCTGTGTCTTTCAAATAGAATATGGTAATATGACGAATCTGTCTTGTGCTGCAGAGTTAATATACAAGGAGGTGGTAGACTATGAGAGACAAAGTCTACACTCGTCGACTTCTGCAGGATCTGCCATCAACAATCACATAACAGGTAAATCCATTAACAATCACATAACAGGTAAATACATTAACAATCACATAACAGGTAAATCCATCTACCTGTGTAGTCCCTTTTGTGGTGATGGGAGTTGGGTTGAATTTACACACTAACTAACTATTGACATGTTTACACAAGCAAGGCATGTTTATACTAGCCTGTTTATACAAGCAAGGCCTATTTACACTAGCCTGTTTATACAAACGGCCTGTTTACACAACCAATTTTGTCCCGATTTGTCAGGCAACACCATGTTGCACGATAACATACAACTAAATTGTGTGTATGTGTGTTTTGACTAACGATATGTCATGACACAGCGACCTAGATCTAGACCAGCACCACTCCCACTTTGAGCTTTGTTCAACTATCATGAAGGTTCACTTGCTGTTGGTCACTGATTGGTCGCTACTTAAAAATTTGGGTCAACTGTTAGCCAGATTGGAACCAGTCAGCTGACTAACTGGAAAAAATCCACTGGCTTATAGTTAGTCGGGCTGCATGAGGTGACGCTGTTGTTTGCAGGTGATAACATATAATATACAATTTCTTTTAATCACAGCTAAAGTTTACTCAGTATGGTGTTTCAGCAACTGCCGATTGGATTATTGAGGAAATGTAGTGGGAAAACTATATAGTTGTGATAAAAAAATTCTACATTATATTATTTTCCCAACTTGACAGATATTGATATGTGGCAGCCATGTTTGTTTAGATATTTTGGTAACCATCACAAAAGTAAAAAAAAAACAGCTGTTGCTATGGCCGAGATAATCTGTACATTGTACATATTTTTATAGCAAAAAATGGAGGTCATGTATTGTTGTTCTTGTTCAGGTGGAAACACAACCAACGAAAGCAACACCAGTGCGAATAGTGTAATCACTTCACAAGGTCGCCAACGATGATGATGGTGGCGCCATCTACTGTGACTGGCGTCGTCGTCACTTGTACAAAGTCCGAGTGTGTAAAAAATCAGGATGTAATTTATCAATCTAGCTTTAACGAAGGATGCAACGGTTGTCTGCGTTCTTGTTGCTGTGTATTGACGGAAGGCGGTCTAGCACACGTCGCGTATGTTTTGTTGTGCATGCAGGGTGTGTGGCGTCTTGGCGGGTCTTATGTTGGAACTTGCGTTTTAAGGCCTTAAAACAATCTTTAAAATACACATTTTCAAGGAACGGTCTTAAATTTGATTTTATCAAACTAGCTTTAATTCAACAAAGGTGGAACGGATTTCGACTTGTCTGTTAGTAGTAAAGGACGCCAGTATAATAATTTATCATGATGTTCTCGTCTTGCAATGCAACAGGTTTTACTATAGAATTTGTCATGGAAAAATATCTGACATTTTTGAAGTATTGGTCTTTGAAAGGTCTTAAATTTGATCAGCCCAAAGTCGCACACACCCTGCTCTATAGCATGAAGCAGTCTTGTGACCGACAGATTGGAACAGGTGCTGTAAAGTATGCTTTATGGGTGAATTGTCTCAGTGGAGGTATTGGTGTAGTACAGTGAAATGTCTTGTCATATGAAAGTTCTGCTTAGGCACATGTATACACATGTGTACACATGTGTACACGTGAGAAATTGTGAAGAGAAGTTATTTACGTTTAAAACTGTCTGCAATTCAATTGTTTGCTCCTATTTTAGTAGGATCATTTCACCATACTAAATGACTGACATACTAACATGTTTGTACAGATTTCTTATTTAGTTCTGCTGATATCGTCGGACAGAAGACAATGAAATTATTTTTACCAGGTCTGGTCACAGTCTGGCGAAAAAAGTGGTCCAGCTATATATGCGATGACATAAGGCTTTTCACAAGTTACCAGATCTAACAGTCAAAGTTAGTTCTTTCGATGATTTCAACAAAAGTATGCGGTCTTACTAACTGAATTACTGATGAATCTTTAAGTCTCATAAAAATATGACCACTGTTTCCATAAATGAACTCCTGAATTTCCTAAACACAGGTTGTTTTAATTACTATGCATTCAAGTTTGTAGAGCTGCAATATGTTTTAACTCGTAGAAAGATGTTTATCATTTGAAAACAACGGTTATGAAGAAACAATTGTTAATTTTTAAATGCAAAAGTAGTCATGTTGTTAATTTTTGGTTGCATGGATAAGTGTGCGAAGGGACATATCAGCATCCAACACCAGAAGCTACTTCGCTCAACAACCTTTAGGTAACGCCAAGGTCTGTTTTCATGCTTGCAGGTTTCAAGCAAGCTAGGAGTACCCTCAGCAGATTGACCTGTTGAAACATGACTTTCAGTTTATCCCTCGCTATGTTGCTGAATCATTTCTATTTCGTCCAACTTGCTGTCTTGGTCGACGTGTTTCTGGGAACCAAATGCGCCCGAGCCCAATCTTCAAAGAGCGTTTCCAGGAAATGCCTATCATTACCTGTCTGACCAGCGATGACTAGTCCACAAGCAATTAAAGTTTTGTTCCTGTATGGAGGCCTCTTAAATTCGAGCTCGCAATCTCATTGATGAACACAGCAACTGAAAATTCATCGTTTCAACAGGTTGATCTGCCAAAGGTACTGGTATAGTAAGAACGTCCTGGTGGCAAGGATGAAGTCATTCGTTCTAAAAAAAACTGTCAGGATTTTCTCGCCATCGTCATGTCAGTTTCAGGTCATTTCTTCTGTAGTTTTCTAGTGCCTATGTGGTTTTGAGTCATCAGCACATGTTTTACGTCATATGCAGTGTGTTGAAGGTTTTCGCAACTGATAATGTTCTGCATTGTTCTTACCAAAATACTGCACGAAAGTATACATTGACATTGTGACCTTAATGTAGATGGTAAGTTTAAGTTATGACTAGAAAATACTCACCAGAGCGATGATTGTACATCTTTACTACACACAGACATCCATTGTGTGCCTGTGATTTCTTCTAGATGTTTACTCTTTTTCTGAAGTTCTAAATTTACTCATGTACTGTTTTCTGAAATGTTTAATATATTCTGACTTTGGGAAACATGTTCACAAAGTTTCAGACATGCAGGTATACACAATGTTTCTGTTTCAATGAAATAAGTATTTACATTCAATATTTCAGAGTGTACTATATAAAAATGTTTACTTATTCTAGTTAAGATAGAATTAACCTGTGCTGCAAAGCAAGCAACAAGATTGTCGATTTTGCTGGGCTACTCGGGCTGTCACTTTGTGTAGATTTCTGACGTAACCATGTTTTGCTGGAATGAAATGTGCCATATTGAAGACTGTAATTACTGACAATTATGCGTTTTTTATCCAGTAATGTTGCCAACGGACATCGATACCAGATAGGTGTCAGTCTTCGATGTTTTCACTGCCATTGCATATTAGTCAACTTTTAAAATGTCTGGGAATCTTAAAGTCACTTCTTAATTCAATGGTTTTGCTTCTCTTGTTTTAGACTCATTTCATGAAAAGATGAACCAGTGTTATTATATAATATCGACATGTCAGCACGTTTATACAAATTTGTTATTTAGTTTCTGTTACTGTCATCAGATAAACTATTAAATTAGTTTTAACTGGGTCTGATCAACGTGAATTCTTTCAATGATTTAGACAAAAATATGCAGTTTTGTATTAAACCGACTTCACATATAACTTACAGTATTCCCACACTACAAATTTGAATATCAATGAACCTGATTCGCGTTGGGCTACATAAATTTTTTATGGAGACAGGAGCGCTAGACAGTTTGATAGTAGATGCTTAGCTATCTATCTCAGTAATAGTAGCCTTTTTTGTAACATTTGTCTTTTTGTTGGCAAGTACATATGTGTCGCTGGACAGTGTATAGCAGAAATGTGCCGACAACTTGCTTGCTAGTAACGATTTACAGATTGTTTTTCTCTATTAGAGCAATGCATGATTTATTCCTTTGTCACAGTCATCCTGTCCAAGGTTGATATTATATGATCTCCATGCAGATGATGATGGATTGTCTTTGGCACGATGCTTGTGTGTATACAAAATGATGAAATACAGAACGTGAACAACTTGTCAGTGTTCTTGTCTCAGAGAGATTTGCCATCAGGTTACAGATGACTTCTGGTGATTTTCATCACATTGACTTTGTGATGGAAGTCCATTTTGATCTGCACCATGTGGTTGGTTGGGATAACACAAAAAAATTACTTTTATCGTTTTGTTTCCAGGATAGATATGTTGTTGAAGAATCTAAAAAATGAAAGTGAATTTTCGTGTGTTAGAACATAGTCTGATAGACTCGTGCCCAACCATCCACATGGTGCAGATCAAAATGGACTTCCATTGTTTTGAATCTTCCACAGAGTTATGTTATATAAATGTAGAGGCTGACCAGGAATCCCCACATCATGTGTCTACATTTTAATGCTCTCCGAAACAAAACGGAGTCATAGTGGTACAAAAAAGTGAATTTAATACAGGAATTGTGTTGAATACCAAGTACAGTGGCATTGTCATAACGACACGGGCTGGTGAATGAGAATATACATATTCCTTAAGGTGCCTCAATTACATTTTTTGCTAGTCTCGTTTCAAATTAATTTTGTGAAATACCAAACCTACCTAGTGTTCACTGCAACATGCTAGCTCGTTTGTGCAACTTTTTTATCTAGTTTTTGTGAAATCATCCAGACAGACTATTAAATTACTTAATGTTTGGTCAAACATTAACACTGCTTCCTCAACTGATTTAGCCTATTGCAAATCCAGTTCATTTGTATTGTCCAAATATGTAGTGTGTGAATAGTTTATGTAACATCCACAGTCAATTTAATTTAAAAAAATGCATGTTGCAGTGGATACCAGAGGATAGAAATCACAGTAGTGACCAATCCAATCTAGCCCCAAACAAACTAAATGATTGGCGAACACTCGTTATCAACTGCAACCATATTTTCAGCAAAAAAGGCTGAACTACGGGGGTAATCTATTTAATTGAATCCATAGATCCAGATTTTCTCATTCTATCTGAAACAAAACTTTACCAAACCATTCAAACATCTGAGTTCCTCCCACTCAGCTACAGAGCCCTCCGTAAGGGTCATAAACGGGGGGAGGGGGTAATGCTAGCCATTAAGGCCAAATATCCTGCAGTGGAGATCGACCTGCAAACTGACTGAACTAATATGGGCCAAAATATAATTGAAACATCAACATACGCTTTACACAGGTGCCTTTTGCAGACCACCCGACAACTAGACGAACTAGAAAAGGTCCTCAACAGCCTAGCACCCAAGAACTCCAATCATCATACTTGGGGGGGACTTGAATGCTGGGAACATAAATTGGGAAACCATACAAGTAACACCTGGCACCGGCAACAAAACTTTCGATGACAAGGTCATTCAAATCCTGGAAGAACACCACTTAACCCAAACCCATCGTGCTCCCACTCAAGACAGAATTATCCTAGATCTTTTCTGTACCAACAAGCCCTCTCTAACTGAACAATCCGATTCCATTCCAGGTATCTCGGATCATGAAATTGTTCTTACTGAATCGAATATTAGACCAGAATTCACCAAATAAAACCATGACAAATCCATCTATTCTCAAAGGCAGACTGTGGTATAAAATTAAAGAATTAACATCATCCTTCAGTTCTAAATATTCACAAGTTCACATTAATAACAAGGAAATCTGGAATGCAATTAAAACCCACATATCTTCAGTCACCAGTGAGTTCGTCCCAAGTAAGATGACATCTGTCAGGATGCTTTTTTAACTTTCATTGCTCACTGCTGTCTGAATTGATTACAAATTAGATTTTGTTGATAATGCAATAGTTTTATTTGGTTAGTACAATGTTTTAAAACATGACATTTGATTCGCCAATGCAGGGATAATAGTATATATTGGGTAGCAAATGCCCCAATATCTCAGACCTGCTTGAGTTCACAATCTTCACCATTAAGCCCATGTTCCTTAGTTGTAAATTTCAGTTATTCTTTCAGTCAAACACCACTTGCCATACTTCATCATCAGCCTCTTGCATCTTGGCAGTGATAAACAATTATATATGTGCAAACATTTTATTTTTTTTAAATCATCACAATTAAAAAAAAAAATTATTACGCAAAAAATTATTTTTTATATCTTGAACACAGCAAAATAAACATTTCCTACCTATCTTGAAACCTAAAACAGTTTTTCTTCCACATCGAATCATGCTGCTGCTATTGAATTAACTTTGATGTCGAATGGTCAATTGATTGACCATTGTCTAAAACAACCATCTGGTTGGTCAGTAAATCAACATGCAGAATATATATATAGCAGGTTACTCTCGGACTAAATTTTAAGGTATAAAGATTATTTTTATTGTAAAATCATGTTATATATCTTGATCTCCAAAATGTGTTCTAATGAATAAAAATTTTTAAATATAATTTCAGTTATCTGTGTAATTTGAATGTATCGCACTGAATATCATGTTTACACAGCCTGTTGAACAAGAAGGTCGAAATTCATAAACATACAACTGTAAAATTATATTGTAAAATTGTGATTCATAAAATACATTTGGGTAGTCAAGATAATAGAATAAATATAGATCATACTACACTGTATATAATATGATTTTACGAAAAAAACAATCGGATGTAGTACCTTTAATCCACTGGTCTGAGTATGAAGATGCACATGACAAGAATAAACTAGATAGGAATAACACATGGATCCAGCATTGCTATGTTCAGATCGGGCATAGCTACTCAGTGCTGACCACTGGTCAAATGTTATAAATTGTCTTAGCCACTGTCCATTTTGTGATCACCCACTTCATCATTGTCCATTTCTTGACCAATGGCTACAATCATTGTTCATTTATTTATTTATTAATAAATGCTCATTTGTGTGGTCACTCTTTCTGACATCCAGGCACAACCATCCAATTCTTAACACCAGAACACCAGGCATTCATCCGATCTTTGACCAATGGTCATAACCTTTGTCGTGATATCACAATACAAAAATTGGTTGTGTAAACACCCCTGCAAGACCGATTACCGATGGCAATTTGTGGCTACAATTGCGTTGCTGGAATTGGTGCTGGTTCCAATTTGAGTCGGCACATATTTTGAAGCAGTGCATTTGTTGTGACCTGTCATCACAGCTCAAATATGGATTGGCGAAAGTCAACATCTTGGTCAGTGTCTGGACACGTCGCTCATCTAAATGCACACATAATTTAGCTGCACACTGTCATGTGATAGTGTCGCCCGACCTCTAGGGGCACAAATCACTCGTGTAAACCAGCTTTTACTGACCACTGGTGATGGATGACCACTCCATTTTGTAACCACTACCCGTGCAGAGGGCACAATAATCCAATTCTTGACCAGTGACCACAACTGCTATCCATGTTTTGATCACTGAGAATGATCACTGTCCATTTTGTGATCACAACCTTTGATTTCTGGTCCGCTGTTTAACCACTGGTCACAACCATTGTTTACCCTTGACCACAATCATTGTCCACTGGCACCAAGACCATGTGCCGAACAATTAGTCACAGCAGTGACCGGTCAATTTGTATCCAAGCTACTTTGTATGTAAAATTATCCAAACGATCACATCTCCAAATAATGTGGCAGTAAAACTTTGAACATTGTTTTTGAAGATTACTATAAATAATATACTTTTTTCAATGTACGATCTGCTTCAGTATGAAGAGTAACTGAAATCGGCAATTTTAAATATTTTATGTATTATTTTATAACGCATTAGAATTTTTAAGCAGGTGTGCAATGGAATTAAGTGCAATGTAACTTCTTAAGCTACTATGCAGTTTCCCGCTGTTGCTAGCTGGTTACTGCACAAACAAATTATATAAAGTCCATACAATATTGTCTGAGTGCCAGGTAGTTTCAATGCGAGACGTTTTCCATCAGAGATCACATTAATATGAACCATTACAACCGCAGTCGACGCCTTATTGCCTCTGTCCACCACTGTATGTTTTACCACTCGATCATGTGACTGGACTATGAGTGGGCTTGTACAGCATGCATAATCTCCTGCATAACACTGTGGTGATGTCTCCGGCTGTTGTCCATGAGATCGAAGCAGACATCAACGTGTCCACAGTCAGGTAGAATGGTCATTCGCGTGTCTCTACAGCCCAGTTCGCTCAGTGTCCGGTGAAACTTGACCGTTGAACTGGATGGAACCGTGTGGTCATCTGCACCATGTATCAAATGTATGGGAGGAATTCTGCAACACATTAAATTTTATATTTATTTACAATGTTACATCGATTGATATATAGGACTATTAGATTTGTAGACATTCTTGACCATCCAGTGTATTTCTTTGGCTGAAACTTCTTCCTACAGTACATATCCCAATCTGGAGCAATGATGCCATTTTTTATACATATATTTACCCCGTCTGGGATTTTTTTTACTTCCCCTGGCATAGACACCAGTTAGACAGGACCTGCAGTCTTAAGTCTCATCTCAAACACACTTCCAACTTTGTCCCACATGCCAGGTGCTAGGTTTAGAAACTTAGAAAATGTGCAATATCATAGGGATAGGATTTCATCTTTTGGGGTAGCTACACTACAAACCATGCATGACTGAAGCAAAAAAAACTGACACTGGTTTAATCCACTCATAGACATACCTGGTGTCTTTGGGCAGATTCTGTACAACAAAGACGGGTGAGAACCGTTCAAAGTTCTCTGGCCCATACATCGCCCTGGCCATGGAGGAGATGTCTTCTACCCCTCGGCCAGACTCAAACTCATAATGGTCTCCAACGTGGTAGACACCAGCTAGTCCTGGAGAAACACAACAGTAACAATGCACAAACTTTGTCAAGAGTATAACACGGTAGGAACTATATAACTGCCAAGAAACATGATTCAATATTACAGATGTCTCTATGCGATACACTAAAGGTCCTTGGAGAGCAAGAGAAAAACTTTGCACACCCCCCCCTCCATTTACCCTACCTCTGACCTACAGGAATCTCAGTTTGCCTTCCCTGGAAAAAATCTGCAATATCACCCCAGCATTTTAAATGTTTGAACCGTCATCCTCCCAATTGTTTTTGGTAAATACAGCATGCAACACAAGACGATGGCAAACGCACCTACGACAGCCTTCACCGAGTTGAGAAGATCTTTGAGCAGTCTCTGTGACTCCGACAAGAGACGTCCGCCTTCCACGGCCAACAGAGCCTCGGTGGCCTCACCAGTGTCTCCTTCACTGCCGGCCTCAGCGGCAACGTCCGCAGAATCCTCGACCTGACCTGCAGGTCTGCTACCAGAGGCGACATCTGGTACTTCATCACTGCCATTAGAGCCACCACCAGGAGGTGACACTCGATCGCCATTTCCCTCTTCAACGACACAGAAAGAGTCAGTATTTTTCGGTATCTGCCCTTCAATGAAGATGAACGAACTGCTGTTGGCCGCTGGGTCAGGTTTCGCATCGCCACCACCAGAGGACACTCCAGTGGCACCATTCTCACCATTGCTGATGTCACCAGAAGATGCCCCAGTGGCCCCGTTCTCGCTACTGCTGCCATCGAAATGTTGTTCATCAAAACGAATCGATTCACTGATAGATGTGACAGCAGATGTTGTTGCTAGTGGCGGCAATGGGGTATGGATGAGACGCTTTATGATGAGCTCGAGAACGGCCATGACACTTAGGTGTGCACCAGCCGAATGACCAATCAGAATAATCTCCTCCTGAACAACAACAGAACAGCTAAGATACATTCACTATTATGTCAAATCTCACAAACTTTTTTTTTAACCATTAACAATTTGTCAACACATCTCTAACTCACATAGCTAATAAATACAAGTAAATGGGCAAGGTATAAGATATCCAATTTTGCTATTCAAGTACATGCATTTACTTAATCTTGTTTTTGGCACTGGCAAAAATGCACTTTGTATGCTTGTTACAAAGCTGAGCTGTAGATTTGCCAACTTACCTCATCCCCACCATAGAGGGATGCATTCTTGTGCACCCACGTTACACAATCCACAATGTCCTGTACCATGTCGTCCACATAGCCCTAGAAACACACGTAGTATCATTAATGCTATACCGACAAACAAACAGAGTTCAACATAGCAGTAGACTGTGGGTTTCCACAGCGGGAGACAACTGTAGCCTGCTATGAAATCTGGGTGGTCCAATTGTCAGTATCGTTCTAATTACAGCACCTGTGAAGAGAGAGTTAATTGGCTTCCCTAGCTGCATACTGGCTGAAAAAAACTTAACACATGAACTGCAGCCTACAAAAAGATACTTTTTCCGAATATGCTATTAAAATGTTTTTCTTCAACTAACATTGACACATATCAGTGCTAATGTAAGCCATTACATTAACATTAAAGGGGGTTTAGCTAGTACCTTTCAAGGTCTCAACTGCCCTCCAGTGTGCTTTTCATGGAACTGCAGTCAGTTAACTACTACTCACATAACATCACAGAGAGCACACACAGAGAGAGCAGTTCAGTCCAATGCTGATGAAGGTACTGAAAGGGTCTCGAAAGCTCCAAGCAAAAATTTGAGACTCGGAATGGTACTTTTACTTCCTTTGATATTGGTGCAGATTTTCCCCCAAAATATTCTGGCATGGCACCAACTTACCTTTGGATATGTAGCATAGTTAGGGCAGCAGACAATCACCTGGAGGGCATCGGCTACCTGAGCACACAGCAGGGCGTACATGGCTTTATCCCCACTGCTCCACGTGCCCCCATACACAAACACCACCACTGGACAGCGGTCCTCTGTGCCCTTTCCCCGGGGCCAGTATATGTCCAGTGTGCTCTCATGATTGCCGTAGGAGATATCCTGAAACACCACTCGATTACTTTAGATGTCACAAACACGTTGTGTTGTAACTATGGAAATATCCCGAGAAGTAACAAGTAAACATATCTGGCCTCTACCAAATGTATTTGTTCTGGGCGATGTCAGACAATGTTTGTAAAGGAATATCTTATTACCTTTTCCAAGTATTTAAATACCTTACCTGATTATTGAGATACAAACTACCCTAAGATTTCTAGGCACATCAACCAGCATGTGCACTTAAAATCAATTCCAATTAATTTCAATTCCAATTCTATTTCCATTAAATTCCTTTTTACCAATTCCATTTCCTCTTCAAATCTGTCAAATTTTAGGCATTCTTTAAACTTTCATATTACATGAGCAAATGCATGCATTATGATGCATATATTAAGTCTACAAAATGGGGCACAGTGCATTTGGCCCATTTAAATGGCACTGCTACAAAAAGCGTCATGTTGCAATGCATTTTAAGACAAACCTTTATAAGTCGCGTTCTTGGTGCTGTGCTGTGAAAATATCGTGACCGTAATACGAGCTTGAGATATTTGATTTTACACAGCTCATCCAGTATAGCACAGTTGAGCAGGAACACTTTTTTTGGGTGCAGCGCCCGCGCATATTTGTTCTCGCATCGTGGCCAGCCGTACAGCAAATTTGCAAGAATCGCCAGGGCGTAGGGTATGGCAATCACAGAGGTCGCCATCACCGTCGCCACTTTCATCGCACGCTTCAGCATGATTCTACAACATGCAAAAACAATTTATTTGTAACCATGCATCTTCAGCAGACATTTAGCATAAAACAAAGTATTTGATTTACACTGGAAGCCATGTTCAGGCACACACCAAAACTGTTTTAACTTCCTTCGAAGCATGCTGCAACTGTTTCATGAAAGCTGATTGTTCTTACAATTACATCACTGATATACCACCACTGTCCGTTGTCAGGTACTCATTTATAAAGTTGAGTGAACCAGGGTTGTTTGATTTAAATCATTTGATTTAAATCATGATTTAAATCACTCCAAAAAAATCATTGATTTATTATTTTTTTTATTTCCGGTTTTTTTAATCGCTGATTTATATGAATTTAACACAAATAATTATTTACAAGCATCGAGATCAACAAAGTTTTGTATGTTTTTTGATACAAAACACAAAGTGCGCACACTTGTGTAGCTGTATTGTCACCAGATAGCCTGATAGTCAAATATTTTATGACATTGTGTATGTTTGAGCTATTCCCTTTCTGAATGCAGTGAAGCCACACAAACTTGTCTTCCAGAGGAAGTATCTTTTCAACATAGAAGCCCTGAGTTAAAGTCCACTTATAGCTTGTTCTAGTTGTTACCAATTCAGTATGTTGACTCAGTTGTACCAGTTTGTATTCTGGTTAGAGACCCTCAGAGTACACAGAGCCCTGGACAGGTGCTAATCTACCCTATAGGCAAACAATAATTACCACTGCTACAGCCACAGACACACAGCATGCTTTCCTTTCCTAGACAGATGATCCAACTACAGGGGGTGAGGCCTTGTGGACATTGTCTAATGTCTTTATATAAACAAAAATCATGTACCCTCTGTTAAGACAAGAACCCAAATCGATTTTAATAGAACATGTTTGAAAGAGTTTACAAATGTAAACATCTATATAAATATCTATATACCAGATTTCAAAAAAATCAAATAAATAAAAAAATCAAATAAATCTGATTTAAATTTAAAAATCTGATTTAAATTTTTTTTAAATCAAAATCATGATTTTTTTTCAACCCTGGAGTGAACTCAGTTACTCGAGTGGACAAATTTAATCAATTACTCATTTTCAAGTAACTGTAACCTGTTATACAAAGACTCAAGTAACCATATCATTATTGATTAAACTGCTACTATAATTTTAAATGCTGATCAGTGATACCATTTCAGGTTTATTTTATTTTGTAAATTATTTGAAGTATTGTGGGGCGCGGTGGTCAAGTGGTCAAGTGGTCAAGTATTGTGGGGCGCGGTGGTCAAGTGGTGGAATGTTGGACTTTCGGTCAAGGGGACCAGGGTTTTAAAACCACCTGTGGTAGAGCGTCGGACTTTTTGGTCAAAGGGACAGGGATTCAAAACCACCTCCGCCGTTTCAAAGCTTGGGCAACTTCGTTTACCCCACTTTGCCTGTATCTTTTGGAAGAGACAGTAAAAGCTGTAGGTCTCTTCTATCTAGTGCCTCAGCCAGGGGAAGTAAAAGACCCCACACAGGGAAATGGAAAATACCTGCTATGGACTCACTAATTCTAGAAAAGGAAAACTCTGAAAATAAACCACTCCTATGGCTATGACTAT
>OY759266.1:44781959-44956959 GCA_963662155.1 Lamellibrachia columna
CAAGGTTTGGAACTACAGGGCAGTGGGAACTGAGTCTCGTGAAGATTCATAATCGTCGGAGGCGCAAAGGTGAGCCTTTGCCTGAACTGGCGGAGGACATAGAGCGTCTATCTCGTCTTGTGTATAGGGAAGTTCCATCACGCCTGCAAGATGAGCACGCCAAAGAACAGTTCATAGACGCTTTAACCGATGACTACCGACGCATCCGCTTGGTGCATGCTAGGCCAACCAGCTTGCACGAAGCTCGGCGCCTCGCCGTGGAGCTTGAGTCGTACAATATGGCAGTGCGGCAAAGCCCAAGCATACGAGCAGTGACAGTGACTGAGGATTCCGCGTCAAAAGAGAAGGCGCCGGCGTACGAACAGCTGAAAGAGACACTACTTGTCGTGGCCGAAGGAGTGCAGAAGTTGCTTCTGGAAAAGCGAGCAGCGCTACTCAAGGTCGATCGGCTAGACGCACGTAACGCTGCAAAATGCTGGAATTGTGGCAAAGTAGGCCATTTTAGGCGAGCCTGTCGTCAGTCGCCGAGACAGACAGAGTGGGCATCGACGTCATCGCGATATCCAGGAAACGAGCAGCAGCCGGCCTCACGGGGCGGAGACCGGCAGTAGGAGGAATCAGTAATGTCCTTACCGAAGTCCGCACCTTTTACGGCCAAGACGGTGGATTGTACATCGAAGGCACGATTGAAGGGCAGCCATGCAGGATGCAGGCACCAGTGTGTATGTCGTAAAGAAGAGCATCCTGCGATGGGTCGACAAAGTTGAACGCAACTGCAGACTGCTACAGGAGATGTGACTCCCATCTATGGCCGTGGCAAAGTGACTGTGGAGATTGGCGACTTCAAGAATTGCCAGCAAGTGTTCGTAGCTGACATAGACGACTGTATACTGGGCCTTGACTTCGTGAATGCGTTTAACTGTCGAGTCGACATCGCAAACCGTATTCTGGAACTGCAAGACATGCAAATACCACTTCTCCATAGTGCAATCTGCGATGCACCCATGTGTCATCGGTTAACATTAAACTGAAATGTCAAACTCATGTCGAGGACCGAGCTAACTGCGCTGGCTGTGATGGTAGCGGGAAGTGTGTGCGATGGTCTGGGTGTAGTCGAACCAGTTGATGACGCTTCGGATGGCTTTGTGGTGGGCAGGAAGCTGGTTGACTGCTCGGATGACGTCGTTCCAGTTCGACTTGCGAACACCACCGAGAACACTATATATCTGAAGAAGGGTACAGTGGTCGGGAGCTGTCACCCAGTGTGCTATGTCAAGAAGGGAGAGACCGGCATATCCAGCGGATGGGGGTAGCCTTCCACCTCCTCATCTAGAGGACTTGTACAACAACAACAAAGATCTGGACTCAGAACAGCGGTGGAACTGCGGCTCAAATTTCAAGATGTTTTCTCCTCCTCACCGAACGACGCGATAGACACTGGGGATGCTCGATCGATACGTCAGACTCCCCGCCGATTACCGCTGGCGAAACAAGAGAATGCACAGGTTGAGGTTGACACCATGCTGCAACAAGGGTTAATTGAGCCTTCGGCTAGCGCGTGGTCTTCACCCGTCGTAATGGTTAAGAAGGACGGCACTACGCATTTTTGTGTTGACTATCGCCTGTTAAATGACTTGATTCGGAAGGACTCTTAATCATTGCCACGTATTGACTCTACTTAGAGGCCCTCTCCGGTTCTTCGTGGTTCTGCATCCTGGATCTGAAAAGTGGCTACTGGCAGGTGGAGATGGACGAAGTAGACAAGGAGAAGACTGGGTTCTCCATTGGTACTGGACTCTGGCAGTTTCGGGTCATGTCGTTTGGCCTCTGCAACGCACCAGCGACCTTTGAGAGAATCATGGGACTGGTGCTTCGTGGTTTGCCATGGGCTTCTTGCTTGGTGTACTTGGACGAGATCCTGGTATACGGCAGATCATTCGCTGACAACGTGCGCTACCTACGAGAGGTGCTGAGGCGATTTCGTTGTGCTGGACTTAAGCTCAGCCCTAAGAAATGTAACTTGTTTCGTCGGGAGGTCGCATATCTCGGACACGTCATCAGATCTAACGGCGTAGTTACAGACCCGACAAAGACCGCGGCCATTGATGAGTGGCCCGTGCCAAACACAACAAAGGATGTTCGCCGTTTCATTGGCCTTTGTACATGTTATAGTGGGGCGGCATAGCAAACCTATTGTGCATTTTGTGATAAAAGCACTAAATTTGGCTCACGTGTAGACTGATGTACAACAAACTGATGTAGGTATTGAGCCATCGCAAATGTTGTACCAGGCGGACATTTTACAAAATGGCGGTCAAGCAATTTAATCGGAATTAATCGGTGTTCAGAACTGCCAACTCCATAGGAACTAGGTGACTTAAAGTGGGGATCGTTAACATTCTTAGCTTCTGCAAGATTGTGTAGTGATTGACTAGGCGTTATTACACGAACTGTGCTGTTCTAATAGTCAATTGATGAAAAGGCAGCATTTATGTGCAGAACAAGCCTTGTTTTTATTGATATACGACCACTGCTGGGTTCCTCAGACAAATGCTGAGTATGCTTGTTATGATGAGTAAGTACTAAAAGCTTAATCATCACAGCTTGCAGGCACAAACTAGCAGTATTGTTGGTGCATCAACTAGTTTTTAATGAAAACGCAAGCCACATACACAATTGACACCATATTATTTCAATTATTTTGCTTTTTTATTAAATTATTTGTCATATCAGGTGTCATCGATTTACAAGATAAAGTATGTCTCCAGCAATCAACATCGTGACATTATGGGTGAAAAGATAATTGTCGACTGAGGTGAACCATAATTTAAGCATAACAAGATAAATAATTATAAATTCAAAGCTTTGTGCAGAACCAGATATTATTGAAAGTAACAATGACAACCAACACCTCCAGTAAATTACAGATGTAACAGAAAGATAATTTCCTTTGGGTATCAATAACCAAATAGCTAAATTAAAACCTCATCTACAAGCAAATGAAATATGATGCAACTTTACGTGACACAATAGTTTGAACTTGGTTATTGATCAAACAGAAAGAGAGATAGATAAAAGAAATATATAATTAAGAGTAATTAAAATCCAAACAAACCTAAATTTTTTGTTACACTACAAATTAGTTTACTTTAAAGTTAAGCACAAAAAAATCCTATTAAATGCAAACGGGAATGGTGCGTGGTGTATGGCAAACAATCACAAGTCCTACCAATTAGACAGTGTTAGGGCTTGAAAGGTGTTTCTGTGCAAAGAATGACTACCACTTACAAATAGTGACAGATACTGTTCAATCGTTATTACTGCTATAAATGAAATTTTCTCCTCCAGGTTGGTAGGAGACATGCTCCTTCTTGTTGTGACAGTATTGCAGAAGCACACTCTTCAAGTTTCCAGTGGAGTATGCAATGTGGTAAACAACTGTCAACAGCTTGATATTAATGTATCAAACCTGTTCACGAGTCCATACATTTCTTCTTGTGAACCTCCAACTTTGCCTGGTCATGAAACTTCCTGTCACACCACGGACAAAAGAACTTTTCTTCTTCGACACCGTCTGCTACCACCAATTCCTCTCCAACAAATGGCACTGTCATCGGTGATGGCGAATTTTGCGACTCTGTGCTGGTCTGTGGACTTCGACTGAGCTGATACTGTAGTTGCCTGTTGTGCTGGGCTACATCGCCAAGTTTACGTTGTAATTCCAAGTTCTGCAAGAAAACAACAGAGCACACGGTACAGTCACTGAGATCACAACCACTAAGAATAAGATAGGTAGTCATCCAAAAATGGTAAATCTGTGGTTTTTCATTGAAAATCAATCAACGTATTCCCTCCGATGATAAGGTATTAAATTTGACAAACAGTCCAATAATATTAATATATCATGTTAGGATAACTGTAAACTGCATATAGTGAAACTAACTGTCACAACTAACATTTATTTAAACATGAAACTACACCAAACATAAATGCATATAATTTATCACACATACTGAACAAGTAATGCACCTGCACTATCACGATACCAACATTGGCCATAATAAAATAACATTATGTTCTCACCTCCTTTGACAATTTTGTGTATTGCTCCTGTAGTTGTGTGACCTGCTTGTCACAAAATTCTTTCTGCTTCAATCTCTCTGTGTCTTTGGTTTTCTCTGTGGCCTTCATCTGTAAAATGATAATGATATTTAAAATCTAGTGTACTACTCAAGTTATTTGGTTTCGATGAAGAGTCAATGACTCCAGTGAGAAACAAAAAATTAAACAATTCTAAATAAGTGGCTCACAAATTGTATGAATACTGACAGCGCGTTTGCCATAGATGCTGCATCTACCGCAAACACCCTAATCGTTGTTCAAAACATTCAGAGCCACATATTTTAATTAGAATTGGTTCATGTTCGTCCAACATCACAGATTATTTGCATGTGTAAGATTAACTTTTGACAGTGAAAGTTAAGTTAAATCAAAGATCAATAATCAAGGTGTTATGGAATGGAAAAAAGTAGGTTGATCAATTCGCATAGTCATGCCTAGCCTGGACATCTTGTAGCCTTGTAGAAAACCAACTCAGACCAGTTATGTTTAACACAGATGAAAGACAAACCTCGAGTTCCATTTCATCCATCTTCTTAGAGTATCTCTTGATTTCATGTGCGTACATGTCATTGTCATCACGCAGTGTGTCCATTTCTTTCCGCATGTCAGCCATGCTCATGGGCTGTTCGTCCACAGTCCTGCGTGTTCTAGATAGTTCTTCAATAGATTCTGCATATATCTAGAACACAAGCAAACAAACTTACATTGCAATGAGGTTCTTCTACCATGTCTAAAATCAGTGTTTTGATAGGTGAATTGTAGGGTGACTAATCAGGGCCAAACGGGGGAGCATGATATAACAAGTATGTGTCTCTTTAGGGGTGATATCAAAACCTTCATGTAAGATACTACACGGAATTGGTTGCATGGGGAGATGGGGGAGGGAAAGAGGAGGTAGCAGCTGTTTTATTTAGTGTCCTACGTTGATGTATTTCTGCCCAAAACATTGTTTATTAATCAACCACAGTTCATAAGGATGCTGACTTCCCATGCACAGTGACGATTGAGCTAGAGGGTGAGCTGGATAGAGCGTACCCCACCAGGATGGAAGAGGATAGGTAAGGTAAGGTAAAGGTTGTAGTGCAAACTACCAGACTAGACAGTGCCACAGTACCTTGTTCAAGAGCTGCAGCTTGACGTTCTTCTGTAACAGGGACTGCTTTTCTTTCTGAAGTCGCTCTATCTCCTGTGTGTGCCTTGCTTGGAGAACTGTCAACTGTTCATGTACCTGAAGACAGTGCAAGGAGAACTGTGTCATCATTGAGCGTGACACTTGCTCTGGGAAGAACATAACATATGGATTAAGTTAGGAAAGACAGCTAATAGAATGTGGTTTGTACACTGAAATGTGGTGGCAACTGTTTAACACCAGACAGTGGCACTTTTCAGTTGTTCAATACTGCTGATTAAAAAAGGGGGTGTCCACTAATTAGGGCATGTACTCTTAATAGGTCGAATACGGTATATGAGATCTGATCAGGGCAGGCTATACATAGATGGAAAATTGTTGGACTCTTGATAAGCCAATGTCTTCCTTGTCCACTTGCTTGTGGCTTTGGAAGGAAATCTTGTTAAACATCATGCAATAACAATGTTCTTACATTGATGTTACTAAAGCAAGGAGATGTCTGGTTTCACCAGTATTGTTTCAATAACAAATGCATGACTGATCAAAACAGTGTATTTACTGTGAAACTGTTTAAAATGGATATTGACTATAAATTGCACTTCTTTTTAAAATTATCTCTTACCAGTTGTAGATCTTATTAAATGACAACTCTAGATAATCTGACAACATCAACACTTTTTATGTATCTCATGGAAAAGAATATATTGTCATGAGGGTGCCCTGGTGTTCAGATTGTCAGCAAAGGCAGAAGGTGACATAACATGGCTTCAAAATTTTTAAATATATTCAACTAAATTTGTATTCCGTATGTCACACATGTTGATTTAGGATCAAAAAAAGTTTTGCAGGGATATATGCACCCATAGCGTAGCATCCTGTGTAGCTAAAATATAATACTGGTAATAATACTAATGTATTCACCCATATACAAAACACAAATGGAATCTACACAGAGTGAAATTGAGGGTGGGTCACTAGAATAAGTCGTTACTTGTCAAACATACAAATTTATCTAACTAAAATGTGGCATTTGATAAAATCAAATCAATGAAGTATTTCCATGAGTAAGGCCAATAAAAGAACTTCACCTCTGGCCTCAATGTGTCATCTGGGGTTTCCACACCATCTCCTGGCTGTCTTTCCGCTGATGTCCCAGTATCTGTATTAACTTTGTTCTTCTGTGATACTTGCTGCTGCAGCTGTATGTGTGCTTGTTTCAGTCGCTCGTACTCTTTATTGTAGATGGTCAGTAGATATGCCTTTGCAACAACCGACTTTGACAATTTCGCTTTCTGCAAAGGACACATTGGAACCGTTCAGAGCCATTTTACATAAAACATTAGGCAGCGGACTAAAAATGTAAGAAAACAACATAGGATGTTACAGAAAGTGAAACTTTGTGTAAATGGTTAATGTCACAAAAAAATTTACATAAATGTATTTACTCTAAAATCATTAGTGCACAGTGTGGAGTAATGACTAAAAATAAATTGATGAAAAGTAGTAATTTTACAGAGAACAATATTAAATAATAGAAGCATAAATTCTAAACAAGTACACCGTCAGTTTAATACTAAAAATATATGTGAAGCTGTGAATCAATGACATAATGGAAGCAACGGTGACAAAACTGAGACAATGGTGACACAATGGAAGCAATGGTAACAAAATCTGACCTCTTTCTGGAGTTCCACAAGTTTCACAGCAAGCGCGTCCTTATTGCCATTGTCCTTCATTATTAGAGATATGCGCGTGTCATGCAGCTCTAGCTTCACCTGCGTCACTTCCTGCTTCAGCTTAGTGATGATCTCGTCATACTCCTGGTTGTCCTAAGCACAAACAGTTCTCACTAATATCGTAGAGCAAACCTTCCTTAATAAACATTCCTGTAATAATTTTCATTGGTAAACTGAAAGACTGTTTTATGATACTGTGGGTTCTGCAGCACTGAATTCGTTAGCATTTAGAATATCTTTAGAACATCTTGGTTGGTTAAACATACTATCCATAAAAAACATATTACTATTTTGTGATAAAAGAAACAAATAAATTTTGACCTTTAAAGATGAAATATAAAATTTTTCATTGGGCGATTTATTTGATGAAAAGTCAGTTTATGTTAATTATATATATCTTTATTACTTCCGTAAATTGATCACACACTCACATGACAGCTGCGAAAAGAATTATTTATTTCTGTGAACTTATCTAATTGGATTGTATCTGTATTGGAAAGTACTTACCAGGCTTATTGTTTTATTTGTGCCATTGCTTGACGTCAATTCCTTGCACAATTTCTTCAGCCGCAAATTTTCTTGTACAACTTTATCAAATGCTGCGCAGGGCGTGCCAGGATGAAACAGTGTTTTTGCCTCACTCGAGTGAGATGTCTGCGGATCTGCCTTTGGAATGTTGCTGTCAAGCATTGTCGCAAGAGGCTCACATTCAACTAACTTCACTGGCAACGACGTAGGTGGCAAATTCTCCGAACCTTCGCTTTTTCCACTACAGGTGGAGTCTGTTTGCGAACATCGCACCGAAGTCATACCACATTCACTTTTGCATGTTCCCAATTCACTCGTCTGAAGTTTCACCATGTTTGTGAACTGTTTTTCCATTCCAGTCAATGCCAGTTCCATTTTGTGTGCTTTCTCATTTGCCAGTTGTAGCTCATGTTCTTTTTCATTCACAACTGCCTCATACACTCGCCTTAATTGTACAATTGTTCCTTCCTGTCTTCTTACAGTTGCATTAAGCAGATCATATTCATCACTTCCTATAGTTATCATATCTTGCAGTCTTGATGGTTTGCTTTTAACTGTTTCCTTTTTCCCGTGAGAAGGCCCTGGGTTGGCCCCTCCAACTGTTGGTGAAGCAGAGTCTGTCTCTAAGTTTTTACAACCTGTGCCTCTTGGATTCATATTTGAAATATTGCAGATATAAACTTAGTTATTTCTTGCAGTCACAATCAGATATCAGAACATAAATTTGCAGTAAAAGCAGTGATTTCAGCTGCACAACATGTAATCATCCACTGCCTTATACAACACCTACATAGATTCATGTAGGATATTATACTCTGGTGTTCGTTTAACCTGCATCTGAAAACATAAAAACAGCACATCAATGAAAGCCATGCACAGCATCCTTGATGGTACTGATCCCAGATATTCAGTTTAAGACCTCATCAAGTTTATGAGAAAACATTAAAGAATAATGCAAACTGACAAAATGATTAATAAATAATATTAGTAATAATAATACATGGTTCTTTTATAGCACAGCCACATGTACTATACAGACCAATGCACTTTACAATAAAAATAACACATAAATAAAATGCACATAATTCTTCTCATAATCCAATATTTAATATGTAATGTATACATACTATATTACCAAACAAAAACTCTTTTAAATCTAGTTGGAAAAAACTGAAATGCAATGTACACGATGGCACAGTTGACGACATACATTAAAATAATATTCAGTAATCATTATATTTTGCATTGTTCAAATTAAGAAAATAATTTTTATGTTCAAATTATAAATTATAAACCATAATATCATATAGCAACCAATTTTTATACAATTCCATTAAACATCAGGACTGCAATTGTGTTGACACAGTCCTCTTCTCTTGGTATCAACAAACAATGAACGCGATTGCCATTTCAACCCATTTGATTATATGGGGAAGAAATCCTATCAACCAAAACGGGTGATGATGTCATTGTTTGTATAAGTGTCAGTAGCTAATAATGATAGTTCTGTTGAACTAGTGGCACCTTCCTTTGCGTTTTCTAAGTAAGGCATGATGTCACAGCCATGTTTAGTAGATAGGATATCTTTCCTCATATGGGATGGGTACTGAGTAAATATTACAGACATTGCCTTATTTGGTGAGTACATTGCATGTGTCACTGTGTAAAAATGTATTACTTCCTAAACTGTTAGAAGTCCTTGTTTACATTGTTCTCTGTCAAACTAGTTACAAAATCCATGCATGGTGCATTAAAGAAGAGTTTGTAGGTTGTATAACATTAAGCTATTTGTTAGGCTAATGTTAATTACAATTAATTATTACAGTGATTTAGAATTGTTCATTATTTATTTCCGTTAATTTATACGAAATTGTATATAGCCAACACCTACATTATCATGACTAAGTTAGATGAAGATTTGCATTTTATGCACCAACCTCACAATGTTAGAGGTGAGTTCAATGATGAAGAGCTGAGTTCAATGATGAAGGAAAGATGTAAACAGTACAATTACAGTGTAATAAGTAGAAAGGATGTTAAGATTAATTAAAAAAGCAATGGTAATTATAACATAATAATAATTATATTAGTATTATATCGATATTCTGGTTAAAACCATCCTTTACTTGCCAATGCTGGTCAGTCAATTCAAATAGTCAATTCAAAATGTTGGTAAAATGTGAACAATATTTTGATTAATTAATAGTTTTACAATTTACATTGTAAAATTCAGTTAATTTAGTTTAACTAAGTTAATACATTTAGTTGCTTCAATAACACTTGCTTCAGGAACATATGTTTAACCTTTCCTAGCTCACTTGTATGTACCACCGATCTCTTGCCTTCTTTGAAATTTTTCCGGTATTCATCATTGTACATACGACATACCATGTAGTTTAAATAATTAAAGCTGGCAATAATCAATGCCCTTTTCCACTGCTCTCACCTGATGAAATACACCTCCTAGACCTGCATGCAATATTAACCATAGGGTAGGGCCTAAACTCTTGTGCGGACTTGCCAGTAAGTAAGGTGAAGCCCATGCAATATAGTATATACTACGACAAGGAAGTACCACCAACATTGGCAACAAGGAAGTGTCATTGCTGGTACTACTAGTGTAGGGTTAATGCTACGTACCTGATAAGTGCACATCTCAGACTTGATCATAGCCGTCCGACTCTGTGTGGGATTTATAAATATGTTTGGCTCTAGAGAGTGACGCAGAATTTTACAACGCATAAGTAGATTCGATGCAATAGGCGATGACAAATACCTAGAGCATTACTATTCATGCATAGTCACGGCGACACACTACTACGATGCTGTGCAGACCACTGACACTGTAACGTGAGGCTAAGTGCCTTTCTTTTGTCACCTTCAGATTACGCCAAACT
Organism: Lamellibrachia columna; assembly: GCA_963662155.1. Classification (NCBI taxonomy): domain Eukaryota; kingdom Metazoa; phylum Annelida; class Polychaeta; order Sabellida; family Siboglinidae; genus Lamellibrachia; species Lamellibrachia columna. The sequence continues at coordinate 44,792,372 of OY759266.1, forward strand.
TTCCCCAAGTCCGAAAGCCAAGAACACGGTCGGTGTGCCAGTATCTAATGTTATACAGAGATATTCTCTTGTGGAAGTATAACATTAGATACTGAGATACCTCTAACCGGCTACAGCCGCAACGCTACCCACGCGAAACAAATAGAAACGGTCTCCAGAAAAACGAAACCAACAACACTGGAAATAACCATTTTACAGAAATGGCGACCAACGGTGGGGAATTCCCCGAATTGGACCAGTGACGCCACCTAGTGCACAGTTACGCATACTTACGAAATAGTAAACTTTCCTGTTATGACTACGCGTTTTCTCGGAAAGCATACCACCAAAATGATACCACACCGGACACCTACCAGTAAAAAAAATTTACGATGGTGGTTATGTCTAGTGGTTACCAAGCTTTACAGCTAGTCATTTTCCTTTTCATTTAGACACGCTGAAATAAATTTCGGGTAATAACTTGGTGCACATAATAAACATTATTTGCAAGTCAATGCTTCTGTACACCAACCTGCACCAGTGGCGTATTTAGGGGGTCATTGGGCCACGACCTCATTTTGCTTAATTTTGTTCGTATGTATCATAGCATGGTAAACTAATTGGCGATTAACCTTAATATTATTATTATTATTCCCCCCGGCCTCCAACTTTGCGAGATCATAGACCTGCCACTGACTTACACAATGAGAGCTTAATTAACGCTGGCCAATTAGTTATCTATTGTTTTGTGTGCATAATTTGTTGTTGTCTTCTACAATTAGAGTTTATTGATATTACTGACATTCCTGAACAATTAGGTTACAATTGTCGAGGACTATGGTTAAACCGCACTTCAAATTAAGCTCATGCATGTACACCATACTACATCAGCACGATCTGTTTTCTATGTTTGTTTCTTTATTGGCGTAGCAGCTGCCCCTCTCCACCCATGAGGTGCATGTGTGCTGACCAAGGATACTATAGTAAACCAAATGTACCAAATATCTTTCGTGCTGACACAAATGAAGACGTCGACGTTTTTCATAAAATTTTCTCTCTCCCAAACTAGAGTTCTAACTCCTTTGGGAGTTCGTTCCAGAGGCGGACATTAGGAATGGTCTCTTGATTATGGTCAGCATTGTTTGAGTTTAGAATTGCCACAGCCGCTGTATGTTGAGATGTTGATGTCCATGTGACTCTTCTCTCTACAAGAGGGTGTATAGCTGATAGCTATATAATAGGCATATAGCTACCAGCTATATAGCTGATAGAATTGGCGCGTCTCTATTGTGCATCCGGTGGAACAAGTTAAGTGCACCAACTTGTCTTCCTTAGCCTAAACATGGCCTAAATGTTTAATAGCATTCCTATCAGAGAAACGATTTGGCATAGCAGTGATTTTGGCAGCTCTCACCTGGATCGCACCAAGTCTGCCTACGGATGTTTCAGAGGCTGCCATCAAAACAGATGATATACATATTAACAATGCTGTTGTAGATCATATATTGGGTTCAATAATGGCTAAACCTTTCAGAAGGCCGAGCAGCTTTCCTGCATCCTTGACCATCTTATCTATGTCATTGTTCGGGACAAGTCTCCCAAGACAGAGTTCAACCTTTTCCACCTCTGCCAATATGGTGTTCATAAAGATGAGGGAGGAATACGTGCGTGCGTGCGTGCGTGCGTGCGTGCGTGCGTGCGTGCGTGCGTGCGTGCGTGCGTGCGTGCGTGCGTGCGTGCGTGCGTGCGTGCGTGCGTGCGTGCGTGCGTGCGTGCGTGCGTTCGTCAAACCTGACACAAGTTAGTATTTTCACCGTACATGTTGTCAAGTAACATCGCTGGAGTGACTTCGAGTACTTTTCAAAGCTCCTACCTTCAACAATTAAAATTGTATTTGGCTGTATGCGTATGTCTAAGAATTTTTGGCAAAAGTGAGCGTTGCCATGCGAAATTGTGACCCTGATTCCGACAAAGAAATCTAGCGAGGGTGGTCGCACAAAAATGGAACCAAAGTCATTTATTTTTGAAGTTCGAATTACGAAATATGTATGGGATTACTCCCTGTATGCTAGTGTACAGTTTCATGTATATTTACGATGGCAAAACTGACCACGGAAAACGCCATGATTTTACGGCACTATTATTTACATGTACCCAGAAATTATTTCTTGAAAGTGAAACAAAATATGGGTATTTTTCGTGAGCATATCGCCTCCCTTGCTCGCTGACATTTACTTTCTTATCATGGTGGTTGTTATTCTTACACCTTTTGCGTTGCATCTCGTTAACGATGACGTTGTTTGCCCTTCCACTCTCGTTGACGTTGTTTGCCCCTCCACTCTCGTTGACGTTGTTTGCCCCTCCACTCTCGTTGACGTTGTTTGCCCTTCCACTCTCGTTGACGTTGTTTGCCCTTCCACTCTCGTTGACGTTGTTTGCCCTTCCACTCTCGTTGACGTTGTTTGCCCTTCCACTCTCGTTGACGTTGTTTGCCCTTCCACTCTCGTTGACGTTGTTTGCCCTTCCACTCTCGTTGACGTTGTTTGCCCTTCCACTCTCGTTGACGTTGTTTGCCCTTCCACTCTCGTTGACGTTGTTTGCCCTTCCACTCTCGTTAACGTTGTTTGCCCCTCCACTCTCGTTGACGTTGTTTGCCCCTCCACTCTCGTTGACGTTGTTTGCCCTTCCACTCTCGTTGACGTTGTTTGCCCTTCCACTCTCGTTGACGTTGTTTGCCCTTCCACTCTCGTTGACGTTGTTTGCCCTTCCACTCTCGTTGACGTTGTTTGCCCTTCCACTCTCGTTGACGTTGTTTGCCCTTCCACTCTCGTTGACGTTGTTTGCACTTCCACTCTCGTTGACGTTGTTTGCCCTTCCACTCTCGTTGACGTTGTTTGCCCTTCCACTCTCGTTGACGTTGTTTGCCCTTCCACTCTCGTTGACGTTGTTTGCCCTTCCACTCTCGTTTACGTTGTTTGCCCTTCCACTCTCGTTGACGTTGTTTGCCCTTCCACTCTCGTTTACGTTGTTTGCCCTTCCACTCTCGTTTACGTTGTTTGCCCTTCCACTCTCGTTGACGTTGTTTGCCCTTCCTCTCTCGTTGACGTTGTTTGCCCTTCCACTCTCGTTGACGTTGTTTGCCCTTCCACTCTCGTTGACGTTGTTTGCCCTTCCACTCTCGTTGACGTTGTTTGCCCTTCCACTCTCGTTGACGTTGTTTGCCCTTCCACTCTCGTTGACGTTGTTTGCCCTTCCACTCTCGTTGACGTTGTTTGCCCCTCCACTCTCGTTGACGTTGTTTGCCCCTCCACTCTCGTTGACGTTGTTTGCCCTTCCACTCTCGTTGACGTTGTTTGCCCTTCCACTCTCGTTGACGTTGTTTGTCCTTCCACTCTCGTTGACGTTGTTTGCCCTTCCACTCTCGTTTACGTTGTTTGCCCCTCCACTCTCGTTTACGTTGTTTGCCCTTCCACTCTCGTTGACGTTGTTTGCCCTTCCACTCTCGTTGACGTTGTTTGCCCTTCCACTCTCGTTGACGTTGTTTGCCCTTCCACTCTCGTTGACGTTGTTTGCCCTTCCACTCTCGTTGACGTTGTTTGCCCTTCCACTCTCGTTTACGTTGTTTGCCCTTCCACTCTCGTTGACGTTGTTTGCCCTTCCACTCTCGTTGACGTTGTTTGCCCTTCCACTCTCGTTTACGTTGTTTGCCCTTCCACTCTCGTTGACGTTGTTTGCCCTTCCACTCTCGTTTACGTTGTTTGCCCTTCCACTCTCGTCTACGTTGTTTGCCCTTCCACTCTCGTTGACGTTGTTTGCCCTTCCTCTCTCGTTTACGTTGTTTGCCCTTCCACTCTCGTTTACGTTGTTTGCCCTTCCACTCTAGCTGATATGATGTCATACCATGATAGCACATTTCATTATTAATAGTAATGCCTATGGTATGCCTACACATAGTGAAGTGAAGTGACGTTTATTTGTTTAGATGATACATACAGAGTCAAATAACAGTTTGTATATATCTTACATAGTTTTGATGATCCAGGGAGGCCTGCACTAAGACCTGATAGATCGCTATCGTACAAGCCTCCCTATGACTACATATGGTGCAGTAATAATTATTACTGCTGTTTGACTAGAGTGTACATAAATAGATGTGGAGTTGCTCACTTTGCCTACAAATATAACAGTGCTAATAAAACTAACAAATAATACTAAAAATAGTGCAAATAATGTGAATACTATTTTTTTTCGTGTGTATAAATGTGAATCGAATATAATTATCAATATTATCATGTAATAATGACAGAGAAGTTAAATAATACAGAAAAAGGATAAATACATTAAAAAGGATAAATACATTAAAGGCATGCCTTTAAATTATTATAATGGCATGCTTTTAAATAATTAAGCATGCATTTGTAACGGATGGTGGTAATTAAATTCTCTAACAATCTTCAGAAAATGTCTTTGTTCACAGAGCCTTCTAGCGGCTTCTTAGTAGGTAGGTCTAATTTAGACTGCGCCCAACTCGAAACCTCCCGGCTGTGTGTCCTTAATAATTATACATCCGGGTGACGCATATGCTCTACAATTATACTTTCGTTTTATCTATCCTCGTGGTTTTACCCGCTCGTTGTATAACACAGCTGGACCGCTGCATCGTCCACCTCATGTTGTTGACTTGCTGCATTATCTGCGTCCGATGTGATGTCGCAGTGAGCGGGTTTGTCAATTAATTTATTTGCCTGTTCAATAAGTATGATATCCGCCACCGTTTTTGGTGAAGTTAGCTATGCTGGATCATCTCCTCTCATCTGCATTGTGCCATTCTAAGCAGATCTTCATACTTCGTGTTCTCCTGTCATGCCTTGCAGCTAAAGATACAACAGCACATACAACACATATATATGTTATTTCACTAGTAGATCTTGTTTACGATTCACAAAAGTAAGGAATACATTGTTGAGTGCAACCAAACAATTTGTCTTCAGAATGTTGCCACCAGGTCATATATCAGATTACATAGATAAAGGGACTGTGTTTATGTAGATACACATATGTAAGTAATCAATTAAACAAGCTAATTTGAAAATGCTCACTGTGACAACATGACAATGTATCGGTTTGCAACATGCTCGCTAGGTGGCGCCGTTATTGATTTTAAGCATTTTGCTATACTGTAAATATATCAAGTAAAATGCAGAATTTACGTGTATTTATATTTGTAAATCAACGTTTCACCCTTCACCGGGCGCTAAATATTAAAAGTTAGTGCCGTAAACCATTATTTGAGTACAGTACGTTTATTCAGATATTTATTAGATTAGATATTTATTGTTTAGATATATGTGAGCGGTAGTAGATGGCCGCCATCTTGAATTTCAAAATGGCGGTTGCACAAAAAAGAGAATTAACTACTGTTGACCGTATGCTATGCTCACTGTTCTTTTACCAGTGGTACTGTGTATCCTCTAAGTATTATTTATGTTACAAAAGTTTTTAAAATAGGGTGGCAAATTCAAGATGGCCGTCAGATTGAACATGGACACTTTTCCCTGTATAATTTAAGGCCTTAAGCTGATGATATGACGATATCCTATTTATAATAACAGATACTTAAACAAACGATATTATGGATTGGGAAGGCTAGGAGAGCGATTTTTTATTTCAAAATGGCCGCCGTAAAACACTATAAGTAGCTGGTATGTCAAACCCAAATGCATGCATAATAATACATTTTGAAAGGAATTTGTAGACACTTCGCATGTTTCACCCTGAATATTTATTCTACATGAACAAGCACCGTACACATTACATTATTGTAATAACAGGGATATTAATAGTTCTAATTGAACGGCGAACTACTTTATACTGTAAGTGTTCATTGACATTGTGTTGGCTGACACTTCAACCTCAAACATCATCATCACCAGTTGACCCGATTTGCTCGTCGATGCGAGCTGTATTGCTGCAGCCAAATCCTACCCAGTCACATACCTCAGTGCACGGAATATTGTTAACAAGACAACTGCACTTCCTCTTGCACCCACGTTTACATAGCTCATTGCATGGAATATTGTTAACAAGACAACTGCACTTTCTCTTGCACCCACGTTTACATAGCTCAGTGCATGGAATATGGTTAACAAGACAACTGCACTTCCTCTTGCACCCACGTTTACATAGCTCAGTGCACGGAATATTGTTAACAAGACAACTGCACTTCCTCTTGCACCCACGTTTACATAGCTCAGTGCACGGAATATTGTTAACAAGACAACTGCACTTCCTCTTGCAGCCACGTTTACATAGCTCAGTGCATGGAATATTGTTAACAAGACAACTGCACTTCCTCTTGCACCCACGTTTACATAGCTCAGTGCATGGAATATTGTTAACAAGACAACTGCACTTTCTCTTGCACCCACGTTTACAAGACATCTGCCTTTTCCCTATCAGAATCTGTGAGTCTAGATTTAGGATCTTTAGGCTCTGCGTTCAGATCTGAAACACCTTCCCGATTCTTGGTTTTGGAATTCATATATTTCCATACTGATTTTGGGTTTGTCTTAGATTCTGTTGCTAGCTTCATCTCAAATTCCTTCTGTAACCTCCTCGTTAATTTACGGACTTGATTTCTAGCCCTACAATATTCAGTATAGTATTTTTCCTTCTTTTGTCTCCATATAACGTTTCCATAAAGTGTGTTTTCTCTTAATTTTCTTTACTGATTCCTTGTTTAGGGGTACTTTTCCTTTATGTCTGTTAATATTACTCACAAGTCGATGAGAGATGAATTCATCCTCTATCTTTTTAATATATTCTTTAAAACCTAACCATTGATGGTTTATAGTGCTTGTGCCAAGTATCTCGCCCCAGTCTGTGTGGTCTAGTTTCATCTTCATACTATTATAATCCCCTTGGTCGTAATAATATTTAAGTCGTGTATGGCTTGCTATTTCTGCATAGCACCTAAATGTAATGATGAGGACAGAGTGATCACTCTTACCAAGTGGGCTTTCATACACTATATCATCTATCATACCTTTTTCATTGGTGAAAACTAAATCAAGAATGTTCGATTTATTTCCTAATCGCCCCCTTGTTGGGAATGTGACATGTTGGAAGAGGAAATTATCTCTTATTCGTTCAATAAATTTAGTGTCTGGGCTATTATTCTCTGAGAGTGTGTACCAGTTTTGCCAGTCTATGTTAGGGTAGTTAAAATCTCCAAGCAAGAGAAGATGCGAGTGTTTATAGCGCATTACCTCACTAATCAGTTCATTTAATTGTTCATTATTGGTGCCAGAGCCGCCCGGGCTTTTATATACACATCCTGTCAGAAACTTGTCTTTTTTGTTTAATTTTATCTCAACCCATATCGGTTCTTGAAAGTTGGTTCCTAAAGATACGAAGGGTTTTGCGTTTAGTGTTTTGTGGGTATATATACAAACACCTCGTCCTTGCTTATCGATGTTATGATATAAATCATAGTCACTCAAACCCAGTTCAGCTGTGTTTAATAGAAATTTCTGGTTTTTCGATTTAACCTCAGTGATCGCTTTCTTTTTTTGTTAAGTCGTACTGGATGCTGAGACATTTATATTTGTCCTCTGCGTCTCTTAAGTTTGATAGTCGTTTGAACAATTCCATCTTTTTGTTAGTGTCTTTCATTACTACCTTAAGAGGTCTGGGTTTTTGCTCAGTATCACCCGTATCTCCGTCTGTTTGTTTTTTTACCTAGCCTGATAACTTTGGTTATCTCATCTTTTACATCTAGGTTCAGATTGCACACCTCATTACACAACCCTTCAACAAACTCCATATCTATCCTCACCCTCTCTTCCTTTAGGTTTGTTTTTGGTTCTGGGGCATTGAATATAAGAACATTTGTTTCCATATTTTTTCTTTCATTGATTTCTCTTACTGTTTCCTTCACAACAATTCCACTATTTTGGGTGGTTAGTAGGTTCCTGCTTTCATCATCATTTGGTCTGCATGTATGTAATGCATCCATTTCCTGCCTTACGGTTTCTTTTACTTCCTTACTATCGCATTTAGCATCCAGTATTTTCTCTATGGCCTCAAATCTCGTGTTCATAGTTTTGAAATACATCTTGCATCTCTCTTCGATAACTTTCTCATTGAGAATATTTTTTTCAATTTTTGGTTTGCATTTTAAACAAACTAACATGCATCCGGGTTTCCCCATTGCCTCATATTCGCCAGGTTTAAATTTCAAGCATTTAATGCAGTATCGGTTTCCGCAGTACTCGCACTCGAGCATTCTGTCTTTCTCACTTTTAAAGATTTTCTCGCAGTCTTCGCATTTCCAAGTTTCTCTAACATCGCTTCCCGATTCAGAGTTTTTGCTACCTCTCCGTGTCCCCTTATTGTTTAGTTTTGTGATTGGAGCGCTAGAAATTGCTACATTTTCGCCAGTATCTTGTTTTGGACCACTGTGTTGGTAATTTTCACTCATTTCCGTAATTCCAGAAAAAATCAAGTTCCATGTAACACTTACCATATGCGTGCTGTTGTACTAAGAGTACGTGCAGGAGTTTCCAAGGCGTTGTGACTAGTGACAGTGTGCCGTGCTCGACGAGAAACGTACTTCTGCCCCAGGGCTACTCTGGGTAAAAGACGCCTTGGTTGAAATTGCCTATTAGTATATAGATGACTCAGGTTGGGAGTGCAGCTCTACCTACGTTATTACTAAATTTTGTCTAGCCTTAATTATCTGTGTTGTTTACATTGTGCACCTAACCGGAAGAATGAAAATTTTGGCGGGAAATTTCGAATGGGTCGATGTGTAGTTTAAGATTGGATTTATATCGCATCAGCTCAGAATTTACATCTAAACATCACGGTGTGATAATCGGTATGCTACTAGAATAATATGTTTAGGATGAAAAACGACCTTACTCCACTATAAACAGGCAAACATCAACTAAACAGCGGAGCCCATACGTAATCAGACATCGTAACCGGAAGCTGCCTCGCCAGTCACAGTGAAAAAAATCTGTCATTTACTCACTATATAGACACTAACTCTAGAGGAAGACATGCTGAAATAAACGCTCCCCGCAATATCCTAGTAGGACTCTGCTGAGTAATTATCCAGATCCATGCAGTCTATCATTATGCAGTCTGTAGATTCTAGGACTATAGGACCTAGCCTAGTTTGTGACTGCTAAAACTTTATAACAAGCTTTTTAAGGCTATCTGATTTTAGCCAAACCGACGCAAACGTATTACTTGCACTATTATTATTTTTTATTGCTCACGTTTATGCACCTACTGCATGCGCACCACATGCAAACACCTATGTTAGCACCAAGCACCGTTGACGTTGTTGGCAAATTAGCCGTCAGTGACGTACGTGCACCTAATATCGCCCACCTAGCTCTCGGTCTGATTAATTCATCCGAAACAAATTATCATAACTGTTTTCCGAGGTTTAACTATGTTGAATCACAATTTAAATGTATCAGTGATGACTATAACAAACCGACGTAGACAATGAATGCGTTTAGTAAAAGTAATTTGAACCTGAAAAGATGCGCCAAACGTCGCAGACTTGTCATACGCTGATAAGAGTTATCCGTCCGATGCGAATAGAGATCGTGGAACGAGGACAAATTCAAATGTCCCGATGCACTTCTTCAGATCAAGGTCTGGACGGCTTCTTGATATAACGAAAACCTCTGCAGTAGTCGACGTTCTTCTTTGATTTTAACCAGCTTGTCCCCCGTCCCCCGTCCCCCACTCTTACTTCTATTGTTGCATTTGCACTTTTGAATGTTCCGAGTTTCTTTCTCTACATTGGGTCCCACACAGAAAGGTTTCCCTCTTTTAAACGCTCTGTGACAAATCCATCATACATCTGCTGTCCAATGTCATCACTACCTAAGATATCGTTGGTCACCTTTTCATTCATAACTTCTCTGATAAGGAAGTTGTACATATCATCCTCATCTGCCGTAAATTTGGTTTACATGTTCGACAATACCCCAGTGAGCTTTATAGCATTCTTCGTTACTCGGAGAGCTTTCCTCCCGTGATCTCATGGTGCTGCGTTCTACTGTCATTACTACACATGACATATTCTTTCGAAAACTGATTGAGTAACTTTGACATATCAGGCGCAATGAGAAAGAACTTATCTAGAGCCTTCACATGTTGGGTTATTCCTACAATTCCTCCAATAACTTTAATTGTAGGATTATCTCAAACTGTTTCATGTAGTTGAGAAGGAAGTGCTGGTTGTTGTTCGCACTTCCTTCAAATTGGTTAAGTTTGTTGAACAGATCTCGTGATTCAAACATTGTCATTGTTTTTTTTTTGGTGATGGCGACATGGAAATGCTTTCCGCTTCCTGTGCCCATGCTGACGTGTCTTTGGTTTGCTTCTCTCATACGAGTAGATTATTCGTTCAGGAATACCTTATCTTCTGGTTCCGTTCCCAAGAAGTAGTGAAAGTACAGTTTGTATAGAGCAATCAAAGTTACCATGTGTGCCTCCAGCGATCGATACACATGTTTCTCATTGAGAATTTGTGTTACCGTTGTCGATGAGTGTATGCCCAGCTTCTACCCAAGCCTGATCAATTCCCCTCCCCTCCACATAGTTTCCCAATGCAGTCAATGCCGAAAACAGGACATGCAGTTCACCAGTACGAAACAGAAATTGCTAGATGCATCAATATTGCTACCACGAAAGTTGTCCAACCTGTATAATATATTGAAAGTTATTAAAACAATGATTGAAGTACGTTTTTCAAACTTTACTTAAATATGATAGAATAATTACAGCACATAAAGTATTGTTAGTTAAAGAACAACATAGATTGAGCATAACAGTACAGTCTTCAGTAGGTAATTTAAAATTTTATTGTGACCGCCATTTTGAAATTCAAGACAGCGGCCATCTACTAATGCCCACATTATGTGTGAATAACACAGATATTACTAGAAATAGATATTTTCAGTGCTACGGACTCCAGGTACCATTCTAAACATGTAACGAATTATTAAAAATAATAATATGATGAAAAATTACGTCATTTGTATGCTGGCGGCCATTTTGAATTTGGCCAATATATCCTGTTTGAAAAAATTGCCACTCCATTTTGTTTAGAATTATACTACCCAAAGATACTAAATCAAGTGAAAGTTTGCTTTTAACAAAGATTCTGCACGAAAGCATTTTCTATGACATAGTGGCCTACACTATGACCCCTCTGCGGGTACACGATTTGGTCAACTTGTAGCCTCGATTCTCCAGGCTCCGCACTGTGCAGCCACCATTTCTCACACATATCTTCACCTGGATGCAGAGTTGGGTTTTCATTGTGACGGACATTATGTATGCGACACTATGCACCCAGATTCCGGGCGCATACATAATTAGCTAATTATGATGTTATCCGGGCATTTGACTAATTCATAAAATAAGAGTTAATTTTTTATCAGTTGATAAGATGCAATTCGAATTAACTTTAAACTTTGATTATAGTGACACTCTCCGACTGAAAAGTTAAATCAAGCAAAACAGTTTAGTGTAGCATCTCTATAATGACGCTGATTGGCTGCTGGCGCTTCACGGGAACGCCTACACAGAGACCACGCCTCTGCTGCCCGACTCTCTTCTCGGCGGATTCACTACAACGTGCCGATCACGGTACTGCTAGCACCGCCTAACGAGCTCCGGCATTGCTAGTGAAGTACATTGGGTAGGTTTTTCAATTTGGGCCGACAGATGGCGCTGTAGCTGTCGCGCAGGCAAACACTCGGTATAGTTGTCCAATGAATGGATTGCGTTTTTATATTTTAGATGATGTTGTGATGACATGAAACCACAACTTGAGAAAGTGATATATGTTTGAGTCGGGGCATACAGCAAACGGGAGACTGGATCAAAATACGAGAACCTCTCGTCTGCAGAATGATAGTTGGCAGGTAGGTTAACCAACACCCCAGGTAAATTGTAGATCAGCTGCCTTGCATGGAGAGCATGCAATGATAAGTAACAAGAACTACGGCTGAGGAAACCCCTAACGAAAACGTAAACTGTGGGACAGGCCCAGCAACACACCATATCTCTGATTACTGCAAACACCACGTCAATTCAACAGGATGGAAAAAACGGTAATTCGTATTGGGCCGGAAAGAACTACGGATTGGGAAGCTGTGCTTGTCATCTCTGTTTTTAGCTTCTATCGCTGGCTATCTTCAGCAAAACGGCAAGCAAGTACGTAAAACAAGACTCATCTGGAACTGGAATTTCTTTATTCGACAGAAATACATAAATATTACGATTTTTTTCTTGAACAAAAAACAAATACCAGGAGACTCTCACCAAGGCTTATAGAATATGCCATTAGCGTGAGAGCCACCTACAAAGGTTCACGGTGGTCATAGTCTTGAAGCAATGTTGGTCAAAGACTGAAGTACGGCAATTATTGTTTCCTTTGTTCTGCACCCGTTATCAACATCGATTTTGGTATTGTGCAGGACGCTACGTTAAGAATAGCTGAAATTGTCGAAGTCTTTCAGAATGCTGCCGTGTGTATATTTCGTTCCAATTAGGTGGCGAGCTTGCTTCAACCGTGAACTGCTTCTAGTTTTCCGCGTGATTTAACTGGGATTTGTGGACTTTGAGAAGGCACGTGACACGGTCCCGAGAGAGATGGTTCTGGCAACGCTGAGATGGATGGGAGTGCCAGAAGCAGGAGTCGGGGTGGTGGACGCCTTGTATGAGAGAACAAAAAGGAAGAGTAGTGGTTGAACCAGTTATGTCGGATGGGTTTTGGAATAACATCGGCTGGAGGCATGCAAGGAGGCACGTGCACTTAAGCCCTTTAGTATTCATCATGGTGATATATTTAATCAGCATGGAGATCAGCACGAAGGACATTATCAGGAAATTGATGTATGTAGACGATCTGGCCACAATAACAGAGAACAAACAGGAAGCGCTGGAGGAGTGGAAGGAGATGTCCAAGAGGTTGTTGTTGGTCGTGGCATCGTCTGTCATCAGTTTGAAATTGTTTCTGTTTATTTAAATTATACTTTGTTAGTTTGATCATATTGTTATGCACACATCTTGAAAGAGTTTGCAATCTTTCGGGTGTTGGCTTTTATATAATTTTGATTTGAAACAAAGGTATTCCAGTCACAATTCACAAAACAATTTATCTTGTAAATTATTATGTTTATGTGTTCTTGCATGTTGGCAAAATGTGCATAATAATAAAAAGTTTGGTCAATATTCCCTAAAGTTTGTTTCATAATTTGAAAATCAAATAATTGTGCCACATCAATTTCAGCAGCCTGTTTCGTCCACACATACAACGGTTGTTGGGATATACAATTGGTGACCATGCTAAGGTAAGACAATTATCGAAATATAAGTTATCCGTATGAAACTTTGCACTACCCGTATGAGCTGAACCTTAAAAAACCGTTAGCTGTGTTATGAGATGTTGGTGCCTCTTCGCACTACTGAGGAGGAGGTAGCTTGCTACTGAATAGAATGTGTGCATCTCCGTGTTATAATTGTTACAATTGGCGGAATGGTTACCGCCGATCGGGGTAGATGCACGTCGTCAGAAACAAGCTTGAACTTGAGGAAGATAGAGATAGTCATAACGGACTGAAATATAACAATTTAAAGTTGAACGGGAAAGTCATGAGAGCGTGTGTAACGTGCCTGTATTGGCTAGAAACGATGGCATTGACAGAACAATGATAACAACAGTTGCAAGTATACGAGAACAACTGGGTGAGGAGAATTACACGTACAAAAAGGCTGGATAGAATGAGGGTGAATGACTTGGGGGAAGGTATTGGAATACAGTTTAGCTTAACGGGAAGAATAGCAAGACGCCAGATGATGTGGTGCTGACAGAGACGGGCCGACTACTACTGTGGGCAGAGACGGTGAAACAGTGAGGCGGCAAGATAAAGGAGAGATCATAATTAAGATGGGAACACTGTGTTAAGAGGGATTTGAGGCAGGGGATAATGAAAAGTTGAGAGAAATGCTGCCGGTAGGGAATAGTGGCAACAACAAACACATTGCATACAGTACAATAATTAGTCGACCTCACCTTTTTATAATGGGAACTACGAGGAACAACTAAAATAACTGGTTGAACTGGGAAGATCTACATCGAACATCAAACCACGACCCAACACCGATTATGGATGTCATATAAATGTATTAATTGTTATGGTATAATTCCATGATTTATACAATAGAAATAAGGTATTTATAGTTATAACATAGATATAGAATAGGATATCCACCACTCGTACGCAATATCTGTTGTTATAGTATAGATAAATGACAATAGCCAAAAAAACTAGTGAACCGTGGAAAAAGAGAACCAAAAACAGGCCCCGTCCGCCACCTAGTGAATATGCCTGTTGTGGTTCTAACGTTATCGGCAGGTGGCACAATTATTATTTACAGTGCTGTCACTCCTTTTAACAAGATTTAACAAGATTTGCCATCCAAGCCAAAGGCCCAGATGGCAAGTGGACAAGGAAGCCATTGGCTTATCGAGAGTCCAACAATGTTCATCTACTTATAACCCGCCCTCCTGAGATATGAGTCAACCTTGTTTTTAAACATATTCACGCTGCTAGCAGTTACACAATCTGTAGACAATTTGTTCCATTCATTTATTGTCCTCTGTGAGAACGAGTGCTTCCTGATGTCCAATCTACATTGATCCTTTACTAATTTTACCTCATGTCCTCTAGTTCTGCTATCCTTCTTGAGTGAGAAAAACATATTTCTATCAATATTTTCAAACCCATTCAATATCTTAAAAACTTCAATCTGATCTCCTCTTAACCTCCTTGTCTATAGAGTTGTTAAACCACATTCTTTCAGGCGTTCTTCATAACTAAGGTCTGTCAGTTCTGGAATCATTTTAGTTGCTCTCCTTTGTATGCGTTCAAGCGTATCTATATCCTTCTTACGATATGGTCTCCATGCTTGTATACAGTATTCTAAATGAGGTCTAACTATTGCTTCATAAAGAGGTATAATTAACTTTTTTCCCTTGTATGTTATGTTTCTTCTAATCAATCCAAGAATTTGATTACTCTTTGAAGCTGCAATACCACACTGCTCTGAAACTTTCATATCAGCGCTTATTGTAACTCCTAAGTCCTTTTCTTTTACAGTAGTACCCAGAACAGTATCTCCCATTTTATAGTTTACATTCAAGTTCCCATGTCCTGTATGTAGGCATTTACATTTTTCAAAATTGAACAACATCTGCCATTTCTCAGACCATTTCACTAATCTGTCTAGATCGTTTTGTAAATGTTGTTTATCACCATCAGTATTAACCTTTCTAAACAGTTTTGTGTCATCCGCAAATTTCAGTACGTTACTTGTTATATTGTCGTCCAAGTCATTGATATATATTAAGAATAATATAGGTCCTAATACTGATCCTTGAGGTACCCCACTCAAAACCGATTTCCAATTTGAAACTTCTCCATCTACTACAACTCGTTGTCTTCTGTCAGTCAGCCATTGTTCTATCCAGTCAGTTATGCTATCCCCGATACCATGGGCTTTTAATTTAAGTAGTAATCTTTGATGTGGCACTTTGTCAAAAGCTTTCTGAAAATCTAAGTAGATAATATCTACTGGCGATCCCACGTCTATCCACTTAGTGATTTCTTCCAAAAAACATAACATATTTGTTAAGCATGACCTCGCTTTAAGGAATCCATGTTGAGACGAATTTAATAATTTATGCTTAACGAGGAAGTCCACCATATGGTCTTTAATTAACCTTTCTAATAATTGACAAATCACTGACGTTAAACTCACTGGTCTGTAATTCTCTGACTTATTTCTTGAACCCTTTTAAAATAATGGTATGATGTTTGCTTCTTTCCATTCAAACGGAACAACTCCCTCTTTTAATGACAAGTTGAATACTATTGCAAGTGGTATACTGATTTGTTCTACTGTTTCCATTAGTAATTTTGGAGGAATCCCATCCATTCCCGGTGCTTTGTTATCCTTCATTGCCTTTATTTTCTTAGCTACCAATTCTGGAGTTACAACTAACGGACCTAAATAGTCAGATTTAGCCTCCTGAAATTTAGCATCAGCAACTGGTAATGAACTAATATCTTCTTTGGTAAACACTGAACTGAAGTAATCATTAAGTCTTCCATTAAAAACCCCTATAATATTATATTTCCAGCACTGTCTTCTAGAGGTCCAACCTTGTCTTGTACGTTTTGTTTACTCCTGACATATGCATAAAAACTCTTGCTGTCATTTTTTATGTTACATGCTAGTTTTTGCTCGTAGCTTCTTTTAGATTGTCTGATTTCAGTTGTAGCTGCATTAAGTGCCTCTTTGTAATTTGCATAGTCTTCTTCCTTTCTGGTACGCCTATAAAACCTCCACATAGCTTGTTTTAACATTATTTTTCTAATAGCCTCTTTTGACAAGTGTTTCTTTCTACACCGTTTTCCTTGTTTTTGGAAGGGAACAAATTTATCGATGATACTCTTAATTTCATATTTTAGAATATTCCAACATTCAATTGCAGTCTTATTCATCAGCATGTTATTCCAATCTAGCTTTGCTAAGTATTTTCTCATATCTTTGTAGTTACCTTTGTGGAAGTTTCTCTTGTACGTTTTCTTATTTTTACTTTCTGATTTTACATTGATGTCAAAATGTATTTGATTATGGTCACTGTTACCCAATGGTTCAAATATGTTTACATTGTCCACTAATTCTTTTTGTGATGACAAACTATATCTAATACATTTTCTCCCCTGGTTGGTTCTAGCACGTGCTGAGTAAGAAAGCTATCCTGGATTAAAAATAGAAATTGTTGGTCCTCAATCCCTGTGCTCTCTAGAGAATTCCATTGTATATGTCCATGGTTAAAATCTCCCATTATGATACATTCCCCTTTACTAACTTCCTTTATAGCGTTTTTTTATTTTTGTGTTGTCCTCTTCGTTTATGTTTGGACTTCGGTAAACTAATCCAATAGTTAATTTTGAATTTCCTGAAACAATTTTGCACCAAACAGCTTCATCGCAATCTGCTTCCCTTTCTAGTTTTATTTCATAAGCCTGAATAGATTCTTTAACATATAAAATAACTCCCCCGCTCCTTCTTCCTATTCGATCTTTCCTAAACATTACGTATCCTGTCAGTCCTAATTCAGCATCTGTTATCTCTATGTTGGCCCATGATTCAGTTATACCAATTATGTGAGGGTCAATATCTCCTCCTCAATGAAAACAACTCGGAACAATCCGAATTAAATTATCATGACTCGGTTTTATTGTCGTATGTCAGCCCCACCGATAGCTATTTCGTATTCTGAAGTACGGTAAAGATATACTATGGTATCTACGTGGCCTTTTCTTGCTAGATCCTTGAGGCAAGTTGACTTGGGCACGAGTTGGATGGGTTACGGTCCAGCATTGGCAATTTTCTTCCTCGTTTCTTAAGCCTGACGTGATGATTTTGTCTCGGTGTTTGGGGCGGCGGTATGTATATCATTATGAATACCCTTCACCGGTCAACAGAATACACCAACATTACGACCTTATAATATGCTCCATAAATAACGAACACACGTGATAAACACAACATAGTCATAGTTACGCGCAGGCTAGGAACCAGGGTAGGGCCTAGGCTAGGCCTAGGGGCCAGGGCTTAGTGTTCTATGTACCAAAAATAACTAAAAAACTGGAACTGTCACTTGTCAGTGACTTCGCATCATTATTAACACTACCATATCTGAAGAAATATAGCATTAGCCGTAGCCTTAGGGGGCCTAAGACAACCTATCTTCATGTGTATGCTGCTTTGCCTTTGCTTTGGGGTTGCAGATTATTGTTTGGACGAGGCTATTCGCACAGCAGCTCTGCGTATTACCGCAACAAATTCTTATTCGCAGAGCAGCTCTGCTAATAAAGACAACATTTATTCGCAAAGTAGCTCTATGAATTACAGCAAATTGTAATCTTATACGCAGAGCAGCTTTTCGAATTAGGGCAAAAGTTATTCTATATGCTAGTCTAAAAGTGCATCAGTCATTCTGCATGCTATTTGATTTCCTGTTACATGAACCATATTTTTTTAGCACTATACAGGGGTGAGGTTTAGCAAGTCATGGAAGGTAGCCAGTTGGGCTACCAACCTTGCAAAGTGAAGTAGCCCGACAGCTTCTTACTAAATCTTAGGCAGCCCACATGCTAATCAATATTTTGGTGATAAAAAGTAAATACTTTGAAGAGGACCTGATTTTAGTTCCAGATATTACTAAAATGGTGTCACGCACACTACTTGGATAAATATATGTAAGTGGCACCACGCGGCGCCAGCCAAGAGAAACTTTAACCAGGTTCCCGATTAATTCACCAGAAGCACTCCGCGCACCAACATGGCGCCAAGACTATTAACATGACCGGTTATTATTTCAGTGTAGAATGACCGTTCAGTTACCGGGTACATGTTGAGCGTCTGTGGTTGATTAAAAATACAATGAATGCTCCCTATTGATATCACTTCGGCTACAGTTTAGCAACATTTCTTGCAATGCCAAACGTGTCACAAACACACGATTTATGGTTAACATAAATGCGATATAGCCAGGACAACACTTCTGAGATGTTTATTAACATTCCGTTTATTTTTGCTGCATTTAAAATATTGAAACTCCGTAAATATTTCGAGTCACCATTCGGGCCACTGTAGTAAAAAATTAAAGTCGCCCATAGCCATTTTTGGGCCCCATTGGCGACTGAGCGACCGCTAAATCTCACCCCTGCTATAGATGGAGGTTGGGATCCCAGCCACACCACTCACTATATATATATATATATATATATATATATATATGTGAGAATGACAATGACATTTTCTGGCTAACTGAAGAGTAACTCTTTCATCATGTGGACTTCTTTAAACAAATAAAAAACAAATAACAGGAACATGGCCTGAACTGGTCACTAGTACATTGGTTTACTTATGATGGATGTTATGTTCTTTTTAAGTGGTCTAGATTTAATTACAGGAACTAGCCAATGTTAATATCAGTTATCAAATTTGTTTCCGGTTTATGACAGTTTATACTGGTAATTACCAGTAAATACAGGTTTTCCTGGATTTTTCCCATTGCGTTGTCCAAAACTGGTTCCCTGGGAATGTGCCGACCCTCATATATGTGTTTGCAATCACAGAAGTGCTAATGATATTTGCTCCGAAACATTCAAATTAAACAGGTAACATATATTATTATTTTTAATCTACAGGCTACAGCCAATGATAGCATGACCGTTTGATTCCAAATATACCATATTAACCAACTAGTGTTAGTGTTAATTAGTGTTGATTATGTTTAGCGTGAATTAGTAATTTTTAATTGTGGTGTTGATATTTGGTTGTGGTACTCATTTATGATTTGGTAACTATTTTCTTGTACATTTCAAGTATTTTATGTTCACGTAGAGCGATATATTATTATGTATAGTAACGGTGTCATGGTTGACTGTACGCCAGCGATCTTTCAGGTCTTAGTGCAGGTCTCCGTGGATCAATCAACATTTTATTCACAATCATCATGTATAACAACTGTATTCTTTTGTTCATGGTTTGATCCTGATAAATCTCTCTCTCAAGGCACAAATGTATTTGCAGTAACAGAATTG
The DNA here is from genome assembly GCA_963662155.1 of Lamellibrachia columna. NCBI lineage: Eukaryota > Metazoa > Annelida > Polychaeta > Sabellida > Siboglinidae > Lamellibrachia > Lamellibrachia columna. The sequence goes on from OY759266.1 coordinate 44,812,075, forward strand.
GTAATTTTTCTATATTTCAGATGGACTTACCAGCATTGATATGACATGACCTAGTGTGATGACATCTGCTCGGGGGGAGACAGCCCTCTTCTGCTGGGGGAGCACTTCCCATGGCCAGCTGGGGTTAGGAGGGATTGAGGAGGAGCAGATTTTCAGTCCACGCCAGCTACATGCCTTCGATGACAGACAGGTCCAGGAAATTGCATGCGGCCAAGAACACACACTCTTCCTGCTGGAGGATGGAATGCTGTATTCGTGCGGCAACAACGATACTTGTCAGCTCGGACATTCAAAATCTAGGACAAGGCCAGGTGTGTATTGGTGCTTTTTGTTAATAAACTTTATTTACCCTGAAACTGAAGTGAAAGAAACACAAATTGCAGCATATTTTATTTAAGACATAATTATACAGTCTTTTATAGCACTGTTTTAGGCCTTGACCTGTTCAAAGTTCTTTACAACATAGTTTCTCCCGATATATTTCCGCAATTAATTAATGTGTACACCCAGTTTTTAAGGTTCCATGCTATCTTAAAAGAGGCAGTGGTATAATGCCATCCGACAGACTGAGGGATACTGTTCCCTTGCAAATGTGACAAGATTTGAGATGTGTAGTACTAGTAGGCATAGCCAGCACACCTGCAGAATTGGATCAAGGCACACAATGCCACACATGTTTTTATTGTCACTGAGAATCTGAGATAAGACGTGTTCTTAAAAATTTAATACATTGGTAATCTGAAACCAATATGAGAACAACCATTTGATTCCAAACATACCAGGTTGTGATACAATGAGGGGAATGTGTGATTGTTCCAATTACAGAAACGATTGACACTTTGGAAGCCCAGGTAATCAGACACGTATCCTGTGGAGACTCACACAGTGTCGCTGTCACTGACGCAGGACAGGTGTTTGCCTGGGGCAACAATCGACATGGACAACTGGGCTGTGGCTCGACTGACGTCACTCAGAGTAAAACACCAAAGTAAGTTACAACTTTTTTGCCATTCAGTGCTGCATACCGATTATAAACAAAATGTTCTCTCCCGTGGACTGCAGTTTGGTTTGGTTTATGTGAGATGGGCACAATTTTACTCAGTGGAACTGTTTTACTCAGGTGAAACTTTTTAACTGAAATAGCTGCATAATAATAAGGATTAAGAAGTGTATTTGTTGGCTTTATTTCATTTTCATATATGATACCACTAGTTTTTTGTGAGTATTCTCAGGGTTATCGTTATCATTATCATTATCAACATACTTGTTCTGATTACCAACTGCCACAAACAGGTGCACCCACTATAGGAATCAGGAAATGTTTAGATAGACTAGACAGGTTTGGGCATGTCACCAAAATATCTGAAAACAGGTTTGGGCATGTCACCGAAATATCTTAAAACAGGTACAAATTTAAAGCTGTTCCTACAATCCGTGGCTTCATAATGTAATGCAAGCCATAAAAAAACAAATTTTTGTGCTGAAACCAAACCCTGTGTGTTGTATTTTGTCTAAATAACCACTTTCAAATAAAAGAATTTGAACAAGTGACTATAAGCCACACAATTCCAAGTCTTCCCCCGGGAAACACAGGTTCTCTAGACTTATTTGGTTCTAATTTTATATTACAAGCTACAGTGACCAAAAAACATACAAGCAAAATGGCAATGCCACTGAAAGACAGATTACATGATGAATATGCTAAAGATGATGAAAGATTTAACAAGCTTTAACAAAATTGCTATCCAAGGCAAAAGCCCAGATATGTGTCAGTCATCTTGTTTTTAAACATATTCACACTGTTAGCATTTACACAATCTTCAGATAATTTGTTCCATTCATTTATTGTCCTCTGTGAGAACGAGTACTTCCTGATATGCAATATACACTGATCCTTTACTAATGTTACCTCATGTCCTCTAGTTCTACTATCTGTCTTGAGTGTAAAAAAATATTTTTATCAATATTTCTATACTCATTCAGTATCTTAAAAACTTCAGTTTGATCTCCTCTTAACCTGCTTGTCTCTAGGGTTGTTAAACCACATTCTTCATAATTAAGGTATCTCAGTTCTGGAATCGTATAATGAACCAGAATAATCACAGAGAAAATATACTGTGTGGTGTATGATATTTCTTTTCCAGAATGGATTTATGATAATGCTTGTGGTTATGCTAAGAGATGCCTGCATGGTCTGGTGCTGTGTCTGTAGATTAGTGAGAAGTCTCTCCTCCAGTGTTGCCCTGCAAGTTGTCTGTGGATCCCAACATACGCTGGCACTGATGAGGTGTAAGTAGAGCATCTTTTAGAATCATAAGTACAGACCTTCTGTTTTGAAGAGTGCAATTGCACTGACGCTCCTAGCATTAGTCTTTGCGATTATAAAAGAGTAATTGTTGAAAAATTAAATCATCTGGTTCGCTCTCTTCAGATCTTTCAGGAGAGCAAGTACAATGTAGTAGGCTTTGTACCTAGCATGCAAATAGCATTGTAATTAGCTTTTATACGTAATTCTATGTAAATGAAAAAAGGTTGCTTGACAACATGTCTTTGTGATACATACTCTCAGATATACAGCCATATATGGTGAAAAGATGCCCTGCTTTGCCATTTAAAATTGCTACTTTGTGTATTCAGATGGTGATGTGTTCGCATGGGGAGGAAACTCGTACGGCCAACTAGGAATAGGGAATGTCAAGGACAATGTGTATGACCCTCAACTATTGACTGGTCTGCGGGGGTTAACCCTGACTCGGGTTGCTGCCGGGGGCGCACACAGCTTCGCCCTCACTGTGTCGGGTGCCCTCTTTGGCTGGGGTCGCAACCAGTAAGCCGCTTGCTGATTTGTCTACCAGTAACTTCATTTATATTATAAGGACATTTATTTGCGAAATTACCCAGTTTAATTTATGCAATAGTTACCTTCAAATATTAATAAGGCTACAGTAGATATTGAAACACTATTGATTACATCAAATTAAGTGGTTGGATTCAACAATTCTGAAAGGTTGGCAGTTTTTTACTATATTTCTTCCAAGGCGGTTGACATTGTGTTATTTTACATGCTTAGCCACACACAGGATCTAAATGTTGTATAATGTCCCATGGGGGTTTCATTAAATACTAGTGGAATAGTATTTTGGTAAATATTCCAGCAGCATTTAAACAAAGGAAGAACATCTCTATCATGATTGGTTGATGTTACATTGTTTGGGAGAAAAAAAACAGCGATGTTGAATGTAGCATTTTTTTTACTCAGTGTCGTACTTCAGTAGATTGTACCATAAGTCTGATTTAGTGAATGTAAACATTCTTAGAGCCCAGAAATGTAGAATCTTTTTTTAGATGTTCAGCTGCGGCTATATGTGGGAATTAGTGTTTGTCTTTGTTTCCAGCTTTGGCCAACTTGGAGTGGGCGATGAAGTAGGTAGGCTTCATTCACTCTTTCTCTCATTCATCTAGTAAAGGAGCATTATGTGGTATTCATTTTGTTGTAGATGGGAGACACTCAGAGATTTCAAAACTTAGTATCTCTATTCCTACTTGTAGGAACGGGTTACACATTGATGAACAATTCTTGGACTTTCGATATTACAGCCATTGGCTTCCTTATCCATTTGCCATCTGGGTTTTTTGTCTTGGATGGTAATCTTGTTTCTTATATAATTCTATTACACTTATATAAGATGCACAGTATAGGTGTGCCATTGTCGAAAAAATTAAGGTGTAACCTACTGATTTATATCATAATTTAATAGCAAATGTGTCCAAATGATCATGTTGTAGGGGACGCTAGATATGTTAAATGTTTCGCAAAATGCCTCTGAAGTAAGACAAGCGAAAACATTGAAGTGAGAAGGGACATTTAACAAATGCTACAAAGTTGAAATTCTGTAAAAAGAATTGATCCTTCTTGATCAAATTTTGTGGAAAGGTTGAGATTCCTGGTGTGTTGTAGAGCATCTGTCACCGACCCTGTGTGAGACGCTGAGGTCTCACAAGGTTAAATACATGACGTGTGGACAGTGTCATAGTGCTGTCATCACTGAGGTGTGTACATTTACTTTACTATTAGTTCTTTATGCGTTAAATATTTATTTAACCCATTTTATATCCCATTTATATATATATTTAATAAAAAAATTTAAAACTCTGTTCTCAACAGAGTTGGCCTGTCATGAATCCGGTTCGTTTATGTCCTAATACGTAATGTGTGAATAGTTTAAGAAATATCTGCAGTCGATTTAATAAATATTGCGTATTATTTTTCAAATCATCGTAAGAATTAACTTTAATCATTCGATCTGGTAAGGCTCAAAATAGTGGATATCCAAAAGGGTGAACACTTTATGGGGTCAAGGCTGATCATGAGCATGACTTCCATCCTCTCACCAATCACATGACAAAGTTATGAAATTTCACCAAGGGCGAAATTCGTAAATGTTCAGCATTTCCAATTTCACTTCAGTAAATGCTGGATTAAGCATTAAATAATTTAATAGTTTGTCTGATGATTTCACAAAAACTATATACAAAAGTTTTACAATTGAGCTAGCACGTCATAGTGGATACTATGTAGGTTTGAATTTTTGCAAAATGAATTTGAAATGAGATGGGCAAAAAAATATTATTATTGAGGAGGGACCTTTAAACTTATTTATATTTGTGATGCATATTTGTATGTATGTTTTTTAACCTGAAATAAAAAGTATTCGCGTGGTCGTATACATCTGTCCAGCCAGGCCTTCAGCCAGGGACTTGTTGTCCTGTTGTTGCAATGGTTTTTTGAAAATCATAATGCATTATTGTTTTTGAAATAACAGGCTTTTTGTTTTTAAGTAACAGGTTTTTTTTTTTTGAATAACAGGATTTTTGTGGGACCATAACTAATTTTTGTTTGACAAATTATGGAGTAAGAGGGTGCTTGTATTATCATAAAACTGGCCTTATTTCGTGAGTCTACCATTATTTCGTGAGTCTACACAGTGGGACATTACGTATGGTGGCTTCTGGGTTTACTCCACATAATCACCCATTGAATTTTGCCACCCACGACAAGAATTAGTGTGAGCAAGTTGTTATCCATATGAACAACTAATGGAAATAATAAACAACATATAACTATGAAGAATCAATAAGAAACCACATTACCGGGCACTCAAAATATGTGACAATGATTAATTAGTATATTTAAGAGATAGATGTATACAATTGTTAATATATTTATTATGTGGTAATTCAGTATATCAGATAAGCCATCAGACCTGGGGTGTGAATTTTCATTCACACATACCTATATGCACAGGATCAGTGAAGCCATATGACTTGCTGTAGACCAACTGGATATATAAAAAAATCCAGCAGTAGGGGTATATAAATTAATAGAGAAGATGAATGTAGACCAACTGGGGTTGAACACTTAAATCAGTATGGTTTGATTATGATTGGGTCAAACCACCAGTAGTTTTTCTTCTTCACAGATGTACAGTACATCAGTGATGGTGTCATTTCTCCAAAGATTTATTTGATCGCTCCCATTTAACCCCCATACGTGTGAAATTGGTTTTTGTTATGCATAACTGGTAAATAAGAAAGTGATAACGGGTAAATTGCATGGAAATGTTCACAATCCTGACTAAGGGCCTGTGTCCAGCCTGCTGATGACTAGGGCGTGACGTGTCTGACTTGCAGGAGGGCGGGGTGTTTACGTTCGGGGCAGGAATGTACGGCCAGCTGGGTCACAATGCGCCCAACTCTGAGACACTGCCGAAGAAAGTCTTTGAACTGATGGGAAGTGAAGTGTCTCAGCTTGTGTGTGGAAGGTTAGTCAAAGACTGTGCCTCTGGTTCTTGTCCAAGTTGTCTTTGTTGTGGCTTTGAAGTCAAAATCCTTTGTGTTTTTAAAAGGTTTCTCCATAATTAATTTCACCAATCGGAAATCAGGTTCGTTGATGTTCAAATCTGTATAGAGTGCAATGATTTTTTTAAGCTTTCACTTACGGTCCCTCACTTGAATTCTACGTTCCCATGCTCCCAACTAGTATATGAAAAAATGTGCAAATGTGCGGTCCCGCCCTGAAATCTACAGTCCCGATTTGCTGGTAGCGTGTGAATATTTTAAGAATACCGTATTCGACCTAACAAGCACACAGTGTGCTTGAACAAAATTGGGCCATGGAAACATTTAAAGGAATCTGTCCTTATAAGCGTACACCAAAATTTCTTTAGACAATAATGTAACTGTATAACACTAATGGTGTCATTTGGTGACTAGTGTGGAACAACTGAAAAGTGGTGCCAACTGTTTAACACCAGATGGTGACAATGTTCAGTTCTACACTAGTCCAATTACAATAATTATGGATCCTGCTGATTATAAAAGGGGGCGTACACTAATTAGGGCTTGTACGCTTAATAGGTCAAATACGGTATGCACAGTAACGTTTTAACAAATGAGTACATGCTTTTGTTGAAATCATCAAAATAATTGACTTTTATCGTTAGATCTGGTAAGTTGTGATGAAAGTGTGAATAGCCTTACCACTGTTTGAATCAACATTGTCAGTCAATGTGGCTACTCAGTATTGTGTCATTATATATTACAGACAGCACACTGTAGTCTACTTGCCCCAAGGAGGTCGTCTGTGCAGCTTTGGCCTGGGAGCTAATGGACAGTTGGGCATAGGCACCGCCTCCAATAGCCCAGGTCCAGCAGTGGTGAAAGGATCATTTGTGCCTGATAGGCAGTCGTCATCAGGGACCGACATCGGGTCCTGGGTCGTCAAACACATTTCGTCAGCAGGAGACCAGTGTTTTGTAGTTGTCACTGCACCACATGTAAATCTCTGAAGCTCATTCATATAGTTTAAGTGTAGTTTTTCTTTTCTGTAGCCATGTTATATACTGTTGATTCCATTAAAAAAAAACTTATATATGTAACAAGTTCATTCAGAGGCAGTAAGATATAATAGATGTTAAATAATCGATCAACTATGGCTTCACATTTTGAAAGGTTTACAAGGAATTAAAATGAACATTCTGCTTGGATAACAGCTAAATAATGTATAGGACAGTTGATAGTTTTATTTTTTGAGAATGTAATTCTTGCTCAGATGTTAAAACTGGTTCACTTTGTCTCCCAGCTCAGTATTGCTTCAGATGATTTCCGGATCATTGATCCTGAATGCCAGGTGGCAGTGCTATCAGAGGAGCGACTGAACGAGTATTCATCAATTCCTGCTGAGCGCAGTCCACCCGTGAAATTAGCTGCGTGAGTTTCAGTGTTTTTATACTGTTTTGTTGTTTATTACTTAGTGGTAGGTAAACAAACTTGTTAAAGGGATTTATTACTTAGTGGTAGGTAAACAAACTTGTTAAAGGGATTGCTTGAGCAGCAGCAAACTAATCATTCTTATCCCACAAGTAATGTTCAACGTCATCTCTACAAAACAAGTCTTTCTAATTGTGTGGTGTAAATATGTAAACAAAAGATGGCCTCATAACAATATTAGCTGTTTTCTAAATAAACATGAATACTCTTGACCAATGTTAATTGTTAGGTTCTGCTGACATCCAGTGGATATTTATTTACATATTTGTCGTGTATCAGTAAACTATAAAACCGTTGCAGATCAATAATCAATAATGAGCCTGTTCATGTTTTATGGTATTGTTAAATTGTCTTTTCAGAGACATCAGGAGCATTTTCTCATCATTGTCTTCCCTGAATGGCTCATTTCTGTTGAGGTATGCATAGATTACAGTTTGTATTACTAAGAATGCGCCCATTAATTTTATACTCATGTAGTTGTGATCTTAGTGAATTTAGTGAATGATTTTAGTGAAAAGCTATGGTGATGATCTCAGTACAGCTTATCATAATAATAATACTGCTTGTGTGTGTGTGTGTGTGTGTGTGTGTGTGTGTGTGTGTGTGTGTGTGTGTGTGTGTGTGTGTGTGTGTGTGTGTGTGTGTGTGTGTGTGTGTGTGTGTGTGTGTGTGTGTGTGTGTGTGTGTGTGTGTGTGTGTGTGTGTGTGTGTGTGTGTGTGTGTGTGTGTGTGTGTAATATAATATATATATACATATATATATATATATATATATATCACACTTTCATTCATACAAATACATAACCAGGGGTATATGCTTTGCATATATCTGTAAAACTGCTTTGAAAATGACAGTTGTACTAATTTAGATAAACACATTAGAGCACTGTATGCCTACGCAACTGTGTAGAATTTGATCGCATTGCTTTCACAAAGAAAATTTCCACATCTTCTCAACTTGTCATTAAATCTGTTCAAAGCTTTCTGTCACTCTCCACTAGGGGAGATGCCAGAATATACAAACGTAAGATCTAGCAGATAACAACAATTTATTTGTTGCCTTCATATGAATATCAATATGGCATAACTCTGCCGTGATGTCTGTAGCTGTGACAACCACTACAACTGTGGCAGTACCAGGCACGGTGTCAACGTTGCCATGGCTATGAACTACTTCGCACAACTAGCGAAAATGTCGAATTCCGTTCTACTTCTTGAGGTAAAATGATTGGACTTCCTGTTTGACCTACATTTTTTATTGCATCTGGCTTTGAAACAGTTTGATGTATTAAAATATTTGATATGATCTGCCCGTGCTGACAGACTGCCTAATATGGCATTTGTGGAACAGCATTCAGTGTTAGAACCAGCCCACAGACCCGTTTAATTAAGCAGAACTGGGTACGTTCATCTTGACTCAACTTAACAATGGAAGGAACTTGAAGATATGTGCCCACTAAAAACGTTGAGGTCCCTCCACCAGTATTTGGCTGGAGGAAAAAAATGTGACAGTTATGGACCTCAATCCCCCACCCGAGAAGTTGTCTCTTTCGCCCACTGTGTATGAGTAGTTTGTGGGTATTTCCACATCTACCTATATCTATTGGGCTATTCCAACATTTGAAGCAGGTTCTCACTAATTTTACCCTAGTTTCCCTTGTGGGGTGGCAGTCTAATGTGTTGTATGTGTTAATGTGCATACATTATAAATGAGTATCCTCTCACATGTGAGTCCACAATAGGTTACATGCATACCAACTGAATAGGCACTCTACTTTCCCTGAGGTGGATGCCAGATAGAAGGGGCCAACAGCTTTTAGTGTCATGTCCAAAAGATATATAACTCCAACTTTTAGTGTCATGTCCAAAAGATATATAACTCCAACTTTTAGTGTCATGTCCAAAAGATATATAACTCCAACTTCCTTCCCTTATGAATGTCCAATGTGGCTGGTGGCTGGTCGTTGGGTCTCCTCCGATGATCTGCAATCTGTCTCCACCTTCCTTTGTTTCTACTTCGTCTCATGGAAGTCCTGTCCACTCATTGATATTACTTCCTCGCTCCCTGTTCCGTCAGGCACAACAGGCAGAGAGCTATTGATGCCATCCATTCAATAACATTATCTGTATCTAAATTTCCAAACACAAAGTTCTTGTTTTTATGTAAGTTTTATACCCAGCTATAATCAGATGATTTATTTAAACTTTTATATAATATCTTTATACCGCCTACTAAGTAAAGCTGACTTCAAAGTGACATGTTTTGTTCCACTTTAAGTTTCCATATGATGGAGAATGCTGTTTGTCTTTCTTCCTTATGACAGATGCAGGAAGGCCTTAAGCTGGCAGTGTGTGCCAACATGTCCCTCGTCTCGCGAGATGTGGAGGTGATGCGGTCTTACCTCATTCTCCCCTACTGCCATCTATTTGATGAACCACAGTTGTTCCAGACAATCGTTGCACCGTTTAGTCGCGGCATGCTGGAATTCAAGCATGCGACCATTTTGGGTAAGACAATCCTAATCAGGTTTTACCAGGTCCAAATGTTTAAGGGATTAGCCCGGTATTGAAACGGGTGGTGTCCTATCCTAAAAACTACTCGTCTTATATATTCCCAAATGTACAGTTTTATATATCATTTTTAAATGTAAACTCACAGTAAGAATGAAATTGTTATAAAAATAGTACTATTTGTTCAGCCAAACTATTTCATTGCACAAGTTGATATATTATTTGTTAGAATAAATTTTTTTTTAAACATATATCAATTAATTGAATTTTTTTCATGGGACTTTCTGCAAAACCACCCCATCAGCATTTCTAAGATTAGGTGGTTACCATGGTTACAGTCATGTAAATTGCATGTTATGTTATATGTGATCTTTTCATGTAGATGTAATACATTATAAATATGAGTGGTGAAATTTGTCAATATCTTGTTCGTACTTTTTGGATATAAAGAGTAAATTTATGCCCAAATTGGTAGAGCAACACTGCGGCGCATGATAATGCACAGCTAAGTAATTATTGTGTGTGTTTAGATGAGCTATATATGTAGAGACAGCGAGTGCGACTTATTGACTTTAGATGAAAGGTGCACTTGCTAATGGGTCTTGTGAGGATGTTTAAATGACCAGTTATTTCACAGTGATGCTGCATGACATTGTCGACCGAAAAATCGAACCATTAAACGCTCATGTAAACTGACTCTTAAGTTTGATGGAGGTGAGATCATATCAACATAATATTCTTGGAGGTTGAATTACTTTTCTTGCCTTTGATTGTGGAGCTAGTTTAAAATTATAAGTGCCGTCTGAAGGAAAAGTTAAAGTCAAGATAGATGAGATAATTACAATGGATCTGCAATGTAAAGAAAGCATTGAGTTACATAAGTTACCTTTATACTTCCATGCAACATGTCTTGATCACCAAATCTGATCTCTAACTGACACCAGTGTTTAATTAACTTGGCTCTCTAACCAGTTATATTAAAGCTTATTACAAATAGTTTGAGTCAAGGATTTTATAACTCACGAATCATCGCTCACGAATTGTTTGAGATGGTGGCATAGTAGCACAAATAATTGGATAAGTGAACCACACCATTTATTTGTACTATTGCCAGCCATCGAATATGATTACAGGGGGATGCAAATCGTAAATTTACCATTTTATATTTGTTTCACACCCCTTAAATTTTATAAAAATTTTATGACTGTTCTGTGTCTTCGCAGTTGGTTGTCAATCGGTTCTAACGCAGTCAAATGTTTGTGTGTTATGTTGTATGCGATGACCTAAGCAATCGTTTTGTCATTATTGAACATGTCTTTCTGTACCAAGTATGTGCTACTTTTGATGCAACGTTTCATCTGCCAGTGTTTCAAATAGTAAATTTTGCACATGATGATCGCAGTAAAATGCAAACAATACTTCTGATGTTATCAAACACTCCATTTCGCACTCGATGCCTGCGTCGTGACATAAATAACTAGTTCCGACTGAATCGTACACTTGGTTTAACAATCACAACAGCACCCATGTATTGCATAGAGCATATTGAATGTGTGCGTAATAACAGTTTGCTGGTGTGTTTTACAGAGCAGTGGTTAGGCTCTGCTCCACCAGAACAGTTCACAAGATACGTTCATGTGAGTGCCTACAGTTGTTTTACAATGTAACTGATTTGTTCTTGTGTCATTAGGCCATGCCATACTATTAGGTAACTCTACGTCACAAGTCACTCTACGTCACAATATTCACTTGCCATATGAATGTATATTTGTTTATGCCGATTCCCATTCTTGCCAATGGGATATGGCTATGCTACTTGTGTCCAAACTCAGCTTGTGTAACATATTTTTGCCTTTGCTTACTAAACTAGTCCGCTTTCGGGGTAAATACCATGTTTATTTGAGACATTGCATTGGTTCTGTGTAAACCTAACATATGTAAGATGTTTTAACTTATTTTAAACTTATTTTAATTTTCTTAACATTCTTTGAATGAATGGAAATTCAGGTTTCTTGGCTTGTTAACTTAAACATTGTCTGCCTCACAAGAAACTTGTTAGGCCTTCTGAATACGCACACGTAGCAAAGCCAGTCCACTGACGAAGGCCTTCGACACGGTTGAAGAAATATTTGGAATGCCAGCCAAGTTTCTTGTGAAGTAAACAATAAATTATTTTTATATTGTTAACGCCTTTGAGCTGCTTTTTACGGCACCTTAAAAATTTTCCATATTCATTTTATTTCTTCTATTTCGACCTTTCTGTACTGCATCTTTGTTCCTACATTTGACTGTATTTCTGCTGTTGTAGGTATACAAAGAGATGCTGATTTATCTCCTGGCTGAGTCTAGTCCATCCAGTATCCACGAGGTATACACAGTTTAAATTAGTATTTGAAGCCATCCAACAAGAACATTTACAAATATTTACAACTGAAAGGGTTGCAGTATATGATATGTGAAGTACAGACTGATGCCCCTTACCAAAAGTGAAAACAAACAGCAATTTAAAGTTTATAGTTACATTTTATTTTGTAACTAATACCATATATAGTCATATATTATAATTACTTAATATGCACGTTTGTTCTAGTAATCCTTTTATGTTATATGCATTTATTTATTTTACTTTATTGTATTTTCTAATTAAAAAGATGTGTGCGTATAATTTTAACAAACACATTATATTGTATCTACTGTACTTTTATTCCCTGTTATAATTGCCAAGGAAATAAGTTGTTAATGTAATTATTATAATGTTTAAAAGATGAGATAGTTACACGGTATGACACATTATTAGTGTTGGTAAAGCTGTTGTCGTTAGTCTGGTCTTGTGGGCTGATAGGCAAGAAATAAACTTAAATTAACCCTTTCCCTTCTGTAGCCAGGACGAAGGTCTTCAGACTTACAGCTGTGTTTGGATGTGCTCAGTCGACTGCACAAAGTAGGTGGCGTATAGGTTAACTGCTAACTTATTTACTTTGAAATGACAACGTAAATAAGCTTGTTACAAATGATAATTTTTTTACAACCCATTTTAAAGGTGTCAGAGATTTAATTTTACATTTAAAAAATATGTATAATTGTCGATAGAAAGTAGAAATTCATCCATCCATCTGTTAACAACTTTAACACTGTATGATTTCGAAATTGCCCATCCTTTTTGTTTTGATGCGGCTCTGAGCTCAGGTTTCAGAGGACTTTGGCACAATAACAGTTTTTGTATTGTTATTGTTATTATTATAACAATGTTTTTTGACAATTTCCCTCGTACCTTCCTGGCTTGATCAGTTGTATTATTCTGTGGGTTTCCAGTCCAGCCACTAGGTAGCAGTAATGCTGTTTGCTGACCTAAAAATGGTGATAGCTGAACAGTATTCAATGTAGTGGCTAGGGGTGCAACGATTCATCGATGAAACGACGTCAAAGGCATACGTATCGAATTGTGACACAAATGTTACAATGGGTATCGTAGCTTTCTGTGTTGTTGCTACCATAGTAGTGGCAATACAATACACCTGAGTGCTCTATCTACACAACAACCATCCTACTTGGCTAGTCTCCTGCATCTTTGAAATATCCCTAGGTAGTTCAGATCATCCATTTTACAACAACTTATTGTTCCTAAAACTAAACTGAACTTGGGGAAATGTGCCTAGGGTCTGGTGTGAACTCCTCATCACTTTGAAATCATCTGAAACTATAGCTACCTTCCGAAAAGACATTTCAAATTGCAATTCCACCATAAATCTTTGATGGTTCCTCGTTCTGATAATGACTTGCACGTCCCTGTTCATGATTATGCTTAATGATTCTGTTTTGTTGCACCTCTGAGCTCAGGTTCCTGAGGATATAGGTGCCATAGAAGTTAATTATTATTACTATTTTTATTTGTAGGTGAACGAAGACCATGATCAGTTGATACCGTACGAGACGTTCCACATCTCAATAGTCAAGGACAAGACAGACCTGAGAGTGGACTATGTGAAGTGGCTTCAGAGGACAGCTACAGAGGTGATTAACCTCGGACAGATGACTGTAGATAGGGTAGGAAACAATTGTTGCCTGATTCCCAGACATACTTCATTGTATGCAATATGGATTTTGGGAGGTGTATGACCATAGAGCATAGTGAGTTTTTATGCAGATTTCTTTCTGATGGGAAAGAATGGAACTATATATATATATACATGTATATATATATATATATATATATATATATATATATATATATATATATATATATATATATATAATTTCTTGATTGTATGCTGTTTTAAAATAACAAGTCTAGTTTGCTTTTAACTTTGTAAGGCAAACCCCAAACATACAGACCCCAAACATACAGACCCAGTGTCCAGATTTACTTTTTTTTCGAAGCATCGCTCTCCATCCTGCTGACATTTCTGGTGCTTATTTGTCTTCCATGAAAGGATTTTCAATAACTGAGTATGTCATAACATGTGATGAAACCATTAGTCTTCAATATCAAGCTAAGTTGTAAGGGGTGTGACCATGCGAGATGAAATGACATTAATTTTGTGTAGTTCTGAGATTATCCCTAAGAAGATATGTCAAAGTTTTTAGGAGCAAACTAGACTCATTATTTTAATATAGTGTATGATGAAGTTATATATATATATATATATATATATGCTCAATTTAGTGCTTGCCCCTTTTTTTAATCAGCAGGATCCATAATTACTGTAATTAGACTAGTGTGGAACAACTGAAAATATTTTAGACTAGTGTGGAACAACTGAAAATATTTTATACAAACACCAATATGGATTTTGCTCAAAACATGCTACTATTCATCCAACGTTACACTTGCTTAAGGACATTGCAGATGCAAATGACAAAACAACTAAATATGTTTCATTAGCTGTGTTCCTTGACCTTTCAAAGCCATTTGATACAATTAATCACAACGTATTGCTGTATAAGTTAAATCACTATGGAATAAGAGGAATAGACAATAAATGATTTGCCAGTTACCTATCTAACCGCAAGTAATATATTGAGATAAACAAAAGCAAATCGTCATTGAAAAGCACAACAAATGGAGTACCTCAAGGATTCATATTAGGACCTGTTATCTTTCTAATTTATATTAACAACATAATAAACTCTACGTCTCTAAATTTGTTATCTTTCGCTGATAAAATGTCAAAGAATCTGTACTTATAATAATATACTCTATTTACTCGCCATCAAATCTGTACTTATAATAATATACTCTAGTTACTCACCATCAAATCTGTACTTATAATAATAATAATAATAATAATATACTCTATTTACTCACCATCAAATCTGTACTTATAATAATAATAATAATATACTCTATTTACTCACCATCAAATCCGGGACTAGTGCCCCGTTCACGGGTGATTACAAATCGGCGAACTTTTAAGAGACATAAAGATGGTTTTAAGAGAAATAAATAAAAAGTAAAATTAGGAAACAAAATGCTAATATGTATACATACGTATATATAAATAAACCTATGTATAGTAAAATTGCAGGTAAGTGCAATGATAAAGCAAACGATTTGCAAAAGTGCTGAACACCTATAAGCGTAAACCAAAATTAGTGTAAACCAAAATATAACACTAGTGGTGTCATTTGGTGACTAATGTAGAACAACTGAAAAGTGGTGCCAACTGTTTAACACCAGATGGCACCACTTTTCAGTAGTAGTAGTAGTTTTATTTAACAATATAGCAATACATAAAATACAAAGATATTACAATATACATGGTGGTCACATGGCTCACATGCTGTCTTCCTGCGACCCAATTAAAACTAATTATCATTACTCAAGATATATATATATATTTTCCTATCATCATAATTTATTTGTGTAATATTTAATTTTTTATTATGTCCAGCACCAAAGAATATCATTGTATGGATTTTGTTCTAAATAAACTAATATACATTTATTGAACATGTTGCAGAGTTTATACTTCTGTGACTACCCCTTTGTGTTTGACGCTGAGGCGAAGACATTGCTGCTTCAGACAGATGCTTTCATACAGATGCAGGTAAAGACAGGCACACAATTCAAAATTAACACTTGTCTGATTGACCAAGGCACCCAAAAATTTGACAAGTTATCCTTGAATAATCAAACATGACCTGTTGAGAACAAATAATATATTGAATATGCCCCACTCACTCAAAGCCCATTGTAAGGTAATAATATAAAAAAATTATTATATATAATATTTTATTTTATATAATGCCATATAAAATTGTTTGTGGCACTTCACAGCATATAAAAAATTAATAACATAATTAGTAATAATTAATATATATAATATAATAAACAGTAAAATTAAGTTTTTAAATATTGCTAGGTTTGATTTTCTCCACCAGGTGGCGATAGATGAGGTTGTGCGGAGAAACATCACCCCTATGGACATTGATATACCTGTCTTACTGCTTCTGGTGAAGAGGACGAATCTGGTGCCCGAGACAATTGCTCAGCTGGCGAAACAGAACACATCTGACCTGAAGAAACCACTCAAAGTAAGCAACTCACATCTGTCAACAAGTATTGGCATGCACAAGTTATGCACTGACAGAGGTTGGTCTATGGAGGGAAAGGGTTTGAATTTATACCGGGACCATCCAACATTCGAAACTCTGGGTGTGTTAGACCCCGGCGGACTTGTTCACGCAAACACCATTTCAACTTCTATTGAAGCATCCAGCGACATTGCAGTTAATGCACAAAAGCTGTTCGTTATTTTAATTCCATCACTGGAATCCGATCACATATTGCCAGGTACTCATTTATGCAGCTCAGTGAACTGGTGCAAGGTGAACGAAATTGCCAAAGTGACAGCAGGGGAACTCAATGATGAGGGCATAGTTCACTTTATTAAACCTACATCTAGTAAATGAAACACATCCACTGAACAAAGCTTCAGGAAATTGATTGAATTTATTCTGTACAATTTTATGTATTAATAACAGTAAACCAGTATCATAATTTATAAAAGACCACAGAAGATAACATATAAAAACACATGTTAGTACACTTCTAATGTGGCCTGTAATTAGCTGAATGATGTATTTGTCACATGTTTTCATTATGGTATGTTAAACATTGGAATGTAAGAGTTCAATGAAATGCTCAAGATGTGAGATGTCGTCATGGTGTGGTGTTTCCAGGTGGTGTTCCTAGGGGAAGAGGGGCTGGACGCAGGAGGGGTGCGCAAGGTTAGTGTCACACATCAACACAATGAACAAGTACACAAACAGGCACCGACTGCACAGCCAGCATCACTGCCAGCAACAGTGTTTACACAACTGAGAGCGATCCAATGGTTTCAGTCATCAAAGTAAACCTGCAGATGGTTGCAGTCTAATGGAATCCATACATGGATGTTTGAGACATGTTTCCAGGGGGTTTTAATAGTGCTAATTCTCAGACTCCCTCCCCAAATTGGTACTGTAAAATTTTTAGAATTTTCCAGATTGAAAAAAATCTATATAACACAGTGCATGTGTATTGGACATGCAATAACAACCATCAGAATATGTTTACAAACATTGATCCATAATAATTATGTTAAAGCTTTGTGTTTTTCTAGCAACTCAACGCTGTCATATTGATAATTCTTTTTCATGTTGTTAAGTTCCAAGATGTTGGTCAGTATTACAGCGCTGCGCCATGCGATTTAAAACAACAGTAGTTCTGTAACGGTTTACCGTGTGGAGCTGCGTGATGCAACAGTAGTCGTATGTTGCATGCGACCGACGTAAAAAATTGTACGTGGGCCTTGATCCCTGTTTTGTGTGCTTTGTGCAACATAGTGAATGTCAACAATTGGTAACCGCTCCATAGACAGACGACGCTTTGTTTCCCACGCAGGAATTCTTTCTGCTACTGTTGCAAGACTTGACAGACCCGAAGTATGGAATGTTCCAGTACTACGACGAGTCTCGACTGCTCTGGTTCAAGAAAGAGGTGAATTTGCAGGGGCGTGGTTGTGTTTTAGAATATCCAAATTTTGGTTTTCACATTTTGAGTTTTGGGAAACTAACTACACAGGATGAGAGATGGAGAGGGATGGCGAGAGGGGGAAAGGAAGGGGGAGGGACAGGTACTCTTACATATTATGCTCTATCTACACAACAGCCATCCTGTTTGGCTAGCCTTTGAAAATATGTCCAGGCTGCGTAGGCCATCTCACAACAACTTGTTGTTCTTAAAACTAATGTTAACCTGGGCAAGTGCACACATTCTGTAGCTGTGTCCAGAATCTGGAATTAACTCCTCGTCACTTTATAATCATCAGAAACTGTAGCTAGGCTAGGCTTTGTAGAAGTCACACTATTATTATTTGTAGACGTTTGAAGACAGTGTGATGTTCTTCTTGGTGGGAGAAGTGTGTGGCCTAGCCATCTACAACAGCACCATCATAGACCTCCATTTCCCCCAGGCACTCTACAAAAAGCTACTTCGCAGGTAAACATGTCACACAATGTAGTATCTTTTGTATCTATGGACACAACGATAAAAACACGCCCTAGGATTGTGATAAGTAAAAATCATCATCTTCTTACGACCATTCATTCCCTACTGGGAGTGGCCACTCAGGTCCTCCTCCGCCACGATGTCCTGTCCATTGCGTCCTCCTCCACAATGTCTGCCACCTCCGTGTCTCTCCTCACCACGTCTCTCATTCTTAATCTTTTCCGTTCCCTGCTGCATCCCATCCACCTGCAGCCTCCACGGCTTTATTGTATAACTTGTCCGAACCACCA
Source organism: Lamellibrachia columna (assembly GCA_963662155.1). NCBI lineage: Eukaryota > Metazoa > Annelida > Polychaeta > Sabellida > Siboglinidae > Lamellibrachia > Lamellibrachia columna. The sequence continues at coordinate 44,830,696 of OY759266.1, forward strand.
CAGTCTGATCTTTCTCAGTTCATCTGTTATACACAACACATCGTCTCCTTTCAGCTACATATGTCAACAAATCCAGTACCTTTTCCCACTGAATACCAAAGTGCAATATGTGTGGTTAACTCTACTGTCGGTATAGTTTAATGCAAACGGTTTCCTTCCCAAAAAAACAGTTAAACCACACTGATTATGTCAAAGCTATTAGTATAATATTTTCTATAGTGACTTCTGTCTCGGGAAACAATGTCTTCTACTAGTCTAGGCTGTGGTGCCTTAGCCTCACTATTGTTAGGCGTTTCTCAGTGGCAATGTCCAGTGTGACGCAAGGCCCACCAGCTTGGCCGGTCCATTGGCACCAGAAGTCCATGTTTCAGGTGGGGTAGCAAAAGATTTCAGTTCACATTTCAAAACATCTTTGTACCACTAATCTTTTCCCTACCTGTGGCTCACCAAAGAAGATTGATTTTGGTAGTCTGTTATTTTCTATCCTACAGGTGGATCCAGTATTGTATTTTGATAATATTTATTTGTTGACGTGGAACTAGTATCTTAATTTTACTTTTAACGTTTGTAATCATGGTAAAGTTGGTGTCACAGTGAATGTTAATCACTGAAATGTAAATGTTTTTGATATTGCTAATGGTAGGATAGCAACCTATGAAGTTCTACAGAAAATTTTTATGTCTCTTTCAGGCCAGTCACAGTCGAAGATATGAAAGAACTGGACCCAACCGTGGGCAAGTGAGTTTCAAACACAATGTTACAATAACGCATCCAACTGCAGCATCATTAGCTGCAGAATTTCAGTTTCTACGTTGTGTGAATCTCTAAATGCATTTCTTTTTAGCAAAATCATTTCAATTTCACAGTTTTTAACTATCAGTTTGTATAATAAATAAATAATAAATGAGACATTTGTAATGTGCTGTGTTCTTGGTAAAAAAAAACTGCTTCAAGGTGCTAACAAAGGTGCTTAAAATAAGTTTAAAGTATGTTAAATAAGTAAAAGGTTCATGTCAATAGAGTCATTCATGCTGCCTACAATAATGTTATAAAGGTCACACAAAAAGATGAGTCTTTAAAACTGTCTTGAAGGTGACAGTAGATCTCACTCTGACTGTGGTTTGTCGTCAGTATTAGTGAAATTTTTTCTAATGATCATGTATTTTTTTAAATAAAAATGTGATTACATTCTTTCCATCTCCTGTTGTTGCTCTTCCCTACATTCTTTCCATCTCCTGTTGTTGCTCTTCCCTTTATCCTTGTAGTCTGGGGTGAGGCTGGCACGATACCGATCATCGATTTTTGTTTCCCTTCCTCTCGTCACTAGTCCTGTTTTACTGCCGACTCTGCGTCCTCCCATCTGTCTAGCCCAATTTAGCCGGCTCCTTGTGAGACTCTCAGTGTCATCCTAATTTGATTGTGTGTTTTTGAAGGAGCTTGGAGGACCTCCTTGCGTATGATGGAGACAACATTGAAGACGTATTCTGTCTGAATTTCCAGGTAAGTTCATATTAGGTAAGGTATCTCAAATAAATATGAGGACAACCGTTCTGGGGTAACCTAACAGTGTGTAAAATAAAACCGGTTTGATATTTACAGCAATATTTGATAAAAATTATATTTCCGTAGTAAACATCCATTCTCAATTTAATTTTTCGTTCATCTTGTTTCAGACTAATTGTTTTTTAAATTAACTTATTTAGTATCGACTATGACATGTGGAGTGTTTTTTTCGTTTTGGTAAAATCGTCGGACACACTATTAAATGACTTTACCAGAAAAAAAACAGCAAAAATATTCTGCTTCTATACATTTTTGCAAGTTAAATGGGGTTATCCATAAAGTATATCATGCTAGATTTTTACTTTTATGCAATCAACAACACAACACAGATATAGAGATATGAAAAGGCCAAATTAATGACGTTTATTGTGGGGATTAAGTGTAAGCCCACCTTTAAAGAAATTTTAAACAAAGAAATGTGGGCTCCACAACCCAACGCCAGGCTGACTACGCCCGATGCGAGCCTCCTGGACGTCGGGTTCAATAGAACCCACATTTCAACACATAAAACAGTATTCCTAGAACAAATAAAAGAAACAATGGCATTACTATTGTCATGGAACACCCTTAAACCAAATGGCATAATGCCCTACATGCTATCACGCAGTCTATGAATACAACTACCTGCTTAAAAATACACTAGCTCTAACTGGAATAACTACAAAGGTGGGGCCTATTCGCTAAACCTTTTTTAGAACCCCCATCCCTTGTCACGTTTCGTAATGCTGACCTGTACACCCCCCTAAAACTACGTTCGTTTTGAGAGAGACCTCCCCTAAAACTACATTTGTTTTGAGAAAGACCCCCACTTATTATGCATGCATCTATTTTTCACCAAGTTTGCAGACTTTTCTGGCGCCATTACAGATTTTATTACATGACGCATGGTAGAGTCTGCGTTCCTTTTCCATTCAGATTCAGTTGAAATATACCCCAAGATTAGTATCGCAATCAATGCTATCAGTCTGGTATTGACAGGTAGATGAGCAAAAAACTTTTAATAATCGCCAAGACACCCTCCCACCCCTACCTAGTGGTCCGTAGCACTTACCCGGACACCCCCCACCCCCTGATCATAACGTACTTTATGGATAGCCCCTTACCTGATCTAACGATCAAAGTCAATTCTTTCAGTGGCGCACTCTTTTATTAAACCAACCACGCATATTACTTAAACTATTCACACACTTCAGCATTGAGCATCAATGAACCTGATTCGCGATGGACTAAATGAATTCATAAGGGGTTTTAGTGGGATGAGGGGGTTTTAGTGGGACAGCCAATGTTTTGCAACCGCAGATAATTGAAATTGTTAAGGGTTTTCTCTCACCTTGTGTCATTATCTGTCACCGACGTTGGTTCAATGTTATGAATGTAATGCTTGACTTCAGGTGACACACGAGGAGTACGGAGTGATCACTCAAGTTGACCTCTGTCCAGATGGGGCCAGCATACTGGTCAACAAAGAGAACAGGTGAAGGCCCCACTCCCACACGACCTAATGTCTCAGGTTACAAGACCCTGGCAAAGGTTGCAAAATCAAATATTTGAAACTAAGTTTGGACTGCAATTTTGACACAGTTCATAAATGTTCTTCCTTTTATAAAGGGGTAAGGCTGACTAGTTCTTGTACTGCTGCACCACCCCGGCTGTCATCTTCCACTGCTCCCAATTAGCAGCCTTTTCCCACCACTTTTCTTCCTCCTCCGCCTTTCTCACATCCCTCATAACGCAGTCTTCCCATCTTAATTGTGGTCTGACCGTTTCACCACCTCCACTCTCTTCGGTAGTTTGTCCACATCAAGTGACCTGCCCACATCATCCAGTTTCTTGCTAATCTCCTGGTTAAGCTGAACTGCCTCTCAATCTCTTCCTTCAGGTCATTGCCCTCCTATCCACCCTCTTTGCTTCTGTAATTCTCTGGACTCGGTTCTTGCAACATACCATTTACATGTTATCTGTAAATGATTCCGTACTTTTATATTTTATTTACTGCTATTAAATGTCTTACTTCTCTGCCATTTTTATTTACGCCTAAATATTCTACATTTTATCTGTTATCTGATGTTACCTGGCGCATCTCTTATTTCATGTCAACTTTGTGTTGATGGCAAATAATTAATATTTTATAGTTATTTATTGTGTTTGTAGACAACAGTATGTTGATGCCTACCTCAAGTACGTCTTCACCGACTCCGTGGCGGTTCAGCTGAAGGCGTTCTGTGATGGCTTCCACAGAGTGTGCGGCGGTAGAGTCCTGGTCAGTTACTACACATTAAGACGCTCTCCTCAATTCAGTTCTTTTGTTTGTCTCATTTCAGACTGATTTTGCGAAAAATTTAACCTATCTAAAATCCACTGCAACATGCTAGCTCTTTTATGCAAAGGTGGTATTTAGTTTTGAAGAAATTATTGGACAAACTATTAAACTATTTTTTACTGGATGCAATCAAAATTCGGTGAAGAAAGGAACAGAAATGGTCTAGCTCTGTATACTATGATCTAAGGCTATTCTCACTTTCGCTATTCGTGGTTGTCGATCAGACAATTCTACACACACACTACAGATTTGAACATCAACGAACCTGATTCGCGATGGGCTAAATCAATTGAGGAGGGATTTTTAAATGTTTGCATAAATTAATTCACAAATGTTGTCCAGTTGGTGATGTGGTATTGCTGTAGAATTGTTGTTATGGAGAAGTTTTACAAGGGCAGATATCACCATGATTGACAGCACAGGTTCTAATTGCCAAATCTAAACTTTGACAATGAAAGCGTTTCAGCTTTTTCCTGTGGATAAGCAGCAGGTCTGTTCACACGTATGCCTCTTGATACAGGAGTTGTTCCACCCTAAGGAGCTGCAGGCCATGGTAGTAGGCAGTGAGAACTACGACTGGGGCGAACTCGAGAAGGTGGGTGTTCCCCACTATTGCTAGCAACCTTGGGCCTATTCTATTTGTCTATTCGCGGAGAGGCAGACACAGAGAGTCTGGAGAGTTACAAACATAATGGATGAGAAGTGTGAACACTTCTCTATTTTTGCGCACTAATTTTGCGCTATATGTTTACGTTTCAACACTAACATGATGTACAAAATGGTAATGTAATTCATATAGTAGTTAAATTGAAAGTGAATTCATATGTAGTATATTGTGAGCGAACAGACGACTAATTTGCTATATGTGTGGTCACATGACATGAGGAGGGAGTTTTCACTTGTTAACAATAGAATCATAGAAGGAGTGCATCCAACTGATGTGCTGCTGTTGTGTTGCACTGGTGATTTATGTGGAGACCTCCAACCAGTTGGTTCTGTTTGACAGGTCACCGAGTACAAGGGGGAATACACCCCTGTACATCCCACCATTGTTCTTTTCTGGCAAGTCTTCCATGAGTTGTCTCTCAGACAGAAGAAGAAGTTTCTCTGTAAGTAGTTGGCTTTCTCATACCACACCTGATTAATTATTCAACCGTTGAACGATTGATTCTCTAAGTTTATTTATCTAATATTGCTATATTTTAAAGGCAATGTTCAATGAGTTTCATTGGTTGACATATACACAGAAAGTTGGGGGTTTCGTATGATTAAAATACCCTAATCCTCTTCAAAGTAAAAATAATCTTTATTGCTGTAGTATATGGTCACGGTGTTAGAATAGATATAGTTGATACTGTGTAACATGATTTTACAATAGAAATGAACGAACAGGTTTTGTACCTTTAAATTGAGTTGATACACCGATTATTTTTCCGGATGTTTCAGTTTTCCTCACTGGGAGTGATCGGATCCCAATACATGGGATGAAGGCAATGAAGGTGGGTCAACTATCTATGTGTAACAGTAAAGGGTGTAAAGGGGATCAAATTCACAGAAAAAACTCCACTATGAAATTATATATGTTTTACAGTTGACAGTGAAAATGTAAACTGCTACAACAGGCAGCCAGAATGTGTTTACTGTCCGCTTGAATGTAAGCTGTACATTGGTAAACTGTGGATTTAAAAGACTAGCAACAGATGAAGTAGAGCTACTAGATCAGACATGATACTCTGTGATGAGTCTGCCCCTATATTCTTGAAAGACTTACAAATTCATAAATCAAGTTTTCTGTAAATATAGCAGTATAGCTGCCCCTTTTATCTGGAATTCGAGTCTTCACAACTAATTTGTAGACCCTTTTCCACACAACAACTCTTTTCAAGGGTCTCTTATGCTTTAAAAAAACTTTCCCTCAGTTCTTTTTTCAATTTGCTGCCGTGAAGTTATGAAGTCTTTCGAGAATGTTTGGCCTTGATACATACGTAACCCGAGGAGCGCAGGTGTAACTTGTGTTCACGTCTCTCCCACAGATGTTCATTCAGTCTACCGCCGGGGGCACGGACTACCTTCCCGTGGCCCATACGTGCTTCAACCTGCTTGATCTTCCCCAGTACGACAACAAGGACACCCTGCGAGCCAAGCTACTGCAGGCCATGCAGGAAACAGAGGGCTTTGGCCTTGTCTAGCCTCGCTGCATCATTAAATGTATCAACAGAGACAATGTGATTCACTTGGTGCCACCTGCAGAGGTTCACTGTCGACAGCAGCCTCCTGGTGGTCACATGTGGCATTATGTCCGTCACACCTGTCCAATTCACCCCGTGTGTCCACAAATGCATTTTAGAGTTCTAGGTCGCCCACTGTCATCAAACATGGTTGAATTGGAGTAGTACGGACAAGCTTAGCGGTCCTTTTCAGAGTGAAAATATAGACAATCTGATTTAGTTCATTGCTATGTTTTTAATTTTGTAAACAATGTTATTTATGTTTCCTGCCAGGGATGGACATGCATATAATATATTTTTTGGCCGAGGTGGCAACAAGGCTTTCCCAATTAGTGGTGATCGCCTGTCCTGCTTAACTAGCTTGTCTCACTGTGCTGTTGTGTGATCGATGGAGACCAGATGTTGTATTGCGATATCAAGATTTAAAAAGATTGCCATCCAAGGCAAAAGACCCAGATGACAAGTGGACCAGGAAGCCATATCAAGAGGTCAACAATTTGTCATCTATGTGCAACCTGCCCTTGTGAAATATTTGTCAATTATTTTGTTTTTAAACATTCACACTGCTAGCATTTACATCCCCTAATAACGGCAATACACAATTAATAAAACGTAATTTATGAATAAAAAAATAATATTGATGTACAATCGATATATATTTGTAACAAATGTACAACATTACTATATGATGATCAAGAATATACATTTCTGCCTCACAAAAAAATTACTGTCGGTATCATTTCAAGTGTGATCTTATAAAATAATTCTATTCACATATAACGCAGGAATGTATCGGATTAAGAAATTAAATAATAATTATTTGGAGCCATCCACTAGGTGCCAAATGACTGAGGGTTAACTGTTGCAGAAAGTAGCAATGCATGTGTAGTTAGGGCAATAAATGCTGGTAAATTATTATGTTATTAAGTTATGGCGGAGTTCATCCTGCACAAAACATTTTCAGAAATGTTTGTATTATTTTTTTAAATCTAAAGTTGCAATCCCAAATATTATTACTTACATTTATTAGTAAAAATGTATTACCATTATGAATATTGATACACTTTCTTGTTATGCAGTGTAAGTGGAAAGTCACTTACTGTTGATAAGTTATGAGATCCACTTGAAATTCATGCTTTTCTGGTGTCTGCCAAAATACATAAATATAACATTCATGTTAAGCAGTAACATAACATTCTAAATCGTATAAACATTTATACTTACGTAACTCAATATATTTAATACTGTGGACTTCTGTAGCTACTACAAGGTCAGAATGCAACTTTAATTAACAATTTTGTTTAAATGACGAATGGGTGCTTATTGTTTTAATCATATTACATTGTATTTAGCATTTATATCAACACAACCGCTGAGAAAATAAATCATGCACAGCAACTGATCAGTGTTCTTCATAATTTGACAAGAATGCGACAATACCATGATATTGAACCCCAGTAATTTACAAGTAGGGGAAGGCAGTGCTAGTTGAGCCACTAGGTTAAACTCACCGTAAATTAGTATCTTATGAGATATTGTAGAGCCCTCCTCTATTACTGAACATTGGGTCAACTGTTTCTGCATCTACTGCTGCCTGAGGTAGTCTGTTCCAGTCGTCTGTGACTCGCTGCAAGAAGAAATACTTTCTGATTTTGAGTCTGGTGTATTGTTTCATTGTGTGACCTCTACTGCTGGGTCGATTGTGTCTCCTCTACCGCTGGGTCCACTGTGTGTCCTCTACCACTGGGTCCATTGTGTGTCCTCTACTGCTGGGTCCACTGTGTGTCCTCAACCGCTGGGTCCATCGTGTGTCCTCTACCGCTGGGTCCATTGTGTGTCCTCTACCACTGGGTCCATCGTGTGTCCTCTACCACTGGGTCCATTGTGCGTCCTCTACCGCTGGGTCCATTGCGTGTCCTCTACCGCTGGGTCCATCGTGTGTCCTCTACCGCTGGGTCCATCGTGTGTCCTCTACCACTGGGTCCATTGTGTGTCCTCTACCACTGGGTCCATTGTGTGTCCTCTACCACTGGGTCCATTGTGTATCCTCTACCGTTGGGTCCATTGTGTGTCCTGTACCTCTGGGTCCATTGTGTCTCCTCTACCGCTGGGTCCATTGTGTGTCCTCTACCACTGGGTCCATTGTGTGTCCTCTACCACTGGGTCCATTGTGTCTCCTCTACCGCTGGGTCCATTGTGTGTCCTCTACCACTGGGTCCATTGTGTGTCCTCTACTGCTGGGTCCACTGTGTGTCCTCAACCGCTGGGTCCATCGTGTGTCCTCTACCGCTGGGTCCATTGTGTGTCCTCTACCACTGGGTCCATCGTGTGTCCTCTACCACTGGGTCCATTGTGCGTCCTCTACCGCTGGGTCCATTGCGTGTCCTCTACCGCTGGGTCCATCGTGTGTCCTCTACCGCTGGGTCCATTGTGTGTCCTCTACCACTGGGTCCATTGTGTGTCCTCTACCACTGGGTCCATTGTGTGTCCTCTACCACTGGGTCCATTGTGTATCCTCTACCGTTGGGTCCATTGTGTGTCCTCTACCGCTGGGTCCATTGTGTGTCCTGTACCTCTGGGTCCATTGTGTCTCCTCTACCGCTGGGTCCATTGTGTGTCCTCTACCACTGGGTCCATTGTGTGTCCTCTACCACTGGGTCCATTGTGTGTCCTCTACCACTGGGTCCATTGTGTATCCTCTACCGTTGGGTCCATTGTGTGTCCTCTACCGCTGGGTCCATTGTGTGTCCTGTACCTCTGGGTCCATTGTGTCTCCTCTACCGCTGGGTCCATTGTGTGTCCTCTACCACTGGGTCCATTGCGTGTCCTCTACCACTGGGTCCATTGTGTCTCCTCTACCGCTGGGTCCACTGTGTGTCCTCTACCACTGGGTCCATTGTGTCCTCTACTGCTGGGTCCACTGTGTGTCCTCAACCGCTGGGTCCATCGTGTGTCCTCTACCGCTGGGTCCATTGTGTGTCCTCTACCACTGGGTCCATCGTGTGTCCTCTACCACTGGGTCCATTGTGCGTCCTCTACCACTGGGTCCATTGCGTGTCCTCTACCGCTGGGTCCATCGTGTGTCCTCTACCGCTGGGTCCATTGTGTGTCCTCTACCACTGGGTCCATTGTGTGTCCTCTACCACTGGGTCCATTGTGTGTCCTCTACCACTGGGTCCATTGTGTATCCTCTACCGTTGGGTCCATTGTGTGTCCTCTACCGCTGGGTCCATTGTGTGTCCTGTACCTCTGGGTCCATTGTGTCTCCTCTACCGCTGGGTCCATTGTGTGTCCTCTACCACTGGGTCCATTGTGTGTCCTCTACCACTGGGTCCATTGTGTCTCCTCTACCGCTGGGTCCATTGTGTGTCCTCTACCACTGGGTCCATTGTGTCTCCTCTACCACTGGGTCCATTGTGTGTCCTCTACCACTGGGTCCATTGTGTATCCTCTACCGCTGGGTCCATTGTGTGTCCTCTACTGCTGGGTCCATTGTGTGTCCTGTATCTCTGGGTCCATTGTGTCTCCTCTACCGCTGGGTCCATTGTGTGTCCTCTACCACTGGGTCCATTGTGTGTCCTCTACCACTGGGTCCATTGTGTCTCCTCTACCGCTGGGGTCCATTGTGTGTCCTCTACCACTGGGTCCATTGTGTATCCTCTACCGCTGGGTCCATCGTGTGTCCTCTACCGCTGGGTCCATTGTGTGTCCTCTACCACTGGGTCCATTGTGTATCCTCTACCGCTGGGTTCATCATGTGTCCTCTACCGCTGGGTCCATCGTGTGTCCTCTACCGCTGGGTCCATTGTGTGTCCTCTGCCGCTGGGTCCATTGTGTGTCCTCTACTGCTGGGTCCATTGTGTGTCCTCTACCGCTGGGTCCATCGTGTGTCCTCTACCGCTGGGTCCATCGTGTGTCCTCTACCGCTGGGTCCATTGTGTGTCCTCTGCCGCTGGGTCCATCGTGTGTCCTCTACTGCTGGGTCCATTGTGTGTCCTCTACTGCTGGGTCCATTGTGTGTCCTCTACCGCTGGGTCCATTGTGTCTCCTCTACCGCTGGGTCCATTGTGTGTCCTCTACCGCTGGGTCCATTGTGTGTCCTCTGCCGCTGGGTCCATTGTGTCTCCTCTACCGCTGGGTCCATTGTGTCTCCTCTACCGCTGGGTCCATTGTGTGTCCTCTGCCGCTGGGTCCATTGTGTGTCCTCTACTGCTGGGTCCATTGTGTCTCCTCTACCGCTGGGTCCATTGTGTGTCCTCTACCGCTGGGTCCATTGTGTGTCCTCTACCGCTGGGTCCATTGTGTGTCCTCTACCACTGGGTCCATTGTGTGTCCTCTACCACTGGGTCCATTGTGTGTCCCCTACCGCTGGGTCCATTGTGCGTCCTCTACCGCTGGGTCCATTGTGTGTCCTCTACCGTTGGGTCCATTGTGTGTCCTCTACCGCTGGGTCCATTGTGCATCCTCTACCACTGGGTCCATTGTGTGTCCTCTACCACTGGGTCCATTGTGTGTCCTCTACCGCTGGGTCCATTGTGAGTCCTCTACCGCTGGGTCCATTGTGTGTCCTCTACCACTGGGTCCACTGTGTGTCCTCTACCACTGGGTCCATTGTGTGTCCTCTACCACTGGGTCCATTGTGTATCCTCTACTGCTGGGTCCATTGTGTGTCCTCTACCGCTGGGTCCATTGTGTGTCCTGTACCTCTGGGTCCATTGTGTCTCCTCTACCGCTGGGTCCATTGTGTGTCCTCTACCACTGGGTCCATTGTGTGTCCTCTACCACTGGGTCCATTGTGTCTCCTCTACTGCTGGGTCCATTGTGTGTCCTCTACCACTGGGTCCATTGTGTCTCCTCTACCACTGGGTCCATTGTGTGTCCTCTACCACTGGGTCCATTGTGTATCCTCTACTGCTGGGTCCATTGTGTGTCCTCTACTGCTGGGTCCATTGTGTGTCCTCTACCACTGGGTCTATTGTGTGTCCTCTACCGCTGGGTCCATTGTGTGTCCTCTACTGCTGGGTCCATTGTGCAATGCAAATAATTTTCTGTAATCAATGTCTGTGATACCTTTCATTATCTTAAATGTTTCTAGCAGATCGTATGGCTTTCTAGAGACATCAATTTGCATAGTTTCAGTGTTTGTTCATATGGTAGCTTGCATATATTTCCTATTATCCGTGTTGCTCTTTGCTGAACCTTCTCCAATTTAACTTTGTTTTTGATCAGTTGAGGTGACCACACTGCTGATGCATAATCTAGGAGTGGTCTCACCAGTCTTATACAGATTCATAATGTTGTGCTGTGACTTGAATGCGCATGCCCTTCTAATCATACCTAGGTTTCTGTTGGCTTTTTTCACTATTTCTCCTATGTGTGCACCAGGGCTCAGATCATACTGTACAGTTACTCCCAGATCTTTCTCTTGTGTTACTGTCTGGATTCTATTGTCCCCTAGGAAGTAGTCACAACCCAGATTGTTGTATCCCACATGCAGACACTTGCACTTGGCTGGGTGAAACAGCATCTGCCAATCCTTTGACCACCAGTACAATTTCGTAATATCCTCTTGTAGTTTAAATGCTCTTTCAGTACAATGCACAGCACATGCCGCTTTACAATCATCTGCAAACTTGGACAAAGTGCTGATTATATTCACATCTATGTCATTGATGAATATCACCAAAAAAATCACTCCGAGTACCGATCCCCATGGTACCCCACTGAGTACCGACCCCCATGGTACCCCACTGAGTACCGACCCCTGTGGTACCCCACAGAGTACCGACCCCCGTGGTACCCCACAGAGGACAGCTTTCCATGATGACTGTATGCCTTTCAGTACCACTCTCTGTTTCATATTGCATAACCATGCTTCTATCCATTTGATGAGTTTTGGCCCAATGCCGTGTGCCTTTAACTTTCAACCTTCTGTGCGGCACCTTATCGAAGGCCTTAGCATAATCCATATATATTATTTTCTTCCAGGAAAAGGAGTAGGTTTGTAAGGCATAAAACCATGTTGAGGGCCTTTGATGAGGTTGTGCTTCTTTAGGTGTGACGTGATTTCATCTTTGATAATTGATTACAGTACTTTGCTTAGCCGTGATGTCAGACTTACAGTTACAGGTTTGTACTTTTCTACTTTGCATTTTTCATATTTCTTGAATATTGGCATAGTTAGTTGAGCCACCTGTGTTTCTCAGGAAAATACAGCAGCAGCAGTTACATGGTACCACCAGTGATTGAACATGTTATTAGAACATGATTGATATACAATAAGTGCCATTTGTCACAACGGTCAGAAAATGCAAGTTTCCCTAGTATCGGTACATTGCACTAGGGAGCGGCACCATCGCATTTGCCTTAGAACCACCTAGAATAAACTATGCAGTGTTTCACTTGTGTATGAGGTGGCGACACCGACGTCGACATTTTCCTTTTATTTTCAACGCCATCTTCGCGTAGTAAACAAGAACACTCCAGAATGGCTCTAAACACAGCACACGCAAATGGCGGCGTACTAATTTTCAACGGAGAACGGTGAGTTAAGACAATAATGATGTTACCTGTATGAGTTAGTTGTATTGTAAATAAAGATTATATTAATTAATCATTGATGACAATCGAGTTATTGACAGATGGAACTGTTCGGCGCAGTGTTGACGAACTACGACTACGTTTGACAGTTGGCGGAAGTGACTTGGGGTGTGTCGTTTATAATATAAATTTGGGTGTGTCATGAAAATAGTTAGGCCATTTTACTCGAAGAACAGCACTAATTAACTGTTTCAAGAAGGAGTGACGTTGAAATAAAACAGCGCGTTGCATAAATACTGCGTTATTTTGTTGGCCTCCGACATTCGTATTTTGTTGACTTGCGGGTCTCTCGAGTCAAGCGTCATGCGACAGTTAGCCGGACCAAAGTGTCGGTGTGAGTCATCAGCTGTCATGTGCAACATTGTCGTCGACACATGTTAAGCCAAGGGAGATATGACAGCTGGATAGGATTTTTTATTTGCATCGTTAGTGCAATTCGTTTTGCCCAAACTGTAGCGTGGGTCTTACAGATAGAAAACTTTTTTCTGCCACACCCCCGTTTCCATGGCACAAACAAAATGGCCACAACATGAATAAGTATAGCCCTTCCAAAAAATTACAACCCTTCAAAACTAATGAATATTTTATCATAATACTTTCAAAGTCATCATTGGCTTAATTAACTATAGAATTCCACTTAAAATGTCTTTCATTATGAATATTTTTTCTTCTGCATTTTTAAAGATGATATTCTAAATGCAACATGTGCTGACACAATTGTTTGAACTACCCCCAAGATATTGCACAAAACATTTTTTAAAGAAATTTTTTTGAAAATATGCAGATGAACACAACAATCCAAACCAGATGACCATATTATTTTTCCTTCTAGACTGTTGTACTTTCTTGTTGCCAAAATTGTATTTCTTGTAAATGGCCATCAAAGATTGGGGTTATTCAAATATTGAATAATGCCATTGACCACATGGTAAGCGAAGTCAATCACCATACAATTTTTTCTATCTGGCTGTTGCTGTTGTATAGGCGAAGAGCTCGCTCATGAGAAATGTATGCATTTTCATGAAACGTGAGACCTTACAAAAACAGAGCAATAAACACGTATTTTGTGTCTGTATGCATTCTTATATGTATACCACTAAAGTTACCTGACAGTAACCATGTAAAAGTGTGAAATTATTACCTTTTTTTCAGAACGCATATGCTTGTCAAAATTTGTATATAGCCAGATGTTGTGTGAGCGAGATTACCAAACAGGATTCTCATAGATCAATATAAAGTCAACATCATTAATCATCCCCTATAAACTACTAACTAACTAACGGGGGTTTTATTTATGTCTGTGCTACTGGCCCACTCTGGCCTCATTCTACACTAAATAGCGTTTGACCATGTGACCCAAAGGCAACATCACGTGCATAGTATGGCGGCTATTTATGAAATCTTTTATGTGACCAATACATGTACTCATAAATAATTATTTGGAGTACTTCTGTTTCTTGACGCCCAAGTGTCGGTTGTATGTCACGGAATACACATGTGAAACGGTTAGTGCATATCGGTTTTAAAACTTAAGTTATTAGTTCCATAGCCATTTGGCTACAGAAAGCCCAAAAGAAAAACATCTCTGCCCCTAGGCTAGCTCAAGAGTGGGGCGGATGACTCTGCCTAACCACATGGTAGATGCAAGCTTTATCCTTGAATAAAACTGATTTAGAAGTTTGTTATTGTTATAAAAGTGACTTTTATTGGTAGTAAACATACAAACCTATTGGAATATGGAGGATATATTTTCTATGATGCGCAATAAAATGTTTTTAGAATTCTGATCTTCTATGATGGCGTTGAGATGGCATTTGATATGGAGAACCCTTTGCCACACTTCAAAGGCACAAAGAAGGGACGTGCCTACCTGACAACACACAGGGTATTTGCATTTCACGTTTTAGCATTTGTAAAAGCTACTGTTATTGTATTTGTATCATAACCACAAGATATCATAAAATAATTCTAATTCGGCAAACTCCTGACCCAGCCTTAAAGTTGGATGATTGTTGAATTTTGACTGAAGTCACAAAATGCTGTCTGTATGTTTTGGCTGAAAGTAGGCCTTCAATACTAGATCAGTTCAACCAAAAACACTCTTGGCATTATAAGTTGGTAATGTGTCTTATGTTGATAGCATATTTAAATATTTGTAAAACTATATAAAAGGTTATTTTTTTAAATAACAGTAGGACTCGATTACCGACACTAAAAATTTTGTCGACCTAGTATGGCTAATGCTGATTTTCACAATTCAACTTGGACTATGAATCATATAGGTGCAGAGGAATTAAAAATGGGTAGAAAAAAAAAATTGCCCCTCTGACAGTGTTGCGCTGAATATTATCTTAAATTAGTTACATTTCAGTGATCCTTTTCTGATATTGCCTATTGGCTTGTAAATTGAAAATGTGAGAGAAGCTTGCCAAGAAATATGGGCAAATATAAAATATATTTCAGTCCACCTGTAAAGAAACAAAACAATCTTGTTTTTGATATTCGGAAAAAAAATTGCTTCACGTAAAGACACAGCCTTCAAAATGTCATGCAATGTTCGCTCCCTTATAAAGTGAACATTGTCGTTCTGCACAGTGTAGAGACCTCTAGTGGAGAATGCAGTTTGAAGTGGCCTTTCACTGTCTTGCCCAGGTGATCTTCAACAACAAGAATCCAAAGGACACTCTGCAGTCATTCAGCATGCCATTCTACACACTGCGCTCTGTGGAGATCGAACAGCCCATCTTTGGTGCAAACTACATCAAGGGTCAAGTGACAGCAGAACAGGGAGGTAGGATAAATATATGAAATTACTACCTTCAGCAAAAACTTGACACATTTTTTCGAAATTGCATTTCCACCTTAAATCTTTTGTGGTCGCTTGCTCCAATGATGACTTTTGTGTGTCCGTGTTCATGGTATCATGCTTGACGATTCTGTTTTGTTGTGGCTTTCAGCTCATGTTCATGGGAATTTAAGCACAATAGAAGTTTTATTATTACGCTTGTAATTCTACATCAGAAACTGATACAGATGGGGGACTATTGCATGTGTGGATCCACCTGATAAGATAAAGCCTCAGTTACCGGTAGTCCATTATGTGCCAAACTAAGTTAACCAACTTGTGTGGAAACTCTTTTTTGCAGTTCACATGTCATAGATACCATTTGCTGGTTTTTTATCCTTGAATACTGGGGTAGACTTTGAAGAGAAAATACTGTAAACTGTAATCATTGCCACATAAGGCGTGTGCACAGTTGTAAAATGGCTATACATCATGCATAAAATAAGATCATAATGTTGCTCTTATTTATACAAACATGTTTACCCAATAAATTTATACTAATAATTACAATTAATGACTACTAGCACTACCTGTTCATAGTAGTTCTAGTAATTACACCTGTGATCATTATTAATGGCTAATTAATCAAGCAAATTCAAACATTCTACAGTCATAGTTTCAATTTTATATAAATAGTGACATGTTGATAATGCCTGTATATATTTATTGAAATTACTGTCTGCTAGTGTCCGAGTTCCTGATAGCCATTTTTTTATGGGTCTGCCATGGTTCCAAGTGGAGTTGGTGCACGTGTACAGGTCTGCCAGGGGTGAAGTGTAAGGTCTGCTAGGGGGTGAAGTGTAAGGTCTGCTAGGGGGTGAAGTGTAAGGTCTGCTAGGGGGTGAAGTGTAAATTGCTTTGAGTGGTCCCAAGGACCGGATACAGTGCTATATAAGAATTTTACCTTGATATTCTGGCAGGCAACTGGAATGGCGTTGGAAAGTGGAAGCTGTGGTTCAACAAGGGCGGTGCTATAGAGTTTGCAGAGACAATGCTGCAAGCGGGTCGACTTGGTTAGTGGAATGCCTAGTGTTGTGTAAAGCTAGCATTCAATGGCAGAGCAACAATACAAGTTTATCCAAACAATAATGGTAGATTTTTACCTATCGTATACAGTTCTGTAGAGATTACCATTTAATCACAAATGGACAAATGTTGTATGTAAAATACTAAATGTTGCATGTAAAATAAAATACTCTCAAACAATATATTTTCACTGGAGGAAATTTTAATGAAAAATGGGTTTGAAAACATTTTGAGGGAAGAAATGTTTGCAGATTTTAAGTGGAACCCCAACTTTCTCAACGTCTATGTTTGCCAATTTTTATATTTGCTGGAGAATACAAAAATGTCCATGATAAAATTCAGTGTTATACAAAAACTTGCTTGTTTTCATGTGTCTAGTTTCTCCTGTTGAAGACGAGTGTTGTGTTTTCTTGTTTCAGCCCAGCAGTATGCCCCGCAGCACCCTCCCCCTTACACCCCACCAGCAGGGCCCTACTACAAGGCCCCACCCCCGGCCTACAGTCCGCCACAGGAGCCACTGTACTCGTTCGTACCCTACCACACATTTACAACTCCCCCGCCGGGTATGTGCTCTTGGTTGACACTCGTGTTCTTGTTGACACTCACACATGGACACAGTCCTAGACCTACCTCATTTTGTGGTTGAAATTTGTATTTTTGAATTGAAATTCTGTATTAAGCTGTATAAATCCATATAACATTTATCATTGGTTAACCAGCCTATTCCGATCAAGTGTCACCATCTACCGGGCTACAAAATATATCTATATCAAACAAAATCCACTTGGATTCTTCAGAAATGCATGTAAATAGAATTATTTTGTAAGATGACACTTGAAATGATACTGACACAGTATTTTTTGTGAGGCAGTGTTGTACATTGGGTGACACTGAATGTCCATCATAGATGAGAGGTCCAGTAATCAATTATTAGTCAATTGTAAACTTTTAATTCATGACGTGTATAGTTACATTTTAACTGTATTTTACGTATTAGTGTGGGTGTGCGCACACACATGCACACACAATTTCAAGCGTACTGTATTCCATACACATACAAAGTAACAAAGAAATGTTGTTCAAACATCCTCTAGGTACCATTTATTTATTTGCCGATCAAACTTTATAATTTGATTTAAGAAGCCTATCACTCGTCGATATGCGGTCCATTCCACGTTTGTCGAATTATAGCCTGGGCCTAGTTTGGCGACATCAAATTTAAGACCTTTCTTTAAACATTCCCAGTGTTAAGACATTTTCATGGCCTTAAGATCTAAAGATCCAATGTAAGACTCCGCACACCTTCAATGTATACTCACAATGGAATGTTGTCTTAAATAAACATACCATATTCGACCTATTAAGCATATATGCCCTAATTAGTGTACACCCATTTTTAATCGGCAGGGTTCTTAATTATTGTAATTTATAGTGTCACCATCTGGTGTTAAACAGTTGGGCGCTTTTCAGTTGTTCTACATTAGTCACCAAATGATACCACAAGTGTTAAACAGTTACCTTATTGTCTAGAGAATTTTTTTTTATTCCTTGACATTTTTTCATGGCCCGATTTTTTCAAGTGTACTGAACACTTGTTAGGTCAAATACGATGTATTAAGTAGATCGTGTGAAGTCAGAAAGTCAGCAGGCAACAGTTTGTTTATTTTAATGGTGTTTTACTCTTCCTTTACAGCTGACAGTGTTTATTCAACAAGTGCTCCTCCACCATACCCGGGCATCGATCCCAATCTGACGTACCAACCAGGAGGTATGCACACTGGTATCATTTTATTTGCTCTATGCTGAAGCCTTAGTTTTTATTTACATATTGTTGATGATCAAGTTAATACAACCATACAATCTTGTAAACTTTCCCTGCAGTAGAAAACATTTATTTAACCCATATAATCAACAAAACAGTCAAGCTTATCCTGCATATGTGACAATATTATATTTCCATAATTGATGCAGAAGCACATGTTCCCCTTCATGAAGTAATTCTTAATTCCACTACTCTGACCTGGGCGTCAAATAACTGAAGTGTCTGTGGACATCACGTTTGTGTAATCTTACAACATGGTCAGTAATTCTACCTGTTGCACATTACAACTGTCAGTTCCATATGTCCATGTATATGCACCACACATATATCATCTATTGTTTATAGTTGGGAATCAAGCTGGACAAGCGTTCTTTGATCCCAACAACCCACAGAATGTCTACGTGCCGCAGCACCCAACCTTTGGGGGTGGACCCTCCCAACCCCCTGGCTACCCCAATGCCAACAACAGTGCACCACCCCCGCCAGGGTTCATACCACAAAACTACCAAAATGGAAGTGAGCCATCTGCACCACCATTCCAGAGTCCAGGCTATCCCACTGCACCACAGAACGGCTACCCCACCGGGCCACAGAATGGTTACCCCACCGGGCCACAGAATGGTTACCCCACCGGGCCACAGAATGGTTACCCACCAGAAGGCCCTCCTCCACCCTACTCGGAGAAGACAAAGAAGATGCAGTAAACAGGCACCACCAAATGAATCAACCACTGATGGGGCAAACTTCAATGTGGACCCATCAAGTGGCACGACAATAAGGCAGTTGTCAAGTCTATGTTGTATGTCCTTTGTGCAAGTTTATGGCAATAAGACTTGCAGTGCAACACATATATTGCATTTTGTTAATTAGAGGAAACAACTCGATTACACAGCTTGTATTATATATGCCACAAGTCAATTTGTTATATACAGATAACGTGCTGGAAATGTCAACTGTCGTCAATGAATGGGGAATCATCCAAACCCAGGGTGAAATTTTAGTTGAATCCTTTTAATAGTGTCAATGTCCATGGTTTGATTACCAAATCACAGTGATGCCCTTGATGTTTTCTCTTAAATACAGACAAATATGTTGTCATTGTTAACTGTACCTATCCAAGTAACAGTGCAAATGTGATTGTAAATAAAAACCAAACTGTTTGTTGTCAGTGTCAGCGGTGTGGTTTTTGTAAATAATTTGTTATTTTGGTCCACTGTTCGCACATGGAATAATATATTATGAAATTTCTGTGCACCTACTAATTGTAGTGGTGATGACTACTGTTAGAAGCATGTTCTTTCGCTCTAATGCACCACTGTATTCTTGCTTCTAAATGATTTATGTTTGTGAAAGAATTATTAATCAGGAGTGCGTGTAAAGCCATCAATATATTAGTTATCCATGACGTTGTTTAGCAACTTGCTATATGCACAATGACGGTAGTTTGGGATGATTCTGACTTTCTAGAGAACACACAGGATGATAACAAGATGCCAAATGTTATAATTTTACTTCTGGCTTGGTATACTTCATTAGTTGTCTATCACAGAAACTATGGAAGTACGGGAATACAACTGTGAATAATTATAATGTCATAGCTTCTTTGTATCTTGTCTAAATATGTGTTAGTTGGATAAACTTTCTCAAACCAGAAATATGTCAACACTGCATGTACACACAAATGCATGCACACACACGTCAGTGCTATATTATTTGGCACGATGTATTACTTAGCCTGGCCACTGTAGAAGTCAGACTAAACTATGATCACTGCAGCCTATGCAATGACATTAATGAGTACTTTGTTATTCACCTATAGCAAGCTTTATCAATTAGCTGAACAGTGTTTCTTGACTTCACAAAGTAATCTTGATGTGCCATATATTTATAAATAGTTCCTTAACCAAATGAGAAATGGGCATAACACATCAACTACCACTTCAGTGATTCAAAGTTTTATTTGTAATCAATATAAATCATCTTATAGTAACAAACATGATGTTGAAATTCTGCAACACATTACTAAAAATCTTGTTGATTCAACAAGTTATTCTCCAGCTTGCACTAATTGTATATTCAATAATTGTATGTGTGTAGTATTGTAGCTCTCGGGACAATTATTATGTGGTGTATATACTGTAATGTGACGTGTGCAACGATGTAATAAATTATTACTACCAGAATGTGTGGTGTTATCTTATGAAAACTATTTCAACCTTCTGAATTAAACATCTTGTCTTGCATAATACATTATTTACATTCAGAAATGTCAGCCTGTGTTTCTGTTAAAGAGCAAATACTGAAAAGATGTAAAGGAAAATGTATCTCTGTTGACCAGTTGCTAATGTACACAGTATAAAAGGGTACATGGTAGTGGTAACAAATTGGTATGTTTTAATGAAGCACTGCAATATTCACTAGTCATTATTAACACCTCCGTAACACACGAATACAGTGCAAAGATGCTGCAGACCTAACAACAGGCAAAAACTGTCTATCACAAACAGTTGTAATGGGTAGAAAACAGACTAGTTGCCGATACCTAGATCGTGTGTCAGTTATGTAAGCTCTGCTTTTTTGTACTCTTATGACAGTAAAAAAGTTGGACACATCTAAACCTACCAACCCTACCATGCACAGCAAGACAGACAAAGCTGGTGAGGACTGTGTGGAACTGGCACCCCACGAATGTCCCGGTCTAGGGATGAAGGTGAATTGTAAAATGCAACAAGACGGTTTAGATTTGGTAGCATTCCAGTAGATGACATTTAATCGGGACAAACTCACTGATACTACACGCCAGTGCAACTTCCTGTGGAGGACTGTTCCACATGCTAATATTGTGGTTGAAATTGTGCAGCTTATTATCTGTCCAGCAGGAAAGCGTATACAGTTTGCAGCTGTGACCCATGAATCATTGTTAGTTCAGTCTTGTCCATTGAAGTAAGACCACCACAAATAAACCACAAGTGTATCCAATGATAAATTGTGTTCATGTTGTTTGTGTTTTCATTCAACACACAGGGCTACCTAGGTAGTTGACATTGCTAATTTGTGCTTGCAAGCTGTTATGACGAGTAGCTTACTCATCACAAAAAGCCTACTCATCATATGTCTGAGAAAATCAGTAGTGGTCGTATTTCAATGAGCAAGACTAGTTTGAAAAAGCTTTTTATTTTAATATGGTGTGAAAGGATACGCTGTCATGATGCGAGCCTGTCTTGTACAGACACTGTCACTGGTGCCCTTGCTGGCACAGTGCTGCAGCTTGCACTTGGCCTTGCTCACACTGCTGCCTTCCAGTCTCACCAGGTTCTTACTGAGCACCTGAAGTCAGCAGCTTGCTAAATACAATGCTGTGGTACACTACTTGTAAATTCACATACAGGGGACTCGTCTTGACACAATCACTTCGGGCGAGAGCAACCGGAATCATTTAAAGGTCCATCCTCAATTAGATTTTTTTGCTCATCTCATTTAAAATTTATTTTGCAAAAAATCCAACCAACCTAGTGTCCTCTACAACATGCTCGTTTGTGCACCTTTTGTAGGTAGTTTTTGTGAAATCATCAGCAAAATATAAAACAATTCTAGGCTTGATCCAGCATTTATTGAAGTGAAAATAGAAATGCTGAAAACTCAGAAATATCGCCTTTGGTAAAATTTCATAACTTTGTCATGTGATCGGCGAGAAGATGGAAGTCACGCCCATGATCTGCCTTGACACCATAAAGTGTTTGCCATTTCGGATATCCACTTACCAGATCTAATGATCTAGTTAATTTTTTTTATGATTTGTAAATTTTTTTTGGCTTTTTTATTAAACCGACTGCAGATATTACTTAACCTTTTCACACACTACATATTAGGATATCACCAAACTGGATTAGGTTAAATTAGTTGAGGATAGAGTTTTATGCGACAGATTTGCTTAATTGGTGCATTTTATTACAGCAGGATTAGGGAAATATTCTGTTCCAGCCAATATATTTGATTCTACTAAATGGCTGATATTGTTATCCATGATTCTGTTAATAAGTGGAGTCCACTTCACTGAATAAGTCTAGTCTTCCGACCTTAATACAAATTTTCCTATCCAAAACTATCAATATAAAGTAGAACTTGGTTAATTTATTACTGGAGGGAATGGGGGTAACCGTCTAATCATCTATACAGTCTAATTAGGTCTATGTATTACAACAGTAAAAACATGACCAGGACTGGGTGCACAGTCCATTATGAAGCATATTCAAGTTACTCCATCTACTGTAACAAAGATGAGGGCACATGTGGTCAATGCAGACAGCGGACAGGGTATTTTGGTTATATGTCCCTGCTAAGGTGGAGAGCAATCATTAATTTCATTTTATTTAGACATATGGCAGACAAACAGATTTTAATTATTATTAGATTATTAATCCAGCCACATTTCTACCATTATAATACTGAGTCCTCCATCCAGCATACCTGTCCTTCCCATGAGGGGACACCTGCCATGTAGGGACACTTCTGCTTTGACACAGATGTGTATGTTGAAGGCAGATATTACTGTATCTAGCTCTTAAGTGACCGCATGTACACTCACCTGAGTGACCAGTTTGACCGCACTGCTGTCCACTGCGTTCTCGTCACAGTCTATGAAGCAGTTGACCAGCACAGCTAGGTGCTTAGTGGACAGAGAAGAAACCTGGTATCTCAATAACTGAAAAAAATCACAACACAGTGGTCCACATACCAATCGTCACTTAGCACAATGATGTAGTACAGTAGGATAGTGAAATAAAACACTGAAATAAATCACAACACAGTGGTCCACATACCAATCGTCACTTAGCACAATGATGTAGTACAGTAGGATAGTGAAATAAAACACTGAAATAAATCACAACACAGTGGTCCACATACCAATCGTCACTTAGCACAATGATGTAGTACAGTAGGATAGTGAAATAAAACACTGAAATAAATCACAACACAGTGGTCCACATACCATTCGTCACTTACCACACTGATGTAGTACAGTAGGATAGTGAAATAAAACACTTAAATAAATCACAACACTGTGGTCCACATACCAGTCGTCACTTACCACAATGATGTAGTACAGCAGGATAGTGAAATAAAACACTGAAATAAATCACAACACAGTGATCCACATTCCAATCGTCACCACATTGATGTAGTACAGTAGGATAGTGAAATAAAACACTGAAATAAATCAGAACACATTGGGTACCTGGTCACTTACTTAGTTACACTTAAAATAAGTGACATTACAACAAAAAAACTGGATACATGTTGCACTGAACCTACGATGTCAGAGAGACGCCAAAGCCAGCAAGGCAAC
This sequence comes from Lamellibrachia columna, assembly GCA_963662155.1. Lineage (NCBI taxonomy): Eukaryota > Metazoa > Annelida > Polychaeta > Sabellida > Siboglinidae > Lamellibrachia > Lamellibrachia columna. The sequence continues at coordinate 44,854,447 of OY759266.1, forward strand.
TGTGCTGCCCCCTGATGTTGCGAGAATGCAACATCTAACATGAACCCTGTCCATGGCTGCTGTGCAAGGTGTTTACCTGCAGCAGAGATAAAACTTCTTGTCAATCAGACATGTGTAAAAGAAATATAGTATTAGTACTTGTACCACCTAAATATGCCTCAGAGACATCACAGGAAGAAATCTCTAGGGATGACAGATAATTATATAAATAATAATAAAAGACTTCTAAGTTCTAACAATCATTATTCTCCAATCATGCTCCATTTAGTTTTCTCATGAGATCTGATATCTTTAGTTTTCTTATGAGATCTGATATCTTGCATTGAACAAAAGGAATACAATCTTAATGAATTAATCCAAGTAATGTTGACATATGTAATTTACATGAGCTTACACACTGTGTCTGCCTCTTGTACGTGTTTCAATAGACTCTCCAGGCAAGTGAGACAGGCTTCTTGAATCAACTCATGGTCCTGGAGAAAGAAAACAATAACACGTTACAAAATATGACATCTGAGCATATTTCCTTTCAGAAAAAAATTATTTTACTCTATTGTGGAAACCATTTACAGTAGTACCTGCCTTCAACGGACCCTCCGATGAGCGGACACCTGCTATGTCGGGACACTTTCTCAATGTACGGACGGTTTTACCATGTTAATGTCCCTCTGATGCGGACAGGATATTTTGGTTTTCTGTCCCAGCTAAGGCAGACAGTATTCATTATTTTTGTGATTTTTTTTCTCGAAATATTTTATTTCAAAAATGGTGACGGACAAACAGCATGGTGTGTAGTAGGGAAAACTATGTTCTATCACGGATATAAGGCTGTTGGTTGTGGACCCAGACTTTCTGCCGCCGTGGTAAATGCCAAATCGGCCTGCTTAAACCTACTTAAAATTGCTTTGACAATTCTCAAGAAACAGGTGAACAATGTCAATGACAATGAACGAGTGTCAACCTGTTGTTTGTTTGACGCTGCTGCCGACATCAATCGCTGATGTTGGCTTCGCTTAGGCGGTTTGAAATTGCAATCGAGATTCACAAATACGCCTCGCATAAGAATCAGATAAACAGTCTTAAATGCAATTTAGCATGCAGTACTAATACGACACTGGGATGAAATGGCATGCTTCCAATCTAAACAACGCGAAACCAACATGCCAAACCCAAGGCACTACCGGTGCACGAAAATACGAATTCATCATCCCCATATGAAACAAAGAACTGATGCTAAGTGGTGCGTCATAAATTTATGTTTCGGTCAAGATCAGTTGAAAATAGAGGTGAAATGATTATTAATTCTGCCTATTGTTGTTTTCTATGTTTAATCAGCTTACATACTGCGTGTGTCAACTTATATACGTTTTCGGCTGCTCAAATCCAGGTTATTATTTTCGATTCATAGGCCTATTAGTTCAGTACATTGTCATTCCATAACGGTATACATACATGAATTTATGTGACAGCGGCGCATAAAGGATTTTATGCGAGATGACAAGGCAATGAAGGCGATTTGAGGTTAGACCTTTTATGGTAGAGAGAGTATTGGCCTAATTACTCGCTCACGCGTATGGATACACCAACCACGTGACCTAGAGCCAGCCTCACTCGATTTCCAAGTTAGCTTGTGTCGTTGTGAGACCTTTGCGCTGCAAATATTTCCGAATTTCTATTGTTACTGATTATTCGTTATCGCTGAATTTGTTGATTTTATTGCATTAGTTTTGTTGTTCGGTTTATTCCGATGCGTTTGAAAAATCCCACCCTCCCTCCCTAATATTGTGTTAACAGTTGTTACCCAGTGTTATCTAATAAATCAAGTGGTGCATTATGTAGGGATACACTGTGGAACACTGAAGACAGAGAGGTAGTTCACAAAGTTTTTGAATTTTTTGACGCTTTTCCCTGCTATAGTTTGGTACATGAGGTTCTGCATTAACGCTTTTCCCTCCACTGAGTTTTCAGTAGTTTACACAGGGTTTTTAGTGCGGGTACTTTTTACGAGTACATTTGTGTGGCTGTTTGGCCCTATCTCTCGGTCTGATGTTTTAGTAGTTATTGGTTGACTAATGTCTAGATATGTAACACCTTTATACATTGTGTGTTGTGTTTCCATAATGTTCATTATGAATTGTTCAAGAATGTTGGGTGGTTAGCCCACTATTTTCATTTACCATGTTTGGCTGGGAGATCGAGTACCCCAGCCTTTCTGTTTGTACATGTATGTGTATGGTTAATTCACGGCGGAGTGACCCCCACCGATACCATGTGAATTGTATATAAGTCAGTAGTGGTACAGATAGTACTGGTAGTGGGTAGCTGATAGGCATGATTTACTAATTATGTGTAAACACCTTTTGGGGGCCGGCATGCTTGCTGAGATTATTGGATGTATCTTATTTTGATGGTGTATGCTTGCCTCTATAAACTGCGTGTTGCCATATAAGACTGCAAGCACACAGTGGCTTCAACAGTGTTCTTGGACTTCGTGGCGGTCGATGTTGTTTAGTAGCTCCCTGGTGGCAGACATGGGACCACTTAACGTGCTCATCTGTACACTCACCTGTACACTCATGCACACGCTCATCTGTACACTCACATGTACACGCTCATCTGTACACTCACCTGTACACTCATGCACTCACATGTACACCCACCTGTACGCTCATGACACTCACCTGTACCAGGTGTTGCTGTATGTATATAAAGAGCAGTCTGATGTGTTTGGTGTGCATGCCCAGTGTGATGTCCTCCATCTCAAGCAGCCGTGTGCGGTGCTGTCTGTCAGACAGTGTCACCAGGGCAGGGGTGACATGTGCCGTGTCCAAGTAGGCTGACCAGAACATGAGGGTAGAGGTGACAAGGGCCGGGTCAGGGGACAGCAGGGCCTGTAATCTGGTAGTCACGTCTATGTAGATGGTCTGATCTACCTGCAACGGAGTAAACTGTCACCAGTGATGATAGTACCAACCAGTGGCCTAAGTTGGGGGGTTAGAAGGCCGGTGTACAGTAACTGTATCTGATGTCACAGTGGTATGTAGTGTGTCACTCTGAAAGATAGCTATGCTTCTTTTAACAATGCTACAGTTTGTCATGATTCATGCCTGCGGAGGCAATACTCAACATAGGTACCATAGGACATATATGCATACTTACCTGTGGTGTGGCATGTACATACGTACATACGTACCTGTGGTGTGGCATGTACATACGTACCTGTGGTGTGGCATGTACATACGTACATACTTACCTGTGGTGTGACATGTACATACATACCTGTGGTGTGGCATGTACATACGTACATACATACCTGTGGTGTGGCGTGCTGCATGAGAAGCAGTGTGAGAAGTAGGTTGCCACTGCCACCCACTGACTCCTGCACTTCTGTCTCCAGTAGAGCCAGCAAGCTAGCACTGGAGCACAGCAGAGTCCCCACTGGAATGTGGCATAAATATGAGGATCATGCACTGGATCTAGTTGACAAAACATTAACAAGCTTAACATAGATAAGCAGTCCCCAAATGTTCTTACAACATTCCCATTACGAAAAGTTCTGTGTGTGTGGTGTGTGTGTGTGTGGTGTGTGAGTGTGTGAGTGTGTGTGTGTGTGTGTGTGTGTGTGTGTGTGTGTGTGTGTGTGTGGGGCATATGTGTATGGTGTGTGCATGCGTGAGTGCGTGTATTATCGCACTTTTGCGTCACTGCCTCACTGTAACAGTGGTGAGTTTCGCTTGGGCCACTTTCAGGATGTTTTGCCTTAGGTTCTTCCACTGACTTCGGTAATAACCTCAGCCAGTCTAGAAATGTTCTATTCTTGAAAAACATTCCCTCAGCGTTTCCCTTACTCAAATACACAGTGATATTTAAGTGCCAGACACAACAGAGAAAACAGTTGTTTGTGGGGCACAGTAGCTTGACAGTAACAGCGCCGGACTGTCAACAGAGAGGACCAGGGTTCACCTGCTGGGGTAATTTCTTTCACCCCACTTTGGCCGTCTTTCGGAAGAGACAGTAAAAGGTGTCTATGCCAGGGAAAGTAAAAGATCCGACACAGGAAATGTCTATAGGTGGATACAGACATGCCTATAGGCAGACACTGACGCTATGCAAGACCCCACATAATTATCGAGCCAAGAAATTTGTTTTTACATACTCAACATAGCAATGAAAGTGGATTGATGATAATATATTGATTTGATGTAACACAAAATAAAGGTAATTAAAACAACATTTGAGTATACATTTGCACTTTGACTGCACCATCTACTGAGGATCTATCTTGAGACAGCTAGTCTGTGTCAAATAAAATTCAGTTGTTGGTATTTTGGTAATACAACCTACCTCTGTTGTCACCATGGTACATGGACTGGACACCTACCTCTGTTGTCACCATGGTACATGGACTGGACACCCACCTCTGTTGTCACCATGGTACATGGACTGGACACCTACCTCTGTTGTCATCATGGTACATGGACTGGACACCCACCTCTGTTGTCACCATGGTACATGGACTGGACACCTACCTCTGTTGTCACCATGGTACATGGACTGGACACCTACCTCTGATGTCACCATGGTACATGGACTGGACACCTACCTCTGTTGTCACCATGGTACATGGACTGGACACCTACCTCTGTTGTCACCATGGTACATGGACTGGACACCTACCTCTGTTGTCACCATGGTACATGGACTGGACACCTACCTCTGTTGTCACCATGGTACATGGACTGGACACCTACCTCTGTTGTCACCATGGTACATGGACTGGACACCTACCTCTGTTGTCACCATGGTACATGGACTGGACACCTACCTATGTTGTCACCATGGTACATGGACTGGACACCTACCTCTGTTGTCACCATGGTACATGGACTGGACACCTACCTATGTTGTCACCATGGTACATGGACTGGACACCTACCTCTGTTGTCACCATGGTACTTGGACTGGACACCTACCTCTGTTGTCACCATGGTACATGGACTGGACACCTACCTCTGTTGTCACCATGGTACATGGACTGGACACCTACCTATGTTGTCACCATGGTACATGGACTGGACACCTACCTATGTTGTCACCATGGTACATGGACTGGACACCTACCTATGTTGTCACCATGGTACATGGACTGGACACCTACCTCTGTTGTCACCATGGTACATGGACTGGACACCTACCTCTGTTGTCACCATGGTACATGGACTGGACACCTACCTCTGTTGTCACCATGGTACATGGACTGGACACCTACCTCTGTTGTTACCATGGTACATTGACTTGACACCTACCTCTGTTGTCACCATGGTACATGGACTGGACAAGTAAACTATTGAGAAAGTGAAGCGAGCTCTGCTTTAAAACTTTTTGTTGTTGCTGTTGTTGTTGCTGTTGTTGTTGCTGTTGTTGCTGCTGTTGTTCTTTCAGTATAGAGGTCAGGACACTGCACACTGAAATGTAATATCACACCTGTGAAACTGACAAAGATATGCAGGTACATAACTCAGCCACAACTCTGTTTTATAGCATAGGCAACAAGAAAAGCTTACTGTCATCATAATATCAGCTAAAATGGGGGGAAAGTTGTGCGAGGGGGTGCAGTGTGGTTGGTAAATTGTTTTACTGTGTTACAGAAAAGTTGGCAATGGATGGTACCACAAACATGGCTATTGGTAAACATGTGTAGTAGATATGTTACAAAATGTGCAATTAACGTAGTTACCAGTGAGTAGTTGGAATGTTTACCATGATAAGCAAGTGAGAGGTCACCGGCTGTGAGTGGGTCGGAGAGGTTCTGATGCTTCATGTCTGCATACAGATCCATCAGCATGCAGACGCTCAGTGCTGTCAACACATTGGGGTAACATTTATGTACAACTACAATAGGGCAATACTTTTATCAAATGGAACATTTGTTATTTGCACTGCTGTCTAATCCTCAGTGGCTGGCAGAGTAGCACAAATAACCAAATAATTGGATGTGGCTGTACCATTTTATATTTATTACACAAGCCTAACTGATTATAACAAATTGACAGCAAGTCTTAAAATATTCAATTTCAAATGTTTGTTTGCCATGTTGTATGTGATGACTGCGTCATACCATAAACAAATAGTTCCATCGTAATTGCACTATGATAAACTATGATATCTTAACTGCACCCCTGTATTGGCAACACCTCCCCAATAATTGTGTGCGTGCGTGCATACGTACATAGGCATGTCGACATTGATAAAGTCACTGCATATACTGTGCATGAACTTAATAAAATTTTATTTTAATGCATCAATTCACATATTTTGAAGTATCAAATTTCTTTGTACTCATAAATATGAGGTTACATCTCACCATCAGAACTACTACTGAAGTTCAATAAAGACCTCTGCAGAATGTCAGGCAAGAAGTGTTTGATCAATGCAGCACTCTCTACTGTTGTTCCTTCCTATGACCGTTGAAATCAAATTATGTTACTGTAATTAGTAATCACAAAGGACAGTGAGCCAAAGCACCCCAGCAAGCATACAGAAAAACCAACCCGAATGAAAGCCCCCCCCACCCCCCACCCCCCACCCCCACTAAGAATAATGAAATGACAAACACAATAACTGAACTATAATATGACAAATTAAAACATGACCAGACGTCCCACAACTGACATACCAGATATCCCCAACACCAAAAATTATGGCAAACAGAAAAAGCAACACTAGCTGCTGGGTCACATTGTGAGAGCATCAATTCTAACAAAAGTACACTTTTTTATTAAACTGACTCCGCGTATTACTTAAACTATTCACACACTACAAATTTGAATATCAAAGAACCTGATTTGTGATGGATTAAATCAAGGAGTAAGCACGGCACGGCACGGCACGGCACATTAACACTTGTAGTTTAATCTGAGTTTCTGGCCCTCCAGCCACACATGATGCTAGGGTTTACTTTTTATGCAATCTTTACAAGGAATCATCTTCACGGAGAAAGGCAACAGAACATAGCAAACCTGCTTTGACCTGAGAAGTGATCGCAGACACAGAGAAACTTTCGTGATGCACTCCTGTGGTCCATCAACCATCATAGCCTAGAGAATAAATCATCAAAACATATCATTCCATGCACTGATAATCATAACAGTTGGGGAAAATGTCCATTAAGGTTTACTTATATTTGTTATAGACCTTCCTCATTTTCAAACAAATGAAGTCATATGGTCTTTCCAAATACAATTTTGCAAGACACTGATGCAGGAGTGATAACAGATGTAGATGAGTAGGACATGGATGGAGAGAATACGATGTTGACAGCCCTAGTCAGACAAGACTCTGAGCACGCACTGGTCAAAGTAGATGAGGGAAATAACACAGACAATGACAGACAAAGGTCATCATGAACGTCCAAATGACAAAGTCAGTGATGATACTTAGTGGAATGTACCTATGGACCTGCAGGATGCAAACACAAGTTTACAACAATGCAATATAAAATCCTCAGAAGACCCAAGCTCAGCAGCGCACCAAAACAAAAGGGTTTAAGCAGTTCCTAATCGACAAGCAGTTCCAGTCGTAAACATTTAGATTGGTATGCTGGGGAACTATGGAGGATAAGCAAGTCTAAATCAAATGTGACTATTTTCATCTTCTGGTGGTCTTGTTTTTTCTTTTGTTGTATATATTTTTGTTGATCCATCCTTGTTTTTATCTTGCTTTTAGTGCAGTGTTGCTAAGCTTATGCTTTGGGTCACTTTTCATCTTTTGATGGTATCACCAGGCCCCTGAATTTCAGTATTAAAAAAAGAAACAGTTGGTTGTTTACAGCAAAATGTTGTTATATTTCCTAGACTTAACGCAAACAGGGAGTGAGTTCCACAGAGTCGGTACAGCAACTAATAAAGCTATAATTCTGACATGGGTCTTAACACTGGGAACAAAAAGTTACCATGAACGTCTTCACACAAATGGTGCTGTTTTGGGCTAATGCCACCAGGCTCTGAGATGGATGGTTTCTCTCATCTTCTTTTCTATTTTCTGCATATTCCAAAGACATCCAGAACTGGACCTGATAATTACAGATGATGCATAATTTTGTACATTCGTCCATGGATACACAAAGTAGAAATTATAAGTAATATTATTCAGCTTTCCGTGCTGCAGTTAATACATTAAATAAATATCCCTCTTAAATAAAACATTGAAAAATGACATGTTAGATGATGTAATCATGTTATTATATTATCAGTTATGCAACTTACAGCAACAATTTAGCATACGAAGGGTGTATATACCCACTGTTATTCAAAGCAACAGCTACAGGTAATATTACACAGAAATAACTGCACAACGTATAACATACAACACACTTCCTCATTAGAACTAATATTAGATATTATACTACCAGTTGTGCACCAAAGCTTTCTGCAGTGAATTCACAGGAGAAGCACCATTGAAGTAGCACTGTGTCTCTAGTGCACCAGAGGGCAGCCTGGTCGCACGCTGCGACTGCCTCAACCACACTCTGTGTCACTGTTGGCAACAAACACAAGTCATTCCAACATGCTCAAGCCATTAAAGGCACAAAGTTTGATTGTTTGTATCGGAAAATCATGTTATATAATATATATATATATACATCTTGACCGCCCATATGTGTTTTGATGGACCATACATTGTTTATATAATTTGATCATCATCTGTTTAATTTAAATGTTTAACCCTGAACATAATGTTTACTTTGTATGGTGAACAGCAAGGTCGATTATTCATAAACCAGTAACAGCCAAATTATATTAAAAATTGTGGTTAATTAAAACACTTCTGGACAGTCGAGATGTCAGAATAAATATAGGGTGTACAATTTAACATGACTTTGTATCTTAACCACCAGATGGCAACAGAGGTGATCTCCAGATGGCAGCATAAAATAACTGACAGTTAACATCAGTTGGAAGTGTAAAACAGGTACCAGAGGTAATCACCAGATGGCAGGACATATTAAAGCAGTTCCCAGAAGTTTGCTGGTTCTGTAAGGTTTGGTTTATCACTAATGTCAGATTGCAGATGTGGTGCTCTTTGAATAAATTATTCGAGTTATTCTCAACCATACACAACATGCCACCTGATCACTATTCTCACCAATTCTGTGGCATTATACAAGGGATATTTAAAATGATAAATTATGTCAAAAGTGAGATATTCCAACAACTCCTCTAATGAGCACCATATCCAAATAAATTATACACACGTACAGAGTGTGCATGCATGCATGCGCACACGTGTAGATCACATAATGTAAATTATAAATGTAATGTGGCTGAATACTTCCCAGAGAAGTAGAGTTGGTGTTGCAATGAACAGGTCTGCCAAGGACAGGCTACTGTGCTATATAAGAATGTACCTGTCTACCTTTAGCACTGAGATACAGCATTGAATGACCAGAGAGGAAACAAGGATATGTGTTCTATCATACCTTCAGGTATAGCTTGCTTTTCTGCATTCACACAACTGCCCTAAAAAACAATATAACTGTAGTGAATTAATTTGAATAAATATCACTACATTTTGTATGATTTATACAAACAATATGATTACAAGGCATCCTGTTAAGTTGGACATACGTACATTTAACTAATCATTTTGGGGTAGATTATAGTGAGATATGTATGGAAACTGAAATGTGCATCATAATAGATCCGACATTTTCAATAATACCCCAAATGTTTTAATTGTACAGCCCCTTTGCTAAAAATAAATTACTAGGTTGAATACCTCTTGAAACATATGTACACTGTTGATCAAAATATGCTGCTATCCTTACGCTTGCTTGTGAAACGACTACGTTTGACTTACAGCAAGCAGAAGAACAAGGTACTTGAAGACAGGAAGGGGCAGTCTGGTTAGTGGTGAGTGTAGACTGATGTATGTCTGGATGGCTTCACATACACTCTCTTCTGGTGCCAGTCTGTACACAGGTCATAATTACACACAATTACAACATATTTTGCTTACTAGATCTTTTCATGTGTATACGATTCCTCTCACTTAAGGAAGATGGAAGAAGTGGAGAACACGAAGTGACGTTAGTGAAGGAACAGATTGGATACCAGAAAGTGTTCATTTCACAGAGGACGATAAATGAATGGAACAAAATCTACTGATTGTGTAAATGCTAGCAGTGTGAATGTTTAAAAACAAAAATTTACAAATATATCACAAGTGCGGGCTACACAAAGATGAATTATTATTGGACTCTCAATAAGACAATGACTTCCTTGTCCACTTGCCACCTGGGGTTATAGTTTTGGGTGGCAATCTTGTTGAATATGCTACATTATCATGACATACATGAAAATGTTCATCAGGTTGGTAGATAATATATAAATCATGATTTTCTTCTAACTAGTCATCCCAGAATTCCTGATGAAGGCAGCCGAAACATTGAGTAAGTAAATCTCTGTGGTTAGAAGAAAGTCGTGATTCATACATTATCGTTATAGTTTTCCAAAATCAGCATCAATCAACTGACCTGTCATCGTGTGTGTATGCGATGTAGAGGAGTGTGAGGGCAGAGTAGTGAACACATTTGAGGCGGTCATCTGGGCTCTCACTAGTGGACAGCTGTAGTACCCGCACAATGTCACTGCTGTAAGAGACTGGATAAGGAAACTATCAATTATAAAGGTCGCTCCTCAATTTGATTTTCTTGCTCATCTCATTGTGAGAACTTTTTAAAGGTGCTTAATCAATTTTATTTTTTTGCTAGTCTCAATTCAAATTAATTTTGCAAAAAACCAAACCTACCTAGTATCCACTGCAGCATGCTAGCTTGTTTGTGCAACTTTTGTATGTAGTTTTTTGTGAAATCATCAGACAAACTATTAAATTAGTTAATGCTTGTTCAAGCATTAACTGAAGTGAAAATCGAAATGCTGAAAAATCAAGATTTTCTTCCTTGGTGAAATTTTTTAACTGTCATGTGATCGGAGAGAGGATGGATGTCACACCCATGATCAGTGTTGACCTACACACTGTTTACCATTTTGGATATCCAACACTATTTTTATACTTACCAGATCTAACGACTAAAGTCAATTTCTTTCTTACTCAGCACGTACTAGAACCAACCAGGGAAAAAAATGTATTAGATATAGTTTTGTCATCTCAAAAAGAATTAGTGGACAATGTAAAAATATTTGAACCATTGGGTAATAGTGACCATAATTAAATACATTTTGACATCAATGTAAAATCAGAAAGTAAAAATAAGAAAACGTACAAGAGAAACTTCCACAAAGGTAACTACAAAGATATGAGAAAATACTTAGCAAAGCTAGATTGGAATAACATGCTGATGAACAAGACCGCAATTGAATGTTGGAATATTCTAAAATATGAAATTGAGAGTATCATCGATAAATTTGTTCCCTTCCAAAAACAAGGAAACCGGTGTAGAAAGAAACACTTGTCAAAAGAGGCTATTAGAAAAATAATGCTAAAACAAACTATGTGGAGGGTTTATAGGCGTACCAGAAAGGAAGAAGACTATGCAAAATACAAAGAGGCACTTAATGCAGCTACAACTGAAATCAGACAATCTAAAAGAAGCTATGAGCAAAAACTAGCATGTAACATAAAAAATGACAGCAAGAGTTTTTATGCATATGTCAGGAGTAAACAAAACGTACAAGACAAGGTTGGACCTCTAGAAGACAGTGCTGGAAATATAATATCACAGGGGTTTTTAATGGCGGAAGACCTAAATGGTTACTTCAGTTCAGTGTTTACCAAAGAAGATATTAGTTCATTACCAGTTGCTGATGCTAAATTTCAGGGGGCTAAATCTGACTATTTAGGTCCGTTAGTTGTAACTCCAGAATTGGTAGCTAAGAAAATAAAGGCAATGAAGGATAACAAATCACCGGGAGTGGATGGGATTCCTCCAAAATTACTAATGGAAACAGTAGAACAAATCAGTATACCACTTGCAAGAGTATTCAACTTGTCATTAAAAGAGGGAGTTGTTCCGTTTGAATGGAAAGAAGCAAACATCATACCATTATTTAAAAAGGGTTCGAGAAATAAGTCAGAGAATTACAGACCAGTGAGTTTAACGTCAGTGATTTGTAAATTATTAGAAAGGTTAATTAAAAACCCTATGGTGGACTTCCTCATTAAGCATAAATTATTAAATTCATCTCAACATGGATTCCTTAAAGCGAGGTCATGCTTAACAAGTTATGTTTTTTGGAAGAAATCACTAAGTGGATAGACGTGGGATCGCCAGTAGATATTATCTACTTAGATTTTCAGAAAGCTTTTGACAAAGTGCCACATCAAAGATTACTACATAAATTAAAAGCCCATGGTATCGGGGATAGCATAACTGACTGGATAGAACAATGGCTGACTGACAGAAGACAACGAGTTGTAGTAGATGGAGAAGTTTCAAATTGGAAATCGGTTTTGAGTGGGGTACCTCAAGGATCAGTATTAGGACCTATATTATTCTTAATTTATATCAATGACTTGGACGGCAGTATAACAAGTAACGTACTGAAATTTGCAGATGACACAAAACTGTTTAGAAAGGTTAATACTGATGGTGATAAACAACATTTACAAAACGATCTAGACAGATTAGTGAAATGGTCTGAGAAATGGCAGATGTTGTTCAATTTTGGGAAATGTAAATGCCTACATACAGGACATGGGAACTTGAATGTAAAGTATAAAATGGGAGATACTGTTCTGGATACTACTGTAAAAGAAAAGGACTTGGGAGTTACAATAAGCGCTGATATGAAAGTTACAGAGCAGTGTGGTATTGCAGCTTCAAAGGGTAATCAAATTCTTGGATTGATTAGAAGAAACATAACATACAAGGGAAAAAAGTTAATTATACCTCTTTATAAAGCAATAGTTAGACCTCATTTAGAATACTGTATACAAGCATGGAGACCATATCGTAAGAAGGATATAGATACGCTTGAACGCATACAAAGGAGAGCAACTAAAATGATTCCAGAACTGAGAGACCTTAGTTATGAAGAACGTCTGAAAGAATGTGGTTTAACAACTCTAGAGACAAGGAGGTTAAGAGGAGATCAGATTGAAGTTTTTAAGATATTGAATGGGTATGAAAATATTGATAGAAATATGTTTTTCTCACTCAAGAAGGATAGCAGAACTAGAGGACATGAGGTAAAATTAGTAAAGGATCAATGTAGATTGGACATCAGGAAGCACTCGTTCTCACAGAGGACAATAAATGAATGGAACAAATTGTCTACAGATTGTGTAACTGCTAGCAGCGTGAATATGTTTAAAAACAAGGTTGACACATGTCAGGAGGGCGGGTTATAAGTAGATGAACATTGTTGGACTCTCGATAAGCCAATGGCTTCCTTGTCCACTTGCCATCTGAGCCTTTGGCTTGGATGGCAAATCTTGTTAAATCTTGTTAAATTCTTTCAATGATTTAAAAAAAATAGGCATTTTTTATTAAACAGACTGAGCACATTACTTAAACTAGTCACACACTACACATCTGGACATAAGTGAACCAGATTCACGATGGGCTGAACCATTTGAGGAGACATCCAATATACAATACACATATTCAAAATGTATTAATCAGCGTGATTGGATACAGCAGAATAGTTTATTGGTTCAAAGTACTGTGTACAGATATTTCATGCATCTGTGATTTGAAACATTAAAGCGAGCAACATCTGCCAAATTGAGTGATTGATCAAATTGGTTGATACGACAAGTGGAACAAGGTATACATCCACGTATGTTGGGGTGGATCCACAAAGGGTGATAACAATGTCACCATTGGTTAATGAGGATGTCTTCTCAAAATGGAAAGAATTGTTTGTAAGTACAATGACACCAACTCTGTCCATACCGAGAACCATTTTACATAACAATCATTACCAATTAGTTCACTGATGCCTGTGCTGATATCCTGTCTAAGGCTGCAAGATACACAGCTATCCTCTTGATCCATAAAATGCCTTGTTAAATGACATAGGAAGTTTCTGGCGGAGTCCTTCACTTCATGCCTGCAACAGACACTGTTGTGGTTAAATGCATTATGTATATTATTTTTTACATACATGCACATTTTTCATGCACTCGAACTTGCAAAAATATGTTGCTATTGTCTAAACTTTGGTAGAAAGGGATAGTGGATTATCACCACGCAGGGAACCCACAACAGGGTATACAGGTTACCTTAAAGCTCTACGTCCTTTTTACTTGGTGTCTATGCTAGGGGGACTAAAAACAAGGGTAATGAAAAACCCTGGTGTGGACTCACAGAGCCGTTTGTCTCTACGTATAAAAACAGTTTGTTGGCTCTACAAGAGCCTGTCTTTGATCTTAGCTGATAGTGGCCAGCTTCTTCTGATGTAAGGGTATCAGAATAAATTATAAATATCAGAATAAGTTATACAGCTGTGGACGCAAGAGTGTATATGATTGATGGCCCATTGGAAATCAGGCTATAAGTGTGACATGGTCACCATCATGAAATAAAGCTTTTATTATTACTACTACAACTAGACTCAGAATGAGATACACTGTATGAACATACCCATACTTAACAGAGATATCCAGAGTCAGTCTAATGATGCCAGCGAACACAAGTTTTCTGGTGAGCGTGTTTGCAGCGTCAGGCCACAACTCAAAGATGTGACAGAGAAGGGACAGGAATGCTGTGAACACTTCTGTCTCCTGCAGATACTCATAGTTTGCCTGTGTGGAAACATAGGAGGAGGAGCAATGTATGTGTACTAGTGCATAAAACATTGGTTGTGCACTGCCAACATGCTATCCAAGGTAGAATATCCAAACCACCTTTGAATTTGTTTGTACAGTGGACTCCACTTAACAGAATCGTGAATAACAGAATCAGCTGTTTTGTAGATTCAAATATTTTTGCTTGAATGGAATCATCAGCTGCATTAAAACGCTTAAGTGAATCAGTCGCATAACAGAACTTAAATGTTCTGGTCTGCTGATCAGTTTCTTGATAGATCAAAATTAACATTCTAAGAAACCAGTACATCAATCCATTCAAGCACCTTTATTTAGAATTCCACAAAAAACACCACACTCAATAAATGGGCAATCACAAAACAGACATAAGAATGTGGATGTTGGATAAACATCAGAATCTCACATTGGTTCAACATCCACATGAACAATGCCAGATTCTGATGTTTATCCTACCTTTTTCTAATTAATCACAACCCAACCATAACATAACCAACAGAATCTGTTAAAACAAGATCAGTGTAACCAATCTGCCCACAATCAATATAAAATTAATATCTATAGAAGGCTCACTAATTACAAGACGGCTGCTTACCATAAAGACAGGCACGCAACTCTCGTCTATGACTTTGAGGAGTGAGAAGATGAACTGTTGGAGTGAGCCAGTTGTAGGAGTTACTTCATCATCGCCTCGTTGTTGTTGTGATGGGGCCGTGAATGTCTCCTCATTGGCACATGGATCGGCCACACACAGCACGGCCAGGCTGAAGCAAGTAGACCACACTTAACACACCACCATTACACATGTTGGCTACACACAGCATGGCCTGGCGGAAGCAAGCAAGCCACATTTAACACCACACTACATTACACATGGACTGGCCACACATAGCACAGCCAGGCTACAGCAAGCAGGCCACATTTAACACACCACCATTACATATGGATTGGCCACAACAGCATGGCTAAGCTGAAGCAAGCAGGCCACACTTAGTACACCACCATTACACATGGATCGGCCACACACAGCACAGCCAGGTTACAGCATGGAGGCCAAATTTAACACACTACAATTACACAGATCGGCAACACAATTTAATACACTACCATTACACATGGATAGGCCATAGAGAGCTTACATGGTGCAGGCCAACATTACACATAATTACCACTTGTTGAGAACTTGCCTTCATTACCTGTGAAACATACCAGTTATACAAAATATCAGAAGTTTATTGGCATCATTTTGTCTCTGGATGTTTCCATGATAAATTGTTATCTTGTATTTAAGTAGGACCATGCAAAGTCATATATATGTTGTGCAATAGTTCAATAAACAACTCAAAACTGCATCTACTATGCTTACTTGCCTGACCAGGCTTTTTTACTTACCCTGAAACCATTGAAAAAATTTATGCATTAGCATGTACAAATAATCATAAGTGTCATTATTTATCATGAAAAACAACAATTAATATAAATTGTAAACATGGACCAACAAAAAAAGCAAAGAACGCAAAAAAAATTTCTTGTCTACTCCACAGTGATGCCCCTGTTTTGTACAGTAGCCTGGCAGCACTGTCTATGCCATTTAGTGACTTAATCAACAAAATCGAAGGGACTCATTGACATGTACTGAAGCTGGAGTCATGACTGACTTGCATGCTTTGTTGACCACAATCAGGGCTGTTCTAATCTTCTGTTCGCTCCTCCATGAAGTCACCCCGGCTTCGCTCCCCTTCCAACTCTTCGACTGGCTTGGCTCGACAGGCAGGCAGTGCATCCTGGGACACCTGTCAACCTTCAGCAGCAGGCTGTGGATGGGCGTTAGTAGTGCCTCGTAGGGGACAGGCGATGGCAGGTGTTCTCTTCTGGAACAAGCCACATTGAAAGCTGCAAGTGAATACATCAAGATAAAATTAAGGGTTGCACCACAAAATAAACATCGCTGACAACACATACACAAGGGCAGATATGAAGATAGCTAGGGCATGTGTGCCGAATGTCCCCTGGCGCACTGCCCATGATAGTAGTCCTATGGTGGACAGCAGATGGTTGGAGACTAGGTAGTCCTAAAGAAACGAGAAGAACCACGCAAAAGAGACAATAGCATGCAGTCTGACATGGGACATCATCACCTAAAAAAATGCAGACCGACAGCAGAGGCACCCTCTTGTGAAAGCCTTATAAGCCTCCTAAGGCACGAAAAAAGAATGAGTGGAAAGATAAAATCCTACACATCATCAGAAGAGGAAGTAAAAGATATAACATGTCATAAAAAGGGCCAATTGCATAGCAAGGATGAAATATTGCAGATGGAACATCAGAACAGCTGAACAGCAATACAGAAAAGAGCAAGAGGCAGGCTGACGAGATGATGGTGCAATAGCATATTACCAACTGTGCAGTATCACATTGGATATAAACAATCAAAGACAGCCCTAGACAGATGGAAAGGTCTACCAAACAACTACCTGAGAGTATGAATCAGTGACAATGGTGTGGTTCTACCTGAGTATATGAATGAGTGCAGTAATGACATGGTCCTGAGTATATGAATGAGTGCAGTAATGGTGTGGACCTACCTGAGTATATGAATGAGTGCAGTAATGGTGTGGTCCTACCCGAGTATATGAATTAGTGTAGTAATGGTGTGGTTCTACCCGAGTATATGAATGAGTGCAGTAATGACATGGTCCTGAGTATATGAATGAGTGCAGTAATGGTGTGGTCTTACCTGAGTATATGAATGAGTGCAGTAATGGTGTGGTCCTACCTGAGTATATGAAAGAGTGCAGTAATAGTGTGGTCCTACCTGAGTACATGAATGAGTGCAGTAATGGTGTGGTCCTAACTGAGTATATGAATGAATGATGTAATGGAGTGGTCCTACCGGAGTATATGAATGAGTGCAGTAATGGCGTGGACCTATCTGAGTATACGAATGAGTGTAACAAATGCGTAGACCTACCTGAGTATATGAATGAGTGCAGTAACGGTGTGGTCCTACCCGAGTATATGAATGAGTGCAGTAACGGTGTGGTTCTACCCGAGTATATGAATGAGTGCAGTAACGGTGTGGTCCTACCCGAGTATATGAATGAGTGCAGTAACGGTGTGGTTCTACCCGAGTATATGAATGAGTGCAGTAACGGTGTGGTCCTACCCGAGTATATGAATGAGTGCAGTAACGGTGTGGTTCTACCCGAGTATATGAATGAGTGCAGTAACGGTGTGGTTCTACCCGAGTATATGAATGAGTGCAGTAACGGTGTGGTTCTACCCGAGTATATGAATGAGTGCAGTAACGGTGTGGTTCTACCCGAGTATATGAATGAGTGCAGTAACGGTGTGGTTCTACCCGAGTATATGAATGAGTGCAGTAACGGTGTGGTTCTACCCGAGTATATGAATGAGTGCAGTAACGGTGTGGTTCTACCCGAGTATATGAATGAGTGCAGTAACGGTGTGGTTCTACCCGAGTATATGAATGAGTGCAGTAACGGTGTGGTTTTACCCGAGTATATGAATGAGTGCAGTAACGGTGTGGTTCTACCCGAGTATATGAATGAGTGCAGTAACGGTGTGGTTCTACCCGAGTATATGAATGAGTGCAGTATCGGTGTGGTTCTACCCGAGTATATGAATGAGTGCAGTAACGGTGTGGTTCTACCCGAGTATATGAATGAGTGCAGTAACGGTGTGGTTCTACCCGAGTATATGAATGAATGCAGTAACCTGTACAGTTGAGCCTCGTTATAACGCGGTAGTCGGGGTCCACGACTTCGGACCGTGCTGTAAGCGAAGCGCGTTAGGTGTTCTCATATCTGCCACCAGGGAGGTACTAAACAACAGCGATCGCCGCCCGCTTCACCAAGTCCATGAACGCTGTCGAAGCCCTGTGTGCTTGCAGCAATGTCTTATATGCCAATATGCAGTTTATGGAATTTATTAAACTTATTATACTAGCATCAACGTGCATTATTTATATTAAATGTCACACCCTGTTGATTCTTGAACTGAATAAACCACATGTACGTATACCGTTATGGAATAGATCTACTATGATGATGATGTACTGGACCAATAGGCCTACGAATCGAAAATAATAACCTGTATCTGAGCAGC
Organism: Lamellibrachia columna; assembly: GCA_963662155.1. NCBI lineage: Eukaryota > Metazoa > Annelida > Polychaeta > Sabellida > Siboglinidae > Lamellibrachia > Lamellibrachia columna. The sequence continues at coordinate 44,873,365 of OY759266.1, forward strand.
CGAAAACGTATATGATTTGACAAACGTAGTATGTAATCTGATAAAACACAGAAAACGACAATAGGTAGAATTGATAATTGTTTCACTTCGTCTTTCAACCGATCTCGACCGAAGCATAAATTTATTATGCACCACTTAACACTGATTCATCATTTCATATGCGGATGACGAATTCGTATTTTTGCGTACCAGGAGAGCCTTGGGTTAGGAATTCGGCATGTTGGTTTCGCATCGCGAAAACGATTAAATTTACGATGTAATGGAAGCATGTAATTTCACCCAAGTGTTATGTTGGTATTGCATACTAAATGCATTTAAAACAGTTTATCTGATTCTTACTTGAGGCGTATTTGTGAATCTCGATTGCAATTTACAAACCGTCAAAGCGAAGCCAGCGACAGCGATTGATGTCGGCGACAGCGCAAAACAAACAACACGTTGATACTCATCCATTGACATTGTTCGCCTTATGTTTCTTGAGAATTGTCAAAGCAATTCCAAGTAGGTTTAAGCAGGCCCATTTGGCATTTTCCCCTGGTGGCAGAAAATCGGGGTCCACGACCAACCGCATTATATCCGAATCTGCGTAATAACGGGGCGCGTAATAACGAGGGGCAACTGTATATGAATGAGTGCAGTAACGGTGTGGTCCTACCTGAGTATATGAATGAGTGCAGTAATAGCGTGGTCCTACCTGAGTAAATGAATGAGTGCAGTAATGACATGGTCCTACCTGAGTATATGAATAAGTGCAGTAATGGGGTGGTCCTACCTGAGTATATGAATGAGTGCAGTAATGGTGTGATCCTACCTGAGTATATGAATGAGTGCAGTAATAGTGTGGTTCTACCTGAGTATATGAATAAGTGCAGTAATGGTGTGGTCCTACCTGAGTATATGAATAAGTACAGTAATGGTGTGGTCCTACCTGAGTATATGAATAAGTGCTGTAAAGGTGTCGTCCTACCTGAGTATATGAATGAGTGGAGTAATGACATAGTCCTACCTGAGTATATGAATGAGTGCAGTAATGACATAGTCCTACCTGAGTATATGAATGATTGCAGTAATGACATAGTCCTACCTGAGTATATGAATGAGTGCAGTAATGACATAGTCCTACCTGAGTATATGAATGAGTGCAGTAGTGGCGTGGTCAGACAACTGGAAGTTGTGGTGTTGGATGCCTCCGTTGATCAATGTGAGACACTGCCTCACCATGGAGGCACAGCTGAACAGACGCACTCCTCCAGTATGTCTGCACCATAACAATGTCATGGTTTAGTTCTAACACTCAAATGTATCAGAATATTGACACATGCAATCTTTTATATTAATAAAAGTTGTACTTTTGATATAATTTATATACCATTGATTAATTCGCTCACAAGTCAGTATATCCTGTAGTTTTAAATAATACAAACAACTATAAACTCAAAATTCAGGCATGTACAATACCAATTGGGCTGAAGAAATCGTGTTTTTGTAAAGTGATTTACCAATCCCTGAATCAACTTCTTGCTTCTGGTCATTATGATATCAGTTGTATTACTATTTTACTAGTTTTTTCACGGTAAATTTGATCTTTCATCTTTGTAATGTTTTGACAGTCTTCATCAGACTGACTACCACTAGATGGCAGCACAGTAGTCATTGTAATCAGATGGTGTCACTGGTGTCTGGTGTAGGCCCCGGCCACAGCATCAGGCTGGGTGGCTCCTCAGGAGATTGTTGTACACTTGTGTACGACTACCATGCTCCCATCTTCCGGTTGTAAGTTTGATGAAGACAACTGAAAACTGTTCAAATGTTACGAAGATAAAAAATTGACTGTGACAAATGGGCAAAAGATCAAAAAATGTATTAATCTCTTCACAATTATGAAATAAATTATTTTGTAGTCTGTTGTAGATATCATCACATGTAACTAACGGAAGATTTCTGTTTTGTACCGAACAAAATAATGTAAACTGAACTAACATGACAGCCCTCTGCCTTCACCCAGCCTGCATAAATTCACACCAACCTACATACACTTAACTGTGACCTCTTTCCTTCGTCACACACATGGTATCTCAGAAGACATATTGTTTAACGCTGGTGGCTGGAGATAAACTTAGCAGAGGTTGGCATTGACATATTATCAACGCAGCATACAAGACGTGTTACTGGAAATGCCATTATAAAAACCAACCTTTCCAGGATTACTGCAAGCAGCTGCAAGCCATGCTGGATGCAGTCTGGGTTTTTCTGCCTCATGGTCTGGTCGAGAGCTCGCAGTATTGCCTCCATTCCTATCAGTAACAGGATCGCCAAACAGGCATGTTAATTACCATAATAATCAAACTTCCATAGCACCTAAATCCGCAGGAACCCAAGCTCAAAGGCGCAATAAGAAACCAGAATTATCAAGCATGGTATCACGAACAGGGACTTGCAAAAGTCATCGTCAGAGCAAGGGACCGCTGAGGATTTAAGGTGGAGATGCAATTTTGGATAAATATGACTTGAGTTGTTTGTACAAAGGTAGCCATATAGTAACTTGAAAACTAAAATATCCTGCTCTATGACCAGTGGAACTGCTGGAATCTGCACCTACTGTGAATTTAGCATGCTATCACAATTATCCAGTGGTCTTATGCACCAACTAGGAATTGGAGTGAAGTGGATAAGTTAGTAGTATTATAATTATCCAAATATCATGAAACATTTTAGTAGAGTCCAGGCATCCTTGTGAACCAGGGGTAATGTTCTAATCACAGCCTAGGGGGTTAATGGGGTTATATCCCATCAACAGCATAGAAGTGTGAATACCAAATTCGCGGCCTGATATCAGTGGCAGCAAGTACACGTAGGCCTGTGTTAACTGATATCAGTGGCAACAAGTACACATAGGCCTGTGTTAACTGATATCCGTGGCAGCAAGTACACATAGGCCTAGATTAACTGCAACTCATGAAGATAAATTTTCATCCAATCACATATTCACTAGATGGCAGCACCAAACGAGTTAGCAGGAATTTAATTTGTGTAGGGTAAGCCTATCGATGACACTAAGATGCCTTCAATGAAACCGTTTCAAGAGTGCTGCACTAAAATGGAATATCTTGATATCAGTGTAGTACCAACCAATTTGTAGATTCATGAAAAGGCAATGGTGAAATACAATGTATTTAATACAATTAATTAATAAAAAAATTCATAATGCATGTTTAGTGTTTCTATCTAACATGTGTTAGTGTTCTACCCACACCCTAATGACAATTTCATTGTGTATTCATATTTAATTTAATATTGTAATTTACTACAGGTGAAATATTTATTCATAATTTGTATGATTTACTCTAGGTTGAATATCAGTTTCATTAAGAATTTGTTTATCACCAATTGTTCTGGTTGTTATACAGGCACAAGTGAGTCGTATGGTACTCTTAATACTAAATGGATACTTCAGTTCAGTGTCTACCAGAGAGGATATTAGTTCATTACCAATTCCAGATGCTCAATTTCAGGAGGCTAAATCGGACTATTTAGGGCAGTTAATTATAATTCCAGAAATGGTAGCTAAGAAAATAAAGGAAATGAAGGATACTAAATCACCTGGAGTTGATGGAATTCCTCCAAAACTATTAATGGAAACAGTAGAACAAATTAGTATACCACATGCAAGAGTGTTCAATTTGTCACTAAAAGATGGAGTTGTTTCTTTTGCATGAAAAGAAGCAAACATCATACAATTATTTAAAAAAGGTTCGAGAAATAAGTCAGAGAATTACAGACCAGTCAGTTTAACATCAGTGATTTGGAAATTATTAAAAGGTTAATAAAAGACCATATGGTGGACTTACTTGTTAGGCATAAATTATTAAATCAATCTCAACATGGATTCCTAAAAGTGAGGTCATGCAAATATGCTGTTTTTTTGAAGAAATCACTAAGTCACCAGTAGATATTATCTGCTTAGATTTTCAGAAACCTTCCAACAAAGTGCCACATTAAAGTTTACTACTTAAATTAAAAGTCCATGGTATTGGGGGTGGCATAATTGACTGGATATAAAATGGCTGACAGACAGAAGACAGCATGTTGTAGTAGTTGGGGAGGTTTCAAACTGAAAATCGGTTTTGAGTGGGGTACCACAAGGATCAGAATTATATTTTTATTATCCTAAATATATATATATATATATATATATCAATGACTTTGACGATAATATAACAAGCAATGTACTGAAATTTGTAGATGACACAAGTTTTTTAGAAAGGTTAAAAATGATGGTGGTAAACAACAACTATAAAATGATGTAGACAAATTAGTTAAATGGTCTGAAAAATGGCAGATGTTACTAAATTTTTGGAAATGTAAATGCCTACATACAGGACAAGTGAACTTGGATGTAAAAAATAAAATGGGAGATACTGTTCTAGGTAGTACCATAAAAAAGAAAAGAATTTAAGAATAACAATTAGTGTTGATATGAAAGTTTCAGAGCAGTGTGGTACTGCAGCTTCAAAGGGTAATCAAATTCTTTGGTTGATTAGGAGAAATATTACATATTATAAAGAAAAAAAGCTAATTATACCTCTGTATAAAGCAATAGTTAGGCCTCATTTAGAATGCTGTATACAAGCCTGGAGACCATATTGTAAGAAGGATATAGATACGCTTGAACGAATACAGAGGAAAGCAACTAAAATGATTCCAGAATTGAGAGACCTTACTTATGAATAATGCCTAAAAGAATGTGGTTTAACAACTCTACAGACAAAGAGGTTAAGAGGAGATCAAATTGAAGATATTGAATGGGTATGAATATATAAATAGAAATAGTTTGTTCTTACTCAAGACAGATAGTAGAACTAGAAGACTTGAGGTAACATTAGCATGTGACCTGTGTAGATTGGATATCAGGAAGTACTCGTTCTCACAGAGGATAATAAATGAATGAAACAAATTATCTACAGACTGTGTAAATGTTAACAGCGTGAATATGTCTAAAAACAAGGTTGACACATATATCAGGAGGGCGGGTTACAAATAAATGAACAAATGTTGGACTCTCAATAAGCCAATAATCTTGTTAATACTAAAACTAACTGGGGGAAAAGTAGAGAGTGCAAACACAAGGTGGTACTACTAAACCCGCAACTAGCAAGGTAATCCCTAAACAAGGTAATCCCTAAACAAGGTAATCCTTAAACACTGAACACGTTTATTTAAATGGAGCATTCGTAACAAGTATTGGAGAAGGGGTTAAATATAGAAATATTACAAATTCAATAACAGTTTCAAAGGATGTAGCTGTAACTTGATTTTCAAACACAAAAGGAAAATAAAATGTATTACAAATCCACAACTGAATAAGAGTACAACGATTTGTTTCTGGCATTCTTAGGGCACAAACAAAATGTTCAGATGTGAGCATGCAACAGAAAATGTAGTTATCAGTGCAAGAGGTGGAGAGGCACACATTGGTTAGGGCAGGTAGAATGTATTAGCATTAAAAGTGACAAACCACAGATTTATTGGGTAAATTATAATTTATCTGTTACCTTAAATTTGGGCACAGGTGGCATTGGTCAATCCTATCAAAAACATTACAGTATATTTTGATGTTTACCAGATCCATTAGTGCAAATTTGCTGCGAGAATGTGAACATGCAAAATGCTGTGTTAAATGGTTATGATATTTTAGCAACTCAACTAAAAGTGTGTTAGTGCTTAATACAAAACGTATAATTTCAGAAGGCAAAACTGTTGCATTTATATCTCAAATGTCTTCACACGGAAAACATGAAAACACAACTGTTTTGTGTGAATTACACTAGGTGCACTTATTTGAATATGTACTACCATAAACAGCATGACATCTGCTGAAGAAAACGTTAGCGTCTGCGAATAAGACGAGGCAGCAGAAGAGAGAACTGAAAGAGGAAAACAACAGTCGGCCAAAGTTGTTCTGCGGCCTCAAATACGTCAGGACATCGCTAATCTTTTGGCTTGGTTACGCTTCCAAAATACATGCATGGCTTTGGGATTCAAAGGTGTTAGAGTCTGAGTATAAAGTATATCTATTTTAACATCTTGACCACAAAAACGTGTTTTAATTAGTGTTGGGAATCGGTTTGATTTTCATAATCAATCATTGTTTTGGCCAAATGATCGATTATATAATCGGTTTGTGAGCAGCCATTGTCGAAATAAAACAAAACAAATTTCATCTTGTCACCAAAAAATAGGAAAACTGTAGATATACATTTATAGGAATAACTATTTCAACATCCTTAGCATAGCTATAGCCATATACCTACTTCAAAATTAAATGGTGTAAGTTCTATTACACAAATTGGACAAATGTGGTAAAAATTAACAGAAACATAAAACATTTTACAGCATATTCGTTCATGCATGGCAGGCTTGCTAATTAGTAATTAGAATTACTAATCTTACCTGATCAGTAGTTCATTGCATGTGCTCAGGGCTTCAAAAAGGAATTCTAAGAACAGAATGCAAGGACACCTTTGTATTCGACAGCAGAATGGCATACAGTGTTGAAGCACATCAATTTCAAAACAATATTTCTTGCCAATAAGTTGAGACAAATGAAGATGCATGACTACATGAGTCATATGAACCTTATCAGAGACAACTATAAAACTGACACAGCTAAATATATATCTGGCTCTTAGTCAAATCGTGTCCTCATGGGAGGTAGTTGGCAGAATTGACTGAGCCGTATCACGGACACTTCTGTCATGACTCATGTGGTTGAGAGACAGGGTCCACAGCAGGTTACATATAATCCCACATAGGGGGTATATGTATGGGAACGTTTACTTCCCCTGGCATAGGTACCAGGCAGAAGAGGGCAACGGCTTTTAGTCTCTTCAAAAAAAACATTGGCAAAGTGGGGTGAACAAAATTAAAAACACCAAGCTACTGCACCCCACTATATATCTGGTAATAAGGGTTAAAGTGAATTAATTACAGTCGCGCCTCGTTATAACGCGGTGGTCGGGGTCCACGATATCGGACCGCGCTGTAAGCGAGGCGCGTTAGGTGTTCCCATATCTGCCACCAGGGAGCTACTAAACAACAGCGATCGCCGCCCGCTGCACTAAGTCCATGAACGCTGTCGAAGCCCTGTATGCTTGCAGCACTGTCCTATACGCCAACATGCAGTTTATGGAACTTACTAAACTTTTTATGCTAGCATCAACGTGTATTATTTTTAAATGTCACACACTGATGATTCTTGAACTGAATAAAACACATGTACGTATATAGTTATGCCTTATGGAATAGATCTACTACGATGATGATGTACTGGCCAAGGCAATAGGCCTACGAATCGAAAATAATAACCTGGATCTGAGCAGCCGAAAACATATATGAATTAACAAACGTAGTATGTAAGCTGATAAAACACAGAAAACGACAATAGGTAGAATTAATATTTGTTTCACTTCGTCCTTGAACCGATCTCGACCAAAGCGCAAATTTATTACGCAACATTTAACATCGATTCATCGTTTCATATGCGGATGACGAATTCGTATTTTTTGCGCACCGGTAGAGCCTTGGGTTAGGAATTTGGCATGTTGGTTTTGCGTCGCAAAACGATTAAATTTAGGATGTAATGGAAGCATGTAATTTCACCTAAGTGTTATGTCGGTATTGCATACTAAATGCATTTAAAACTGTTAATCTGATTCGTACGCGAGGCGTATTTGTGAATCTCGATTGCAATTTACAAACCGTCGAAGCGAAGCGCGAAGCCAGCGACAGCGATTGATGTCGGCGACAGCACAAGACAAACAACACATTGATACTCGTTCATTGACATTGTTCGCCTAATGTTTCTTGAGAATTGTCAAAGCAATTCTAAATAGGTTTAAGCAGGTCCATTTGGCATTTTCCCCTGGCGGCAGAAAATCGGGGTCCACGACCAACCGCGTTATATCCGAATACGCGTAATAACGGGGCGCGTTATAACGAGGCGCGACTGTACTTCTAATTAGCCACGCAAGATAAAAACAAATGTGGCATGTATTATAAATAAAACATTATCACCGCTGTAATCTGTGAGAGGAAATAGCACAAGCCTAATGTAAGTTGTTCCAAGTTCTACAGTAGATCTCTGGCTGAAGACATTATCTACTTTACGAGGCTATCACATTGATAAGGTAGCAGCTTGTCAAGAATCATTACAACTTCTGTTTCAATTCACCCAAATCTGCTCTTACATTTGAAAATTTTTTTTTACTGTCCAACTGTTGAAATTTGTTATGTATGGTGCTGCTAACAGAAATGAGATATCTGTATTGTTCCTCATGAGTGTGTCCACATCAGGCAGAATAGAATCTGAACGGAAGTGCAGTAAAATATACAACAATTTATGAAAAATAACAGTATTAACTAGATTTAATGCATAACACAATCAAAGAGTTTGACTCAGCAAAACTGAAACTACAAAAAGGTATTTAGAGTAAATGTTTTGTGACTGTGAAAATATTATTGCTTTATCATATATTTAAAAAGCAACAGAGGTCATCAAATAATTTCTGTGTGTTAACAAAACAACATTAAACAGGTAAAGGCATGTTCTTACATAATGCAATATTCTGTCCTTGGAACCACTTAAAGTGCTTGACACTTCATCCCCTGGCAGACCTGTTCATTCCTATGCCAACTCAACTTCTCTGGGAAATGTTCAGCCATGCTTCAACTACTGCGCTAAGACAATTCCTTCACAAAATTTCACCACTGTCTATAGCCAGGTATTCTCAGTCATTTCGATCGAATGTCGAAAAAAAATTTAGAACAGCATCCCAACCCAGTTCTTATCAACTGAGAGCCCGTCATTCTAAATCAAATCAAATCAAAAGCATTTATTCAAACAAATCAAGCACACAAATTAGTAAGCAAAATATACAGAACAGAATAAAAGGTAAAGGTTTGAAAGGAGTAACACTGAAGTAAGAATACTTGTCAAGTCATGTCAATGTCATGTCATGTCAATGTTATGTTATTCCCTTGTCCTTGTCTAAGTAGGTAGCTGACTCCGTCCTATTAATTACTAAAATTATACAGACAGCTAGGTAAATCATATAATTAGTGCATTATATGTATGCACATATACATACATAGACATACATATACAGTACATACATACATATACATACACAGTCATCATTCACTCTGCTTGCAATAACTTTCTAACGTTTTCTTATGCTTTAAAATGGTTAAAATGGTTGTAATATTATTTATGCCAACATTCAAAGAATTCCACAGTTTAGTGCCATACATAATCAATGACATAGCCCTTCATATCTTCAGAAAAAATGGTTTTGCCTTCTTGTGCAGTATTACAAATAATTTTTTTTATATTTGACGGCAATTAATTTTGTGCTTTATACATAAACAGTTCTGTTCTGAACTGCACTAAGTCGGTAAACTTTTATTAACATGCGAGATTTGTAAAACAATGGATTTGTATGGTCACAACGTTGTGCATTGTGCATAAGCCGAATCACCCTTTTCTGCAACATAATTATACATTGTAAATTTGTAGAATAGGAGTTACCCCATATCTCCACTCAATATAGTAGATATGGCAAAAATAGTTTGGAATAAAGCATGTACAGGCTACGATATTCCAGTAGTTTGCTGCAGATTTTACTCAATTGATGTGGTCTTTCCATTTCAATGACTCATCGACAAGAACGCCAAGGAATTTTGTGACGCGTATTCTTGTTATCTGTATATTTTTTTATCCTGATTCTTATATCAGGTACTCGTACCCGACCAGAAAATAATATATAGTTGGTCTTTGTTATATTCAAGGACAACTTACTGATTGAGAACCATAGGTGCAATTTAGAAAGTTCTCGACATATAAAACATTCAAGCTGTTTTACGTTACTGGCTGAACAGAAGGTATTTGTATCATCTGCAAACATAATAAATAAAAAAAATGTATGCATTGCACATATCATTGATGTAGAGAATAAATAGCTTAAGGCCAAGTATAGAACTTTGTGGCACTCCACATTTTATTCCTTCCAGGCCTGAGCTGCAGCCATCAATGCTAACGTATTGATTACGATTAGCAAGGTAATCACTTATCCAATTATATGCAATTCCACGAATGCCGTAATATTCAAGTTTTCTACAAAACAATTGATGGTCAATAGTGTCGAAAGCTTTCGAGATTTATAAATACACCTGCGTCTAGTGAATTAGTAATTTCATCAAGCAATTCTACCCGCATGTGCGAAATTGACATGCCTTCTCTAAATCCATATTGATATGAGCTCAAGATATTGCAGGAATTAACAAAGTTTTCAAGTCAAGAGTTAAATAATTTTTCCAGTATTTTAAGTGAAATCAATTTGTAGTTAATAAAATTTCACCTGACTTAAATAAAGGTAACATTTTAGCTATTTTTATCTTATGTGGGAAAAGGTCGTTCTTGAATGACAGATTACACGAGTCACAAGCTCAGAAATACATTTAATCACATTATTTTAACGAGTTTCATCGTAACGCCATTGTAGCCATTCTAACCACATTGCTGCTACCACAATTAACATACTACCACAATTAACATACTACCACAATTAACATACTACCACAATTAACATACTACCACAATTAACCTGGCTGAAGTTACGGGGCATGCCTTGTGTCATCCACATTCAGTCAACAATCTCTAGGAAACATAGGAATTCAGATGTAAAATATTTTTTTTTAGCAACACGAATATTCACAGCTTGGTTTCAGGTGGTGCCATCTACTGACTCACGTTAATGCAAATAAGCAAATGTGCCGATTTCCCCAATCTGACTATGATATGGTGTGACCCACACCATACGACAATCATTTCTACCTCAAAAATAATTTTGTAGCGACGAGTCAAAAGAAACCTCAAAACATCCACAATTATTAGGAAAATGTAAGAATTTTTTGAAAATATATGAATTTCAAATAATATATAGGAAATATAGGAAAATATAGGAATGCTGGGCACCATGCACTATGTACCTGCCATGTCCTTGTCAAGAAACATCTCCATGTGTGTGGGACACTTGGCAATGACAACAACAAGACACTGGACAGCTGCTATCTGCAGCATCTGGTCCCTCCCCAGGAGGACTTTCTTTAGGGCAGAGCACAAGCCTTCCTGGCAGGTGTAGACGGACACAAGACTGTCGTCTTCCAACATCACTTTCATCAGACCTGTCAACATCAGACTCAACATTCTACTCCTGCACTCCAATAGGCAGTGCACTCCAATATGCAGTGCACTCCAACTGAACGAATGTTGAATGTTATAATATATATATATATATATATATATATATATATATATATACATACATATATATTAACGATTTTCTTCAACCACACCTATTTAGATTACATACTCTCTACGTTTCAGCTGCCATCGGCAGCCTTCATCAGGAATACTGAGACGGCTAGAAGAACTAGAAGAACTAGAAGAACTAGCCGTCCCAGAATTCCTGATGAAGGCTGTAGATGGCAGCCGAAACATTGAGAGTAAGTAATCAAAACAGGTGTGGTTGAAGAAAATGTTTTTTTCACATGAACATTCAACATTTGGGCAAAAATAACAATTGTGCATTGCAACGTACACACTAATACAGTTGGTCCTTGTGACATTTGGGCATATGAGTAAAGTAACATATGGACACTGTGACAACAACAATTGGGCAATGTGGCATTTGGGTACAGTAGCATTTGGGCTGTGCAACAATCAGAAACTGCAACATTTGGGCACAACAACAATTGGGTACTGCAACATTTGGATACAGTTACATCGAACTACAGTAATTTAACACTCGTTTAGAGCGATATTTTGTCACAACATAAAACAGTTGCTACATACAGTTAGTAAATAATTAATTTTGTACATTGTCTTTTTACTCATTATAATATAATAATAAATGCGGCATATGCTATCTTGTCCAATTTAAAGAAAATTTTCTTTAGATCTGATGTCATTTTTCTATTGTATTTGGAAATGAATAAACATGTTGGCTATCAACCAGTAAGTATAATCTCGTGGAACAGGTTGCCAAACACATTTACCCACCATTCTACTGACACTCAACAAATTTACAAAATGCACTCACCCAAAATATTCATCATCGAATCATGCTCAAGGATATTATTGTTGAGCACCCCGAGGACATGTGTTGCCACCTGTTGGCTGAGCTGTGCAGAAATGAGTGAACGGCTGTGTGGCGAGTAGAGACAGATGAATATGTAGCTGAGGGAGATGTGTACGTTCGCATCAGGATAGGTTAGTCCAGCACACAGGAAGTCGACAAATGAACCTTCAACATAGGGTCGGGGCAAACATTAACACAGTGCTATTTTTGACCAACTACAACTGTTTTATTTATTTCTAGAATCTCACAATTTCACACATGTCCAAGGACAACAATACATACAATAAGTGCACAAAATATAAGAGGGATGTGAATGATACTTCCAGAGATATTATATTTGGAAAATGTGAAAAAACATTATTTTGCCAATTTGGCGCTTGTTGAGACAAATAAATAAAAAAAAATACCACCGAGGCAAATAAAAATGAAAGAATAATTTTATGTATGCACATTAGAACAAGTTTCATTCAGTTATCTAATTGTGTTTTGTTTTTATTTGAATGCTTGTGACATAATTTTATTTCCCTGAATCGACTGGTCAAAAAATTCAAAATATGACAGCTAGGTGAAAGGGTATGTTTACAGGCATACTGGAGGGAGAATTTTCCTTCGTTCAGATTAGTGTTTGTCACTGAATTGTGGAATGATCATTTCTTTTTAACATAAACTTCATTCTGAATGGATAGGACAGAAACTGACTGAGCGTGATGTATATGAATGAAATGAAAAATCCTTGCCCGAGCCTATACAACACAGACAAGTCAAGGTGGAGGGGTCAGACTACAATTTATTTTATCACGAACCTACAACACAATCAAGGTGGAGGGTACAGACCATACTTTATTTTATCACAGACCTACAAGACAGACAAGTCAAGGTGGAGGGGAACGCCACGATTTATTTCATCACAAGTCAAGGTGGAGGGGTCATATCACAATTTATTTCCTCATTTATAACTACTGTTCATCTTGTGGTTGTAGCGCTGCTGTGTGCGGCTGCTCCCGGTCTGACTGTTATCGTCATTTAACAACGTTCTCAGATTCTGGATTGTCTACGTACTGTGTGTTATATATCGTGAATGTACAGAGAGTACAACTGGAAGGTCTGTGACTTGCTTGTGTTTTTAATAATACGTTTTACATTGACTTTTAAACTGGCCTTTATTCTAAGGCGTGGCTGCCGCTATCAACTTCAACCGGTTTGAACTAAACATCCATGCACTACCAAACTCACCGTACCGGAACATTGCCTGCTTGTGGTAGCGACCGCTGAAGCATGTCGCTGTCCAGGACGTTGCTTCTGAATTTAAGGAAATGCCTGCAGCCGCCTAGTCACCCGTGGACGGCAACAATAGAAAGACTGCATTTGTGTTGACCACCCACTAGACGTGGCACAAAAGCCGGAATAAGACGATCCAGGCCAATAACCAGGATGGCCAGCAGACGGTGTCATCAGGTCAGTTCTGTGAGCAAACAAACTGGTGTCAACAATTCAAACCTGATACAACTGTCATCGAGGGGAACTGGGAATTGGTCGTTCATTGCGCGAAGCTGGCCTGACCTTCGTGCGAAATTCGCCTTGATCAATGTAAGATCCATTCGCAACAAAGCGCTGCTCGTGCGTGACTACATTGACGAACGCGAATTGGATTCCATCGCCTTGATGGAGATGACGGAAACTTGGCTGGGAGAAGATGAAACAACTGTCGTGTCCGAACTGTGCGGAGATGACTTCACGTTCGTACACCAGCCGCGTGGTGGCGCTCGCCGTGGTGGAGGCGTGGGAGTTCTGTTTCGGAAAACACTACAACTCGTTTCACGTGCCAATATTGACACCCATGCGAGTGAGACATGTCGCGTTATTTTGCGCAACATCCGCATTGGCTGTACCATGCGCGTGATCGTCGTCTACAGACCGCCAACGTCCGATTTCCGCTCCTTCCTGGTTGATGTTGGAAAGGTGTTGCTCATCGCCGCGGCCCACCCTACTGAGACTGTAGTGTGTGGCGACTTTAACACGCGATATGGCGATCCGACTTGCACTGATGCAACTAACTTGGCCGATTTGCTGGGGACTTCAGGCTTCGTACAACATGTCAAAAGATCGACCCACGAGCGTGGCAACATTCTCGATCTTATCATCACGTCGGAAACGTCAGACGTTATTGCCACTGCTGTTAAGCATACAACTATGATCACCGACCACTACGCAATTGAATGCGAACTGTATCAACCAAAACCAACGCGCCTGAAGCGCCACGTCAATTATCGGAGGTACGCAGTGATTGACAACAGTCGGTTTGCAGCTGATCTGGCAGCTGCTGATTTCAATGCTCATGAGTTGGACCCGATAGCACTTCTCTATCGTTATGACTATTGCCTACGCACTGTCGTTGATGAGCATGCCCCTCTCGTGTCACAGACTATTACGGTGAGGCCGATGACCCCATGGCACACCAGTGAACTGGCCGAAGAAAAACGAGCTCTGCGTCGGGCTGAACGCCATTGGCGACAATCAGGCTTAACAGTTCATCGACAAATATATACGGACCGGCGCAACACTTTCCGGAAATCACTGAGGAAAGCACGTTCTGAACACTATCGAGCAGAAATCGAGAAAGCTGGCGGCAACATACGCCTGGTCTACGAAATCGCAAATGCACTTCTGGGTCGAGGCGTAGACCGGCCCCTACCCAAAGGGTCAGGCGCAACCCACGCGGCACTTGCTACCTTATTCCAGCGAAGCTTCACAGACAAAGTGGATGCGCTGTGTCGTAACCGGTCTCAGCAGCCAGGCGATGACATGATGACAGAGGTGACTGCTCGTTTAAATTTCTTTGAACCCGCATTACCATCGGACGTGAAACGGATAGTGCTGGCATCTGCTGTGAAGTCGTGTGAACTGGACCCACTCCCAACATCGCTCCTGAAGTGTCACATTGATTCTCTGTCTCCGGTCCTGGCCCGTATCATCAACGCCTCTCTATCGTCTTCTGTGGTTCCTTCATCAATGAAGCACGCTGTTATAACACCAATACTAAAGAAGCGAGGCTCTGACATCAACGTACTCACCAACTACCGCCCTATCTCTAACATCACGTTGGTGGCGAAGATAACTGAGCGTTTCGTTGCGCAACAACTGCAACACTTCATGGACGAGAACGGTATTTACAGAGTATATCAAAGTGCGTACCGTCCACATCATAGTGCCGAGACAGCGCTTTTGCGTATCCATAACAACGTGGCACAGGCCATAGATAGTCGCCGGGGTGTACTTCTGGTGTTGTTAGACCTCACTGCGGCATTCGACACCATCGACCACACCATACTGCTGCGACGATTGCGTGGCTACGGATTATGTGGCGACGTACATGCTTGGCTGACATCGTATCTGCATAATCGAACAAATGTAGTACGCGTGAAGAGTAGCTTGTCGGAAGTTAATAACATTACGACAGGAGTACCGCAAGGGTCGGTTCTTGGACCTATACTTTTTAATGCCTACATTGCTCCTTTAGTGAAACTATTACACCAGCACAACATGCAACACCACCTGTATGCCGACGACACTCAATTGTACATCACTTTCCCACCAACTGACCACATGCAAGCTCTCGCACGCATGGAGGCCTGCATACAGGAAGTGAAAACATGGCTCTGTGACAACGGACTCGTCATGAATGAGAACAAATCAGAAGCCATAGTTATCCGTTCACCAAGTCTGCGAACTCCTATTACGTTTAGCCGCATCAACATCTGTGACCAGTTCGTTGACACATCCGCCGTTATCCGAGATCTTGGATTTGCCATTGACACTCATCTGTCGATGGCATCTCAAGTGTCGAACATATGCCGCAGCGCTTACTATTATCTAGCTCGAATTGCTAAGATTCGAGACTCACTTACCACCAGCTTTTGCAAAAGTCTGATTCACGGACTAGTAATATCACGTCTGGACTATGGCAATGCGATGCTATTTTTAATAACCGATCGCCTCCTGCACCGTCTGGAAATGGTCCAGCGGTCAGCAGCTCGCATTGTCATGCAGATTCGACAGGGTGATCGCCAGTCCATGACGACAATACTGCGGCAACTTCACTGGCTGCCGCACTGCTGCACCAGTACGCACCAAGACGTGGCCTACGCTCTGCCGGCGGGCTACTTCTCGACGTGCCACGAGTCAACCTAGAATGTTTCGGCCGCCGAGCATTTGCCTGTGCTGGCCCCACGCTGTGGAATAAACTGCCTGCCAACATACGTGGAAACGGCAACCACCCGCAATTCAAGAAGCTACTAAAGACATTTCTTTTTTCCACTTAATGGGTTTTACCGCTTTGATATTGCATTTTTAATCTTATTACATATTATCAATCCTATTTATGTTCTGTATTATTGATGATATTAGCGTTTTATTTCCTATTTGAGATTTATCTTTTATATACAAATACCATGTAATCAGTATACTTTTTCTTAAAATAATTTTACACACGCGAACATTCTGCATAGTATCTAACATTTTATACAGCGTATGTATTATTGTTATTATCACTATCTACATACAAGTTTGTGTCGTGTGAACTGATGCCTGTACACACCCGTGAACGGGGCAGTAGCCCCGGATTTGATGATGTCAAAATAAAGTTTTATTATTATATTATTATTATAACTAAACATTTTTTTTTAGTTCTTTGGAAACTTTGGCACATGATTTTCTTTAACTTCATCAATTATCTGCTGACTGTTTAAGTATTAGCAGTGTGAATATGTTTAAAAACAAAACTGATAAATATTTAATTGAATTAAAGGATTCTTAAAAGCAATTATCTTCTTTGTAGATATGTCACCTGAAACTCTTCGTTTTGTTTGACAACCTTGTTATACATCTTGTATATTTGCACTTTCTGAGATACTAAATTCTGTAAACATAATTTATTTTACGAAAAACTGAAATCTGTAGATTTCTTGGTTGCATATGTGACTACACATGCTAGAGAAACATAAGTGACTACACATGCTAGAGAAACATAAGTGACTACACATGCTAGAGAAACATAAGTGACTACACATGCTAGAGAAACATAAGTGACTACACATGCTAGAGAAACATAAGTGACTACACATGCTAGAGAAACATAAGTGACTACACATGCTAGAGAAACATAAGTGACTACACATGCTAGAGAAACATAAGTGACTACACATGCTAGAGAAACATAAGTGACTACACATGCTAGAGAAACATAAGTGACTACACATGCTAGAGAAACATAAGTGACTACACATGCTAGAGAAACATAAGTGACTACACATGCTAGAGAAACATAAGTGACTACATGTGCTAGAGAAACATAAGTGACTACACGTGCTAGAGAAACATAAGTGACTACACATGCTAGAGAAACATAGGTGACTACACATGCTAGAGAAATATAGGTGACTACACATGCTAGAGAAACATAAGTGACTACACATGCTAGAGAAACATAAGTGACTACACATGCTAGAGAAACACAAGTGACTACACATGCTAGAGAAACACAAGTGACTACACATGCTAGAGAAACACAAGTGACTACACATGCTAGAGAAACACAATTAATTCCTTTGTAATTTAATTGCTTAAAACACAACTAATGTCTGGGATATTCGCCATGGGTTGATGCAGACAGAATCCACTGGAGATATGAGAGGATGCCACTTCCTGGTAAAAGATACAGGCACAAAAACTAGTTACTGATACATGCGATACAGAGCAATAGGAATGCTTCCTTGATAAGGACTAAATCTGTCTGCTCAGGGAATAGAACAAGTTATATGTTACTGCCAACTTCTGCTTGGCATAAATACATGGGGTGTGCGGTATATAATACCCAATTTTTACTCAACAAATTACACTTCTATGTTTACAGCTATACTGCAAATGATGTCCAAATTACAGGGTTTCCTAATCAGTGATTATGTCATAAATTACATGAAAATTAAAGACATGACAAGTAATTTTTAATACATTCAGTTGTGTACCAAACTGTCTGTACAATACAGCTATAATTATAATATTGAGTGTATAGTTAATATAACTAAATGTGTAATTAAAAAACTTCAGTTAATTTCTGGTTTGTGTACAACTAATAATTCACTCCCTCAGATTTTCCAAACAATTTACACCAGTTCTACCATAAAGCAAGAACTATTCCAACAGTCATTATCGTTAAACCATGTTATTGCTAAACCATGTTAATCATGTTATTGTGAAACCATGTTAATCATGTTATTGCTAAGCCATGTTAATCATGTTATTGTTAAACCATGTTAATCATGTTATTGCTAAACCATGTTAATCACGATATTGTTAAACCATGTTAATCATGTTACTGTTAACCATTTCAGTACTACAGCCCTGATCTGCTGTGACCACTGAATACTGCATTCCCAGTGAATATGCAAGAAAATCAAATGCATCACTTCAAGTCAAGATTTCAGCAACAAAAATGCATTTTATAAATAGGAATATTATATATATATTCTGAAAGTACGATAATCAGCGAGTAAAATGAGCCATATCATTTTACATTTCGTCGTCATGGTAACCAGCAATCCAAGATGGCCACCACGATTTCAACGTTTTTGCAGTTGCTAAAGGCAGTTGTATGCCAATGTACATATTTAATGTAAACTACGCATGTTGATCATGCTACAGGAGTGTACTATGATATAAAATACAATGTAAAGTACATTTTGTGGAGTATGAAAAAGTGAAAAACAAGTTATTTATCTGTATTTTAAGGCACAGCGATCTCCTCGATTCTACTTTCGTTATTTTTCAACCTAACTTACTGAAATTTTAGGATAACATTAGTTATACATAAAAACAATTACACCTATTTATTAAAATTGTTATGGTCCACCAGGTGGCGGTGGGGTCGCCCCCTACTTTAATTTTGGTTCATTCACAGCGATGGACATATCTGGAAAACGGATAGACCAAATTCATTCAAACTTGGCACACTAATAGAATACATAAAAGGGGAGACTATGACAGTCTGGTTTTTTTTTTACTTTCCAAACAAATTTTTTATGAATTTTTCAATCTTTGCTATTTTTCGAAAGTCAACATTTCATCAAAGTCATTATATTACATGTAATCCAAATGCTGTATCTAAAATATAAGACTGTCATAGTCTAGCCCATTATCTTGATGGGAAATGCTGAAAATATCAAAGGATTCTGTTGATAAATAGCCGAGTTAGACAAAATAAGAGATTGCTCATCGGCAAAAAACATTTTATTGAGAAAAATGGCATTGAAGTTTGTCAACCTTCCAATAAAATATTTCGTAGGTAAAAACAGAACTGCACTGATAACAGTTCACACAAAGCTTCTACAGTTGATTGTCTTTCCAATGATATATACTGTTCATCATTTGGTTGTGTGAAAATATGTATAAAAATTAGACGAGACACCAAAAATATGTGACCATTATCATTACACAATGGTACTGCACGACTAAAACTACAAACTGTCTTTTTCCAGTTGATTGTCTTTCTAAAAGTTCAAAGTTCAATTGAAGCCACACAACAATAGGTGTCACAACACCATCACAGCTAGAATTCACCAGCTAGAATTCACCAGCGGCATAGTCACTGGCTGAAGCTTCGGCACTGGCTGCACGAGTAGTCATGCGAGCCTGTCGCATAGTTTTTGTCGAAGCTTCAGCCTGCCGCTCAGCTTCGTGGAGCCGCTTTCTATCGGCCTTCTTGGCTGATGCGATGAGTCGCTCTCCTGAAGCGATGCCCATGGTATCACACAGACGCCGCATGGTCACCTCCACTCCACTGTTGAACTCTGCCACTGCAGCACATGTGGAAGAGAGTACTCGCTGCAGGCCAACGAATCCTGTCTTCGGACACTTGGCCCAGATCTTGGAGTGGAGGCTCTCATTTGGATTCTGTGTCTTGCCTTTCAGACATCGCTCAAGGAGACTCTTGTCGGCGAGGCGGGTGTAGACGTCTTTGACGTGGATGGCGACTTCAGGCGACAGAGGCGTGCCTACGTTGGCGCGGTGAGGGCTTCTGCCCGGTGGCGAGTGCCTTCTGGTAGAAACACCAGCTGTCGGCTCCCACCGGGCAGCGGTCGTGCTGGGGCTTCTTGTCTGTTGACGTGGCGTGGTCAAACGATGCCCACACTGCATCGTGCATCTTATGGTAGTTACCAGTGTGGGCGCGCACCGCCATGCCATAGTAGGCTGTCAACTTGATGATGGTGGCCTGCGTCAGCCGTCCGAAACCCCGGCCTCCAAGGGTGACGCCACCCTTCTTGCCAGATGCTGCCAACTTGCGCAGGGCAGTGCCAAGTCGTTTGGCGACGTGGTTGATGCACTCTTCCTTATGCAGCTCCACGTCACCATATATACGCAAGTTGGTCAGGTGGTTATATGACCTGGAGTCGCCATCAGACACCATCGTGGTGTACCTAAATCCCCGTTCCATGGACCGGTTCCACAGGATCTCCGCAGCCTCGACCTCCATCCCTCCCGATGTGCCACGATAGTTCTGGTTACACTCGGTGTGCGACTCGAGCCACTTGGCGAACTTGGCACGGTTTCCTCGGCACTGGCTCCTGGCAATCGCGCAGCGCTGGCAGTACAGTGACAGCACGGTCAAGTCCAAGACAAGTCCTGTCTCGACGACACAGCCAATGCCGTACAGGGAGTTGTGGCCCCTCTTCATCCACGACCCATCGAACGTCACGGTCAGATCGAGGATGGAGTCGTCGGTGATCGATGCGTCTCGGTCTAAGTAGGTCTGACGCACAGTGTTGGCTGCATCATCAAAGAGGCTGCTCACCACTGTCATGTTGGCAGCAGTGACAGCCTTCACGTGCCTCGAGTAGGACTTGTGCTGCAGGGGCTCCATGTCCATGAAGCGGCACAGCTTCACAAGTCCTGCATGGCCCAAGCCCATGTCCATGGTTGCTGCCACAGCCTGGCGGACGACGACAAAAGGGACGTTACCGGCTTTCTCTTCATCGATCCGGTCGGACGACAGCGTCGAGTTCAGCACTGCCCCACACGTAGTGCAGTACGCCTCGAACAGACACACAAGGCCGAGGCGACGGTCGATAGCACGGATCTTCAATGTCGGCTCACTGCACTCTCGACACGCCAGGCCCTTCACCAGCGCTGACAGCATGCTGCACCGAACAAATGATGTCTCGATGGGGTGTCGACGTCGCTCAGCAGCACTGATGCGTTCACGCAGTGGCAGTCCCTGCCGGTATCCAAACTTTCGCTTGGTAGCAGAGGTGGGGGTTGTGGCTGCAGATGTTGATGGCTGAGGGGGCTCCAGCTCAGAATCAGCCTGCATGGAAAATTATTTGTTATTAGATTGTACATATGACAATTAACATAATATAAAAACTAACAGTCAGATGAGCTGGACAGTAATCATTGACATCAATAAAACAGGCACAGGTTTTATGCTAGGCCAATTGGCATTGTCATTTCTGTAATAATTTTTATGTCTAACATGACAATAGTATAACAGACAACATAGATAATCAGGTATATACCATAGTATAATAATACAGACATGAATGTTTGCAAAATTGAAAAAGTAAACATACAGATATTCATATTACAGTGTCACTGACAGTGTGACCTAATAAATTAGCCTAGTTTTATGGCTTCTTTGAATGTCGGTGCCTGGATAATATTCAGCCTTCAGGTATTCCAAGTTGGCAAGACATTAGTTGCCAGAAAATATTATGCATAACAACCTGATGCAAACAATGACAGCTTATACGTACGTCAAGTTCTGTCGACGAGGGCATCTGCTCAGGTTCAGCCTCAAGCTGAACTGGTCCAGCACTGACACTGTGTCCAGCCACGGGTGCATCGGCACTCGTGTCAGCTTCACTGTCGCCTTTCTCTCGTTTGTGGATCACTGACCGTGCTAAACTCAACTGTCAGCATCTAGATATCGGCTTCGTACCAAACGACCGCTTGGATTTCCCGTATCTTCCGAACATCTTCCGTAAAATACAATAATACGACGCGAAGTGAAAAAACCAGCAATGGCGAACGGAGAAGGGAATTTCCTTTGTGACGGCTTTCCCGGCCGACAGCCAATCAGCGCGCCCCACTGGGGGGGTGTGTCCGTTGTTGACCAATCGTAGCGACGCCATCGCTCCACAGGAGGTCCTCTTCTAGGTCAAAATGCTCAAAATCTACCAGGGATTTTACAGAACCACTGCTACCATGATGCACTGCGAAAGTGAAGCTACACGTGGATACCAAATATGTTGGGGTGTTGACAAAGATGGCGGAGCATGCGGCCGTCAAAAGTGTCGTATTTTTCGATCGCGGTTGCGCAAGATTATCACACCAAGACAATGGGCCTGTTATAAATGTTCGTTTTTATTGCATTTGGAGAATTTATTCATATGTATAAAACACACAGATCGACAGTTAGATAATAATAATATATTAATATGACAAAAAAAGAAAATGACCAAAAAATAAATAAAAATTAAAAAAAAATAGATTTTTAGGAGAGCGTGTCCCCTTAAATATATATGACAGAAGTGTTCATTTGTACATTTGCTAACACATTCATCACTACTGGATCGATTCGAATCGGATTCACAGACACCTTCTTCTTACAAAAATCAAACTACACATCATCCAGCATTGATAGTACAGAGTGCAGCTCATTCTCAGCGTTTACACCGTCACCTCGAGTAGCCATCGAAAATACTCCCGTTCTCAGTATCCGTTTTGCCTCCGGCTCGGTCGCTAAGTTCGCCAACATAATTGTTGTTTCGAGCGTCAACATCTGACAAATAATCTGTCCAAAAGATACGGCAGTAAATCGTCAGTTGACGTAATGCCGTCCGCCATTACGACAGCAGATTTTTATAATCTATCATTAAAAAACACGAAAATCTCCGTAAAATTATATAGAGCGATAGTAAACGATTGCCGCTACCGAATTGCTAATTTATTTGCCATGACAACCATATAAAACAAGTGGCTCCACTTAGTGGATAATTATGAGAAAAAGTGTGAATGTAGCCAATACCGGAATTCCGGCCTGTCGTACTGTAGCATCACACACCACAAGGCCGGAATTCCAGCCTGTCGTACTGAAATGGTTAAACCATGTTAATCACGATATTGTTAAACCATGTTAATCTTGTTATTGCTAAACCATGTTAATCATGTTATTGTTCGACTATTTTAATCATGTTGTGCATACACGTGTTGCTCAGATCAACAACTCTAATGTTGGGTGAAGTGGGGGGAGGACAATTAATATTCCAGCAGAAAAGTGTTTTGTGTAGGACAAGTTCATTGTCTTGGGAACTATATCCAGTGCTCAGGTATACTTATCTGGGGTTGCAGAGGAACAGATTCGAATGACTTGAGTTTGGACAACTTCTATGCCACCCTCAATCTATAGGTATATGGGTGGACTCTGCTAAACAGAATCACACTGATAACAGAATCAACCCTTTGGTAGATTCAAATATATTGCTGGGACGGAATCTTCTTGCTAAATCTTGTTAAATCTATCCCAATTACTGCTGAATTAAAATGCACCATTTAAGTGAATCAGCCACTTAATAGAATCAAATTGCTCTGGCCTGAAGTGATTCTATTAAGCAGAGTCCGCCTTATTATATAGCTTTTATTCTGAAGAGTTCAGAAATAGTCAGAGTCCCGTGTGGAGCTGCGAGTGCTGCATAACATGCCATGTACGTGCAGCTCACAGAGCATAGCCTGTGGAAAGGTTACGCACTCAGCTGCTAGGGTGATTTGTGGTGAAGTGTCAGATAAAGTGGATGGCTGTGGCTGGCAATGTCTCAATGGAGTCAACATCGGACAACTCCCAGACACCCATGCACACAACTCTCCAGTCAGACCACACCGCTTTCTCATTAAACTCTTCATAACTTCTACCACTGTTTATTGCACAGGTTAATGTATGTGTGTGTTGCATTCCATCAGTAAAAAGCTCTTCAGTGTAAACTGTTTGATGAGTTATGGCACCCTAAATTGCATCATCCAAAGTACAGCCAATATTTTTAATTGTAAGTGAACAAAAAACATGTTTTAATGCACCCTCACATGTTTGTACACAAACATTGAAATGGCCATATGCTACAAATTATCTATACAGTGCTCAATATCATATTTATGCATTTTGATAGTTGTGGAATGTTTAGTGAAACTCTCAGAGAAGTTAGGTTTTACTTTAACTAGCTGATATGGGATTATCCTTCCTCGTGAGAGTAGGACTTGTTTACAAATTCAACTGTCATTATTATCAAGATAACAGTACTTCAGAAACTTTACATATCGATTACAGAAAGGACGTTTTCTTATATTATTATTATTAGTATGAAGGCAGCCAATTTCCATGTTTTGGCCAGTACTCAGAAAGACGCAGGTTTCCACAATGATAACTAATAGTTATTATCATCCAATATATTCTACTGATACATGAATTAACTTTCAAAATAATTTCAATTAGGTCATCTGTTTATATAATTAACAGTCCAATCTTTTGAGGCCCTAATTTTCAAGGTGCATGTTTGGGAAGGTTACACATCTTAAGGTCCACATGGCAATGTTAAACAATTACCATAACCTGCAGTGTGTGTACCATTATTGTGGGTTACCTATTCTCAATGTAATTAGCCAGTCTGACAGCTGTCATCTTAGATGCGTCAAATATGACGAGTTAGAACATTTTAGTGTTGAAAACAAAGTGCCACAACCAAACACAGACATAGATGCATATAAGTATAGGTTTCTAACAAACATATATCCATGCCACCATTTTGAGGCCTATGAATTATATGAATGATTCTGGTAGATTTTAATAAAATAGAAATGAGATTTGACTATACATTTTTATTATTATTATTATCAACAAAGATAGCATTAATTCATTAAAAAAGTTAAGTCCTTATATAGAGCGGTATCCAGTCCTTAGGACTGCTCAATGCGCTGTACATTTCACAATTTTTTTGAATGATTCTCGTTGATTTTAGCACTTTACACTTCACCCCCTGGCAGACCTGTTCCTTTACACTTCACCCCTGGCAGACCTATTCCTTTACACTTCACCCCCTGGCAGACCTGTTCCTTTACACTTCACCCCCTGGCAGACCTGTTCCTTCCAACACCAACTACCGTGGGTAGACTTCTTTTGGAAGCATTCAGCCATACCAAAATCACTGTGAATAGACTACCGGTATTCATTTACATATATCCAACTACTCGTTTATACAGCTGAGTGAACTGAGGCAAAGTGGCGTGAACAAAACTGTCCAAGCTTCAAAATGGCAGCAAGAGGAATCAAATCATGTTCCTCTCAATTAAGAGTGCAATGTTGTAAACACTGTGCTATTGCACCCCACATGTGGGGCTTATTCTCTGAACCCTACATGTGGGGCCTATTAATGCACCCCACATGTTGGGCCTACTGATGCGCCTCAGATGTGGGGCCTATTCTCCTAGGAAGTGTGAAAACCCCTACAAATCTTCCAATCTTTCGTGATCTGACAAAACTAATGCTCAGCTTGAATATAACTGGAGACCAGTTGACCAATAATAAAGAGCATGGTCAGTGCCAAAGGCTAAAGTGCAGTCACCTAGGGTATAGATACCCCATGAAACTAGTGACCTTTCATGGCTCGTTAAGGTAATGAAGTAACAGCTGGCATGTCAGTCTTCAGCCTCACTGCAGGCAGGAGGCAGTCTTGAAGCTATCATGTGCACAAGTCAGGCGTGGCACTGGTGCACCTTCAGGTCAGATCAAACCATGCTTGGAGGCCGGCTCATCAGAAGGACATATGTATACCTTAGAAAGATTACTACAGAGGAAAACACCTAAAAAAAATTCTTTTAGCAACCCTACAGACAAGGAGTTTAAGAGGAGAACAAACAGAAGTTTTTTAAATATTGAATGGTTATGAAGATATCGACAGGTAGACGAAGTAGGGGAACTTAAGTAACGTCATAGTGAAGGAACAGTGCAGATTGAATATAAGAAGGCATTAATTCTCACAGACAACGATGAAATGAATGGATGAAAAAATTAATGGTACAAATTATTTACTCATTGTATAAATGCTAGCAGCATGACTATGTTTAAAAACAATATTGACAAATATATCAATATTACACATCATTTTTATATGAGTAACTGTTGGACTCTCGATAAGCAGTGGCTTCCTGGTCCACTTGCTATCTTGGGGTTTTTGGTTTGGATAACAATCCTGCTAAATCTGGTTAAAACCAGGGTAGTAATAGCTAGCTGAGTGGCGAAAAATTGTACATACAACAAAGCAACCAGGTATAGATGGCAATGGTATTTTAAAGGGTACAATATCTGATCATTTTTATTATAAAATCATGCTATATAAAATAAACTATATTAATTCTAACATCTTGACTGCCAA
The DNA here is from genome assembly GCA_963662155.1 of Lamellibrachia columna. Classification (NCBI taxonomy): domain Eukaryota; kingdom Metazoa; phylum Annelida; class Polychaeta; order Sabellida; family Siboglinidae; genus Lamellibrachia; species Lamellibrachia columna. The sequence continues at coordinate 44,900,030 of OY759266.1, forward strand.
ATGTGCTTTAATTAGTCATATTTAAAAAATATACTTTGACCATTATCTGCTTAACTTAAGCCATAAATACAGTGAACTTGAGTGAGGTGCCCCAGGTTTGCTGCAAGACGTCAAAGTCAACATAAGTTATTTAGACATGACCTGGCATCCTGAAATGAACCATAGACAATTGTGGGAAAGACTGGAGGTGGAACAGGGTTACTGACCACCTTAATGGCATGTACGCCAAGCAGTATGCGTTTAGCATGGCTAGGCAGTAGGCACCCACACAGGTATCACTGTCCCATACATCAAAGTTACAGCTTACAGGTGAGCTGGGGACTTTTGTGGTTGGCTGGGGGGGTGGGGTGGCGGCAAGTGGCCACCGGTTTAGCAGCACATGCAGCTGGCCCTGGTCTCGCTGCCAACAACACCTCCAGGAAATTATTCCTGGATAACGAACGACCAGGCTGCAGTGGAGGCAGAGGTTGCCGCAGCAACCGCAGGCGTAATCATATTAAGCAACCCAAAAAAGGAGCTGGTCGCGACTGGAGAGGGATAGAGGGACAGCTGTGGTAAATGAAGAGCCTGTACGGAGGGGCAAGGGGGTGGCATCAACAACAGGACAAACCAGCCACTGTTTATGCTCAAACAGTAGACCGCACTTCTTGCTGCAAGAAATGTTTGCAGACTAAACAGTTTGCTTATGTACAATATCTATATTTAATGCTATGTGCCTGGTCGGGTTCGTGAAAACCACTAACATTTTCACCTTATAAAATATAATCTGTTACAATAGTTTTATGTTCTCTGCTGTGGTAGTAAATAAATGCATGAAAGTGTGACTAATAGGTATTAAAGATACAAGGTCTGGTAGTTTTTATTGCAATATCATGATATAAATATAGTATAAACTATATCTATTCTGACATCGACAGCTGTCGACAATTTCCAATACCTGTGAAAAAAGTTTTTCGCATTCAGGCATTCATAGGATCACTTGATGTTCCCTCCACGTGCAACGTAAGCACGACATTCACTCAGAAATATTAAAATTCAACAGATAACACAGTCAAACTATATTTGCTTACATGTGGTTCATTAAAACAGTTAAATGGTTAGGATGTTAGAACAGATGTAGTTTATGATATATGACGATTTCACGACACAAACAATCAGACTTTGCACCTTTAAATTATCATGTAAGTGTCTCAATGGCCAGACATATAAAATATTGCTACACACTGCAGATAAACCCTCACTTGTATCAGTTGACACTACCAGACTACAGTGATACTGTACAATAAATTTATTCAGATATATCAGATTATTTTTACATAGTAATGATATGAAATAGAAACTTATTCATCACTGTGGTGCCTTAAATCAAATGCCACTTGAGAATCTTCGCTATCGTTCTAGGTGAAGATTACTACAAGAAACGCCATGCCTGGATACATTATTTCACCACACCAGGTAATCCTAGCAGCTGGGAGCAACTCCAGTCTAGCTCACACCCACTCAGTGGGCATACTTGGGCTTTATCCAGCTTCTAAGACCACCCCCTCCCCTCCCACCAATACATAAACCTGAATACCTGGTAGCCATGGAAATGTGTGAATGTCTTGCACATGCTAAATCTTGAATTACACTACATGTATGCTGACATCAAATTCTCACAGCGAGAGCTACAGGTTGAGCTGTGTTGGGCTGTTAGATAGATACTTGTCGCAAAAATTTAATGAGGATGTAGCACTGTAGTAGATAGAGAAATGGCCTTCCTATTTAATACATTTTCTGGCAGCCACTAGAAATCTTGGCAATGCCTTTCTGTGCTCATTGCCTTAGTTCACTCTGCTGTCTAAATGAGTAGCTGGCTGCTACCCTAGGGGTAACTTAGTTCACTCAGCTGTATAAATGAGTAGCTGGCTGCTACCCTAGGGGTAACTTAGTTCACTCTGCTGTCTAAATGAGTAGCTGGCTGCTACCCTAAGGGTAACTTAGTTCACTCAGCTGTATAAATGAGTAGCTGGCTGCTACCCTAGGGGTAACTTAGTTCACTCAGCTGTCTAAATGAGTAGCTGGCTGCTACCCTAGGGGTAACTTAGCTCAATCAGCTGTCTAAATGAGTACTTGGCTGTTACCCTAGGGGTAACTTAGTTCACTCAGCTATCTAAATGAGTACCTGGCTGCTACCCTAGGGGTAACTTAGGCAACCCGGAGTAAATAAATTGCCATCCATTTGCACCAATGAATCCAGAGTAACTGGTTAAGCACCAGCATTATGCACCCAAGCAGTTTGGGGTAACAAAATACATCATACAGCACCACTTCAGCTTGCTTATTTAAGTATCCAATTTGCCTCTAAGGACTGAACAGAAACTGTTAATGTGTGTAACTACATTTGCTGATCAGCTGCTACCTCCTTAGCATAAACATCCACAAGCTGGCATCCAGGGCATCAACTGCCACCTAATACCGAAATGTGCAGGACAAGTTATCTACTCAAAGTGGCTGATACCATATATACAAAATTCACATATTGTAATTGGTTTTATACCAATCAGTCAGTTGCCTGTTCATCAGACAAGTCGGATAAATTCTGATAACATAAGTATATTTCATATATCTAAAATTACCTATTCAAACTCAAAATTCAATTCAAGCAGAATAAATGCATGTACCAATGTAAATTTTCTAGGTTTTTCTTTATTGTACACAAAATACATTAACTGTTACCAAAACACTACGAACCCTGAAAAATTTGTATTGCCGATATATGAAATAACCACATTGCAACAAAAGATATACTAGCAGAAAACTTGGGAGATATTTGATAAGCTTCACCATCAACATTTACCCTAACTAATATCCAACCCTATAATATTTTGAATGCTTCCTTTCTGCACACCAGATTGCTGCGCCTTAACTATTACGTAACTATTACTGCGCAGTAACGGTGATCAGATTCCTATTTTCTCAAAACCAACCTACCTCGTTCCAGACATCAACATCTAGACACTGGCCAGAAGTCAATAGCTACCAGGTAGCTATAAACGCAACCAATGAAAACATGCTTTGTTTACAAGTAAATGCAAATCTTGATAGGGCATGAGTGTATGGGCAATTTTATGTGTTAATTGCCGATTCTCGACTCTCAATGTTTACTCCAAACAATTCATTCTTTGGCTAACACAGTGTTTTGTCCATCACAGGTTACATGTTTACCCCCTGTGGGGGTAAATGTGTGGCGTAGACACAAGGTAGAAGGGACCTACAGCTTTTAGTACTTTATCCAAGACACAAGCAAAATGGACGGAACAAAATTGTGTGGATTAGAACCCAGGTCTTCTCGATTAACAGTCCCATATTCTAACCACGGTGCCACTGTGTCCTACTGCCATTGCATGCCACAAGATGCTTAAATGTGGTTGTATTAGAAACAGGCCATGCACGCACGCACGCACACGTACGCACGCACAGACACAAGCACACCTATATTTCCACTATTTTCACACTGCTTTAATCCATTATACATTGGGAAGTGGTGCAGACAGATAAGATGAATGTGGAACTCTAATTCCCATCCGGTGTCACACCACAGGGCCATGCACAGCCTAAATGGCTGCAGGCAAATTCCCACACAATCTGTCCAGTTCTTGGAGACTTTCCAACTGACAAGCCAGTATTGTAGAGATTAGGGAACGCAGATATTAACGTCATCACATATATTAATTTTTTCAGACTATCTCTGTGCTTGTGTGTCACAACAAACACCGGCCTAATATCTATTCAACATACATGCCAACCATTACGGTTTACCCATAAAACGTAGGGATTTTCTCAAAACTGATGGTCTCATGAGCATAGACATTAATTATGGTTTCGTGTGTTTTGAACAAGGGTTTTTTTGTATTAAGTGACCCAGCCCGCAATGGTCAAATGGCATGGCGATAACTGATAATCAGTTCAAAGCACGTCCAAAGAACAACTCTCACAAATGTTAGCTCAACGCAATCAGCTGTGTCAAAGACTTGTGAGACCCAATCAAAATATTCCAGTTTGGACAGCGAGCTATTTTTTAGCATGTTTGAGCATCTCTCTCTCTCAATGATGTTGAACATTGACTTCTATCCAGGAGACTATCAATACCCAATCTCTTACACACATTAAAGAGAAAGTGCACTTATAGGTAGCATATGAACCGGGTTATTTAATATATTCTGCATACAAAACTGGGACAATTAAACACTGTCCATTTAACCCCAGATAATTTAATACCTGAAAAATTTTACACCTGGACAATTTGATATGTGAAAATAGGAAACCTAAGCCATTTGATATGCAAAAAGTTCAACTCCCCAACAATCTGACCCCAGATATTTGACACCCAAATCATTCATTACCCAGATGATGCAATATCCTATTTGATACACAGACAATACAGCACCAACACCCAGATAATTGGCCACTAAACAATTTCATACCAGTCAATTCAAAACTGAATAATTCAACACCTAGACAATTTAACACCAGATAATTTGACATTGAGGACCAGTATCAGTGATGGCACCCCCCCTCCCCCCCCCGCCTGACTCTAGGGACAAAGAGGGGAGCAATAACATAATTTGACACCAAAGTATTTTTACATAGATTTTCTTTAACGCCATTTTTAGAAACTAGCATCAACACAGTAGAAGTGGAACCAGGCATTACTTCAATATTAAACCATTATGCATGTTTTAATCTTTGTGTCAGGTGATCATGGTTGGAAACCTAATGCAGAGAGCCCCATACTTTGTGTACATTTTATTTGAAAAAATAAAAGCACTGATTTATCTCTTCTTTACTAATCTCTTGGGATCTTAGTGAAATGGCACCCTGATCATGCATGTATGCCCTCTATATAGAGAGACCACTATAAGTATATAGAGACCACCATAAGTATATAGAGACCACCATAAGTATATAGAGACCACCATAAGTATACAGAGACCACCATAAGTGAGCTGCTGTACTTCCCAGTAAGTCAGTCATCTTACCCATGTGGCATCAGTCAGTAACGCAGGTAGACTCACCATATATACATATCACTCGACATACTAGCCATCCGTTCACTCTGGCTACGGGTACTCACTTATCCACCATTCATCCTGCTCTACATTCAACACTGGGGGATGAGTTTGGGTGCAAGCAACTGGCTTCATATCTGAATGTAATTGTATTATAAGCAACATGTGGATTATAAGCAACATGCGTGCGTGCGTGCGTGCGTGCGTGCGTGCGTGCGTGCGTGCGTGCATGTGTGCGTGCATAACGAAAACCATACAGAGCCAAGATTCTTGTTGCTTCAGAAAGTATCCATTTGTTTTCTATACAAATATTCTCCATGAAAGTTAAATTTAATTAACAACAATTAACAAGTCATCCAAATTTCCCTTTTAGGAAAGAGTGAAACAATGCAGTAACGTCCAATATAATGCCCACCCTGGTATAATGACCACACCGGTATAATGGCCACCCTGGTATATTGACTGCCAAGGAATGACGACCACCCTAATATAACGATCCAGGAACTCATACATCTGGCCTGCATCTAAATGAAGTGTCTTCAGCCAAGCTGCCAATCCAATAATAACACAGCATAGCAGTGTTCTTGTTCCATCAGCAAGTGAAACTGCATGGTGATAGCAAACAGGTACAGGTCTTCTCTAAAAACATCGCAGGTGAGCTAGACATAAGTGCTGTTATTACATTTGTCGACTGTAGGGCCTACATAATTTTCCATCTCATAAGTGAAGGATAATTTAATATACATGCTCAGCTGTGGAATGTTGTGGAACTGAGCCGCAACTGAGCTGCCAAGTCAGCAATCTAGATTCTGTATGGGAGCAATTTTAATTAGCAGATGTAGTGTATGGTTGTTAGTGTAGTTTTGATTTAAAGATTACATCGGAAGACCACATATGTTGACATATATATGTATAATTATTTCCACACAGATTTTGTATAAAACTTCAAAGCAGTTGATCTATAAGTTCGCCACCAAACCCATGTTAACTACATTTGTTATTTTCAGCTTAGTTAATGTGCGTTACATCAATTTGCATAGTGTATTAAATTGTGCTGAAACCAACTATCCTAACAATTGATGTTTCAACTGTTAAATATAGGCCTGAGTCACTTCAGGATCCATGATCGACCCTATGCAGACGTCATCCTCATTCCGAGGGATGGCATGAAAGAAAAATCAACCTTAATATGTGACGATGGAATAGATTGGATGGCATTACTTACACACATAAATGTATTACATAACGAAAGCCCTGTACTACCGAGACCATGGCAATGCCTAGAGGCTGGAAAGACAGGCAGGCTATTCCTGGCATGTCTGTGCCAGTAAGCATTTAGTACAGCTGCATGTAATTGCTATCTTAGTGGGTGTCAATGGTTGACAATTAAATTCCATGTTTTTTGGGGTGAATTATAATTACAGTATCACAAGGATGATTCCCCCAACTCTGCTCACAGAGTATCACTAACATAACCTTAAACTGACGGTCAATTCAAGGTCTTATCAAAGGCAGGTTTGACACTGGTCCACCAGGTGGCAGCAGAGGTACATCTCCTACCTACAGTCACGCCATCACTGCAAGCAATGTACTGTATAGACCACATTTAGAATCCATCCACCATTACCCACATAAAGATTCCCTAGGAAAGCGAGGACTGTGCGTGATGAGTGAATTTTTCCTAGCACTTTCACATCGGATACATTAGAAAAGCGTGTTTTCTGTACTACTACATATGATTTTTCATTTGATGGATTGGGCCAAAATTGAGGCTTTATATGCTTTTTCTGAATAACGTGGTAAGTCATTTTCATAAGTTTGACACAACAGGTGTGTTAATAGATAATAAATGTGCTGTGAAAGTTTAAAGAAAATCATAGGCTAGGAATCCAAAGAAACGTTATAATGGTGGCCTATGGGAACATCATGTGATCTGTCCCCTATATATATATATATATATACCATTCCATATATATACCATTCCAAAGTCACTTTTTGCATGGACATGTGCCTGAAATGAATCTGATGAGAATTTCAGAAAAATAGGTTGAAATGTTTGGTACAATTAAAGTTTCATTGAACATCCTTCTCAATTAGATGTTTTTGCTCATCCCATTTCCGACTAATTTACAAGAAATCTAACTTGTTTAGTATCCATTTAGTTCATCACTACAATATTAGTTTTGGTGAAATCATCGAACTATTAAATATTTTTTACTGGATCCAGTCAAAATTCAGGAAAAAAATTGGAAAAGTGGTCCGGCTCTGTGCACTGTTCACACTTACATAAGTTACCCGATCTAATGCTCAAAGTAAATTTTTTCGTTGATTTGAAAAGTATGCATGCTTTTATTCAACCAACTGCACCTTTTACTTAAACTATACATGTACTACAGATTTGAACATCGTTCGATTCGAACCTGAATTGTGATGGACTTTAGGAGGGAGTTTTAAATGCTATAGCAAAGTATAGTTTACATTATAAATGTGTAACAGGCTGTCTTACAGCAGACAATGTCTGCCTAGTCTGCCTACTGTCTCTGTGCTGTAACTGTATCTACAAGAATGCCAATAACATTTGAGGAAGCCCTGCAACGAAAACATGATAGGTTACCGTAGATATGTAGGAGGTGGCCGGCCAGTGGGGGTGATCTCTGCAGTAGTTTCCCCACTAGGTTGAACAGTGGTAGACTCTTCTTATAGTTACATGCTTTCAGACACTGTCAGACAGAAAATGAGCTGCAACCAGGCTTGTTAACCAATTAAGTGTTTTAGGGCAAAATCAGATAAATCCGATTTTTGTTTTTGAGAAAAATTCATTCAGAACTATTTCATTCTCAGAGTTTAAATGGAAACTTGTACATGATATCTGAATATCTTAAGAATCGAATATCAAAGCAAATGGGAGCAAAGGCTTAAATCTTTATTGCAGAGCTCAATTCTGAAATTTTGCCCAAATTGCCATTTATCGCATTTTGTCCTGAAAGATGCATTGCGAATGCATTTCGAATTAATGCACATTTGAATTTTGAGAATTTCAAATGCATTGCAGTTTCCCTACAAGTTTATCAAAATAAAGTCTAACATGATTTTTTTCTTGTCGCAATAGGCCAGTTTTTTATTTTTAGATTTACAGATTTTTTTACAGTCATATCTAACATCGGAGGGGAAACACATTTTAAAAATGTTTTACTGCCATGTCAACCACCGGACGGGTGAAAAAGAGAACATTTTGAGAGATGAAGAGAAAAAAGGGTTAATCAAGGCGTTGTTTCTGTATGGATTATTACAGTAGTGTTTAAGGTAGCTGGGGTGACTATTATATGGTTGTCTTGGATTAGTTTCAGTACAAGTTTTTAAGATAAATTAACCATTTGTTCACAGATTGTAGATTAAGTACTATATAATATTCCAGATTAATAAAATTTGGAGTTTTTCATTTATTTGGTTATGTTACAAGATTTTTGTAAATGCAAAAAATAGCCACAAAATGCAAAATTACTTAGTTTTGAGAAAATCCCCAAAGAAATAAATCACATACATAAAGTATGACAGTGTCACTGATAACTTTAAGATTTTGGTTAACATAAACGAATTACATCTGCTACACAACAGTGAATGAATTAAGCAAAAGTTTAATGACAGCCTAAAGTGGTGGCAGTGTATTTTTGACACAAACCCTTCACCAATCGTAATTCAATATCATATTATGTTGCCTACATGAAAGACGCATTCATATGCCAAATTGCAATGTCATAAGTGTTGTAGTTTTTCTAAAATAGTAAATTAAGCATAATTTCCTGGTTATTAATGAAAACGCAATCTCAACAAATGCTTGTTTTTGTGTCAACATTTATGGTTTTTCACTGACATTTTAAGTATTGTTGACAAAACATGACCATTTGTAATATTGACATGTCCCCTTAATGGCCCTTGAATTTGTATTTTTAACATGTTGTAATCTATGGAATCAGGTTATGCCAGCCATATGGCAAACACGTGGCAGGGCGTGTTTACAGTCATTTTGATTGGTCCGTTATCCGGCAGGGTCAGCAGGTCACATATACGTTGCCATTTCCGTTAGTGTCAAAGGCACTATAAACTATGTTAGCGCTGATATTTGCTGGTTTAAGGACATGATTTAGTTAAGTAGATATAATACTGATGTGTACTGGAATCACAGTAACCAGACGATATATTTTCTGCTTTCGTGGCGAACAAATATAGCTGGTTCGAACAACGTAGCAACATGTTGGCAACACGTCACAGCTTGACCACAACCCTATGGCTATGCCTGGAAATAGTTCGTCTATATTTCATTTTGAAATTTTCATGACTATGAAAATGACTTCTCTTACAGAACATTATTCACATCAATTTTGCACGAGACTGATCATTTGTATAAACAGTCAGAGAACGAGTTATCTGCGTAGTTATGCGGTACGACGCTACCATGAAAGGCATTCCCCGCCGTTGTGAATATAATTTTTGTGTCGCAAATGCTTCTCTGGCTCTGCCATTCGATTTTTGTGAACACTTTGTTTTTCCGACATTAGATTTGTTTTAAAATAGATTATTCATTTATTAATTTTAGTGGCTTAGTTAATAATTACCTTTTCGGATGCGCTGTCAAGAAGGCCACACATTAAGTCATCCACTTTAACTGACATCACCAACTTTAGGACACCTAAAACACATACGCCAGAAATTAATTTCAAAAACTGCTTTAAAAATGCATAATCAGTGTAAGTTAGTTACTGATATAGTCGTGATTTGGATGTTGGTTAACTGGTAACGTAAATGCCATTTTGGAGCGTGGAATTAACCTGAACTTCACGGGCATATTTTCAGTGGAATGGAATAATTTCACACCCTATTCCTTGTAGATCTACTTCTCAAGTGACAGTTTATATGAATCCTGCAAATCTAAGGGGAGTAGATACAATTATTAACGGGCCACGTCTTGCTGCATACATAGAGCAAAGGTACACTGCAGTATAATATTTAATTCAGCGCAAATTATTTGGAGGAATGGACACAAATCAAGTTACTATTCATCAAGTAAATGAGTCGTTGTAAATTATAGAAATTTTACCAGTGTCGTTCTTCCAAACACGTTGACGTCATTACCAAAGAAAGTATTATGCTGAGCGCTGAAACTGACATTGTGCAGTTAACATTTGACAATTACTTTATACAAATAAACTACAGCAACGGTACTTCTTCACCGACATATTCCTTTATGTTAGATAAGTACTGTCTTCCCATATCTGAAACTGCAGGCAGTATTTGCTAATTATCAATTCCACATGAAACAATTAAAAAAATGTACTAGATAAAACAGCAGCATTTAGCATTTAGCCAGCCACTCTCTTCCGACTAAAACATATGGTGAATGACGCAACAGCTTGATAGAGTTAGAGAATGACGTACACTGCCTTATCTTCTCTGTATATATATATATATATATGTATACTTATATATATATATGTATACGTATATATATATATATATGTATATATTATATAGTGTGGTGCACATTTTGGAAAATTATGGATAAAAGAAACATTGTGTACGTATACATGTAGCATGCATGTACATATATCTAAGCATACAACCACAATTACACATGACAACTGCCTTACACATAATATACCTAAATGTGAAAATAGATTAGACCAGTGTGCACAATGGTTTTAGCTGACTAGTAGTCCTTCGGACTGGCTGACTCCAGGGTTGTTTGATTTAAATCATTTGATTTAAATCATTGATTTAAATCATTCCAAAAAAGTAATTGATTTATGATTTTTTCCCCGATTTTTTTAATCGCTGATTTATATGGATTTAACACAAATAACTTTTTACAAGCATCAAGAACAACAAAGTTTTGCATGTTTTTTTATACAAAAGCACAATGTGCGCAACACTTGTGTAGTTGTATTGTCATCAGATGAATGTAGTGAAGCCACACAAACTTGTCTTCAAGAGGAAGTATCTTTTCAAGTCAGAAGCCCTGAGTTAAAGTCCACTTAGAGCTTGCGCTAGTTGTTATCAATTCAGTATGTTGACTCAAGTGAGACAGTCTTGGTGACAATTGTTTAATACTGTGCTAGTTTGCAGTCTGGTTGGAGACCCATAGAGTACATAGAGCCCTGGACAGGTGCTAATCCACCCTCTTACCAAACAATAATTAGCACTGCTACAGCCACAGTCACACAGCATGCTTTCCGTTCCAAGACAGATCATGCAACTACAGGAGGTGAGGCCTTGTGGCCATTGCCTAATGTCTTTATATAAGCAAAAATCTGTTAAGACAAGTACCCAAATCGATTTGAATAGAACACGTTTGAAAGAGTTTATAAATACAAACATATATACAAATGTCTATATATATATTTTTTTTTAAATCATGATTTTTTTCAACCCTGGCTTACTCACATACAACTAGTCCTAATAATTTTTTTCTAGTCCTTAAATGTACCAGATAACATCATATATAATATGTTCACTATCATCTTGTGGCATCATATGACCAATTTGGTACTTAGTGAAAGTGGCTTTATTTCAGAATGAAGACAAGCTGATTCTCATTTCAATTAAACATTTAACAAAATGTCATTAATTAAAAAGTATGATTTCATAGAATGCACTATCCTTGACAGACCTGTTCAGTTGTCGGGTGCATTGTTAGCAATGTTTGTCCTTAACGAAATGTCCATCCACTGGTAAGGCACAGCTGATTTCAGCAAGGATGTTCAGCAAGTCAATCATGAAGTGCAGGGCTTGCTTGAAGTTCAAACTCCTCAGTTTCCTAAGGTAGCCCATGCACTTCGCTGCTTCTTCACCTTTGCCCATCACAGCATCTTCCATGTGCAGACAAATTGCTGTCAGGTTTTGCCTGAGAACTTCATAGGCACGCTGTGTGCCCTGTGGTGCACTGAAGTATGTGACATCCTCTTCTATAATGTCACCAATCTGTTTGAGGCTCCGTTTGGAGGAACGGTAATAGAAGCGGTAAACAAAGTCGACGCACTCTTCTACGGCAGCCATGACATTTTGTCCATGTCGCTCTGCACTCATGATTGCTAGGTGGCACTACCTACGCTAACTGGATATAAACAGCCACCATTTAATCTCCCGCATTCAGTAGGTTTCGTAGATGGTTGGACGAAAAATTTAGCCATGTTTGAGAAAATGCCATCTTATTGTTTGTTGTTGTTTTATTCCATCACAACACTTCACTAGCATACACACAGCATACATTCATTCTCATAATTATAGCTAGTCCGACAGGACAGCTCTTCTAACAATGGACTAGTCCGATCTCTGAAACTACTCATCCGGGACGATTGGCATTTCACACCCTGTAGACTACAATGAATTTAATAAAATCATTAAAAAAATGTTTACTGGAGTGACTAAACATTATTATCAATGGACATATACCTTCCACTGCCATAGATGCAAAGGTCTCATCAACCTCTTCCATCAAGTCTAGAAAGAAAATATACAAGTATTTACAAGATTCATAGAGCTCTGTCAAACTAAGAGCACTAACAAAAGAGGCAGACAAAGAAACATGGTATGTTGGTACAAGGGGGGTCACTGGAGGTTAGTACAAGGGGGTCATGGGAGGTTGGTACAAGGGGGGTCACTGGAGGTTAGTACAAGGGGGTCATGGGAGGTTGGTACAAGGGGGTCATGGGAGGTTGGTACAAGGGGGGGGGTCATGAGAGGTTAGTACAAGGGGGTCATGGGAGGTTGGTACAAGGGGGTCATGGGAGGTTGGTACAAGGGGGGTCATGGGAGGCTGGTGCAAGGGGGTATCTATCAAGGAGAGGACTGGACTGAAATGGTGCATAATAAACATCTACATGGAGAAACAAATGGAGAACTAGAACCCTGATACATTCATGTAAATATGAATGGAAAGAGTAACCAAGGAAGGTGTGATAACAAAAGAATATTTTTACTATCAGCATGTCAGTTGTTACCGGACTTTGTTAATTAAACTCATGTTTACCAAGATTTAACAAAGTCCAGTATTAAGCTCATTAAACTCATATTTAACAAGACTGAACAAGATTGCCATCCAATCTGGCATGGCAAGTGGACAAGGAAGCCATTGGCTTATCGAGAGTCCAACATATTTCATCTGTGTAACCCGCCCTCCTGAGATATGTCAACCTTGTTTTAAAACATTCACACTGCTAGCATTTACACAATCTGTAGATAATATTCCATTCATTTATTGTTTTCTGTGAGAACGAGTACTTCCCGATATCCAATCTACACTGATCCTTTACTAATGTCAGGATTAAGGGAGGTATAGCTACCTATTGGAATCTTGAATGTTTTGCTTGATGGAAAAGGGTTTCAGAAGCTAAGTCATGCAAAATATGTGAAAATCTGAAATGGTAGCGGTATAAGGTATACTTCCTTTAATATTTTTACTGTTTTCATTGAAATCTTTACAAAGATCTATAGTTTCATGTCAAGCTATATTTACCCAGTAGTATCACAGTGGCGTGAACAATGACCCTGAAATCTTCCGACAGCACATCCAGCATGTATTCGGTGTGGTAACTAAGGAATCGTAGTAATTCGGCCAACACAAATTTCTTCTTGACGAGAAGTACATTCTGGTCCTCGAGAAGCTCCATGAGGCAGGCGAAGCAGGTGACGTCAACGTCTGATGCATGAACCATCCATCTGTCATCATGTTCTCGGTGACTCTCTGTGAATAACTCCAACTTGGCAGCCTCAGTGTCCATCTTCAAGGTTTATTGGTTGACTTCATTTAGAGTAAAGCCTGAAAATTCATTTCGAGTAATACCTGAAAAAGGATGTAAAGAATGTTTACTAAATGCACACAAGCACTTAGTGCCCTCCACGGGCCGGGCCTTGGGCCCAAGCCAGGACCGCAGGCCGAGCCAAGCCTCCACTAAATTTCTCAGGCTGGGCGGGGCTGGGCCAGGCCTGGGCCTACATTTTGCAAGCCTGGGATGAAAAAATTGGGCTTGGGCCTGGCCTAGTGTGAGCGGAGCCAAGATTCTAAATGCTATTTGCAGGCAAGGCTTTGGCTCAAATTATAGGCCCGTGCAGGGCACTAAGTTAGCAGTTAAGCACAAACATAATAAAGGTGAGAGGAACAAGAGCATCGGGACATTCATTGGAAGATGCCTCTGCCTAGCAACGAGACATAATATCTATGAACAATCATTTTAAAGTTGATAACAAGCAAAAGTAAATGATTCTTTCACGAGTGAGATGGTGTCCTAATGAATTGTATGAACTATTGTATACTGAAATAATCACTGTGGAATTATAATTATTGTAATAATTATGTCCCCAGTCTCAACATTAGCATAATCACTTACATTCAGAACATGTAATGGCCAGAGGCGTATTTGGGGGGGGGGGCAATTGAGACACAGCCCCCAGGCTTTGGGATATGAATTTTTTATGAATAACTTATTGTGCCACTATGTCATAGCATGATGAACTAATGGGTTACTAAGCTTACCCCATTTGCAAGATCCTAAATATGCCACTGGTAGAGGCAGTTATCCATGACATAACATCAACAGCTTACATGTGACTCAGTATGCACAACTGGACAATCTTACATGTATCAGAAACTAAATGGAGAGGTAGAAAATATGTCCTTTGACCCTGAAAACATGTTAGTGGAGGTGTGGCAGGAAGTGGGAAATTGGTCCTAAACATTGGTGGGAGGTTGGGCTCCAAATTACATGGAAGGTGGGATCAACTGGTGAATGTGGGATTGGCAAGGGTGGGAGACCAGCCCCACAAACAGGTGAAAGGATGGCCCCCAAAACAGATGGGATATTGGAGGTTGAGACACCTGCCACACCCCCATGCAACAGAACAGAAATTATTTTGACTCAAAGTTGTGAGTGCATACACTAGCTACCAACTTGACAGTACTGTTTGACTAGAACAATATTTTTCTGATGCACTGGCATATATTCAAAGACTCTGTCAAGCCTCTGTCAAGCCTCAAGGGGGAAACTAAAATTAGGCTAAAAAAGAAAACAAAAATTGTCTGATCACTAATGCCATGGTGTTTGTATGTCGATTTAGATGGCGGCGCAACTGTATGTATGTTAGCATTGTATGTACATTAAAGAAACTGTCACTACTTCGTAAAGCCACTGTTACGGAAGAAAGCGTCTTGCGAAAAAAACGTAGCAGCGCCACATGATTAGCTAGGCATGATTAGCCGACTTTGGCAGCACTGCCAGCAGACGACACGGTCGGTTTCTAAGGAGACAATTAATTCTGCGACTGAAACACATCCACTAAAAAGGTCACAATATACGAAGGTTGTTAACTTTACCAAATTAAACGCCTACACGTTGTTTGCACGAGGAATGCGACAACAAACACTAATACTATCACGTTTTCGACGGCAACACAACACCCGCAAGACGGAAAATGGCGTTGTCTCGTGAAATGACTCACGTAGCTTGTTCTGGTTATTGACGCTAGGTGGCTTGGAAGGGAGTAGAGGAAAGGCGGACAAAATGGGGCATTTAGTGATTTTTGCACACTAGCGACTCCGCATAAGCCGCGGACAATTACATTTCCTTTGCACCATGTATTAAGTACCTTTGAGCGCATTCGTTAGTTATATTAATGTTGGGGTGGGAGTGATTTAAATATACAAATTAGCCGGTGCCTCTTTTTGCCCGACTGGTTCCCAAAATTCACCTGCGCCTGCGGGCAATAAGGGATATAAATCATTTGTGGCGATTTTCGCTAGAATATTTGACACTATCTACAATATGATATGTTTAGATGTTGAAGGTTCTTCAACTCTTTCCTTCTTCCAAATACTATGTTAACCTCATCTAGTTGAGGACTATTACATAGGGTTGTTATCTAATAACGGAGCCATGGCAATACTGTCCCGTTTACAATGTTTAATGTATGTCAAAAAATCCTTCGTTACCCTGTGGCTTAGTGTCATTCGAGGTGACCACAATATCTTCAATATACGTCCAGTATGATCTTCTATTTCTTTTTTTTACTTATTGCTTAAAAGATTGATATGCCTGATAAAATCTCTCTATGGTCCTACATTCGTCTACATGGAGAAACACCCCTCTTTGAAGAGCACTAAAGACAAATCCGAATGGATTATCACCGAGATATTAATGATGATATTAACTAACATAGGCCTAAAATGCAAATATGGCATTTTGTGGATTGTCATTATTTTTATGAACATAGTTCACACTCAAAATATGGCTCATTATCGACGAGACCAGCTCATTCACCATGTGCCCGTCATCAACTTTTCCTCGAATAACTCGCTGCATTAGCGGCATCTGTTTTCTTCACAATTTTTCTGACGCTTCAGTTTTGCTTTCGCTTTCCTATGGCCCAGTCCCTATACCACCCTGTTTCGTCGATGGCGTCTAATCAGACGATATTAATTTTTTTTTCTCATGCGACAACCGGATGCGGCTTATTGATCTATACATAAATACAACAATTAGTACCATCTACAGAGAGAGACGTTGGTCGACGCATGGCTTTAGCATCGGCAGCCTTTGGTAGACTCAGAAATGGCATATTTTCCAACAGAAGTATCTCAACAAGCCTGAAAGCCAGATTATATGGAGCCCTTATACTGCCAATAGCAATTTGTAGTGTGGAGGCTTGGACGCTACGATCACAGGAGATTAAATTTTTTTAGATGCGCTTCCTGCGTGCTATTATAGGTGTCACCAGGGCGGACAGACTACAACATATCAAAATCAGGGAGGACACATTTACCCCTGAATCTATCAGAGATTTAATCAGACACAAAGGACTCAGTTGGTTTGGTCATGTTTGCCGTATGCAAAGATATAACATCGTTAGGCGAGCATACAAACAAGACTTCAGAGGACAGTGGAAGAGAGGAAGACCACTGAATAAGTGGAGTGACCAGATCAGGAATGACACTGGGCTCCCACTGTTGACAGCAGAGCGGCATGCTATAAATAGAACAGAATGGAGGGTGCAACTACACGGAGCACAGCGAGGAGTTATTGTGGCCTATGTTTTAAGTCAAGTAAGTCAAGTAAAAAAATCGAATTGAGGAAGGACCTTTGCATAATTGTGATAGTTTTCGTTTTTAATGAAAGCACCACAAGGAAGGTTTACACTTGCAGAAAATACCCCGTACTACAAGTAAAACATGCTGCCGTGAACACCCTGTGACTAGTTTTTGCTTACTATGAAATTTAGCAGTGTTCGTAGGCCCTACCACTTTCTGTCGGGACTTCACGTCACAACTAGTATCCCGGAAATTAAATCTTTCTGCAGTCTATCACAACCCACCGAGTGTACTCCATGTGTAGTTTCTGGACTAGATTAGACCACGCTGGGACTACTGAGTTAGACCAAACCCTGACCCCTGGCCCTGATCTCCCTCAACAAGTAAACACCACTAATCGCGGCCGTTGTGGTAGATTATTGGATACATGAATCTAAGCCGCGGTGGATATAATAAAGGTGGGTCGTTATGCGCAAGTCTGTCAATAATCTATTTTCTATAAATAATTCCAGATCTAGTAATTCGGAACAACTCGTTAGGTGTTGGGCTCCTAATCAGCCCAACATTATATCCAACCTGCAGAAATAGAATGGACCTGCAGAAATAGAATGGACAATTATGGCCTATTGTATAAATCCCTAGAGTCTAGACGTGCGTTCGTACGTGTGTGTGTGTGTGTGTGTGTGTGTGTGTGTGTGTGTGTGTGTGTGTGTGTGTGTGTGTGTGTGTGTGTGTGTGTGTGTGTGTGTGTGTGTGTGTGTGTGTGTGCGTGTGTGTGTGTGTGTGTGTACGTGCATACGTTCATGTGTGCGTGCGTTTGTGCGTGCGTGCGTGCTTGTACGTATGTGTATAAAACTAAAATAAGTTGGAGTATGTGTCCGTATGTGCTTGTTTGCCCTATTTATTGGCAACTTGGCGTACGAGAACTTTAGTGAAATCACTCCACGGAGCGACCGATAATTAGCAATGCTACAACCAGACCATGTTCCGTGTACCAGAAGGCCAACCCCGTCTCCATGACAACGACAGATACCCCTCGGGGCATTGCTCTCCATGGCGGTTACGTAAGCCTATTTCGCAACTGGTGCGTCTGTTCCTAGTGGCGTTAACTCGAGAGATAGCGCCGTTCGCATTCTTGGTACGTCGTCGCATATCCACAAAACTTTAAATGAATGAATGAATGAATTAATTAATTAATTAATGAATGAATGAATGAATGAATGCATGAATGCATGAATGAATTTATTTATTTATTTATTTATTTATTTCGCTATTGTACATAATACGCAAAATATTACGCATTTCAACTGAATACGAACAAAAGTGAAACAGGGAAGAAACTAGAAGTCTTTCGACTTATATAAAGTGTTTCTTCCCCCATTGACAGAAAACAAACTGCGAGACTCCGATTTATTTTAAATGTAGTTGATTCAGCAGCGGATCCAGGGGGGTCATAGGGGTCTCAAGACTCCCCCTAGGCCATGGAGGGGAGTCTTAGAACCCCTGTGTCCGTGGCAAATATTACGGTAAAGGAATACGTATATAGATAGGCTTACGTCGGAATAAGTGTCAATGTAAAGTCTGAAGTATTAGCAGCTGGCTAATATTAACCCCTATGTAAGTAGAACGACGCACGTGTCCACCCCCCCGGCTATTAAGTAAAATTACACATGACTACGATTGACTAAGACCCCCTTGCGAACAAATCTAGATCCGCCCCTGTTGATTGACAGCGTAAGTGCCGGGAAAGTGGATTTGGCTGCTCCACAGTTTGAACTTTGGGTGGAAGTAAGAGCCAACTTTTCAGTTCGTCCGCTCCCCCCTCCAGGTATTTTATGAAGGCATCATAACAATTACATAACAATTACATAACAATTACATAACAATTACATAACAATTACATAACAATTACATACCAATTACATACCAATTACATACCAATTACATAACAATTACATAACAATTACATAACAATTACATAACAATTACATAACAATTACATAACAATTACATAACAATTACATAACAATTACATAACAATTACATAACAATTACATAACAATTACATAACAATTACATAACAATTACATAACAATTACATAACAATTACATAACAATTACAGGAGAACGTTACAAACAACGTTGTGAAAGTAGTGACCAAATCTGCCACAATCGCATCTCAGGATTTCGTCTAAAAGACAAAAACCCGCAACTGGTAGAACTCGCTCACGCCCACTGCTGAAGAGTTAATGTAGTTTCCACTAACTCCATTTCTAGGATACGATGACGTATACAACGAGACATCTAACCTCGAAACGATTCTGCATCTGGTGAAATTGAAACTAAACAATTGCAACAGTATTTTACGCATAAAACACAAGGGCTGATGAAACATCATCACCAACAAAAAACATTGAAACGTTGAAATGAAAATCACTTATAGGCATCAGACGTCGACGCCCAGAAATAATCAATGCAAACGAATGTTCAGACAGTAGCCGTCTGCGCAGAGACATGCCGACAAAATGTCGTAGTGTGACTGACTGTATCTGATATTTTAATATAATCCACCGTGAGTATGTATGTATGTATGTATGTATGTGTGTATGTATGTATGTATGTATGTATGTATGTATGTATGTATGTATGTATGTATGTATGTATGTATGTATGTATGTATGTAGGTATGTACGTATGTACGTATGTACGTATGTACGTATGTACGTATGCACGTATGCACGTATGCACGTATGCACGTATGCACGTATGCACGTATGCACGTATGCACGTATGCACGTATGTACGTATGCACGTATGCACGTATGCACGTATGCACGTATGCACGTATGCACGTATGCACGTATGCATGTATGTATGTATGCATGTATGCATGCATATATGTATGTATGTATGTTATGCTACTCCTCCTAGATGCTTTGAATCTCGGGCGTTAAACTTCCAGAGGGTCATCTGCGACATCCGGTCGGGTCGCCTAATTCACATCTCTTTTGTTAGATTTATTCCGGAGTGGACGACCCATTTTGACAAATGAAATACATCACAGCAGCTATAGCCATTTCAAAGTAATCATACATTTCTTTGTTCACCTGCAGGCTCCTAAACTAACTCACACCTTTTATTCCATAGAACCAAATATGAACTCAAATAACGTGAAAAGAATATTCACATTTACTGACATTGTGTCTAACAAACAAGTCATAACATTACATTGGTAATGTTCACACATAAAGACCCAAATGCACCTATCCGATCTCTTAAAAAGATAAGGGGTTTTGACAGTGAGGGGTTAACTCTGTGAGGTGTTATGTCTATGAAGGGTTATATCCGTGAGGGGTTTTGTCCACAGGGGTTATATTATGAGGGGATATGACCGTGAGGGGATGTCCTACACGCTCTACATACACACCCCATTCTCACGAGTAACGCACATTTTAACGATACTAATACCCACCCTGATAAATTTACAATATTAATGAGGGTGTGTGGCAGGGGTCTCAACTTCCCATCTCCCACCTATTTTCGGGGCCAACCTCCCGCCTCCTACCAATTTCTAAAATCAACCTGCCACCTCCCACTTTCAGCCGCGCCCCCTCATTACTTGGGTAGTGTGTTCGTGGGTCTTTGGCTTCTTTGATTCCAATAATTATAATACATAACGTGTAATAATAATATGTGTAACAATATTTTTAGTCATAACAATGTAGCATCATAAACAGCAACCACGTGCGTGAGTCATGCATGTCCTATTTCCCACGCTGACTGCCGGCAGCTCACGATGTTGCGACGAAGAACCCAGACATTAACGGTAACGGCCTACTCCGTTTTCGGGTCTATAAGTAGACGGCCGTCTATATCGGTACGTCTTTCGTCGCCGTTGTGAGCAATTGGGCCTTCTTGCTTGACTGGTTTATAATTATATCGCTTTGTTCTGTGAGATTTTTTGCATTATACTTGTGTCTCTTACTGTGTATGTATGTATGTATATATATATATATATATATATATATATATATATATATATATATATATATATATATATATATATATATATATATATATATATATATATATATATATATATATATATATATATATATATATATATTCCTTCAATGATGCGTACGACTGCACGCACGCACGCACGCACGCACGCACGCACGCACGCACGCACGCACGCACGCACGCACGCACGCACGTACGCATATCATGACGCGGGGTGTTCGCAAGTGGATTTGAGAACGCCTTTAACGCGTTTTAAAGCGTTTTCTCTGTCCTGCTTGAGATTGCTTCCCATGACTCAGTAGTTCAGAATAAAAAACTTACTTGGGCAGTCTCAGGCATGCGAAATGCACGACCGACCCACCTTAGTTGTAGTTGCATGATGACAGCATCAATGCTTCAACGCCTTGTGTGACACGATTTAACTCGATAATATGGATAACTCGAAGTGTTTCCTCGTTTACTCCAACTTCGAGCTAACGAAGTTATACTTACTTAAAGGTGCTTAATCAATTCGATATTTTACTAGTCTCCTTTCAAATAAATTTTGCGAAAAAAACAAACCTACTTAGTATCCACTGCAGCATGCCAGCTCGTTTGTGCAACTTTTGTATGTAGTTTTTTGTGTGAAATCATCAGACAAACTATTAAATTAGATAATGATTGTTCAAGCATTAACTGAAGTGAAAATAGGAATGCTGAAAATTCAAAATGTTTTCCTTGGTAAAATTTCTCGGCAAGAGGATGGAGGTCACGCCCTTGATCAGCATTGACGCACACAGTGTTTTGATCCTTACCAGATCTAACGACTGCACACATTACTTAAACTAGTCACACACTACACATCTGGACATAAGTGAAGCGGATTCGCGATGGGCTGAACCATTTGAGGAAGCATCTTTAATATTGTAATATAATATACTTTCAAGAACACTTACAGCAATACCAATAGCAAAACAATATAATATTTACATGCTAGAAAATGGAAGGAAGGAACTAATATATGTCGAAGAAGATGATGATTTCACTGTCATAATCAGAATGAATTCATATTTATTGGGGAGCGGTGGTCTAATGGTTAGGGCACCCGCATGTCGATCGAGAGGACGGTGGTTCGATTCCATCTACGCGTTTCGAAGATTGGGCAATTTCGTTCACCCCACTTTTGTGTCTCTCGAAAGAAACACAGAAGAGCCGTTGGCACCTTCTACCTGATGTATAGGCCAGGGACGTAAACGATCCCACGCAGGGAATTGGAAAAAAAAACATGTCATGGACTCACTAACTTAGAGAAGGACACTCTGAAATAAACCCTTAGCATAAAATTCTAGTAGGACTTAGCTGAGTATTGATCCAGATCCGTTTCAGAAGGAAGAAAGGGTACTAGAGAGAACGGAGATGACATGGATTATGATGATATGTTTGATGGAGAGAAGACAAAATGAAGACACAAGGAAAGATATGGATGTATTGTGCATACCAGATGAATCAAGAAAGATCACACCGCCGTTGTTCGGACATGGTGTGCGTAGAGAGGAAGATAACACGATAAAGAAGGCACGGAGGCTGTCGGCGGGCGGCAAACACAGCAGGGTACGGCAAAGTATAGGAATGTGAGACGGCCACTTACAATAACGAATACGCGGTCGAAAGAAAGTGATGAGTTTTACTTATTACAATCCTAGGGCGTGCTTTTATCGTTGTGTCTATACATAAAAAATACTACGTTGTGAGTTGTGAGTTGTGAGTTGTGAGTTGTGAGTTGTGAGTTGTGAGTTGTGAGTTGTCCAACTGGCAGCGGTGCTAGCAGCCTAGTTCACGTATAGCGAAAATGGTGTTAAAACTTTTTATTTAAAACTGTAGTCATCGTCAGCACTAGGGAGTTTTAATACATACGTTTGTTATGGATGCGATACGTGTACGTCCTCACGTGTACCTCCTCACGTGTACCTCCTCACGTGTATCTCCTCACGGGGATCGTATTTACGAAAAGGTGGACCGTTTTGTACAGAGGGGTATTCCTCAGACCAATAGTGGATTTTTGATCCAATAGGGAAGACGGGGGTCAATTATAATGTATCAATTCCAATTCCAAATCCACACCAGTTATATATGCCAATTGCAATTCCACCTTAAAAATACCAATTCCAAAATACCAATTCCAATTATCAATTATGAAACTGAAAACTTAAACGTAATTCAAAAAGGAATAAAAAATGCCAATTACATTTTCACCTGTTGCACAAAGTGACGCTAACAAGTAAGCCTACTCCTGTTGCACAAAGTGACGCTAACAAGTAGGCCTACTCCTGTTGCACAAAGTGACGCTAACAAGTAGGCCTACTCCTGTTGCACAAAGTGACGCTAACAAGTAGGCCTACTCCTGTTGCACAAAGTGACGCTAACAAGTAGGCCTACTCCTGTTGCACAAAGTGACGCTAACAAGTAGGCCTACTCCTGTTCCGTGTGTGCTTATCTTTATTTACTCCGTGGTGTATTCACCCATTTCTTGACAATTGTAAGGCGCGATAGAAGTCTAGTCTTGCTATTGTTATTATTACTATTATATTATTATGTTGTTATTATTATTATTTTATTATTATGTTATTATTATTATTATTATTATTATTTTATTATTACTATTTTATTATTCTGTTATTATTGTTATTATTATTATTATTTTATTATTATGTTATTATTATTATTATTTTATTATGTTATTATTATTATTATTTTACTACTGCGTCGGTTAATCGTAGTCGCACATGTTTCCAAACACCCCCACAGCTTGTGCTATGGTATAACATAATATTATCTCGAATAATATTGACATAATTAGAGTATCAAGGGCCTATCCTTGTAACTTCCTTTGGGTGCAACACTTCCCAATAGACATATGTCCCACCTTTTATTTTATAAAGACAACGGATGAAGTGCCGTTTTTTTATATTAAAACATGATGTAATACTATCCATCTAACTATCCATTTTCTCCGTTTAAATCACCATGTTTCGTCCAGATGTTGTTGCTCGCCGTCTTCTCTAGGTGACCAATGAGTATTGACTTGGCGCAGTGGGTCTGTTCTATTTCTTCTCTGTCCTGGTTGAGGGCAGAGAGAGATATTTATATATATATATATATATATATATATATAGAGAGAGAGAGAGAGAGGGGGGGAGAGAGAGAGAGAGAGGGGAGAGAGAGAGAGAGAGAGAGAAACGGAGAGAGAGAGAGAGAGAGAGAGAGAGAGAGAGAGAGAGAGAGAGAGAGAGAGACCACAAATAAATAATTATTTTCACTTTCTATTGCTATACCACACGAATTACATTACAAATGTGCACATCATGTTTGTGAGATACATAAAAATAGCACGATAAGTGCGCGAGAATACAGGTGTTTTCACACCTCTCTGGTTCTATATATATATATATATATATATATATATATATATATATATATATATATATATATATATATACTTATATTAACGGCATCTATATGTTACAAAAGAAGGTGGTAAGAACTGTGTGTAATATCAGTTATCTACATCAGTCAAATGTGTTATTTCTCGAACTGCATGTATTAGAGGTATTCGATTTGATCGAACTAAAAACTGCTATGATAATGTATAAGGCTCACAAGAAATACTTACCTGTAAATCTACAAAAAAAATGTAACAAGAGATTGGGTTTGGCCTATGACACACGACAAAGTAAAGATATAAGGCAAGTGTTTGCTAGAACGACACAACTAGCTAATTATATCAGAGTATATGGTGCGACATCGTGGAACGCGCTGCAAAAAAAATATTAAGACCTCAACAAATATTTATATCTTTAAAAAGTTGCATAAAATTTAAATATATAAGAATTATTCGTTACTGTTGTTATAAATTTATATAATTGTTAAAGATTCAACTGAATGTGATGATAGTAAAATGTCGATTTTTTTTCTTCCAATCTTTGTATTGGTAGGTAGCATTACGCTAATTGTCTGGTATGTTGTTATGTAGCATAGTCATCATTTTATTGCATATGTTAACGTGAATGGAGAAAGCGTTTATATAAGTATTGCACTTCAACTTTCTCCATTTCCACAAGAAATGTACATGGTGTTGTTGTTGTAAACACGTACGAATGTACCTATGTGGAAATAAACATTCATTCATTGATTCATTCACATCTGTACCACTTCGGATCCGTCACGTCCGCCTCACTGTGATAGGTGAGGCGGACATAGGATAGGCCCACTGAGTGCAATTGTTAGGCAGGCCGCTCGTGTATCAGCAGGGGAAGGTTAGCAACATGTCAACTGTGACGTCAATGTAGACGTGAAATAATCGATTGTCACCTGATAATTACGTATCGGAATGCCGCCTGCATTACTGACTGCCGTGAAATCGAAAACTTATGATAAATCTCAAATACCTTGATGTACATATTTCTTCTCCTTCTTCCAAAATTCTGCCTAGCCTCAACATGCTGACATAAATATGTATGTTTGTAATATGTTTAAAAAACAATTTACTTGTAATGATACAATGGACTGCGCTTAATATAATCGCGCATAACAGGATCAGCTGCTTAGAAGAATCAAATATATTCGCTGGGAGTCCGGGACGGAATCATTCCGTACTCCGATGTATTAAAAGGTGCCACTTAAGTGAATCAGTCGCTTAATAGAATCAAATCGTTTACTCTTCCCGGAAGTGATTCTGTTAAACGGAGTCCACTAGCAGTGAGTAGCTTTTGTCGTACGTTGTGGAATAAAAAATATGCTCGGTCACATCGTCTCTGTGTTACCACCGTCCTGTAGCTGTTGTGGAAAGTTGTCGTCAGAATCTGTCGTCGGCGTCGTGATACGTGCCTTATTACGGGGTGAACAGTTTCTTGCTAGACATGGATCTGAAACCCGGGACGCGGTTCACATAGTTGTATAAACGGGTACTTCACAATTGTATTAATGACTTTCGCGCTATAATCGTCGCATGTCTGAATACTTCCCGGGGTTGATGATGATGATGATAATAACAGGTCTGCCAGGGTCTTTACCCTTTCAAAAAGCCGACTTCCAAGCGAGCGAGCCGAGCCGACCTACATTAACGGGAAGAAATGGGAATGTTGTGTTTCTGGGCTGCGAGAACATGTTCCTTAATCGCTGCAGCGCGCCAGCGAGGCTGCCCGTCGACGGCGAAGACTCCTGGAAATAGCTTCCAGGAAGAGCGCGCTCGGGCGGGACACGTATAGATAAGCCGGCGTATCGGTTTCTCCGGTGCCACGTGCTCGCCGCGCCGGTCCGGGCCCGACTGATTATGGTTCGCCCCCCTGCGACGACGTCAGCAGGCGGAGGCTGAACGGCCGCACCATATTTAGTATGGTTGGCGGCATGTCGTATTTATCAACACCTTGCGGCAAGCCGGCCGTATGTTTTCCTCGATTATCGTCGTGGAACCGTCGAAAACGGAACGATAATCCGCGAAACCAGACAATCCGGCCGCAGTGCGTTTCACTTGCCCCCGACAAAACAGCGCCTGCCTCGTGGGTTCGTTTGACCGTAAACGATCAAGTTGTTGTAATAAAGAAATTACAATAATAAAATGTGTATTTGTTATCCTGGCACACGTAAACATGGTGCAACAACTGTACAGTTAAAAAACAAAACAAAACAACATTCTTGTCTATGTCTAATGCTAAATCTACGATGGGCCCGTCTTAATAAAGTTGGGTTATAGTTAGGACAAGATATCTGAAAATGGCGCGAGTCAGTGGCCACATCTTGGCTATGCATTCCTTGAATAGCCTAGCGGCTGTATCTAATATTAGCGACGCCATCCCGTGCGTGCGCCGTGTGCTCGAACGCCATTGGTCGGATTCACTTCGTGGCCAAGCGACTCAGCCAACCGGTAGCCGGGTTGGGATCTCCTGCCATTTTACTAATCATAGACGCCGAAAAGGTATATAACGTCGTCTGCGGCATCGGCTGGGCCAGAACTGCTTTCGATCGTAAGTTGGCTTTGGATTATAAAGTGTGCCTCTCTATGTTGTGCTTGCGTGTGCTTTCTACTTGTCGTTACCCGGTGTAAAGACCGACTCGACTATCCAGGTGTGTTTGTGTGTTATGTCGAGTGCGGATTTCACCCGGATTTCGACGGTTCTGACATGGATTTATTCGCCGCGGACTTGCGACGATTTCGTGGCGCGAGCCACCATTAACCGGGAGACTGGACTCCTATGAAACAAGGCAATCTATGCATGCCTAGCCACTATCGGATGCTAACTCGGATTATCGTATGTGTTTGCTGTGCCTCCATTGCTTTTTTTACCCCGCTCTACCCTTGGTTGTGTGAGGCGACGGACGGTCGCGTCAGGGCAACGCTCACTGGTGCGACACTCGTAAGACGGTGACAGGTAAAAGAGGAACCAACTGACACAACTTGCAGGCGAAACCACTTCCCCCTAACCCGTGTGTGGTGTTCTTTTTTGATTAACCGTTTGCTGTGTTTTTCAACGATGTCTCGCATTTCTGTGCGGCTGCTGAGATTTCAAGGGCGGCTCCACGTTTGCCATATTTGCCCAGGCTACGAAGCGACACGCCCACTCAGTAAGACGGGCAACTGGGGAAGCGGCCGGGCGGCAACTATTCCTGGCGTTCGACCTGTCGATGGCTCTGACGAGTGACATATCCGGCAACACCTTAGTTGGACAAATTGTTCCGATATGGCCTTCTTTTCTAATTATCCGTCGATACGACTATTTACTGTTTTTCAAATTTCGTCTTTCAAAACTGTAGCAATTGTATTGTTCCGATTTTGCAATTGTAATTATATTTGTATTGTTCTGATTTTGTAACAATTAGTTACAAAACAAAACAAGAAAACGTATATCGAATATAAATTGTGTTATTGTCTAACAAATGCGGCACCGTTTCTGAAAGTGTCGTACCGAAAAGTTGCAGTTACAAGTTCTTCAATCAGGCAAATCATAAAGCAGGAAAGCCAAACTATTCACCGGCCTATCTGCAAGGATTACGCGGCGACACGGCGATGTCACGCCCGACAAACAATACATCGACAGCATTCACCGCAATGTACAGGTCTCCGTAACAGGAAACCCGCAGTCGTTTGGCTCGGCTTACACATGTCAGGGTCTGAGAAAGTTGGACTATTTACCTGCAGTTTCTTCAGCAGCATACAGAATGTTGCCCGAGAAACGTATTCTAGAAACATCCTAACATCTTAAATTTGTTAACTCTGTCAGGGCCTGAGAAAGTTGAGAATTTCGAGAGTTTCTCGGTCGGGCGGGCGCCGTTCCGTCGATGGTGTCCTGGTCGCTGCATCGTGCATCTTTTCGTTACAGTTAACCAGATCCAGGGCGTTCTACGCGTGCACAAGTTGCCGGCAGTTCTCAGCGTCTACATCTGTCCTCCGTACTCGTCTCACCCGACGCAACCGCAACCATGAATCCGAAAGATCCAGATTTCCGCTACTTGGGAGTCGACCGTAAGAAGCTGATTGCTGAGGCGAAGCCTTTCGACGGTAAGAAAGCATGTTGGATCCCAGACGAGAAGGAGGGCTATGTAAAGGGCGAAATCATGAGCACGACCGGGGATGACGTCAAGATTCTCACGGAGACCATGCAGGTAGGCACAAGTTGGATTGTTCGCAGTAAATGCCAATGTTTCGTATGAGTAAAATGCCCCAACTCTCTTAATTTGTCGATCTCAAAGTACATCTAAATCAACAATGGTAAATTTCACGTTTTAATCTTTATTGTTGTAGTATATTTATCGTCAGGAATTATATAAAACCGGAATTTCACAGAACAGCAAATAATTTCATAATGGTCTTCCAATTAATGCCGTAAAACGATCTCTATGTGTGCGTATGTCGTAAAAACTGCATATTTATCTAATCGCAAAATCGAAACGAAAGATCACGATACAAACACGTTTTGCAGGGATAGTATTTTTAAGCAACCGAGTTTAATATTAGCAAAGCAAGACACATTTTCGTCACCCGCGTGGCGTCTGTTGATATAAAAAGGTAACCTGCCAACAGTTTCGGAAAACACAAAGTCGATTAATTTAATCGGACAATTTTGCGTTGCTACATGCAGCGCCAACTGTTGACAAAATAAAACAGAACTATTGTGTGGATTGCTTCGAGTTGAATAAATGCTGGATCAAAGAGAACGTAGTATCGTAATTTGCTTGAGTATGCAAATGTTGTTAAATAAGCCTGTCCGAGTAGTTTCATGCTAAATTTTAATTATACACAACGAAATAAATAATATTTATTGTTGGCATGATGACGGTAAACAGCCATGAGACGATATTTCATGATATATGCATGCTTATTTATTATAATATATTCTGCCTAAAATTACGGAATTTAAATTATAACTTGTCAGCTGATAATTTGATAATTAATTCTGCGTCTAATTTAGTCGTATTGCTTTTTGAAAAGCCTAGCAGGATATATGATGATAATCGCGAATGTTAAAACGAAAACAGCCAAGGCAAATTGACTTGTTTTATATATGACCCCCCGCAACCGAATTAACTGAATATGCTATCGTTTCCCCGCCCCATCTTTCCTCCATTCTTCCCTCCATCCCTATCTCGCTTCCTCTCTTTGCCTCTCTGTCTCTCTGTCTTCATGTCTTTGTCTCTGTCTGTCTGGCTGCCTGTCTGCCTGCCTGTCTGTCTGTCTGTCTGTCTGTCTGTCTGTCTCTATGTCTCTTGCGCATTCTCTTTCCTCTCTCCATCTTTTTTCCTTCCTTCTCTACATCATTCGTCTTTCCCTCTCTCATCTTCCATTTTCTCGTTCCCCGCTCTCTCTCGCTGTATACCCATGTTCCCCCCTTACACGCACGTCCCCCTTACACGCACGTCCCCCTTACACATCCACCGTTGTTCCTATCGCCTTAGTTAATCCCAATCCCAAATCCCCATCCCCTTTCTCTTCGCCCGTTCCCAGACCCTCGCACTACGAAGATAACTATTTAACACGGCCGATAAACAGACGACCGACAGCGGCGCCGTCGCAGGAACACATCACCTGACGCAGTCAGGGGCTCAAAGTGTTGCCAAGGAAACCGCTTAACTAGAAATCTAAATTTGGCTAGCAGCGAGCATTAGGCGTAAGCAGCGGAAATGGAGACCGATAACGGCCCTCGGATTCCAGCGGCATCGCTACCAGCGCGTACGGCCAACTTCCCTAGTCGACCCAGCTGCTTACAGTTAATGCTTGATGACAAATAGTCGATCTACCACTAGAAAACATTAAACCTGCAACATACACATTGTTAGAAGGTATTAAACTGTGCACACAGTTGGGTCTATTATTTCTTTTAAATACCTCAGTGGTAAAGATTACACGTACCCAAATTGTACACACAAAAGCACAATGACGTAAATGTATACAACTCAATAGAAAATAATAAAACAAAGTCATTTAGATTCAATAAAATAAATTAAATAGTCACTGAGATGTGCATACTTATTATGTGGGAAAGAGGTCTACATACATGTTTTAAATTAACATTCTGTAACATTTTCAGGAATCTGAATTAACACATAAGGAAATTAGAAATAAGTGATTTTTCCACCAGTGAATTGCTTTAAAGCTAAACGTCTATGTCGTCATTTTGCATTATGCTCTCATGTAGACCGTGTTACACGTAAGCTTGCAATTCCATTGGTTCAACATTTACCTGATAACAAACTATTTATTTCATCATAACCCAGATTATTGGCACGCGAATGTTGAGATTTTCGAGAATTTTGCCAATTGCCTGTGTGAATGTTATATGTACTATGTCCATTTTCTTCTCCATTTCGCACCATATGAACACTTGAATATGTATCCATTTCGTGGGTGAGTTCGATCTGCCGCGGTGCT
This sequence comes from Lamellibrachia columna, assembly GCA_963662155.1. NCBI lineage: Eukaryota > Metazoa > Annelida > Polychaeta > Sabellida > Siboglinidae > Lamellibrachia > Lamellibrachia columna. Next base: position 44,931,075 of record OY759266.1, read on the forward strand.
CACAAAATACACAGGTGTCAATTATAACATTACCGCAATCGGTCGGAAGTACAGCTTTTCCCCCATGGTCTAGTTAGTCTATGTCCCGCTTTTTCGGCAATTTAAAACACATTTGCTACGGCAAAATGGATTTATTTGTTGCAAACGAGGCCGTTCAGTGCACGTTATTTCTCTAGTCTCAAGTGATTTCGCATTTTCTCGCGCATGCGTTCATCGCGAACGAAAACGGAAAATCAAAATGGCGCCCCGTAAAAACAAATCGCGTCAGTCCGCTACAAAACGTTGAGTGGAGGAGCGCTCTTCCCGTTTTTCAAAGAGTAAACGCTGACACCTATGAACATAGACGCAGACGTGTTTATTTAGACAGAGTAGGGCCTACTTATTCAAATAAAAATAATACAAAAAGCACAACGTCATGGAGACTCCCATTAAAAAAGGTAAAAGTAAAGGTATGTTCTTATAGAGCGCGGTACCCAGTGCGTAGGACCGCTCAAAGCGCTTTACACTTCACCCCCTGGCAGACCTGTCGCTATGATGGGAGCAACTATTGTACAAATTAAAAATAATAAACTGCAATAAACTATCATGTGATATCATGTGATATCATGTGATATCATGTGATATCATGTGATAGTTACAGATACGTGACAATTACAAGTGAATTGCAAGTGAAAAAAAATTCGTCGATATATACCAAGTATAATATACACATCAGCACATTGAACAATCGTTATTAAAACATTTATAAAATAATACGTTACGACTGATGTTGGTCGGTTTATGTCGCAGGAGGTGATGGTGAAGAAAGACGATCTTCAGCAGATGAACCCGCCGAAGTTTGAGATGATTGAGGACATGGCTAACATGACCTACTTGAACGAGGCGTCTGTCCTGAACAACTTGAGGACCCGATACGGCAACATGCTCATCTACGTATGTATACGGTGTATCTGACTCGCACTCTGGCGACGGCTTCACGGCTTCTGTGTTAGAATTTCAAAGACACCCGTCTTTGTGAATGAATTGTTACAATCAACAGGTCTTTTGGCGTGGGAAACGGTCTTGTGTTCACACTATAATCGAACTTCACTTCTACGGGTGCATTCAATTACCACGTAGTAAGATTCATTTCATGCCATGATCGTCATGCCTCAAAATTAATGTGCATACACAGTCTAAGCTGACGCAACAACATCGCTATTTCCGCACTTCAAACAATGCTTGAAATTGCAAAGCGTACGTGGCAATCTGAAATGATTCTTGCATATGAAAAAAACCCGATCAGACATGTGAGAACTGTTTGTCGTTGCAGTAATCAATGTAACGCATCGGAGTTTGTAAGTTATAGGGCACAACACAATATTTTCATTTTGTTGTTTAATATTATGGACGTGCACACTTGGCATAATAAAATATGTCCACTGAATAGTGACACGGCGCTAATGCATTTGCGAAACTAGAATCACCTAACACACATTCAGGCGTTGATATGCGTCTTTTGGTATCACACAGACCTACTCCGGCCTGTTCTGCGTGGCGATCAACCCCTACAAGAGGCTGCCAATCTACACAGAGAGCGTCATCTCGAAGTTCAAGGGCAAGCGAAGGAATGAGATGCCGCCCCATTTGTTCTCCGTGGCTGACAACGCCTACCACAACATGCTGCAGGGTAAGTAACGCTGAAGACTGGTGCACTACAAACATCATGGCGTTGTTCACCTGTTCACCACGCCCCAGTTAGGAATTCAAGCGACACTAAAACTCCTGCCAGTGTGGTAAGACCTCCATTATGTACGGTTCTTGTACCGTTCCGTTCTTAATACGTATTTGAGGCTGGTGTTCTTTTCCACCAGGTGACTGCAGATGTTGTTGATCAATCGTAACCCGGGCCTTTCTCTCGGTCTCTCTCCCGTAATTTTCAAACCTAGTGCCACTTAGGGCCACGTAATCATCCTCTCCTCTTCTTTTCTACAACTGGAATGATCTTGCTTTCCCTGTAGAGATCATATCGTTGTCCATGGTTAGAGTTCACACGAGACACGAGGCAGTTTTCAAAGCTCTTATATTCGAAAATATGTAATTTTGATTTGGCTATATACGGCTCATATTTGGATTTGTCTGCTGATGAGCGATGCCACGTGATACAGTGTCCATTTGTTGCCCATCGTTATGATGTTCGCTATGGAAAGTCTAGAAGGGGGGCCGCGCAAAAAAGTCACTCCAAAGTAGGTATCTTCTAAGAAATCACCATGAAATTGGCATGGGACGTCCATGATATTTGTAACCAATCCGTCTTTCTTGCAGATCGCGAGAACCAGTCCATGTTGATCACGTGAGTGTTGATTTATGGCGAATACAATTCTGTAGAGAAAACAATGTTGCTACCCGGCATACTTTAAACGCGTTTTGTGCATTAAAAAATACAAATATTATTACTTTTTTGAAAAAAAGCGGCAAAACGTTGTTTCGTTTCCAAAATGGTTTCTACCAGATTCTTTTCAACGTCAAACTTCGTTAAAACTAATTCTACGCCTGTTAAAAGTCCTTCCTCAATCAATATTTTCGCTCGTCTCGTCTTAGAATAATTTCGCAAACAACTCAAACTTATCTGGTATTCACAACAACATGCAATGTCGTTTTTAAAGCGAAATCATCGGAGAAACAATTAAATTATTCATGACCGGATCCGGTGAAAATTCAGCAAGTGATCCGCAAGTTACCCGATATAACGATCAAGGTCACTTCTTTCTTAAACAGACCGCACATATTACGTAAACTATTCACGCACTACAGATTTGAACACCATCGAACCTTATTCGTGATGGGCTGCGTGAATTGAGGAGGGAGTTTTAATTATAGAACGTACAGATGTGCCAACTGAAGAACATACCCCTTTGTGTACGTGAACGAAACCGGAACATAAAGTGTGTTATGTGAATTTGAAATTCTGGAATTTCGCAGTTCGCAGCTTTTCTAGGTATGGGACGTAGCTTAGGCCCGTTCACACGAGCGATTAGTTGTCCGATTGATCGTACGATACGGTGTCGCCCGACCAATTGGACGCATCGCGTCTTATTGCTTTCACGAAGCGATGCGTCCAACGACACTGTGTCGCCCGATCAATCTGACAACTAATCGCTTGTGTGAACGTGCCTTAACGACACCCATCATAAACGGTACACAGAAGTTTGCAACAGTTGGCGTCTCTGTACAGTGTGTTTGCGTTTTTGAGTGTGTTTTACTCTCCTCCTCCTACCGCCATCCAGCGGCGAATCGGGCGCCGGAAAAACTGAAAACACGAAGAAAGTGATTCAATATTTTGCCGTAGTGGCCGCTACGCCACGTGGGATGCTCAGTGAGAACATGAATGTAAGTCGTCGATACACCGAACCATGCCTTTTGTGCATCGGCGTCCTTGACAAAGGCGACGTATCGAAACGATTTACGTATTTAGTCCCAAGGTGTGAGCGGAGTTTTAAGAAGTCTTAAATGGCATCTTGCATTTGTAAGACCTTGGAAAGGTGTCACAAATGGGAATGTTAAAGAAAGGTCATCACTTTAGTATAACCGTACTATGGTCAGTATTTCCGTATGTGATAGGTAAAAAAAGGTAAAGTCATCCCCCAGGCATTACGCGTCAGTTACTTTCAACAACCATGAAGGCTTATATGGCCAGTGCTTAAACCTGGTTTCTGTAGTGCGAAGCAACTTAGAGTGCAGTTATACTGACTCTCCTGGACGGGACACTAGTCCATCGCAGGTCCCTTCCAAACAGTGTTTGTACTCATTTACAGCTGAGTAGACTGAGGCAAAGTAGGGTAAACGAAATTGCCTAAGCTTCGAAAACGATCCGTGACCAGTGTGGGTCTTGAACTCACAACCCTTGAATTTAGAGTCCAACACCTTAACCACTAGGCTACGGCTGCCCCCTGTCATAGAAGTACTGAAATGACACAGTTTGGTCACTAAATAACTAAATGGTGTATTGAATTTGGCATTAGAAAGGTGTTAGATTTTCGAAGTAATGATCATAAAAAGGTCTTAAATCTGGTCAGCCCAAAACCGCCCGCACCCGAAAGCCTTGAACCTTTGTCAATTGAGCGTCTCATCCATGTGTGATAACCGCTCGGTCAACGTCGCCGTTTCAAGGGCGTCGTTCTTGTGCGAAGCAGTTGAATTTTGCCGCCGAACGTTAAGCGAAAAGTCAGTTACTTTCAACAACCTAGTTTGCGAATTGCACACAAAATCTAGGATTGTAAACAACAGCCTACGCAAACAATTTGAACATACAGATGATCTGTACGTGTCGAAACTTAAAGTAAATTCGGCGGCAGGATTTACCGTTTCGCATAGATTGACTGGAGAAAGCTTTCTTGGGCGATTACTAGCAAAGCCTGCTCCAGTCATTTGTCAACACACGTGAAACGCCATCGCGTCTGCCCGCCCAAACATGAACGGTCGCCATCTTGAAATATTGGAATTATAATCGGAATTAAGAATAAAGAACGGGCACGATCGGCAGGAAGCGCGAGGGCGCGTCACGGCGTGATACATGTGTAACCTGATGTAGCAGTGTATGTGTATATAACGAGTTCACTTTACTACACGCGACCACAGCGGCGAGTCCGGCGCCGGCAAGACTGAGAACACGAAGAAAGTAATCTCATACTTCGCCATTGTGGCGGCCGCGACCAAAAAGGGAGAGGAGGATGAGTCCGGAGGAAAGGTAGCAACGAGTGCAACCCGACGCTAGCCCCAACCCAGTCCCACCGTCTCCTCACCCCGACACTAACCCCTCCGCGCTCCCTCGTTTGTTCATACTGAACCCGTCTTCGTAGTGGACAGCGTGGCAAAAAGACAAGCCCACAGTTCGCGTCGTCTGAAAGGATCGCGACATTACTGACGATTACCAACAAAGTAGAATTCATGACGTCATATCCCCTTTGATACGTCCTTTTAAAATTTGGCGTTTCTTTAAGATTTAAAGTGATTTTTATTGCATGTTTGCCGCTGCCTCGCATGGATTGAATTACCCACAATACTTTCCAAAAAAGAAATTCATGCACATAATATACACGATAGAGATAAGACAAGTGTATTTTTCTTGTTCGCAGTTCCCTCCACTAGGTCTATATGAAATTCTGAAGGCAGTAGAACCGAAACACTCGCTAGCGTGTGGTTTGCTCATTTTCAGAGTTGATTCGTCTGTCGCGTGAATTCCTTGCATCCTTTCCACGTGTTTCAAACAATAGCTAGATTCTTGATTTGTGAGTCACATAGATTATGCAATTGGTTTTGGTTTTCACGCACTAATATTACTATTTTGCGCGACTCTCAATAGACGGATTTATATCAGCAGCCGGGCAAATACAAGTAAGAATTGTCACAGATTGTCACACTGTAACAGAAACTCAGGTAAAACGCAACACAGTAATTCACATTTCGGAAACGCAATTTCAATTAATAGACTGCATTTGCACAAGTTCGTCAGACACAAATATTTGCATTTGCCCACCGCTGAAAACGCCGTACTTCGTCAATTGTTGTTGGTTTGATTTTCTCACAACGTGCAACATATTTATTCTTACATGTTTTAATGTTGACTGTTCAATGGGTTACTACTGATTGATGATCGATTCATATTAATGTCGACTGAATATTTATGATAATATTCAGTAACCGATTTTATTTGTATATATGTGTGCGTTAGTCGAACATGTCATCATCTACACTAAATCTAAAATAACATAATAATGAACGATTATGCTGTCTTAATGTGTACAGCGGTCTAAGATGGATGATTGAGATTATTTCAGTTGTATTACAACTGTAATTTTGTTCCAGCAGATAAGTGACGCAATGTTCTGTTTTCTATTTATCACCACCCCCACTTCATACCCTGTTCCCATCGAATACACTCACCCTCCTGTCCGCACCTCCATGCCCCCGTCCGTCTCCGTTCCCGCCCCCTTTTCAAACCCACAGGGCACACTCGAAGACCAGATCGTCCAGGCCAACCCGGTGCTAGAGGCGTACGGTAACGCTAAGACAACGAGAAATAATAACTCGTCTCGTTTCGTAAGTACTCCACCGAAGTGACCCCACCCCCGAGTGACGTCAACGTGTGCGCCAATCAATCCGCTCTCAAGACCCGACCTTCGACCCAGTTTGCATGGCGTCTCCACAGGGGGCGATACCTGTTGTTACCAGTCACCTGGATCTGCTGAAAACGTCTAGTTCAGAATTCGTCAGCTTAGCCGTAAGGCTGTCTTTTCAAAACCAAATTAAATCGCATACGGCGAAACACGCTTTATTAAACAGAGCGAATATTACTTACAATAAAGAATGTATAACGTACGCAGCAGAACCGGATGAATGGCCCCGGATCAGACATCGATCTTAACAAACACAACCACCCTCTCGTTATCCCGATGATGCACTCCTGTTTTACCCTGTGTGTACCTCCCCACATAGGTTGGCTCTCTGGAGGACCAGATTATCCAAGCTAACCCAGTTTTGGAAGCTTACGGTAACGCAAAGACTGTGCGTAACAACAATTCTTCCCGGTTTGTAAGTATCCTGATCACCCGTTCTTCCATCTGATAGCTGTCCCATTTACATACACCAGGGCCATTTCAATTGAAATCATAATAGTATCCTAAGCTTGGTGGCTTAAGGGAAATTGAACTTTCGTGATTGATAGGAATGTCAACCATAAGGAATGAGATCTTATGTTTTACAATTTTTTGCCAATCTCCCGCTTCTCCTTCTTTTCCCAGTAATCTCCTTCTTTAAGATAAACGAGTCCACATTTTCTAAAAATGGCTACATAAAATGTCACACATGATTAATATTTTTCTGAAATATTTCCGTATTGCTTGAGGGGATCCACCCTCCCACAATACACGCCTTCCTTAATTTAATTTCCAGCAGGATACTCTTCCTCCTAATTAACTGTATTAGCCCTCTCGATTTGGCATTCCGCGCTGGAGAGAACGACAGGGGAGATAGAAAGTTACCCAAAATATAGTCTAGCGAGTTCATTTCGTGTTTTCACAATGCCCCTTGTTTTTTTGGGACAGCTCTTATAACTGATGAAAACGCATGCAATACCGAGTATAAACCCCTGTGTGTCAGGTTGTAATTATACTCAACCTGTATCTCTATTTCACCACGCGTGTTTCTCATGTAAACTACATTTCAATGCGGACGATCTTCTGTAGCCCAACAGCGTCGTGGGAACGGTTTGGAATTTCAGCGGTTTCAAAACTGAACGCAATTGATGCCTTTGTAGTTTCCGTAAACAGATCATGTTTCATAATTAATATTAGGCCAGTACACAACTATTCGTAACACTCAACCTATGTTGTGATGCTACCAAAATATATAATGGATTCGTATGATAAAAGAAATCATCTTTTGTATTAAAAAAAATCAAGTCAAGCGTACAACATTGACAGTAGCGATCACGTTGGTATAACATATCTATATGAATTACAACTGATTAAAAATTATGTCAATTGAATCACTATTTCTGAGGTTCTACCAATTTACACGACTTGACATCTATCTGATATTCACACACAGGGTAAATTCATTCGAATCCACTTCGGAACCAACGGGAAGATTGCCGGCGCTGACATTGAAACCTGTAAGTTATTATAATTTGATTACTCTCCTACGCATAGTGAATCCAAGTTTGAATCTACGAATCATAGGAGATACTAAAAATGGATATACCCCCTTCGTCGTGATGATTAGGACCAGCAATTGTTTGGCTACTGTATGGTATATTTGGTCGCACCTACGTGGGCAAACCAATTGTCGTTTTACACTGACAAAGCAACAACATGTACTCCATGACAATTAATTAACCAATTAAGAACATACGTAATATGGTGGACATTATAAATATACATTTGATGTGTATGGTTGTATATCGTATAGGAGCGTTTGGGTATCTGGAGAGATGACACAAAGTAAGTATTCATGCATGTTACACGTCCGGTAGTTTTACCTACTAGATACAACAGTGATACTATTTGGACGTTATATACAGAAATATGATATTCGTTTCTGTAGTGCCGTCATATACGCACAATCAAAGTAAAAATTCAGGCTAATGCACATAATTGGAAGACAATTATTAAGTTATTACCAACTGACAGTTATTTCAAACAGCAACTGTTCATTAATCAGTATCCTAAAGCCTACTGTTTTCTCACGGTATTGCTATATGCATTACACGAGTAACACTCCCTTCGTAGACGAAGCCGAAAGGTTATTCATCACACGGAAATCCGGCTTTTCCTTTATTTTTCGGTATCGTGGCCGTTCAGCTGTAATACGTTTTCTTCAGATCTGTTGGAGAAATCTCGGGTAACGTTCCAGCAGAACAACGAGCGTAATTACCACATCTTCTACCAGCTTTTGTCCGGCAAATATCCCCATGTCATTGGTAAGCTTCACTATACCAGAGCTCCTTCTGGCGCCGAGACGGCCATTTGCTATTCTGGTGCTCTGGTTCTGCCTAGCGGTTCGATCGTAACGAACTAGCGTGACTCGGCAGATTTGGACCTGACTGTCAAAACGCCGGAAGTCTGCGCCGATCCGCTTTGTTATAACATAAGTCGGGGTTGACTTCCATATAAGACGCAAATTGCAAAGACAGTCCCGGCCGGTGTTCACCGCGAAAAGCCAAATACTGTCGTGTACTGCGCATTGAATTGCCCCATCCCGTTCGCAACGTACCAGAGCATTGTTCTTACAAATGGCCGTCCGTTTCCTGGCCGTGTCCAACGTGACGCCTACGGCGTTGGACGCGACATGGAGCTAGGTGGACATAACTGTGCGACATCTCTTCTCTTGAGGAACTACTTCCACCCGCTTAATTATATTCCGATCGAGATGTCCGAACTAGTTTCGGAAGCTAGTAAAAATTCAACATAAAGCCGAAATGCGGAAGCGACGAGAGAAGATATGTACAAACGTAGGACGATGTGTTTTGTTGTGTTGCCACGTTACATCATGTTTTCTTCCCGGAAATTTCAGATCTGCTGGAGAAATCTCGTGTGACATACCAGCAGCCCGGCGTCGAGCGAAACTATCACATATTTTACTTCCTCTTGTCCGGCCAGAACCCTGAATTTGTTGGTAAGGTTTCCAGCGAGTGACCGCGTTCCTCTGCAAGTGCCCGTCCAACTCTGCGACAAGACGCGACCAACCCTTCACCCCAGGCTGCGACTCGCGTCGCTTCCATTTGCTGCATGCATTTCCCCTCTAGCTTACCGTGTGAGCACGGACATGACGCCATTTCAAACAATCCATAAACGAAGTAAAATAATTATTTAAAATGACTGACTGAGAAGGAATTGTTTGTATAGTATAAGCCATGAACAAACACACGGACGAAACGAAAAGTGATTTTTTGGTATGTGTTGAGACATAGTTTAAGATGGCGTCGTGACATCCGTTCCCATCATGCACTACGCTCTCCATGCGAAACACACTGGTCCTCATCGATTGACCAATGTCGGCGAATGAGCGTGCCGCGAACAGAATCACCACCCACCCCCTGCCAACCCACCCGTTTCAACCCTCCCCCGACCCCACCTCACTTAGTCAGCAACTCCTTCCTCTGGCCTTCCCATCCGTGTGTTCAGTAGAGGGAGGGAGGGTTTGGACCAACAGCGAATCCACGCTGTTTTAGCCGGCATGAATCTCGAACCAATTTCTGACCAAACCTTCCTTTTGTGTTTTCGACTCCACAAGTAATTTAGTTTCTCACACCCGTTGCATTCCCGCTTTTCTCCCGTGTTTACCCCGAAGAATTTTTTTGCGTGAATTAATAATAAATTAAAGACAACAGTGAAATATATACATGTATATTAATGGTAACATGATCTGTTGTCATTTTCAAACAGTACCAATATATTGTTCGTAGCAAAATTATATGGGTACATTTGCGTGGGTAAACGTTAACACAAGAACCATGTCCGAACCTAGAATTTTTTGGGATTAAAACGTATTATTCAGACAGAAACTTACAATTTCGTTGCTAAAAAATAAAACGTTTATGAGAAAGTTAAATCGTTATAATAAGGAGATTCGACGTTAATCGTCCTATTCGATTCTCGCGCGATCTAGCGGTGGCGAGAACTGGATTTCCAGACAGGTAAATGGCGTCTTTCTCTGTAGACAAGCTGCTCATCCAGCACGATCCCGGTCTGTACCACTTCATCAACCAGGGCTGTCTCACAGTCGACAACATGGACGACAAAGAAGAGATGGAATTGGTCCACGTATGTATAGCGTGATGACCCATCCACTACCCCTCCCCTCACCGCCCCCTCTGTGGTTTAGTTGTGCGCGCGCATCGTGGACAGGCGCGACGCGACGATGACGTCGGAAGCGTGACGTATAATTATTCCCACAACAATTCTCGCTAAATAGTATATGGATTAACATTTGGGTCAAGTCAACTTGTTGCTTAACTTAAGTTTGCCAGAACTGCCTGGTAAAACGGCCAACCGAATCCCGCTTCCGATGTCCACGCGCCTACCGCCTGGCCGCTCGATGGACACTTACTAATGTGTCATGTTCTTCCGTCTGACTCCAGAGTTGTGTGCAGCAGGAGTCCGCCAGTCGGCGCCACCGGGACCGTCTTGTTCTCGCTCACTGTCAAACTGTTAACCGTTTCCGATCGCCTCTCGCTGATCCTAGATCTAGTTTCAGCGAGGTTGGAAAAGAAAGCTGCTTATCAAAATGAAATTAAACAGACATTTCGTGACTTGACAATTTAACTTTTATCTGTTTAATTTACACCGGGAAACCTATTTGCAACGGTTTGGTTGACCAAGTTTGGCTTTCTGCTCCAACATCTGCATAGTTGTCAATGGGAAGACCCGGTGCCAGGCCATTTCATGAACAAGAGCTTGTAGACGTAAAATTATGTATTTTGGGAATTCGATCGATTGTCGAAAACATAAATCGAAAAAAAAAATCGGCCCATTTTTAGTTTGAAGTATTACAGAATATTATTTCTCCTAATAAAACATTGCGTACCGGAAGACGGAAATAAATCGTGAGTGGTTAACGCTACGCAACATGGCCAGGCACGTGTGTTCCCAATGACGGCCCTGTCGTATCTCCACTGCCGTGTGATCCCTACCCGTGGTTCAACCCAGTACTGTTTCACCTTCCTACCTCCCCTCCCCAGAGAAGCTTCTTGTGCAACCGGACCCCGGCTTGTACCACTTCATCAACCAAGGTTCCCTGACTGTCGACACAATCGACGACAAGGAAGAGATGGAGATCTCTGATGTAGGTATCACTACCCAACCCTGCCCCCTAGCTCCTTTGTTTCCCGACTGCTGTACGCCGGGCAGAACCTCGTGTACGCATGATCGTTGTTCACTTCACGCAAAAAAATGGTTACTCTTAATTTTCGGGCGGCCCTTGGAATCAATCAATAGATTTTTCCAAAGTGAAATCCACAAAAATCCAAACAGGATATTGACTAACATTTTGAAACGTGACTAAAACATTGAAACGACTTGTCTTGTTTACGATAACGGAATATCTGCCGTACAGTTTATTAGCATTTCAATTTGGGTAAGCTGTTTTAACATTTTAATTTGGGTAAGCTGTTTTAACATTTTAATTTGGGTAAGCTGTTTTAACATTTTAATTTGGGTAAGCTGTTTTAACATTTCAATTAAGCATCCTAAGTAAATTTGTTAAATGGGCGTCGCTCATGACATCGAAAATTGATTTACCGCAGAAATTAGAGCATTTTCACCTTAGTCTTCCCATAGCGTTCTTAAATTCGGAACGATCATGCTTCACACATCGTTTTTGGAGTGTAATTAATCGGCCTTTACGTTTGGCATGGTGAATGACGCGTTAGGAGTTCTGCTTGCAAGACAGGTTAGTATTTATAGGTTCTTAGAACACATTTCACATGGCGTTTAAAACGGCAGATTACACAAATGTTTTTACATGCGTTGAAGGTTCATGCACGAACGGTTGGACGAAAACTGACACACAAACTCATGCAGCATATGCTATGTGAACAGTTCAAAAGGAACACATTCGCCAGCCTGCCTAATAAAACATATGAACTATCAATTTTGTTCCGATGGCACGCACACAGTATTGGGCAATACAAAAAGCAGAACCTTTATATCAAGATTATTCATTCTGTGACCGATTTTCGAGTCCTTCACGCTTAAAGGTATTTTTGGCAAACACATGCAATCCATATGTAAACGTAGAAATACGGTCGCCATTACTCCGCCAGATACGTTGCGCGCGTTATACGTTGTGTACGTTGTGCGTTACCTTGACGTTTTCTTCACCTATAGCAAGCTTTCGCCGTTCTCGGCTTCTCCGAGGAAGAGAAGATGTCTATGTACAAGACCACCGCCGCTGTTTTGCACTTTGGTGAGATGAAGTTCAAGCAGAGGCCGCGCGAGGAGCAGGCAGAGGCTGATGGCACCGCCGAGGCGGAGAAGGCCGCCTTCCTCATGGGCGTCAACTGCTCCGATTTACTGAAGGCCATGCTGCAGCCGAAGGTCAAAGTCGGAAACGAATGGGTGACCAAGGGTCAGAACAAGGACCAGGTACGTTAATGCTGACTAATCAGAATAATTTATGTGTAAAAAATGTTGCTGTTGAGCGATAATAGACGCACTGGTATAGTGGTCATAAATTGAGGACTGGATCGATAAGCAGTATATTTGAGGTGACGATGAAATTTCGATCCCCGAAATAAATACCCATTTAATAACAATATATATATATATATATATATATATATATATATATATATATATATATATATATATATATATATATATATATATATATATGATGCTATCTAATGTTTGAAGACATTACCGCGTACATATTGTAGCGAAGCTGAACAAAAATGCCCTTAAGATGTCTTTGAAATTAAACTGACAATGTCTGTGTCCAGGTGATGTTCGGCGTGAACGCCATGTCGAAGTCCATCTACGACAGGATGTTCAAGTGGCTCGTGAGCCGCATTAACAAGCAACTGGACACAAAGAACAAGAGGCAGTTCTTCATCGGCGTACTGGATATCGCCGGTTTCGAGATCTTCGAGGTATTTGACATTTTCGTGCCCTCTAGTTCGTCTATCAATATACGAACATTCAATATCATGAAGCAAGCATTTTAATACCATAACGTTTGTTAAACCATATAATTTTAGACGTTTTCTCAACTAAGGCATCTCAGTTCTGTAATCAGCTGAGTTATTTTCCTTGGTAGGTGTTTCAAGCTTTTCTATATCCTTCTTAGTACAATATGGCATCCAACCGTGTATGTTTATATAACAATCCAAATGAAGCACAGACGGATGCCAGCTAAATGATGTTTTTCGTGTGTGAACTATGAAAGCATGATTATACAGATGTTTAGCAACGCAAAATTGGTGCGTCAGTACCGAGTCCATTCGGTTTGTAACCACCGCCGCATCGCGCCATTCATCTGCCTAATGACACCACTAGCGAGCCAAGTCGTATCGTTTCAGTACAACACCTTCGAGCAGCTGTGCATCAACTACACGAACGAGCGTCTTCAGCAGTTCTTCAACCATCACATGTTCGTGCTGGAGCAGGAGACCTACAAGAAGGAAGGCATCAACTGGGATTTCATCGACTTCGGCATGGATCTTGCCGCCTGTATCGAACTCATTGAGAAGGTATCCCTTAACATTTGAGTTGTTCCATAATGTATTATTTCAGCAGCTTTACTTAACTTTAACCTTCCGCTGATATCGTGAAGCGTCGTGGGAATATGTAACTTTCGTTCAACAGCATAGTGGGAGGCCTGGGTGTGTGTGAGCTTCTTAGTGTCTTTGTAACACCATCGATCCACCACTTTCTCGGTCACCATTTTGCAATGTATCAACATGTCTTCACCGTTGTATGCTCTTGCATCTGGTTAATTTGGTTGCATCCTGACAAAGTGGCCAAACCATTTTCATTGAAGGAACACATGGAGATAACCGACTCTCTTGTTCCAGCCCATGGGTATCCTGTCCATCCTTGAAGAGGAGTGCATGTTCCCGAAGGCGTCCGACAAGACGTTCCTCGAGAAGCTGTATGGAAACCATCTCGGCAAGTCGCCCAACTTCAGCAAGCCAAAGGCTGGCAAGAAGTCCAAGTACGAGGTTCACTTCGAGCTCGGACATTACGCCGGATCGGTGAGTGTTATTGGGTAGACTGGTACTTGACCTTTCCGCGGGAACATATAAAGCTTGCTAACCGTACTCCAGTTACTCTAGTACTTCTGTTTGATCTCCTGCGTTGAACGGTTGATGTGACTCGCACAGGTCGGCTACAACATTGAAGGCTGGCTGGGCAAGAACAAGGATCCCATCAACCAGACCGTGGTAGAGCTGTTCAAAGAGTCGAAGGAACTTCTCATTCCGGTCTTCTTCGCCGAACCCAAGGACGGTGAGTCGCCTCTCTCTCTCCTCTCTCCCTCCCCTCCCACGTCTCTCTCGCTGTCTCTCCACACCCTCTCTTTCTCCCTCTTTTACGATTGAAGACCTTTTTCATGAAAAATTCAATATAAAATAGCAAGGACATGTTCGTAACGCACCCTCAAGAAGCCATATATTTATTTGGAGGCCAAAATGTATCATTTAATTAACGAAGCAGTCAACCTTTATCGAATTGTTGCCTAAAATCTAGTTTTGTGAAATCAAATGTGAGACCTTTCTTTAAAAGGTTCCATTTTAAAGCCGTCTTCAAAGCCTTAAAATGCAGTTCCAATTTAAGTTCTGTACAGACCCCACGCACGCACACACACACACACACTGGTCAAACACACTGGTCAAAAATTGCTAGGCCATTTTCTACGGGAGTGGTTCCAGAATCACACCATTTTACCTGATGATAATAATAATTATATAAAGATAATCCACGGGCAAGCATATATTGGAGTATATGTCATTAAATAAGTACCGAAGTAGCACCAATCGTTGGTTCCCATGTATTCATTCGTCCTCTCTGTATGAACACAGCTTTCCCTAAAAAACGATATCTTTGTCGAACGATTACGACTCTTCCACTTTGATATATATTAGGAAAGGACTTCACACGAGTTCGATGTAATGTTTGCAGCGTACATACATACTTTTTACTATGACGTAGAATTGATGTTATAATTCTACATCTTTACTGACCTTATGTGAGACATATCACATGATTTTAATAAAGTAATTAGACTAACAGATGTAGCCCAGCGTAACGACGGCAAGTTCATTCGCTATTCTGTCGTGATCGTATTTGTCTGCACACCACTCGAAAGGAAGTTAAGACATGATGCGTCCAATTGGTCGGGCGACACTGTGTAGCCCGACCAATCGGACAATTAATCGCTCGTGTGAATGGGCCTTTACACATACATCTTCTGACAGACGGTCCTGTTGCCGGTGGCAAGAGTAAAAAGAAGAAGGGATCCGGCTTCCAAACCATCTCCGGAACCCACAAGGTACGCTGTAGTAACTTGTCACTAAAACAGAGCAATAATTGGTATGCAATGTTGTTTTATTCGTACATATAATAGTATGTGTACACACTGGACGGAACACGTGAGCCGCCACAAGACTAAAGCTAAATTGCTGTAACGTTATCCGGTTCATATAATAATGTTGACATCATCTTGGCTTAAAACAAATATTGAAGAGTCTCTAGAGTATATAATGTATAAGGATATATGATGTGAACGTTTTTTGTGTAACATAATCATTCGCTTGATGTCACTGCAGATTACACATAAACGCTCAATCATGTTCATTTTTGGGGCACATATCGCGAATATTATCATACGTTTGTGTTGCTATATCTATGCTTTATACAGTTGGTGGTCAAACATTGTTTTTGTAATAATGGTGTTGTCAATGTTAATTTTGTTGATCAGATTTAATGTTCCTACTACATTGTCTTATATAATATGTATATTCAAAGCCTTGTCGACCATAAGTAATTGAATCCCTTAAAGGATTTTTGCATCGCCACCACTCTATGTGCAAATCTTCCCAGCATTAGACAGTAAGAAAAGAGATTCGACATCGTGAAGTCTTCAATGATGATGGCCAAGAGCCCTTTGTCACCGTGGCTTGCGACAATTTTACAGGAGCAGCTCAACAAACTGATGCATACTCTGCATACAACAAGTCCCAGCTTCGTGCGCTGCATCATTCCCAATGAAATGAAACAATCAGGTATAGATATATTCCCAAATTGCCGTGGCACCGTCTGACGGACATCACCCGAATGACAATGCTTCTCACCTCTCCAGTGTGAAGACAGTTGTTACCCCCTTCCCATGGGGCGACGTTATGCAACGTCACGCCGATATGCCCCCTTTCACCCTCGACCCCCAAACTGTGAGCGACTTCCTGGTTTTTGTTCCAAATGCGCGTGCTGTACACTGCTACTCTGTCTTCGCGCTGTCTCACCCCCCAAAAAAAAAAACTACAAAACCCAGCATTGAACCCTCGTTCCCGGAGTGAGTTTGTGGTTTGTGGCCCTTGCTGTATGTCATGTGACACGCCTTATCACAAAGACACGGTGGTGTGTATGATATGCAGCCTTAACTGTTTCCCCTACCCGTCATTGTGTTATGCATCCGACGTTTCTTGCCAACACGACTGTATTAACGTTTCTTCTCTGTGGGGACATCTGGAACTAACAGGAACAGCTAAACAGGCTGATGACGACACTGAAGCTCACATATCCTAGCTTCGTGAGATGTATCATTCCTAACGAGCTCAAACAATCAGGTACAGGACGCATATAGAACACAATTCTAATAGCGTGTGTGTGCGTTGCACCTACCCACCCCGTGAGTTCACTTCTTTCCCTACACCTGTTGTTTTCAGGGATAAAACCTACCCCAATCCCTTCTACCTGTGATCCCTGTTTCCATGTTTTCCTCTTTTTCCCTAGATCCGTCGATGCTGGAGACAAACCCTTCCCGCATGTCTGTCTGCGGGTATCTGATGCAGAATCATTTACCCACGACATGAATTTATCCTTTCCTTGCATTTCCTACCGTGTGGAGCATTACTTGAATGCGGTGAAATTGAACCTTTGTGTCAAGAACAAAATGTAGACACATACGCTAACCAAAAATAAAACGTCACGAGTGTAGATCAAACATGTCCACGACGTGTTGACTCACACGTCGATCTTGTTTAACCATCAAAATTGTGGGCCTTTTCTTCGTTCGTTACGAAGCGTACTTTCGGTTTCATGGCAACATTTCGAAAACCGTACCACGCCTAGCAGTGCTATTTGGGTTCAGTTTCACTCCGCTTTCAACAATGGTTGACTCTTTGAGCCGCATTTGGCAAGCCCTTTGACAACCTCTCCCTTGTGTGATGTGCATAACCATTGCGTGTGTACGCAGGAGTCATTAAACAAACTGATGGCTAACCTGAAGACTACACATCCGCATTTCGTGCGATGCATCATTCCGAACGAGAACAAAGAGTCAGGTAACCTTCGCTGACCTAGATAGCGGCGTCGTATGCGCGATGCTTTGGCTGCATAGGTGTCGAATAACACCAAAGCTGCTTTTTCTCTTTCGGTCGATTCAGAACAGCTTGCTAGTGGAAATAATCGAATTTGGTAGCACAATGCATATGTATCTGCTACGATTTAGTTCGCTTTATTTTTGCTGTTCAATTTAATTTTGTTGATTACATTTGATCATTTGGTATATAGTTCATAACCGTTTAAATATAACACCTATAGCTGTACCAGTAACACATCTGTAGTCACGTTATTCGCTAACTACAACTACAATAATCATTACAATAGTCTTGTACGTCTTATATAACTAAGCCAGTAACCAAGTGCCGCATGTATAGGTCAGTTGCTTGCGTGCACTAAGCGATACGGTAGAAGTTGCCATAAGAAACATTTAACGATAACATATCATTGTATGAAACTGACACATATCTACAACATCCTTGCATTACCAACGGACATTTGTCTCTGTATAAAATAAACCAGATGTGCAACTACGATTTTGTATTTTTATAAGGTCATATCTACTGTAAATTATCCTTTGTTTCATAGATAACTGCTACATTTTAAGAATATTATGTCGTCATCCATTATATGCCATTAATCTTTTCGCTTCTCCACAAGATGGTGATAACGTACGGCACCATTCCGTTGAATAGTAATCGGGTTTGTATCTACTTAAAGCAATTTCGGTGTATAAATACCATGTATAATAAATAGACTGTGATGACACGCTTGAAATGATAATTTCGTAAGCACAACGAAAGTGGTTCTCAGAAAAGGTATGTACTTTATAAAAGCGAGCTTCACAGCATGTTCGAGGAGGGCCTTGCGCGGCGAGAAAACTGGAATAAGATATTGTTTGAACACTTACAGGTATGATTGAGGCTGCTTTGGTTCTCAACCAACTGCAGTGCAACGGTGTACTTGAGGGTATCCGTATCTGCCGAAAGGGATTCCCCAACAGGATCATTTACTCTGAATTCAAGCAGAGGTTCGTGTTTGCATGTTTCCATATCAGTATACTGCTGTATTATGCGACTGTGGCAATAAGAATACATCCCACGACTGCAATCAGTCCTTCTTCGTTTTTCACCACTGTGTCTTGATCTCCTTTCACCACTGTGTCTTGGCCAAAATCACCAATTTTCCTCGATCTGAGTGTCAAACTCCTCCTTCTGTGACGTCACTCCGCTGCACACTTACCAGGCTTGTGCAGTGGCGTCCTTTCCTGACTTTGTTTTATGGTTAGTACCTAGTACAGCGAATGCCAGTTCTCTCTGTGCAGGAGTGGCATCCGTAGCACATGTTTACCGAGCACCAAACGCAGTACCTCACGGGACGTGTGACCTTAAAGGTTAATTAATGCTTTGCAAGACGTCGACCATAGCTTGCCAACAATACGTACCTTATGCAGGGCATTTCCCGAACATAGCATATATAAACTGTTGTCCAAAGTTATTTAGGACGTTTTTAAGAAATCACATTCCTCTTTAGGTCACCATCGTCGATATGTTGGCTTATTTTCAGGCAACATTTGTTTTTCTAACGGGCATATTTATTGAATTAACTGTTTTCCAGACATAACCGCTTACTTCCATTCCAAGCATATACAGTGAAACGTCTTTAGTGCGTCCTTCGATAATCTGTGTTATTCAGTTATTCAGTAATCCGCACGTTTTTTGTAAACAAATCTCGACACACTGTTATTGCTTCGTTATTTCGTGATTCACCAATCCGCACGCTTCGTTAATCCAGCAGAACCACTGAGAATCAAAGTGTGTGGATAAACGAGGATCCACTCTATGTCTTTATCGATACAGTCATACTATTGCGGCGATTCACTGAATGCAGGTACTCCATCCTGGCCCCCAACGCGATCCCCGAAGGTTTCGTCGATGGCAAGGTTGCTACGGAGAAGGTCCTCTCCTCGCTGCAGCTCGATGCCAACGACTACCGTCTCGGCCACACCAAGGTCTTCTTCAGGGCCGGCGTTCTCGGTCGCCTCGAGGATATGCGCGACGACCGTCTTGCCAAGATCATCTCCCTCTTCCAGGCTCACGTCCGTGGCTACCTGATGAGGAAGAGCTACAAGAAACTGCAGGACCAGCGGTAAGAGGCGCTGTTGTGGGTTTGTTCTATGTGGGTTTGTTATATGGCTTAGCAGCTGTCCTTGTCCACTATGGGTGCTTATACCAGGCTCCAAGGAAGCTGACGACTCTCTTCTTTCTGATGGTCTCTCTCTCTGATGGTAACTAGTTCCTCTGCGAGTTCGTGCCGAGACGGTTGGCGGAGTGTAGGAATGACCTGCTAATCGGCGATTGCGTGATCACGTCTGTCTACATGGTAACATATGTTGACAATAAATCTCAGTCGGAATTATCCCATTAACAAGTTGGAATACATCAGGTTTGCTTAGCTTAATGTTAGTCATTTAGATTGACACTGTCAGTCACGTCCACACTAGAATTTACACGTTACATAAATCGTGGCAGTCTTTTTATCATCCTATTTTCTTAACATCATCATTAAAAAAAAATATTTTGTAAGGAATTTTATATGTCCAGAACACTATAGTTTTGCAACAACAGAACCCATCATCATTTAGCATGCCTGTCCACCTTAAATAATTGCATTTCCATCTGCAATCTTCTGTGGTCCCTTGTTCTAGTGATGCCTTTTGCGCATCCCTTGATAATGCTAAATGTTTCCTGCTTGTTGCGCCCATGAACTCAGGTCCCTGGGGATACAGGCGTTATGGAAGTTTATGATTATTATTATTACTCTGTTCACTCGCAGAATCGGCCTGACCATCATCCAGCGCAACATCCGCAAGTGGCTGACCCTGAGGAACTGGCAGTGGTGGAAGCTGTACACTCGCGTCAAGCCCCTGCTGAGCATCGCCCGACAGGAGGACGACATGAAGAAGAAAGAGGAGGAATTGGAGACGACCAAGGAGGAGCTGACGAAGATCGAGAAGGTCAAGAAGCAGCTGGAGGAGCAGAACGTGACGCTCCTGCAGGCGAAGAACGACCTCTTCCTGCAGGTGCAGGCTGAGCAGGACAGCCTGGCCGACTCCGAGGAGCGCGTCTCGCAACTGCTCACGCAGAAGGCCGACTTCGAAACGCAGTTGAAGGAGATGGAGGAACGCCTCGGCGAGGAGGAGGGCAACGCCGAAGTTCTGGCGGAGAATAAGCGTAAGATGGATGACAAGTGCGATAACCTGAAGAAGACCATCGAAGACCTGGAGACGTCCTTGCAGAAGGCCGAACAGGACAAGCAGGCGAAGGACAACCAGATCAAGACGCTCAATGATGAGATGGCACGTCAGGATGAACAGATCGCCAAGCTGTCGAAGGATAAGAAGAACATGGACGAGTCGAACAAATCGCTGACGGAGAACCTGCAGGCCGAGGAAGACAAGTGCAACCACCTCAATAAGCTGAAGCAGAAGCTCGAACAGACCATCGACGAGGTAACCATCTCTCCCGTTACACATTACACTTATAGTGGAGTCTCTAGAAGGAAGGAACACGTTGGGAATGAGTCAAACTGTTCTATTTATCAGAAGTTCCTTATATTCATGGGTACATGAAACAGTGCAGGCCAAAACGTGATTTCAAAGTTATTCATTCATATATTCATTTCAAGGGGGTATTTCTTACATCGGAAATCGGGAGTACGTACGTCGTCCATTGGTTAGGTATTGTCCCTCATTTTGTGATTTTATTTTTATTTGGTTTTCATTTGCCCGGCGATTATGGTGTATTAAACAGTTGTAGAATGTCAAACAGCGGGCATATTGCTTAGACGTCTACAATACAATCGTTCCGTTTGTGCTTTAAATTAAAAATAATGTGAAATGTATAGCCTGGTGCAACGTTAGTCAGTGTTTAGAAGTCATACTACATTATGCAAATGTATAGGTTTATATGTTATGTTTCGTTTCACACAAAACGAAACAGACGAACATTCAGCTGGTATATCTACAAGTGGCCTGTTTAGTTGAGCAAAAAAAGCGATGTTTCTTGATGGCCGTTAGTCTGACATCATGGCGGTCTGCAATGCATTGTGGGACGATTGCAGATGGAGGACAACCTGGAGCGCGAGAAGAAGCACCGCGGCGATGTGGAGAAGGCGAAGCGCAAGCTGGAGAATGACCTGAAGATGACACAGGAGACGGTCGATGACCTGGAGCGTGTCAGACGGGAACTCGAGGAGGGCGGTCGCAGGTACGTGGTGCATCCCGTCCCTCGCCGTCGGCCGGCACCATAGCCGGCGGTCCCTTGCTCTCGTGATTCACGATTCTGGTATGCCGCGCCTCTGAGCTCGGGTTCCTGAGGGTTTAGGCACTATGTGGAAGTTTTATTATTATTCGCCTTTTTTCCCCCATGGTACCTGCGGGGTGGGGGCCGCAGCACTTAATATGTTCCGTCCTCTCAACGAGTCGTCTCCATCTATCTGCATCTTCTACCATTCTCTCCGGCTCTTGGCTGTTCACATCTACCCCTTTAGAGATCTCTCTTAACACTGTGGGGAAGCAACATTATAAAAGTGTTATTTTATTATTAACTCTGAACCCAATTCTGAAGATAGTCTAAAGTGGGAATTTTACTTACGTCATAAAGTGGTGCTATAGTAGTCGATGCATGGGCAGTTTCGTTCACTTCATTCAGCTGTATAACTGCGAACCTGGCTACAGACAGTGGATTACAGATTTTTGGTACCCCACGTTACATTTGCTTAATATACCACTGATGACAAGGAACTGTCTACCCTTCAGCTGAGACTGGTTACCAAAGCGACTCCTGTTAACAGAATAACCACAAACAACTGCGAGCTGAGTCTAAGCTCATCGACCACGTTAGTAGAACGAGTCCAGGAGTGTACATGCCCGGCGTAAGTATTAAACACATCGAACTGTCGTTGGTTTACAGGAAGGAACAGGAGATCAACAACCTGAACGGCAAGTTGGAAGACGAACAGAGCCTGGTCGCACAGCTGCAGAAGAAGATCAAGGAACTCACGGTAGGTGACAGCAGTTGTTATCACTGACCCGTGAATTGTGTCTAATATTGGCGTGGAGATTAATGCACGGAACCAAATTTACTTACACATTACCTTTTCGACGCAGTATGAAGATATTCGTTAACTAAGAGTGTAGGCCCACACATCAAAACTGTCTAGCGACGTTCAGATATCTTTTAAATTGAACTCAGCTAAAGGTGGTAAAGTTTATCAGTGAAAATTAATTGTAATACTTCTACTAATAATGATGATAATTATAATACATTACACTTATTTAGCGCCAAATGTAGTTAAAGCTTCTCGAGGCGCTGTGCATTAAATTTAAATTGCTTTGAATGACCATCACGTGTCATATAAAAGAACAAGCATATATTTTACTAACTACGCGTTATGTCGTTTATGGCAAGGATAATTAACATAATTAAACTATAGCGTTGTAATTTATATAATTACACGATGCTGTGAATTCTGTATAGATACGACTCTTTATTTCTTATCACCCGCTAACTTAACATTTACCATTTACTTTTACATTACTGGCTTAACCATGTAGTACATGGCATTGCATGGCATTACATGGCATTACATGGCATTGCATGGGACATGATCATCTCCTCCGCCTTCACTCATTGTTACTAGGTGGAAAGCAAAAAGGTAGCAAAAAGCCAGACAGTTTGGGATCGGTTTCTCGACGTTTCCTGTTTCTAGTTGCCAAATACGTAGCATTCAAGTCAATGATGTAGCGGTGCATTTACTTTTCCCACAAACACGTTTTCGCGGTTAGTGCCGGTGTGTACGAGAATATGCCGAACACCCGAACCATGCCTTCGCCATAAAAAACCGCTGAAACGCTGGAACAGATTCCGAGACAGACAGCATTCGCTCGAATACATCACGTCACTGACAGCAGTGTCTGGGAAACAACTAACGTCGTAGGATCTCGATCCTGTCTGCGAATCCCCTCACCTAGGCGTCTCCTTTTATGGGACCGGGATGCATTAATACCGGGCGATTTTTTGTCCCACCGATGCGTCTGCGGGAGGCGGCGCCTGACTCACCATGGCAACAGACGGTGGAATGCCACAAGGGATGAATCGACAGAAATGTTGATGCCACCACGGCGTAACTTGACCCGAGCTATGACCCGGTTCGCTTCTATAATCGTCAGTTTCGGTGTTGCTGACTCCCTCGCCAGTTGCTCAGTGGAGCGTCTCCAGACAGTTCGTCGTTTCGATCACGCCACCTCTACTCTTTCGTCTGTTCCTGCGGATCTTAGTTGTCTGCATCCATATTAGTTGGTGCTAAAGACTTCGTGACATACGAACAGTTTGTTAATCATGGCCGACACAGCGCATACCGACACGGAAACGCCGGAGATCGTTTTGACTCCCGTGCAGCCGGAGCCTGCAGACGTTGTTCCCGAACTCGCAAAAACCGAATTTAGTTCAACGGAACCGGAACCGGAACCCGTGACAATATCAGTGGAAGAAACCACGCGCCAGTCAACAAAAGAAGCGCCAGAAGCTGACGTCCATATTAAAACACAAAAAACAAAGATCTCCTATAAGACTACCAACGGTCACGGCGAAGACGGCGACTTAGGCTATAAAACACGGTTGTTCAAAAAAGCTGCACTGATTAGTGACGGGGCCAGCACGTTTTACACAGGACACCTTTTGAACCACCCAACCGTGCTGAGAAACCGGCCGGAACCGTTGACAAACAAGCACATTAGCGCCAGAAGCCGTAGTGTGATGCGCGATGGCTACGAGTTAGGTTTCACGATGCCAGTTCTGAGACAAAACTACGACGTACATATACTCTTTAAGCCTTATATACTCTTTAAGCCTTATATACTCGTTAAGCCTTATTCGTCTCCAAATTGAGATTTGATGTTTCTTGTATCAAGCCATGTGAATAGCAGTGGTTAATAATGGTTGGTGTTTTGTATTTCAGGCTCGCATCGAAGAGCTGGAAGAGGAACTGGAAGCCGAAAGGCAAGCCAGGTCTAAGGTGAGTGAATTGCCTCTTCATATGTCGACTCTGTATTTAGTGATTACACGTCGTTAGTACAGTAAGACAGTAAACTGACAACGAACCTTTGACACGTACTTCAAGTGAAGAACGTATATCCATTCGTTGGATATATTGTGACCGGTCCTCGTTATAAAGTATCCGATAACCGAACGATATACATAAAATAACATACTTGCCCAATGGTTCGACCCAACATGATTATGTATATACTCTGAACCTACACGATCTAGTAAATCAACTTACTTCTACCTACCATTATTCCAAATTCGTTATTTATACACGCCCTGCATTTACAATACTGACACTATCTGGCTAGTGTTAAAACTTGTGCCTGGTTCCCCCTGATTCCAACGTCATTATTTATACACATTCTTGCAATACTGAGACTGATTGATGTTAGAACTTGCGCCTGGCTCTCCCTGATTCCAACTTCGCTATTTATGCGCATTCTTACAATACTGAGACTGTCTGACTGATGTTAGAACTTGTTATTTATGCACCCTTACAATGCACCCTTACAATGCCGATACTGTCTGGTTAACGATGAAACCAGCATCAGGTTTCCTGCAAACAAAATCGTTCCCGCTAACTTGACACACAATCCTACCGCGAATCATCATCAGTTGCTCGCTTACCTGAAGATGAAACAAACTATTGACTACGGAATGTAGCCGCACTATATTTAGCAGCGATAATGAATCAATAAAAAGAAGTAACGGCCGTTCCCAGGTGCCGCCATGTACCAGGGGTGTTGAGTGACGCGTAGCCGGGCTTCTAGGAATTTCTAACCCACGCAGATGTTTTGCCTCTTAAATTGCTGCAAACGTATTTTACGGTAGTCTAGTGAGGGAGACTGGCTATTTATATCTTCTACATCCTGATGTTTCCACAACCTCTCGGCTTGTCTGTCAGGCGTGAATTAATTCCACAGTTATGTGTGAGAGATGTTTTCCAAATCCAGATGGTTTCGAAATTTTTTTGTCAGAAATTTAGTAGTAACAGTCGCAAAACAATTTAGCTTAACCTATCCAGACCGAAACCAGATGCAAGTTTATCGTAGCCGAAACAACTGTTATTGACATGTGGAATCATTCTGTGAAGCGAGTTGTTGAGGAAGGGTTCGGTTTTGAGAGCAACCTTCGCTACCGTTCGAAACTGCTAATTTTACTCAGTCCAGATTGCCTTAGCTGTATAAATGAGTACCTGGCAATACACAGCGGTGAATAACAGCATGGTTAACATAGAAG